>CM060926.1:406574799-407204029 GCA_030737875.1 Allium sativum
AATATCGTTCACTTCAAAATGGTGTCAATCTAATCAACTCGGCTTCATATATTTCTATTTTCAAATATTCTATTTCAAATATTTCTTTTTCAAAATAGTTGTTATTATCAAAATATTTCGTTCAACACATGACTAATCTCAACGGATGAGTACTGTCAACACATGAACCTTTATTTTATATTGATAAAGATGTAAATCTTATTACTAAAATATTTCGTTCAACACATGACTAATCTCAACGGATGAGTACTGTCAACACATGAACCTTTATTTTATATTGATAAAGATGTAAATCTTATTACTAAAATATTTCGTTCAACACATGACTAATCTCAACGGATGAGTACTGTCAACACATGAACCTTTATTTTATAATATTCTTTATTTTCTAAATTGGAATGAGGCCCAATCAATCACCATATAATGTTAATTATATGGATTTTCATACATTACACACATATAATAGCATTGAAAATAATCAACCATCAACCAAAGTGCACTACACTGTATAAGCATTAAATATAGATATCTAACGCTTATTACAGCCTGTCAATCAATCGATCGACATATTTAATAAATCAGGATGAGTGAACTTCATATTTCATCCCAACACCCGTGTGGGGTTTCAAACAATCAAACACAGATTTTATTTGTGCAGTTGGGCGATGTGTAAAATTTATCGTCCCAATCAATGTCAGTCAAATCAGTATACATAAACAAACCGTCCGGTTTGTAAATGAATATTTATTTATTCACATTCACTATATTCATATTCACGTTAAAAAATTATATTTATAACGATAAAACATTTTATTTTAACATATGAATTTCTATTCAGTTCATTCTTTAAATAAAATGATATTCTTATTTTTCTAACTTATTTTAGAAAATTTCGGCGGCATAACGGCACGATACTAGAAACGGGACGAGGCCTAGCCTTATCCCCGGTCTAGTGAAGGCTCACGCCATTCACACATCAATCAAATCAATTTCATTTCACCAAACAATTCAGTTCAAACCAAATAATCTAACCAACTACACAACCAAACAATTTAATAAACAAGCCATCCATGGTCTGTGGATGACGGGTGTCGGGTTCTACTAAACACCGTCTGCATCCTAGTATATATATATAGCTAGAAAAAGAAATTGAAAGGTGAGAAATTCTCACCGATAGCTATCATAAATCCACGGCTCTTCCTTTGCAGAAACCTTCGTCGTTCTCGCCTTTTTGTCATCTTCTTTGCCCGTATTCACTACATATATTGAAATCATATTTTTACTTCGCTATTCAATATATAAAAAATCGCATTTTTACTTCAATGTTCAATATATAAAAATCACATTTTTACTTCGATGTTCAATATATAAAAATCACATTTTTACTTCGATGTTCAATATATAAAAATCACATTTTTACTTCGATGTTCAATATATAAAAATCACATTTTTACTTCGATGTTCAATATATAAAAATCACATTTTTACTTCGATGTTCAATATATAAAAATCACATTTTTACTTCATTAAAAATGAAATCTTTACTTTGTTGTTCATATATAGGAAAAATCAATCTCTTTATAAAGGAAAAATTCAGTTTTGTTAAATATAAAAATTCCGTTCTTATTAACTATAAAAATCAGTTTTTATTAACTCTAAAAATTAGTTTTCGTATCAATGAAAAATCAGTTTCATATCCATGAAAAATCAGTTTAAACCACGAAAACAAGAATCTTACAGTATTTGAAATGAGGAAGGGGGGAATGCTTACAAGTGCGGATCGAGGAGGGTGGTCTGCGTGGCCAGGTGGAAGGCGGCAATGGGTAGCATCGGCATCCGGCGTTCGAATCTGGGGCTCGCGACTGGCTTGGGGTTTAGGGCTCGAGGGGGATGGCGCCAACGTGGAGGAGGATCGGAGGGACAGAGGAGAACGAGAAGAGGAGGAACGGGAAGAAGGGGGAAGGCGCCTGATCGGAGGTGGAGGAGATGGGCGGCGGGATCGAGGGCGAGGGCGCTTCGATTTTTTTCTTTTTCTTTCTGAAGTCTACGGTGAGAGAGGGAGAGTGTATAAGGGGGTATATATAATTTTATATAATTTTATTTTATTTTTATTTCAAAAATGCTGACTTTTCATTCGACCACTAAACGAGACCCAACGACTGTCGCCCATAGCGTAATACCCCCATTCCAAACACAATGGGATATGTATCGTAGGCCAATTCGACCATTAAGATCAGTTTTCGTCAAAATCAAAAATATAACTCTATATATTGAATTTGAACGTGCATTTCAATTTACCGGGCCCACATACAGACTCTAATAATTCCCGAAAAATATTTTCTAGCTTCGTATTGACCATACGGTCCTAACAAAACTAGTTTCGTCGAATTCTGAGACCGTTTGAAAAATGGCCAATTTCCAGTCGATTAAAATCAACTAAAACTGGTCAAACGCATTTTCCTATGCCACGCTCACATATTGATTCGAAAAATTATGAAATTTGAAACCTAGCAATAACTTGACATCGCGAATCCAATAAAAGTGGTTTCGTCGAAATCCGAGGCCATTTGCAAAATGTCCATTTTTAAGGGCCTGAATTCCATAGCGACTATTCAGAATTTTCAACTGGGCACATCTTTTTATCCCCGCTATGAAATTTTGATTATTCGAATTCATTGGAAAGATATTCACAAAGAGATCCTATTATTTTTGGTTTCACTAAAATCCGGATTGTTTTGCACCCGGTACATTCAATTGAAGTTTGAAATCGAATTATCGAACTACCGCGCCATTTTCAATTCTATTTATAATTATATAAATATTTATATTCTAACGACGATCTATATGAATATATTCGTTCGAATTCTATTCAAAATAAATTTCTCGTCGATATTATTTAAAATAATCTATTTTAAATGTTCAAAATTCGCTAAAATTGCCAAAATAAAAATTTTAAACTGGCCCAGATTTCCGGGTTGTTACAGAAAGGTGTTTGTAAATGAATCTGGATTTAATATATGTGAATTTTAAGATCCTGGGAGATTTTAAATTTGTTTACAACATTGTAAAAGGATATTTGGAATTGATTTCAAGGTGGAAATGTGTAAAAATGGGTTTTGAAAATGCTATAGTATTGAACTCACTTCGGTGGCTGGAAAATAGATTCCGATGTTGATCATGACATCATCGGTGTTCATTTTCGAGTATGTAAGTGAATGATTACTACCAAGGATTGTGTTTTGAATTTGTCTTGGGAAAACAAGTTGTGTTGAATTTCAAAAAGGAAAATTTGATTTTTGAAAGAGGTAAACTGTTTAAAAACTTCCAGGAAGAAAAGGTTGTTTGAATTTAAACAAATTAAAGTAGAATTTGTAAAATCCAATAGAATTGAGATTGAATTAAAAGCCAGTAAGTGAAAATCATTTGAAATAGATATGTGTCACGTAGAATTAGACTTGATTAGAGAAAATCTGGAATTATACTGGACTGGTGAGTTATGGATTTAAAATCAAGAATAGTGCTTGAGTTTGAAATGAAATTCGACTTAAGTATAAGCGAATGGTTTTGTTAAAGATAAATTGATTTGGGATCAAGTTGGAATTGCATTGGTATATGTTGAATTGATGACAGTTGAAGTGATAGAGTTGATATGCCCGACAAGAAGATACAAGTTTATATTTTATATAAGCATGAGATTTATGAGCCGAATTGGCAAGCCGCTTGGCTGTTTGATTTTCTTTTGGGTTGGAGATGGCCCAGAGAGGCGAGTTGTGGTTTTACCGATAGGGTTGTACAAAGGAGGTTATGGCGAAATTTTCCGAAAATTTAAAGTGTTAGAAAATTTTCAGAATTTTTGAAGATTTTAGTTAGTCGGAAGGAATTAATATTTTAGTCAATATTAATTGGTTCAGTTGAAATCAGAGATAAGGGGTAAACAAATAAACTTTAATCAAATAAATAGGGTCGTCCTCTACCTTAGCAATTTCGAGGACGAAATTATTTTAAGTGGGGAAGAATGTAATGACCCGCTTTGTCAGAGGTATTATAATTAATTTATTAAATTATATAAATAGTGATTTAGGGAATTAAATCGTCGTTAATTAAATTATAGTGAATATTTAATTAAATTAAATAATAGAATAATATATTTAATTCAGAAATAATCAAAAATATTGGAAATCACAATATTCTGTGAACTGTGTCGTCCCTAAGATTTAATTCAGCTTAGAGTTGAATTATATTGACGAATATATTCAATTGACGTCAGTTTGAACGTAGGATTTTAATATAATTAAAATTGAGCTCGAAATGGCGCGGTAGTTCGCTATTTGGCGATTTGAACTTCAACTGAATATACAGGATTCGTTTTAAATCGGATTTCTGTGAAACAAGAAATGTGTGGAGCTAGTGGAGTATATCTTTCTAGTGGAAGAGAGAAATCAGGATTTCGTCGTGTCGATTTTGAGATATGTCCAAATTAAATTTTAGAAAAGTCGCTGTGAAATTCCTTTATAATTTATAAAGGAATTATTTATATTTTAAAAAAGAAATTTCAATATAAATCGAATATCGGGTTGACCCAGATTTGAGATATCTAGTTATAAATCCCAGTAGAGCTGTATGGTATTCCACTGTGAATATATACGATAATATAAAATTATTAATATTTTATTTAATTATATTTAAATGGGTCATTCAGAGCTTTAAAAATAGCCAGTTTTGCAAACAACCTCAGAATTCGACGAAACTAATTTTGTTGGATCTGCAATATCAAATTATTGTTAGATTTCCAGTTTCGTGATTTTTAGAGTCACTGTGTGGTCATACGGATTTTTAGAGTGAGAAACAGTCAGTATTTCGACAGTTAAAAATACGCTGTGTGAGCATACGGAGTCGGAATTCGACGAAACCAGTTTCGTTGGGACCGAAATGTCGAACTCTATCTACACGTCAATTTTCGTGATTTTTAGGTGATGTGTGTGATCACACAAATTTTTAAAGGACAAAAACGAATATAAAAAGGTAAAATAAAAATATCGTAACCTATACACAAGGCCAAAAACAAGCCACATTACATCCTTCTCAGCCACAAACAAATAGCGCCCCTTATATAACCAATTTCCAAGCCTCCATACTCAGAAAACAATTCGCAACAAAATAAAAACGTGAAACCATCCTCTTGTGAAATTCAAGGAAAAATCAAATACACTCCTATAAATCAATATACACATATGGTTGAGATCGGGAGAGCATCCTCTACAATCTGGTCTCGGTTTTAATAAACTCAACGTCGATTTTGGTTTGTTGGGTTTTAACAGTAAATTAGAGTTCGGAATTTCTCAGTATTGGATGAGTTTGGATTTGTTTCAACCTTAGATTTGGGTTGAGGAGGTTAAAACGAGGTGATTGGTGTTATTTTAGGGATGCTCGGTTTTGGATTTTGGGATCCGATGTTTTCCCGCAGTCGACGATGGAGGAGGACGGGTTTTGGTGGAGGAGTTCGAGAGTGGCGCTGATGGTATTGGTAGGAAGAGAGTTCGAAGAGAAAACTGTTGGTGAAATCCGTTTGAAGAACGGTGAAGTAATGGTGGAGTTTTGATCGGTTAATGATTGGAAAATGGTGTGGAGTTAAGAAGCAGGTCACGGTCGGTTTGGGGAGGAAGAAGGAAGGGTTGGAGTGGGTCTTCTTTTCTTAAGTGGATGGGCTTTTCGTTTGGAATCACGAACCGTCAGTAACGTTGGGACCGTATGGACGGGAGCGTCACAATGAAATTGACTAGGAGTGAATTAGGCTATATCAATTTATGGCAAAATAAATTGTCCGTCTGAATCGAGCAATGGTTATCGTTATTAACGATGATCGTCCAATGTGAGTAAAACCCACCAACTCTGAACAGTTTATATTTTCAGTTGTATTCTTTGAACTGTTAAAAATTGTCTGTTTGACTGTGTGTTGACTGTTTGATTGAACTACTAGTCAGTTAGTTGAATTTCTATATTTGATTCTGTTTAACAGAATATATCATATGGACTGAAAGTGATGTTATCTATATTGTTTAACATCTGTGATGCAGGGAAACTGGATTCCTCAACATTTAATTTACCGTTTACATATATTGTGATATATGTTGTGGTATAAAATCTGTTGTTGATTTGGGATGCTTGAATGATATTGATCATTGTTATTCGATATTTTAAATATCATAAAAAGACCCTGTGATGTAAAAAGGGATATTTCAATGTATATTGAAATAACAGAATTTTATAAAATTAACCGATTTTATAAAAGGAAATAATTTGAAAATAAAGCATTTATAAAATCATAGGATATTATAAAGGAGAATATTTATTTAGAAAATAAATGGAATTGTAACAGGAACATTTATTTAGAAAATAAATAGGATAAAAGGAAATTAACGAGATAGAAAGAGTTAGTCGATAAGAAGTTAATCAAATATAGTTTATTTGAAGAAGTTAGTCAAACGTAATTATTCAAAATAAGTGCCATTTAGCAAGACTGCTAGCGTAATTCGCAGGGCTGTAAATAGCCTACGACGGTCGGATGTTTACTGAGGGAATCAGGCGTAACCATTGTGATCGCTGCGATCTAGAGTCAAGCGAATGGAGTTAAAGAAATAGAATTAAGAAAAATTAGAAACTGACTAGAGATTAGTAAGTTGAATGGTTTCCTGAGTATCGATCTGATGTTGGTTTCGGCCTTCGGGGTTTATACTTAGAAAATCGTTTTCATACTAGTTTACAGTTAGGGACTGATAGTTGTGGAAGAATAGTGATATGTAAATAACAAATGGAAATGTTTTCCAGTGTTAATAACGTATATTTTCTAAAACATAGAAAATAAGGAAATGTGAATATATATATATATATATATATATATATGTTTTGATGATTGGATCGATATTTCCATTTGGAAATAAGATCGTTGTGTGTACACGGACATGTTTTCATTTGATAGTTAAATCACCGACTATCAAAGTTTTGACCATTTTACGTTGTTAATATGGAGAGACCGATTGGATTATTATCCAAAGAACCACTCTGTATTGGCATAAGCGTTGTGAACCATTTATGCCAAAGATAATTGAAGACGGAGTAAAGTGCAAGAGCTGTTGTATAAGTCATAGATAACAGCGACTAAGATGGATATACTGAATAGTGCCTTCGGTTTTTCCAGCCCCAGGACAACTTGTATGGACGAAGATCTGACAGAGTATATCTGGTAGATCACGTAAGTTGATCGTTTCAAACGTATTTACGTTGGTGGCGGAGGAATTCGTTTCTCTTAGCTTTATACCCGTGGTATTTTTGGGAAAATCAATTTGTGATTTAGAGGGTATGACGATGTGACATTCTAAGTGAATAAAGATGTGGTATGTGAAAAGATAAGCGTAGCTTCTAGCCTCACATCCAGTAAATGACAGAAATCGAGCAAGCAGCATGGCTAAGTCGGTCGCACCAAAGTAGGGTGTATAATCACCTATCTAGAGAATATTCATTTGCTTCTTTAATCTATCAATGTTGTCCCATATATATATACGGGAACGATTGCTGATCCCAACCGTAGGTGATGTACATTCGATACACTCAAGCGAAATGAGTGGTCGGTCATGTGTGGCTGAGTTGCACGATGTTCTTGTTGAACTCCAGTGTATCGTTCCTAGAGTACACTGATCGGAAGTTGGTTCCATACCTTGTCATAGTTGGAAATCCATTACCCAATACGTGCTTGCGGTTTTGATTGTATACTATATATGTAGAACGTGAGATGAAAGAGTTTCTGCTAGATGATTAATATATTGTGGCTGATAGACATTATTATAATATCAAAAGGTTTTTGATATAAAGATATTTTGGATTCTCATAAGGGAAAAACCCGTTCCGTTATACGGCGTGGTCTTATGAGATAACGTTTACTTGTTCAAACTGTTTTAAACTGTTTTACTCATACCAGTCCCATGACTGACCTGGAGTTTATTTTGTTTTGTTTCCCTAAACTCTTGGGTGCATAAATTTGTACGGGTAGTCAAGTAGTCGGGATTTACAGATATACTTGAAGAGCTGGAGCAGGAGGCATCAAGATCATATAGCCATAGTTTATTTCCGCTGTGTTGTAAGTGTTGTACTTTGATAAGTGCTATTGTATACATAACTGTTATATTTCAAAGTTATGTTATATGTTGTATGTTATTCGTTCCGCTGTGAGATTCGTGTTACTCTGATGATGTAAGTTCTTCTTTTCTTCTTTTATTCTAAGTTTCTATCTTATCTTTCCTCACCCTCTATCTTCTTTCTATTAATTTCTTGAATTTCCAGTACAATTTGGGGTTGGACTTGTGTTATTTGGTCAACTCAAATTGGTACGGATTTTCGGGTCATTACAAGATTGCTTATCCCTTCACCAAATTTAAAATTTATCGACTTGTAGATTTTTTTGTTTGAGTCGGATATTTATTTCATTTGGCCATTTCTGGGTTTCCTAGAGGCCAAACCCTTTCTTTGAGGATTTTCCATTTATGGACTACATAGGTGTCCCCTTAAGTTATTATGACACATATTTCTTACATGCTCATCTGTGGAGTCATGTGCTCATTCATGATTATTAGTGCTATTTGCAATTTGTTCATAAATTCTTGAGTTAAGTTAGTGGTTATGGAACATTTGGACAAACTCACATATTTACTAGCTTAATGTAAATTACGATTTTCTTATTGATCGTTTATGAACACTTTACTATTTACAAAAGTTTTACGCTTTCATTTGTTATTGTTCGAGCATCTTTCCATTTTATATTCTTCTTGTTCTCTGTGTGACTTCTAGAATTTAGGTGATTTGAGCTTTCTTTCAAAAAATTATTTTGAATCTTCTTTCGAAAAGTACTAAGCTATATTTTTCTTATCTATCTTCGTCTCTTCTTTTCGGATTTCGATTCTAGATTTCCGAGCTTTCCTAACATGGAGTTAACAAATATTCCAATTTATTTTGTTAACCTTAATGAACTAGACATTTTCAAGGTCATAGCCCGACGGGTTTGACCTCATCCTTTTTGATGATGTCCTTGTGTATTTGAGAACTTAGGTTTTCAAGTTTTACGATATTCTTTCAACTTCTACCATTTACCATGATCGCATGAATTAGAAGTTGTTTTCAAAATATTAGAGGACGTGCTAATATTTCAAATTTGAGCTATTGGTATTAATTGGTAGTTTAAAATTCCAATTTATTTGTTTGTGGAATATTAGAGAACATGCTAAAATTTCAAATCTAGGGTACATAACCCGGATTTTATTTTGTGATCTTGTTTCCCCCAACGGGATTGCTTATTTTTGTGAATAGGATATATATGACGGTCATATATACATCCTTGTAAATATAAGAAAATTTTGTAAGCTATATTACATTTTATACATTTTTAAGGGATAAAATTTTCTAGCAAAAACATGATATGGAATGTTCGACGATTTTGGATAGTCAATATTTCTAAGTTGGAATTTGTACTTTTAATTTGTTTGAGTTGAAAATCTAAGAGAATAGGATTTTAATTTATAAACTTATTAAACGTTAATCAAATTAATTTTTTATTATTAAAATGAGCTTTCTGCATAATGGTAGTTTATAATTTTGAGAAATGAACTTCAATTGAGTGTATATGACGGAATTCCTTGAAATAAGAATTATCTGGATCTACTAGATTATAGTTTTCTAATAAAAGAAAAATATTTGAATTTCATCTTGTAAATTTTGGGATATGTCTAAACCAATTTTTTTGAGAAATCGTGGTATGGTAGTTCGCGATTTAGAATTTAAATAATTATTGAAATTGAGGTTTGGAATATTTATACTTTAAGTAAGGAAAATTATAATTATTGAAAACACTAATGAGATGAATAACTTGTTTGTTCGTATATATTCATGACTTTTTATATTTGAACATTATACATATATAGATATAAGTTATGTAGTGATTTATTACTCAAAGTGTAGCGACCCGAGAATTTCGACACTCGAATCCAGACACTAACCCGTCCCGTGTCCAAACTCAAGTACCGGAAAACCCAGAAAGCTAATAGAAAGAAGTTAGAGGGTGAGAGAAGAAAGAAAGAAATGTTAGAATAGAAGAATAAGAAGATCAGAGTCTCACAGCGGAATGGACAAAATATAATAATCAGAAATACTTCATACAAAATTTGTATATCACAACATCAGAGTATACATTCAGATCAATACAACACACAGCGGAAATAAACTAGTACCAGTATATATATGGAATACGTCTCGACTTCAACTCCATCTTTGTTGCTTCCAGCGGAAACCTGACCTGTAAATATGCTTGGTCTGACCCGAGCACATTTGATTTAAAACAAAATTTACCCGGATCAGTCTGAAATACTTTTCAGTGATAAATTCATACAGCATCCAACTTGTTTAACTTTGAAATCCTTTTGAAATAAAAAGATAATAGTAAGACCAGTCCACACATAAACACGGACGGTTTTTACCTTACTATAACCCAAATCGTTTTGAACTCAATATCTTCTTCTGATATTATCATAATGTCTAAATACAAGTAAATAGAATCTAGCAGAACGCTTGCATCTCACGCTCCACATATATAGTATACAATCAAAACCGCGGCGCTTATTGGAGATTGGATTTCCAACTATGACAAGGTATGGGACCACCTGCCGCTAGTGTATCTCTAGAGACGAATACACTGGGTTCAACAAGAACGTCTTGCAACCCGGCCCACACATGACCGACCACTCATTTCTCTTGAGTGTATCGAGCATATTGTCACCTTACGGCTCTTTGTCGCGCGACCACCGTAGTTCCCGGGAGATACAGAAATGAAAAGAAGTAACAAATATGAATATTTTCTAGATGGTGACAATACAGCCTAATGGGTGCGACCCACATAGCCATGCTGCCTGCCCGATTTTTGTCATTTCCCGGTTGATGAGGCTTGAGGCTATAATCGACTTTTTGAACATCTGGCCACCATTCACATCGTCCATACACGTCATCCAGGAACAGGATGAACCAAAGGCACTCTCCTACCGCATCCTAGGAATCACCCTATAGATCAGTAGCGAGTAGTCCTTGCAATCCGCAGATTCCAATCACAACAGAATCACCGTTAACTCTGGGGATCAGCCAAAGATATTTAACAATAGTTCTTCCGCTCATGGAGACTTACGGTTTTCAATTGCTCCATCTCGATCAGCATCTTCGACGCATTCGTATTTATTGGTCAGAATGGTTTTCGAATATAAATTCGATCCCGGTCTTTCCGTACCAATAACGTTGGGTCAGATTTTGATAGTCGGTTATTTAACTATCAAAATAAACAACCATAAAAATAAATCAACCCATTGGTTCATTACACAGCATCACTTGGTCCTACATTTCTCATTATCTTATCGAATCACTTATCATTCGTAAAATAATTATTATGACATCTTCCTTGGCTTCATTATTTGAATACCAAAACCACCACTTATTCTTTTAGAATAAACCCATTTAAATCTCATTTCCTAACTTTGAAAATGCCGTTATACTTTTACCAATTTCCCTTTTTATTTTCTTTATTAGGAAATAACATTTCATATTCTCTAACCCCTTTATTATCCTTTTATTTTGGAATCTTATATTTCCAAATCTTCAATGGCGTTACACTGTTATTTTCCCACAATATTTTATTCTCGCCTCTTCAACATTACGACTGATATCATCTTTTGATAGTCCTGAAGTTGTTCAAGTTGGGGTATTTTAATTACCTCTCAGACCTTGATCAACAACGTTCTTATCGTAAGATGAATATCAGTTGTAATACAAAAACAAACACTCATTTCCAATACAACAAATCCCATTATAATTCCATCTTGATGGAATATCATCTCTTCTTTAAAATAGTGGTTCTATATCGCATCTGTATAACTTATCACGTTTAATTACTATGATTCAAACGTTTGTTTTCCCATTTCCTATCTTCGCCACTTTACTTAAATTTTCACTCCTGGCTTTCTTCAAATGCCATTTCTGATATTCGTTCCATTTATAAATTCAATAAAAATTGAGTTTTATAACTTCGTATAACGTGGATTCATATAATCCAATATAATTTAGTAAGAATAAAGTTAAAATCTTCGATTTCAAAATGTAAATATTGAATTGCTTTATTAACTTTAAACACGGCTTTACTTTACAACTTTCCTTAGAATATTTCCCATTCTTAATTATCACCTTGATGACAAATAATCAAATTTTAACATTTATTAAAATAAATCTTGATTACTTAACCATTAACTACTTCCTTTGAACTAATTTGATCAACAACTTCAGTTAACACCGTAACTTGTTCAAAAACATGACTAACCTATTAGTCCATCGCTATTGATCTTGTCGTTTAGATTAATTAATAAATAAATAAATCTAAATAATTTTATTTACTTTGATTTTTATTAAATCAATATTAATATAAACTCATTTTGTTAATTCTATTCGTTTGAAATAATGTCGTTTCAAAATCGGTTAACAAGCACGTGTTTCGCGCACGGTAGATTTGGTACAAAAATGGTGAATCGTGGTTAGACCAATCAATGTATATATGTGGCTGGTTTTATTCCCTTTTTAGAAACTTCATTTAAAATAATATATATTCGGTTATAAAAATAAATTTGATAACTTCATTTTTAGCGATTTACCTAACGGTGAATCGATCTTTTATAAACCGGTGTATATCATGACCATTTGCTATTTATTCCACAATCAATACTATATATTGATTCAAAGTTCAACCACAATCAACAACCAACAACCAACAGGGTTTTAAAGTCAACGGGTTTTCAAACAGTTCATATAAAATATGAAATAACGGCATATTAAAGATTTGAGGAACCGGTTTGATTCCTCCTACCTGTTCTTCCCTGCAACACAGACCATTATAATATTTCATATCAGTACATAGAAATATTTTAAACGACGATAATAAAATTAACGTCAACCATTAAAGCAACCATAGGCATCCAAGGCATCCAATCAACCAATTTAAATTTTATATGAATTTAGCACATCCTAGTATTTCAGAAATGTGTGAGAATTAACTCACCTTTATCGACGGCTCGCACGTTAGTTCATTGAATTTTAAACTGATGATAAAATTAACAAAATCCAATTGCTTTCATCATTTCCCGAACTTGCACAACACCATAGTGCCCTTCACTGTGATTCGAACGCGACGGCTTTCGTTGAATTCCGCATATGTATGGATGAGATATCCCTATTGAAGTTGTAACATATTTATGTTACTAACGATTATTAACAAAAATTAAATAATAACAAAACCGGACTAATTACCTTAACTTAACCGTGCCTAAGCCCACTAGTCATCCCTCTTAAACATGCGTTTGCTTCCTTTACCAACAGCCAAAACCTAATACTCCTCCTCCCAGGCCACTAAGTCTTTCATTATTTTATTTCTAGCGTGAAGGATCAAAGCCCAATAACCCTCATCCCAACCACAAAATTCCTAATTCCACTGCACTAACTTTCCTCCTGTAGAATACTTCCTCCATGTGCATAGTTCCCATCATTCATTTTTGTCCCCCAGTCCCTCAGAACTTTCGAACCCATTAACAAAACCAACTCCCACTCATCAACGTCACCACGTCCATCACTCGGGAGCCCGCCACTCCATGTCATCCCACTTCGCCATGCAAACTTCCACAGTTCTTCGGTGTAGCTCAACAAGCAAACGCCTCCCTCTTTTATGATATAGTTCTTTTTTGCTTTTTTTTTTTTTTCATTTTCTGAACACGTCTTCCATGTTGGCCACAAAACACAGCAGGCTTTCCCCATCGACCGCATTACCCCTTCTCCATGCCACAGTGCCCAGGCCGAACTGCTTGCTTCAAATCCACCCTCGTCACCACCATGTCTGACTCGCAGGTCATCTTCATCGCGAGTTTTGAATACAGCAGCGGTTATTTTTATTTTTATTTTGTATATATAGCAGGAGCTTTCGATTTAGTTTGCAGGTGAGGAGAGAAATATGAAGCGTGGGTATATATATATAGGGGAAATAGAGTGGGAAGCACGGTATTGTAAAAAAATAAAAATCCTATTTTATTTGCTACTTGGTTGGCACGGTTCTGCTGATTGGAAGGCTCGTCATTTCACATTTTTGCCTTGGTCGGCACGGTTTAAGAATGAAAAGAAAACACATAGGGCAGGTATAGGCGGTACAAGAAAGGAAGGGAGGTTTTGCAAACATAGGGAGTAGGCTGTGCGTGTGTTCCATGCTTTGATTTGTCCACAGCACTAGTTTTTTTTTTAAAGGTATGCTGAAAGTTTGTTTTCTTGTCTCAACTAGTGATAGTGATAGGGCAGAGGGGTTTTCAGAAGGTAGAAGTAGACGTAGCATGTGTTTGAAACAAAACCAGACAGAGGGGCAAGTCGCAGCTGCTAGGACTGGCATAGGCACGCTGAAAAGAAATTGCAGAATCGGTAGACAGTGATCTTCTTTTCGCTGACCCACTGAGAAGATGTAGAAATTTTGCCAGCTCGAGAAAGAAATATGTACAACTTTAGAGACCTTGCATGTGCATGGCGTGGGTACTTGGGGATTTGAAAGAACATGCTAGCCAATACAACTATACACATATATATAGAGGCTTGTACGTGTTTGCCTTTTTGCGGAGGAAAAAGGATGTATGCCTGTATGTATGAAACGATGTATTTCCCGTTGGCACACGGTAGTCTAGCGCTTGTTTTTCCTTTATATAATTATTATTTGAAACTTGTATGAAGTTGGAAACATTTCAACTAACGGTTTTTAGTTTAAAGGTTAACGTACCCGTTTATATACAACTTCGTCCGCATACGATTTGCTAAGGACAGAAGTAAATATACCGTCGCGTCCAGCGTTGTGTCACGATCTTAAATATATAATAATATCGGTAGTTTAACTTATTCTGTGAAATCCCAAAATGTTGACACAGGGTGCAAAATACTCTAAATAAAAAGTTGCTTATTTTGCGAATTAAAAATTTCAGTAAAATTCTAAAAATTAAATTATACTTACGTCTCAAAAGAACCTCGTCTAAATTCGAATCCAGTATGCAGTTATTTCAAATAAACTGTTACGGTCGATGAACGATTTTATAGTGACTATTTGAAAATTTGATTTGGACGTAAAATAAAATCTACAACATGAAAATTCGATTTTTCTCTCCCAATAGAAAAATATTATCAACTAGATTCAGACGCTTCTTGTTTCACCGAAATCCGACTTAACACGGATTCAGTATAGTCAATTGAAGTTGAAATTAAATTTTACGAACTACCGCGCTGTTTCGTGTTCGTTTTATAATTTAAAATATAAATATAAACACTCACTCGTCGTTTAATTAACGAACTCGATATTAAATTACATAAATAATTCAAATATAATATTTAAAACAATTTAAATATTTGAATATAAATAGCCGAAAAATCCAGGTCGTTACATTCTTCCCCCCTTAAATAAATTTCGTCCTCGAAATTGCTAGGTAAAAAGAATGCTCCGAACTCGATTATTTGCAAAATAATTCCTTTAAAGTATTATCAAAAATGTTTTCTAAGTTTCAAAAATTTACGAAAAATTCGCCAGTACTTCCTCTGTACTGTTCGATCCAAACGACTGTAATTTCTCACTCCGATCCCATATTGATCCAAAGAAAATAAAAGCCAAACGTCTACCCATCTCGGGTACAAATTCAATCATCCAACCAATATATTAAGGTTTACCTTTTTGTCGGGCAGCTTCATCCCAGTTTCGAAGCAAATCAACCAACAGCTCTTCATTTCTCAATCTGTGCTTCAATCTCTGTGATCAAGTCAATTACCATAGCCTTCTGGCAGTCTGCCCTTTACTCAACTTCCAATGCAAAAACTGATACCAGCTATATCATATAATTCCGTTTCCAAACGTTCTTACAAAATTCCAGGATTATAATTCCAATTCGAGTTTAAAGTTCAAATTTAAGCCTTTTGATTTTATATCTTATCTGAATTCGGATTGGTTATTTCTAACCATCTCAATTATAATCTTGTTCGATCATAACCACCACCAACATATTATAATCATTCAAAGATATATACTTTTATATCAAAATATATTTTGGGTAAAATTATTTCATTTACCCAGCTTTTAAAACAATATCGTGTCGAATAACTCTGCACAAGAGTTTAGAAATACCTATCGATATAGTTTGCATTACCGTATCGACCAGAATTTATAAACCACTCGACAAACCAATCAACACAATATAAACCATTTTTTATATAATCCACAAATACGCTCTCTCGTATATATACACTCAACTCGATCTAGGGTATTACTAACCCAATCTCTATCGAGTTACACCACAGAGCCAAGGTTATTCCTAAACCTTTGCTCTGATACCAACTGTAGCGACCCGAGAATTTCGACACTCGAATCCAGACACTAACCCGTCCCGTGTCCAAACTCAAGTACCGGAAAACCCAGAAAGCTAATAGAAAGAAGTTAGAGGGTGAGAGAAGAAAGAAAGAAATGTTAGAATAGAAGAATAAGAAGATCAGAGTCTCACAGCGGAATGGACAAAATATAATAATCAGAAATACTTCATACAAAATTTGTATATCACAACATCAGAGTATACATTCAGATCAATACAACACACAGCGGAAATAAACTAGTACCAGTATATATATGGAATACGTCTCGACTTCAACTCCATCTTTGTTGCTTCCAGCGGAAACCTGACCTGTAAATATGCTTGGTCTGACCCGAGCACATTTGATTTAAAACAAAATTTACCCGGATCAGTCTGAAATACTTTTCAGTGATAAATTCATACAGCATCCAACTTGTTTAACTTTGAAATCCTTTTGAAATAAAAAGATAATAGTAAGACCAGTCCACACATAAACACGGACGGTTTTTACCTTACTATAACCCAAATCGTTTTGAACTCAATATCTTCTTCTGATATTATCATAATGTCTAAATACAAGTAAATAGAATCTAGCAGAACGCTTGCATCTCACGCTCCACATATATAGTATACAATCAAAACCGCGGCGCTTATTGGAGATTGGATTTCCAACTATGACAAGGTATGGGACCACCTGCCGCTAGTGTATCTCTAGAGACGAATACACTGGGTTCAACAAGAACGTCTTGCAACCCGGCCCACACATGACCGACCACTCATTTCTCTTGAGTGTATCGAGCATATTGTCACCTTACGGCTCTTTGTCGCGCGACCACCGTAGTTCCTGGGAGATACAGAAATGAAAAGAAGTAACAAATATGAATATTTTCAAGATGGTGACAATACACCCTAATGGGTGCGACCCACATAGCCATGCTGCCTGCCCGATTTTTGTCATTTCCCGGTTGATGAGGCTTGAGGCTATAATCGACTTTTTGAACATCTGGCCACCATTCACATCGTCCATACACGTCATCCAGGAACAGGATGAACCAAAGGCACTCTCCTACCGCATCCTAGGAATCACCCTATAGATCAGTAGCGAGTAGTCCTTGCAATCCGCAGATTCCAATCACAACAGAATCATCGTTAACTCTGGGGATCAGCCAAAGATATTTAACAATAGTTCTTCCGCTCATGGAGACTTACGGTTTTCAATTGCTCCATCTCGATCAGCATCTTCGACGCATTCGTATTTATTGGTCAGAATGGTTTTCGAATATAAATTCGATCCCGGTCTTTCCGTACCAATAACGTTGGGTCAGATTTTGATAGTCGGTTATTTAACTATCAAAATAAACAACCATAAAAATAAATCAACCCATTGGTTCATTACACAGCATCACTTGGTCCTACATTTCTCATTATCTTATCGAATCACTTATCATTCGTAAAATAATTATTATGACATCTTCCTTGGCTTCATTATTTGAATACCAAAACCACCACTTATTCTTTTAGAATAAACCCATTTAAATCTCATTTCCTAACTTTGAAAATGCCGTTATACTTTTACCAATTTCCCTTTTTATTTTCTTTATTAGGAAATAACATTTCATATTCTCTAACCCCTTTATTATCCTTTTATTTTGGAATCTTATATTTCCAAATCTTCAATGGCGTTACACTGTTATTTTCCCACAATATTTTATTCTCACCTCTTCAACATTACGACTGATATCATCTTTTGATAGTCCTGAAGTTGTTCAAGTTGGGGTATTTTAATTACCTCTCAGACCTTGATCAACAACGTTCTTATCGTAAGATGAATATCAGTTGTAATACAAAAACCAACACTCATTTCCAATACGACAAATCCCATTATAATTCCATCTTGATGGAATATCATCTCTTCTTTAAAATAGTGGTTCTATATCGCATCTGTATAACTTATCACGTTTAATTACTATGATTCAAACGTTTGTTTTCCCATTTCCTATCTTCGCCACTTTACTTAAATTTTCACTCCTGGCTTTCTTCAAATGCCATTTCTGATATTCGTTCCATTTATAAATTCAATAAAAATTGAGTTTTATAACTTCGTATAACGTGGATTCATATAATCCAATATAATTTAGTAAGAATAAAGTTAAAATCTTCGATTTCAAAATGTAAATATTGAATTGCTTTATTAACTTTAAACACGGCTTTACTTTACAACTTTCCTTAGAATATTTCCCATTCTTAATTATCACCTTGATGACAAATAATCAAATTTTAACATTTATTAAAATAAATCTTGATTACTTAACCATTAACTACTTCCTTTGAACTAATTTGATCAACAACTTCAGTTAACACCGTAACTTGTTCAAAAACATGACTAACCTATTAGTCCATCGCTATTGATCTTGTCGTTTAGATTAATTAATAAATAAATAAATCTAAATAATTTTATTTACTTTGATTTTTATTAAATCAATATTAATATAAACTCATTTTGTTAATTCTATTCGTTTGAAATAATGTCGTTTCAAAATCGGTTAACAAGCACGTGTTTCGCGCACGGTAGATTTGGTACAAAAATGGTGAATCGTGGTTAGACCAATCAATGTATATATGTGGCTGGTTTTATTCCCTTTTTAGAAACTTCATTTAAAATAATATATATTCGGTTATAAAAATAAATTTGATAACTTCATTTTTAGCGATTTACCTAACGGTGAATCGATCTTTTATAAACCGGTGTATATCATGACCATTTGCTATTTATTCCACAATCAATACTATATATTGATTCAAAGTTCAACCACAATCAACAACCAACAACCAACAGGGTTTTAAAGTCAACGGGTTTTCAAACAGTTCATATAAAATATGAAATAACGGCATATTAAAGATTTGAGGAACCGGTTTGATTCCTCCTACCTGTTCTTCCCTGCAACACAGACCATTATAATATTTCATATCAGTACATAGAAATATTTTAAACGACGATAATAAAATTAACGTCAACCATTAAAGCAACCATAGGCATCCAAGGCATCCAATCAACCAATTTAAATTTTATATGAATTTAGCACATCCTAGTATTTCAGAAATGTGTGAGAATTAACTCACCTTTATCGACGGCTCGCACGTTAGTTCATTGAATTTTAAACTGATGATAAAATTAACAAAATCCAATTGCTTTCATCATTTCCCGAACTTGCACAACACCATAGTGCCCTTCAATGTGATTCGAACGCGACGGCTTTCGTTGAATTCCGCATATGTATGGATGAGATATCCCTATTGAAGTTGTAACATATTTATGTTACTAACGATTATTAACAAAAATTAAATAATAACAAAACCGGACTAATTACCTTAACTTAACCGTGCCTAAGCCCACTAGTCATTCCTCTTAAACATGCGTTTGCTTCCTTTACCAACAGCCAAAACCTGATACTCCTCCTCCCAGGCCACTAAGTCTTTCATTATTTTATTTCTAGCGTGAAGGATCAAAGCCCAATAACCCTCATCCCAACCACAAAATTCCTAATTCCACTGCACTAAGTTTCCTCCTGCAGAATACTTCCTCCATGTGCATAGTTCCCATCATTCATTTTTGTCCCCCAGTCCCTCAGAACTTTCGAACCCATTAACAAAACCAACTCCCACTCATCAACGTCACCACGTCCATCACTCGGGAGCCCGCCACTCCATGTCATCCCACTTCGCCATGCAAACTTCCACAGTTCTTCGGTGTAGCTCAACAAGCAAACGCCTCCCTCTTTTATGATATAGTTCTTTTTTGCTTTTTTTTTTTTTCATTTTCTGAACACGTCTTCCATGTTGGCCACAAAACACAGCAGGCTTTCCCCATCGACCGCATTACCCCTTCTCCATGCCACAGTGCCCAGGCCGAACTGCTTGCTTCAAATCCACCCTCGTCACCACCATGTCTGACTCGCAGGTCATCTTCATCGCGAGTTTTGAATACAGCAGCGGTTATTTTTATTTTTATTTTGTATATATAGCAGGAGCTTTCGATTTAGTTTGCAGGTGAGGAGAGAAATATGAAGCGTGGGTATATATATATAGGGGAAATAGAGTGGGAAGCACGGTATTGTAAAAAAATAAAAATCCTATTTTATTTGCTACTTGGTTGGCACGGTTCTGCTGATTGGAAGGCTCGTCATTTCACATTTTTGCCTTGGTCGGCACGGTTTAAGAATGAAAAGAAAACACATAGGGCAGGTATAGGCGGTACAAGAAAGGAAGGGAGGTTTTGCAAACATAGGGAGTAGGTTGTGCGTGTGTTCCATGCTTTGATTTGTCCACAGCACTAGTTTTTTTTTTAAAGGTATGCTGAAAGTTTGTTTTCTTGTCTCAACTAGTGATAGTGATAGGGCAGAGGGGTTTTCAGAAGGTAGAAGTAGACGTAGCATGTGTTTGAAACAAAACCAGACAGAGGGGCAAGTCGCAGCTGCTAGGACTGGCATAGGCACGCTGAAAAGAAATTGCAGAATCGGTAGACAGTGATCTTCTTTTCGCTGACCCACTGAGAAGATGTAGAAATTTTGCCAGCTCGAGAAAGAAATATGTACAACTTTAGAGACCTTGCATGTGCATGGCGTGGGTACTTGGGGATTTGAAAGAACATGCTAGCCAATACAACTATACACATATATATAGAGGCTTGTACGTGTTTGCCTTTTTGCGGAGGAAAAAGGATGTATGCCTGTATGTATGAAACGATGTATTTCCCGTTGGCACACGGTAGTCTAGCGCTTGTTTTTCCTTTATATAATTATTATTTGAAACTTGTATGAAGTTGGAAACATTTCAACTAACGGTTTTTAGTTTAAAGGTTAACGTACCCGTTTATATACAACTTCGTCCGCATACGATTTGCTAAGGACAGAAGTAAATATACCGTCGCGTCTAGCGTTGTGTCACGATCTTAAATATATAATAATATCGGTAGTTTAACTTATTCTGTGAAATCCCAAAATGTTGACACAGGGTGCAAAATACTCTAAATAAAAAGTTGCTTATTTTGCGAATTAAAAATTTCAGTAAAATTCTAAAAATTAAATTATACTTACGTCTCAAAAGAACCTCGTCTAAATTCGAATCCAGTATGCAGTTATTTCAAATAAACTGTTACGGTCGATGAACGATTTTATAGTGACTATTTGAAAATTTGATTTGGACGTAAAATAAAATCTACAACATGAAAATTCGATTTTTCTCTCCCAATAGAAAAATATTATCAACTAGATTCAGACGCTTCTTGTTTCACCGAAATCCGACTTAACACGGATTCAGTATAGTCAATTGAAGTTGAAATTAAATTTTACGAACTACCGCGCTGTTTCGTGTTCGTTTTATAATTTAAAATATAAATATAAACACTCACTCGTCGTTTAATTAACGAACTCGATATTAAATTACATAAATAATTCAAATATAATATTTAAAACAATTTAAATATTTGAATATAAATAGCCGAAAAATCCAGGTCGTTACACAAAGTTAAAATTTATAAGATCATTCATAAATGAATTTTAGTATAAGAATGACATACTAAATATGAAAATAAAAGTGATTTTTTTTGAGGTAATCTACTTTCATATAGAGTTTTGTTGGTGCTTGGTTGTTACTTTTTAGGTTTTTCTTTAAGTAATTGCGGAGATGCAATTTCTTTAAGGGGGAAGTCTATAACAACCCACATATTTAACGATAATGTATTTAAATGTTTCGTTTAAATATAAGGTCGTTAATTGATTAATCGAGTGTAGGCCCAAAAAGTCAATTTTTCATATGGATGAATTTGGGCTCGAGACCACTTCTATTGAGTTCAAAATGTTGTTTATGACTTTTAAAAGTATAAACATCGATTTATTTTGAGTTAGGGAAATTTAGCACTTTGGGTGGGACTTGTGTTAGCCAACCTACCCCACCTTATAACCCCAAAGCCACCTTCTCCTCTTCATTCATTCGTGCTTAAACAAAAATAGAAAATGGGGGAGGGAAAGGGAAATTAGAATTTCTTAAAC
Organism: Allium sativum; assembly: GCA_030737875.1. Lineage (NCBI taxonomy): Eukaryota > Viridiplantae > Streptophyta > Magnoliopsida > Asparagales > Amaryllidaceae > Allium > Allium sativum. Next base: position 406,597,322 of record CM060926.1, read on the forward strand.
TTAGCTTAATCCTAAGAGCTCCAATTCTTGAGGAAATCAAGTATAGAGATTTGGATAATCTTCTCCATCTAGTTCTCTCTCCAATTTCAAAACTTTTCCTAAATCTAACTCTTAGGAAATTTGTAACACACCCTAATTTTATAACACACTATATTGATAAATTAAAGAATACTTAATTAAGTATTGAGAATTAAGTAAACTGGACTGTGTCATTGTGTTTGTCTCGGAATTCTACTTAAGATAGAATCCGAGTTTGCATAAAACGGACATCGTATGAAGAAGATATTAAGGTTTGATGTTTATAAATATATAAGCTAAATATATATAAATATTCCAGAAAATAAAAAATCAAAGGTGGGACAATGCGAGAATCAGAACCATTGGGGGTGTCGACCCATGGGTCTACACCGTTGACACCCATGTCGACACCCCCAGATCCAAACTAGATTGATTCCTGTGTATGTGGACTGAATTCATGGCTAGATTTATTGACTATGTGCTATAAATAAGGCTTTGTAACCATTGTTTTATTCATTTAATTCAATGGAGACAACGAGGTACTGCTCCAACATAGTTTGATCTAGACTTTTCTTCAGCAATGACGATTCATACGTATTCAAAGATCGTTGATTCAATATCAAAACACTTCTCTTTCTTTTCTTAGATCCATTCTCTGTGAGTCAATGTTAATTTTAGATCTAAACATTTAAAAGTTAATCTTGACATGTTTGTCAATTAGATGTAAGCCTATGCCTATTTATCAAATAAGATTTGCCACTACTAGTCCACCTAATTTATTGATTTATACCTATATGCCTATTTGTGACATACCTATTATGTTAATTTGCTTAATCATGTCACTATGCCTAATCAGTTCTATTGTCACATGTTCATAAGATCTGTTCTTATATGCCTATCTTGTCACTATGCCTAATTCTATCACTATATGCTTATTCAGTTGCTATGCATATTTCTGCCATCATATGTCTATCTTGTTATTATTCTTATTTCTACTATCATTTCTTCTTCTTTTCTCTTTTTATTTTATAGCCAGGCTACCATCAAGCCTAGGCATACCTTTGAAACATGCGAACGCGTGAAATTGGGAATCAGGGGAAACGTTAAAATTGGGGCAAAACTTGTATTGGAAAATTTGGGCATACCTTGAGTTGTATACATGAATACGAATTTGGGGCTTAAACAAATTGTGATTAAAGATCTTAATTTAGGGCATATGGTACATGATTAATATGACTTGGGAAAAAGGGGCATGAAAACCTATAATGAAATAGGGAAAATTGGTTAATAATGAAAATGCCTAGATTCATAGTAATCAGAAAATGTAACTGCGCTTAGACACGTGGTTAGATTACACTTGTGGAAGAACCGACCGTCATATCCAACGTCCACCAGTGATGAATCTAATGTGAGGGGTCTAAGTGCATAAACATGTAGCATGCCAAGACACGAGGTTAAGTCTGACTTATGGAAGAAGTCTGCCCAGATCCAACTGACATATCCAGCATCCACTAGTTGTGGGCTTAATGTGGGAGGTCTAGCGCATTGTAACCATAAATGAATGAATGGTGATGAACTAGTAATACTTAACCTGCTTGAATCCATAAGGATTACATGAACCTGTTAATTGGAGTAGGGGTTAAGTAAACTTGCTTGAAAGAGTGGGTGAGTTAAGTAAATCTTGGGGCGGTGGGTAATATTTATATATAGGCCCACAAACTTAACCTGTTGGGTTATGTAACCTTGTTAAACTAGTAGGTACAACATGATGAAATCCTAGTAGTGGGGACACAAGCCTAGGAGGAAGTTTGTATAATCTTGTGTGTAGGACTTGTATCAGTTAGTAACATATCTTGGTATCAAACGGAGTACCCCGAACTAGGTCGGGGTTAGGGCATGCTTACTGAGCCGGTTATAAGAGGTGACTTGGGAGAAAGGTGTCCGACGACGTGTTCCGTCGGGCTCATATGTGTGCATGGGTCAGCCTGGTCGGGAAGATAAGACGCTGTGACATAAGTGGATATAGCTATGCATCTTGAAAATAACGGGGTTGCCACTTTAGGAAGTGATACATCCTACTATAGGGCCAACATGGGTATCTACGAGAGGTGGGGAGTCCATCGATTGGGGTAATAAATAGGGTACATCTAGTCTTGCTTGTTAAGGAACCCGTTATTATAGTTGGGATGACGCTTGTCATGTAGGGCTACCTGTTATGATTGTATGGGGTGAAAATCTCTCACTAGAAGTACACCTAAGTCTACCATCTTGTTCTTGTGGGGATCATCATGTTATAGGTATAGTTTGGCAGAGTAAACTACTTGGTAACTGCAATATATCTTGTTCAGTTTAACTTGCTTATCATGCTCAGTTGAGATACCTGCCTTATATATTGTTATCCTTTTCATCCAGTTTATATGCCTGTCATGATGTTTTTACTTATTTATATGCTAAAAGTAACTGCACTCGCCAGACTTCATGTTTGACCCATTTTGTTTCCTTCTTTCTCTCTTCCCTTCTCCCCCAAGGTTCTCAAGGTGGGAGTGCTCAGGCTTTATTAGGATTCTCTCTATTGCTTTAGCTTGGATCTTGGATTTGCTTCGATGTACCACTTTGGTTATTCTTCTACTCTGTTATGGTTCTTTTTAGGATTAAGATGTTCTGGTACTGCACTCTGATGATTTAAGTACAAGATAGATATTTTATGTAATTGGCATTCAATATTTCAGAATTATGATGTAATTGAGTTTTGGACCATGATGTTTTCTTTTAAATAAGTTTTAAAATTCCGCTGTCATTTTTATATGTCTATCTTGTGATATTCATGTTCTTGTTTACCTATAACGCTCCACGAAACTTAATGCATTCTGATAGAGTGACAATGACGGACGTGGGGTGCCACATTTGGTATCAGAGTAAAGGTTACCATATCGGATAAAATATTTTGGAAATTGTTTTCAAACGGTTTCAGAAACAAAGTATTTTCAAGGAAAAAGTGTTTTTCAAACATAATCCCCAAAGCCATAAAGTATCTTTTCGATTCTCTGTTTTAATCCCTTTTCCCTTTTTCTTTTCAGCATGTCTGGGGAACCAAACATTCCAAAGGCATACAGATACCGACTTGGTTTCGTTGGTATATGGAGGCTACGACACCGACCGAAGGCCAAGCTGGTGCTCCTCCCCCAGCTGTAGCCGATGTTCCTCGTCCTCCTCAACGAGCTGATAATTTCTTTAAGATATGCAAGGATTTCTTTGCTATGGGAGGAAAGTCATTCTGAGGAATAGAGACTTTTGTAGAAGCAAGGAACTGGCTCGAGGAGACGGAGGATTTGTTTGGGATTTTCGAGGTTGAGGACCGTAGGAAGATTTTAGTTGGTTGTTTGGCAGGTGAAAGATGAAGCTTCATTCTAGTGGGGAGTGACTCGAGCATGCGGAGACTTGGGATGATTTCCGGCAGAGATTCGAAATGAAGTTTCTTTCTCAAGCCGAGCAAAGTATGCAAATGGAAAGGTTCTTGGCGCTTAAGCAAGGAAGCATTTCTGTCAAGGAATACGTCAATAAGTTTAATCAATTGGCAAGGTTTAAGTTGGAGCTAGTGAATACCCTACACAAGAAAGCTTTGAGGTTTGATAGAGGATTGAATAAACCCCTCCATGAGTTGGCTGTGTCTCACATTCTGACGGGAGCAACTTTTGAGAAGCTCGTTGATATGGCATTGATGCACGAAGAAGATAAAGGTGAAAAGAAAGAAGCTAAGGTTGAGGAAATGCAAAATAAGAAAGTGTGGCCTAAGAAAGGACAACAACAAAAGAAAGGCAGGAAGAATGACAAAGCCCAAGACAAGAGGAAATGCCATAATTATGGTCGAGTGGGTCATGTGATCAAGGATTGCAAGAGAAGGAAGAATTCTTGTTTCCATTATGGAGAGGTCGGACATCTTATTAAGGATTGTCCGAAGAATCAAGGACAGGGCCAGAGGGTAGGATCTTCTGGAGGGAAGGTGCATGCTCTCGTGACAGGTGTTCCAGACAGAGGTAGGAATGTTTCTGTTGAAGGTTTAATTTCTCTTTCCAATCATCATGTTAGAACTCTTTTTGATTCTAGCGCTTAGCATTCTTCTATATCTGATTTTTTGGTTGAATCTCTGCACCTTAGTATTAGTATGGTTTTGGATCCTGTAGTTGTCTCAAACCTCATTGGTGGTATGACTCATTTATCTATGATTTGTCTGGGTTTGAGAATATCTGTGTTGGGTATCGAGTTTGAGTGCGATGCATATGTGCTTGGGTTCATGGGCTATGGTTTGAATCTAGGGATGGATTGGCTTGCCATGTATGGTGCCATTCTTGATTGTGAGAGGAGGGTCGTTAGACTTTTGACTTGCCATGGGAGGACCCTCGAGATTTCTTGTGACCCTAAAGGGTCCGTCATGCTTAGATTCCTAGAGTCACTTGATGTATTTATCGATGATCTGCGATCTATACCAGTAGGCTGTGAATATCCTGATGTTTTTGAGGAGGTTCGGGGCTTACCTCCGAGGCGCGAGATTGATTTTCTTAAATACTTGGTGGACACAGTTGCATTGCCTATGCACCACATGGCTCCAAGAGAAAGGAGGGATCTCAGCAAGCAAGTAGGGGAGCTACTTGAGAAAGGATTTATTAGGCGGAGCATATCTTAATGGGGTGCTCTAGTAGTATTGGCAACTAAGGCGGATGGTTCGCTTCTCTTATGTGTAGATTACAGGGAGTTGAATAAACTCACTAAAAAGAATAGGCACCCACTTCCGAGGATAGATGATCTGTTTGACCATCTTGTTGGTGCATCTATTTTCTCCCAATTAGACTTGGCCACGGGGTTTCATCAACTGAGTGTGGCCGAGGACAGTATAGATAAGACCGCTTTCAGAACTCCATATGGTTTCTTCGAGTGGTTAATCAAGCCTTTTGGATTGACTAATGCACCCGCAAATATTGTGGATCTGATGAGTAGAGTGTTCTGGGAGTTTCTGAACAAGTTTGTTGTGGTCTTCGTTGATGACATCTTGATTTTCTCAAAGAGCGAGGAAGAGCATGCCCGACATTTACGTGAGCTTTTGAAAACTTTCTATGTGCACCATTTTAAGGCAAAATTCTCCAAATGCCATTTTTTGGAGAAAAGAAGTGAGATTTTTAGGGCATGTGGTCTCTAAAGATGGGATAGCAATAGATCCCGCGAAGGTAGTTGCAGTTCAAGATTGGCAAGTTCCAAAGAATGCAATGGAGGTGAGGAGTTTTCTTGGTCTAGCAGGCTATTATAGGAAATTCAATAAGGACATCGCGAAGATATCATCCCTACTCACCCAGTTGAGGAAGAAGAATCTGACATTTTCTTGGGGTATAGACTATGAAGATGCTTTTCAGCGACTGAAGATGGCTCTGACAACAGCCCCAGTCATAACTTTGCCTGATGGGAACAAAGTGTTCACATTATACACTGATGCATGTGGTACAGGGCTTGGTGCGGTTCTGATGCAAGATGGAACGGTGTATGTTATGGTGGTAGACAGCTGAAAGTCCATGAGAAGAACCACCCTACCCATGACTTAGAGTTAGCTGGCATAGTATTCATGCTTAATACAAGGCGCCATTATCTGCTAGGAGAGAGGTTCGAGTTGTACACTGATCATGAATCTCTCAAGTACTTTTTCTCGCAGATGGATCTTAATTTAAGGCAACATAGATGGATGAAGTTCCTAGCATCCTATGGTTTTGAGATTGCTTATACCCCTAGCAAGGGTAATGTGGTAGCAGATGCACTAAGTAGGAAGAGGATGACATTTAGTCCTCTGTTTGTGGAGAGGCAAAGCTTGGAGTTTATATCGACTTTTGATTTTAGACCCTCCACCGAGTTTATACCTGGTTTATTAGCATCATTAGAGGTGTGACCTACTCTTTTGGAGTAGATAGGAACTTCACAAAGAGAGAATCCACAAATTTCAGATATCTTGGATAGGCTTAGTAGAGGGGAGACTTCTAGTCAGCTCAGTAGATATTCCACGGATGATAGAGGGTGGTTGTGACGAGATGGAAGGCTTGTGTTCCCCTAGTTGGGAGTTTGTTGAAGACAGTCCTTGAGGAAGCCCATCATTCTAGGATGACTATTTTCCAGGCGCTGATAAGATGTACAGAGATATGAAAAGGGTTTTCTTTCAGGCTGGGATAAAGAAAGATGTAGCAGTGTTTGCCTCTCGATGTTCGATTTGCCAGCAAGTCAAGGCTAAGCAAAGGAAGGTCGGTGATTTACTTCATCCTTTGGAAGTCCCACAGTGGAAGTGGGAGAGCGTCTCTATGGATTTTATGATGGTTTTCCTTGATCAAGAAAGGGCAATACCGGTATTTGGTTTATAGTTGACAAGCTTACTAAGAGCGCTCATTTCATTTCGGTTAAGAGTAAGAGGACGACATCATGGTTGGCAGTAGTTTACGTTCGTGAGATAGTCCGTCTTCATGGAGTACCTTCCAGTATCATAAGTGATCGTGACACCATTTTCACTAGTGAATTTTGGAGAAGCTTGCAAGAAGCCTTAGGTACATAGTTGTGTTTGAGCACGGATTATCATCCTAAGACCAGCAGACAGAGGGAAAGGGTGAATAGAGTTCTTGAGGATCTTTTAAGACTGTGTGTCCAAGACTTTAGAGGGGCTTGGGAAGAGCATATTCCTTTATTAGAGTTCGCCTACAATAACAGTTATTAAGCTAGTATTGGCATGGCACCCATTGGAGCATTATACGGACGACCCTGTAGATCACCGACTTTTTGGTGGGAATCTACAGAAAGACTTCTACTTGGATCGGATATGGTTTGAGAATCTTCAGAAAAGGTTGATCTTATCCACAGATGCATGAAGACTTCTCAAGACCGGTAGAAATCATACATAAATAGGAGAATGACTGATATTGAGTTTGAAGTGGGAGACATGTTTTTCATCAAAGTGTCGCCTTTGAGGAATGTGGTTCATTTTGGATTTGTAGGGAAATTGGCACCAAGATTTGTAGGGCCATTTCCCATAACATAAAGGATTGACCATATGGCCTATAGAGTAAAGCTACCAAAAAGACTGTCTGGCGTTCATGATGTTTTCCATATTTCTCATTTACGGAAGTGCTTGCATGATACGGCAGAAGTAATTGAGCCGAGTATGCTTGAGGAAGTAGAGGTAGAACGGGAGGCGACAGTTAGACGAGTTTCTACCCGTATTCTTGGATCAGATGTTAAGAAGCTACGCAACAGAGAAGTCAAGTTGATGAAAGTTAAGTTAGGAGATAACCAAGAGGATGTAACTTGGGAGACTGAAGACAAGATTCGTGCTTCGTACCTTTCTTTTCAAGGGTATGTTCTTAACTTCCTTTCCAAAAGCTTTTATTCATGCTTGTTTTTATTAAAGTATATACTATCGATCGAATCTTCGATCTATAGGAATGAATCCCATGGATGTAAACATGTGTTTGAGACATGTTATGTTTGATGGATGCAAGTGGATGCAAGTGTTTGCTAGTGGTTGGTCGTGGACGCATATACACACACATTAGGAACTAGATCGGCTTAATCACTTTTATACTACATATGGATGTGTGTGCATTTTTCTTCTTCTAGTGGATGAAAATGGGTGTGTCATCATATGGATGTTGCATTTGAATGAATGATAGCTCACACATGTAAAACTTACATGTTAGAATAGAATTTTTTGCATACATGTTGGATTCATGGCACTAACATACATTGCATTAAGGAGGTCGACTGAATCAGTAGACCGCCTGATATTTCGCATTAGTATAGGGAAATATACACACACCTTTGCATATGTTCATATAAGCATTACAAGTATTTAAGGACAATGGATGCTTGCGATTGGTGGATGAGTAGATGGATGATGGATGTTAGGATATACATTCTTCTTAACTTTGAGATTTCGGGGACGAAATCCTCTAAGTAGGGGAGAATGTAACACCCCATAATTTTATAACACACTATAATGATAAATTGAAGAATACTTAATTAAATATTGAGAATTAAGTAAAATGGATTGTGCCATTGCTTTCATCTCGGAATTCTTCTTAAGATAGACTCTGAATTTGCATAAAACGGACATCGTATGAAGAAGATATTAAGGTTTGAATTTTATAAATATATAAGCTAAATGTATATAAATAAACATTCCAAAAAATTAGAAATCGAAGGCGGGACAACACGGGAATCAGACCCGTTGGGGATCGATCCCAGCCCTAGGGGTGTCGACCCATGGTTCGACACCATAAGGGGGTGTCGACAACCAAGTCGACGCCCCCAGCTCCGAACCGGATTAATTCCTGCATATGTGGAATGAATTCTTAGCTAGATTCATTGACTCGATGCTATAAATAGGACCCTATATCCATTGTTTTAATCATGTAATTCAATGGCGACAACGAGGCGCTGCTCCAACATAGTTTGATTTAGCCTTTTCTTCAGCAACGACGATTCATAAGTATTCAAAGATCGCTAATTCAATATCAACATGCTTCTCTCTGTTTTCTTAGATCCATTCTCTGTGAGTCTATGTTATTTTTAGATCTAAATATTAAAAAATTAATCTTGACATGTTTGTGAATTAGATGTAAGTTTATGCCTACTTATCAAATCAGATCTGCCACTACTAGTACACCTGATCTATAGATCTGTTCTTATATGCCTATCTTGTCATTATGCCCAATTTTGTCACTATATGCTTATTTAGTTGCTATGGCTATTTCTGCCATCATATGTCTATCTTGTCATTATTCTTATTTTTGTTCTCTTCCCTTCTTCTTTTCTCTTTTTATTTTACATCCAGGCTACCTTCGAGCCTAGGCATACCGCTGAAACAAGCGAACGCGTGAAATTGGAAATGTGGGGAAACGTTAAAATTGGGGAATAACTTGTATTGGGAAATTTGGGTATAACTTGAGTTGTATACATGAATATGAATTTGGGGCATAAACAAACTGTGATTAAAGATCTTAATTTAGGGCCTATGGTACATGATGAATATGACTTGGGAAAAAGGGGAATGAAAACCTATAATGAAATAGGGAAAAATTGGTTAATAATGAAAATGCCTAGATTCACAGTAATTAGGAAATGTAACCGCGCTTAGACACGAGGTTAGATTACACTTGTGGAAGAAGTTTGCCTGGAACTAACCGGCTTATCCAGCGTCCACAAGTGGTGAATCTAATGTAAGGGGTCTAAGTGCATAAACACGCAGCGTGCTAAGTCTCAAGGTTAAGTCCGACTTGTGGAAGAAGTCTGTCCGAACCCAACCGGCATATCCAGCATCCACTAGCTGTAGGCTTAATGTGCGAGGTCTAGCGCATTGTAACAATAAATGAATGAATGGCGATGAACTAGTAATACGTAACCGGTTTGAATCCATAAGGATTACATGAACTTGTTAACTTGAGTAGGGGTCAAGTAAACTTGCTTGAAACAGTGTGTGTGTTAAGTAAATCTTAGGGCAGTGGGTAATATTTTTATATATAGGCCCACAAACTTAACATGTTTGGTTATGCAACCTTGTTAAACTAGTTGGCATAACCTTTTGAAATCCTAGTAGCGGGGATACAAGCCTAGGGTGAAGCTTGTATCATCTTTCGTGTGGGAACCATATCACTCAGTAACCTATCTTGGTATCAAACGGAGTACCCCCGAACTAGGTCGGGGTCAGGGAACGCTTAATGAGCTGGTTATAAGAGGTCACTTAGGAGAAAGGTGTCCGACGGCGCGTTCCATTAGGCTCATGTGCATGAATGGGTCCGCTTGCTCGGGAAGACAAGACGTTGTGACATCAATGGATATAGTCATGCATCTTGAAAATAACGGGGTTTCCACTTTAGGAAGTGATACATCCTACTGTAGGGCCAACTCGGGTATCTACGAAGGGTAGGGAGATGATCAGTTGGGGTAGTAAACAAGGTACACCTAGTCCTCCTTGTTTAGAAACCCGTTATTATAGTTGGGATGACACTTGTCACAAGGGGCTACCTATTATGATTGTATGGGGGTGAAAACCTCTCACTAGAAGTACACCTATGTTTACCATCTTATTCTTATGGGGATCATCACTACAACAAAACTAGTCTTTAACAACGCAAAAGGGTGTGTCTTTTGCGATGCTTATGCGATGCTAGTTTTAATAGTGTCGCATAAGCGTCGTAAAAGACACACCCTTTTGCGTCACTAAAAAACAATTTTGTTGTAACATGTTATATTTATACTAGTAGTGGTGCAGATTAAAGTACTTGAGATGCACATTATACCATGTTCTGTTTATCTTGCTTATCATGCTCAGTTGATATACCTGCCTTATATATTGTTATCATGTTCATCCAGTTTATATGCCTGCCATGATGCTTTTACTTATTTATATGCTAAAAGCTATTGGACTCGCCAGACTATATGTGTGACCCGTTTTGTTTCCTTCTCTCTCTCTTCCCTTCTCCCCCTAGGTTCTAAAGGTGGGAGTGCTCAGGCTTGATTAGGATTCTCTCTCTTACTTTAGCTTGGATCTTGGATTTGCTTTGATGTACCACTTTGGTTATTCTTCTTCTCTGTTATGGCTCTTTTTGGGATTATGATTTTCTAGTACTGTACTCTGATGATTTAAGTACAAGACAAATATTTTATGTAACCAGTATTCAGTATTTCAGAATTACGATGTAACTGAGTTTTGGACCACGATGTTTTCTTTTAAATAAAGTTTTAAAATTCCGCTGTCATTTTTATATTTTGTCTTATGATATTCATGTTCTTGTTTACCTATAATGCTCCACGAAAGCAAATGCATTCAGATAGAGTAACATTAACGGACGTGGGGTGTCACAATATTCATTTATATGCGTTTAGATTGAAGATTAGCAAGCTATATTGGAAGTGAGATTGCCCTAGCTTGCTGTTGGATCAATTCCTTTCTTATAATAAACAAAGTTGAGTTCTTGGAGAACTCACATCTATGCCTCAAGCTTTATGCTTGTCTAGTGTGCCTTTGGCACATGTATGATGTGTGGGTTCAATTATCCAGATTATTTTGTGTGAACATTCCATTTCGTTAGTTTTAAATTCGATTATATATGAATTCAAATATAAATCTTTAAGTAGGTTTGATTCTTATGATAGTAGTGTTTTGACGAGTGTAGAATGCTTCATAGACACCTAAAAAGGCCATAAGCCATCACCCCTCGTCCGCTATCGTCCAAAATTCCTTAAGTATATGTGGCCTAGGCAAACCAGTGCCTGGGTCTTAGTTTAAGCGTCTAAATATTTTCATTCAGATGTCTGAGCTGCTACTGATATATATAAAAATTGTATATCTATGATTCAGACGGCTGAGTGGGTAATTCAAAGGTCAGAACACAGATTTAGACCGTTTAATTACTCTATTCAGACATCTGAAATTGATAATAGAAACATGGTTTCTGTGAATTCAATTCAAACGTTTGTAATATAATTTCGAATGGATGAATTGATGAGAAATGTACATCTTGCCTTTCCTTTGCGATGTTTTGAGTTATATTGATCCACCTTACTGCGCATTGATTTTTATCGTTGTTTTCAAGTCGATAACTTAATTTTCGGACTTTCGATTTCTTCGTGATAAACGAACTTATAATCGATAGTCATGAGATTTAATTTACATTATTGAAACGTGAATTGTTAGTTCGATCATTATTTCGATCGCTATTATATGGGATTTCCAGCTTCGAAACTATATACAGGGTTTTATATTATTAGTAGATACCAAATCTTTTATTAAACAGTTTCTATTTCTACTTCATTATATGAAGTTAATTTCCCAATTGTTTTCTAATTTACTAGTACATGTTTTAATAAACCTTTTCTTGTTCATATGTGAAATCTAATCAAATGCCTTAGTAAAAGCAAGGACTATAATAAATTATCAAAATATGGGAACAAACTACCACAACGGTCGATTAATGGCAGCCAACGTCACTGCTCTCACTTTTCTGGACCTCAATTCCAGCCATCAAATCGACCCTCCTGCTGCTCTTCCACCTAAAATTGCTCCTCCTCCGTACCCTCCTAATCCAACGCCTCTCGATGCCATCCTATCTCTACCCTCTACCAGCTTTTCGCCACTTCTAAGCAAACCAACGATTTCGACTCCAGTTAACCCTCATTTAAATCATCAACGTGTTTGGAATTCCAGGTTTCAGCATTTGCCTCACAACGCCGGGAAGTACAAACCCATTGATATGCAACCCATGTTCGTTGAAGGCGCCATGAAACACATTAACGAGATTCTTAACGCTGGCTCTGCTGTTTGGAGTGACACCCTGGTAAGCTTCTTTCTTGACAAACCGCTGTCCTACATGGCTGTTGTTCAAAAGTGTAGATCAATCTAGAAGACGAAAGGAGATCTGAAAATAAAATCTGATGGTGTGCTTTTCATGTTTTAGTTTGCATGTGAAGAATACAAAGTTACAAACAAAACGTCCTTATGGGAGATCTGATAGTCATGCAAAGTAAATTATTCGTTATTAAGGCTTATGATTCAAATGTAAGCAATGTTTGTGGAGTGGTTAAAATTGTACCAGTATAGGTACATTTCTCTAATATATTGCTCTATGTTTATTCCCATACTGGTATCAATTGGTTAGCAAGAAGCTTTTGAATCCCACTTATTTGAAGCTAACATGAAAAATAATGAGTCATAAATTGCCAAGAATACAAAGGGAAACAAGCAAACTAAGTTTGACTCACTGCTTAAAACCAGTGCCACTAGTGGCACTGAATCAAATACAATCAAGACTAGATCAATGACAAGAAGTGCTAAAAAAACTCTGAGAGTTTAATAATGCTGCAAAACCTATGTATTTGGAATATTAGAGGGGCACATATGGACATCAAACTGGATAGATTCAAGCTACTTATCAGGATATACAATTTATCTTCTTTGGCTCTCTTGGACACTAAACTCAATGAAAATTTATCGATCAGAGCCACCAGGTATATTAATTCTAATTTGGAAATGATACATAATTTAGATAATTCAAGTTATGGTAGAATTTTAATTATCTATAATCCAACTATTCACAATTTTACCAATGTTAGTTCCACTAGTCAGTACATACGCTGTCAAAATATTCATATTCCCTCTTCGACTTTACATTTCTTTACTTTTGTTTATACCTACAATTCATCTGCTGCTACAAAAACTCTTTTTTCAAAAAAAATCCTACCTTGAAACAATCAGTTCATCCTTAGTTAGTTTGCGGGGACTTTAACTCTTCCTTGAAACTAATAGATAGGGCAGGGGGATCTACTATTTCTCTTAATGAAATTAGACACATCAATATGGCTATCATTAATGCAGAACTTGTTGAAATTAACACCTATGGTGTCGAATATACTTGAAATAACAGTAATAGGAATGGTATAAGTACTTTTTCTAGAATTGATCATTCGTTTTTTAACATTGCTACTATTAACACTTGGCCATGCATTTCCAATGAACTTGCTTTGCCTATTTTCTCTTATCACTCTCCTCAAGTCTTACGCTTGAATGAGAAAGTGATCGAGAGAATGCCAAGCTTTAGATTTTTCGACATATAGACAGAACAACTTGATTTTCTAGATATTGTTGCTAAAACTTGGGAAGTTCCATATTATGGAAACCCTATGCACATCCTTTTCAAAAGACTTAAGGCTCTCAAAGATGTCCTCAAAGAATGGTCCTCCAAAGACTTCGGGAGTGGCAGCTTGAAATCTCATTCTCTTCAGAGGCAACTCGAACAAATTGAAGCTAGCATGCAAGCTGATCCTCAGAACCCTGCACTCTCCAATCTTGAATATGACATAGCTTGTAAGCACAAAGAAGCTCTAACTATGGAATCCATGATGAGGAAGAAGAAAAGTAGGATTAAGTGGTTTGAAGACGGTGACAGGAATACTAAGTATTTTCATGCTGCTCTCAAAGCCAAGAAAATCAGAGAAACTATTCACTCCATCATTGACACACAATGGCAGGTATATTTTACTCAATCTAGCATTCAAAATTCTTTTGTAGACCACTGCACTGATATTTTTGGTACTAAAGATAATTTTGTTCCGCTAATTGAGGAAATTAACCCAATGTTTTTACCTAAACTCGATATTGATATGAAAACATACATGTGCATTGATAATACTGATGAAGAAATTAAGTTAGCTATGTTCTCACTTAATCAACATTCTTGCGTTGGACCTGATGGTTACAACATTGTCTTTTACACTTCATGTTGGAATATTGTGCAAGTTGAGGTATGCTTGGTTGTAAAACACTTCTTTAGAAAGGGTAAAATGATGAATACTTTTAATAATGCAGTGATTGCTCTTATTTCGAGGGTGAAAAATGCTAAGAATGTCAACGCTTTTAGACCTATTTATTGTTGTAATACAATTTATAAGTGCATCACCAAAATTTTAGCTAATAGATTTAAACATGTACTTCCATCTATTATTTTAGTCAATAAGTCTCCTTTCTTACCCTATAAAATATACTAGATAATGTGCTTCTCGCAGATGAATTGATTAAGGGTTATAGCACTGATAACATTTCCCCTAGGGCTATAATTAAACTGGATATTAGAAAAGACTTTGACATTTTACAATGGGTGTCTAACATTAAAATTCTCAGTTATATGAATTTTCCATCATGCTTTACTGCTTGGATTCATGCTTGTGTGAGTACTAACCACTTTTTCGTCAATGTCAACGGCTCCCCTGTTAGGTTCTTCGAGAGAAAGCAAGGTATTAGGCAAGGTGACCCAATCTCTTCATATGTTTTTATATTTGTTATGAAAAATTTAACTAGAACGCTTGATTAAACGGTTATTTCAAAACATTTTGATTTACACCCTAAATGTATTGATCCTTGCATCACATCGCTTATGTTTGCTGATGATCTGGTTATTTTTTGCAAGCCTACCACCAAAACTCTGTGTAATATAATGAACACTCTTGACAACTTTTATTTCTCACTGGTCTTAAGGTAAATTATGAGAAATCCAATATTATGCTTGCTGGAGTTAGTCATACTCGTAAACAGGAAATACAATGTCTTGCTGGTTTTAATTGTAGTGATTCCACTTCATCCTATCTTAGTTTGCCAATGGTGACTTCCAGAATTACAACTTTATATTGTCTCCTTTTATTTGATAGAATTACTAATAGATTGAACTACTGATGTACCATTTTGCTTAGTTAAGCTGCTAGATTAACACTTATCAAATCAGTTTTAATTGCCATTCAAGTTTATTGGTCTCGGACTTACTTACTTCTTGACAAGTTGGATAGTATGATCAGATCTTTTGTATGAAGTTCTTCTGGAAAGGTAATATTCATGTAAGATACCTTGCTCATATCTCGTTTGCTAGGCTTGAAAAGCCAGTTAGTAAAGGTGGGTTAGGGATTGTGAACACCAAAACATGGAACATGGCTGCGATGGCTAAGCATATTGATGATATTCTTAATGGTAAATGTAGCTTGTGGGTTAACTGGTCCTTCAAGCATGTTCTCAAAGACCAGAGCTTCTGGTCCTTGAAAACTCTTCAAGGCTTCAGCTGGACTTGGAAGTGCATTAATAAACTTAAACTCAAAATTCTACCCTTTTTCAAATTTGGTTTTGGGGCTTTTGAACGTATCAAATTTTGGGAGGATCCCTGGTTTGAACATGGATTTATCATTGAAAATAAATTTTCTTACTTGGAAAAACTAAACTCTGGTATTCATTTTGACAACAAGGTTGCTGAAATTATTGTTCGGGATAAACTTTGCATGCCAACCACTTTTATACACAACGTACGAATTCTTTGGAATTGAATTGAAGCCACTAACACTACTAACAATTCTAAACAGACTATGTGGATCTGGCAAGGTGAGAGGTTCAACATCAAATCTTTGAACTTAAAGCTTCTTAGTGCTTCATTGTTTGACAACTGCATATGGAACAAGTGAGTGTGGAAGCGCGACAACGGTGCAAAGGAAAATCTAGGCTTATTGAAGGCACTGAACCATGCACTGATGATGAAAGAGAAACTTGCTAGCTTTAGGATTGATCTCAACATCCAATGTTTTTTTTTTTGCGATGGAGCAACTGAAAATGTGCAACATTTATACTTTGAATGTGTGGATATCCATCGTCTTTGGGGTGAAGTAGTACAACAGATTGGATATATTAACTTTCCAACGACAAGCACAAATCAGTGGAACTATATTAGAAGGAAGACTGGCACTAGAAAACTGAAGGCAAGGCTATTCACATTCATCTTAAAGAAAATGGTTAGCAAAGTTTGGAAAGAAAGAAACTCCCATGTGTTTAACAGTGGGCATACTATAAATTACATGCAGTGGAAGCGGCTTCATTGGCGTGATAACAGGAACGGTCTTAAGTTTCTCAAATTTACTTACGATCATGGTATTTTTGTGTCTTAAGAGTGCTATTGTTGTACATAAGTGTTGTTTTGACTTCTTTAGTTTAGACGTTGGCATGCTCTGTTATCCCTGTATTCTATTTGTTTTGTTTTCTTTCCAGGTTTCTATGTAATTGTCTTAGCATATCAATAAAAGTGTTAGTGGTCCACTCAATCCCGTCGGCTCTGCCAAAAAAAGCAAGGACTATGAACCCTTGCATTAATTTTTGGATTTGTTCAATTGAAAACCATAGCAATGATCGTTTCATATTTATAGTGGAATAATTCATAAATATATGAGCAGAGCAAGTGGTTATGGGACATGTAGGTCGACTCTTATATTTACTATCTTGGCGTAGTTTACACTATACTTGATCAATTCTGATCATTGATTTTTGGATCATTTTATCTTAGGAACTTCAATTCTGGTGGATCTTCGGATCTCTCCAACCTTTGGGTCATTTCGATGATCTTCGGATCATCTTAAAGTACTTATGTTCATCCAGGTAGTCTTAGGACTATTTTTGGAACTTCGGTTCATTTGATTTTATTGATGATCTCTGGATCATCTTAGTGGGGTCTCGACCCACGGTCTTCAAACCATTTGAGGAGCTTTGGCTCAATATTATAGGCTACATACCTTGAAATCGCGTTTCACCTTCAATACATGTGTTGATGAGTTTTCGGGCTCCCTCCTTGATTTAGGCCTTCCCTTCTTAGGGATCTTCAAGATTTCTGATTTATCGATTTCTAGAATATGAGTTATGTTGATACTAAGCTATCAATATGAGTTTTACTGATACTATTTTATCAATCTCAGTTTCATTGATATTGAGATATCCTTATATAGCATTGAGATTTCTTTGACATATTATAAGGACATTTTGAGCCTTCATATTTTACATGTGAGCATTATTATGATCAACTATTTATCATTTTCTATTTATATTTCTATTTCTCTCTCAGTTTATTATGATGAGTACAGCTAGACTGATCCATTTGTTGTTTATTTTCTTGTAAATATTACTCGGGTTAGACCGAGGTATCACAGGTACTCCTCCTTGACTATAGCATGGACTAGATTCTCCATTTGGCTAATGGAATTTATTTACTAGTTTTACCTTTCTTGTATTTGAGATAGAGACTCACATGTGTACATATTATTTTGTGTCTTAAATGTATCTATTTGATGATATGTTGGATCTTGCACGACCACTTATATTATCTCCAGTACTTCTGTATTATACTCTTATCTATTTCTGCCTTAACGATGTGGATATCTATGTTTGCCTCTGATTATATTATTACATATTTTATATTGATTCCCAATTATATACATCCACTGTGTTGTGGATTTGAACTTGAATTAGATGTGTTGGATGTCCTAATGAGATTTACAAAGTAAGACCACATTATCCAACATTTTTAACACTTGTTCAAAGGTATTATACAAATGGTCGCTCTTCAACAGTCTTATTCTTCGGGTTAGTTGACATCATTGCTTGCGATGACCTTGGCTAATGCGAGTATAGAGGTGTGGCATTATAGCTATAGAACTCGAGGTTATCAATCCCGAGCCCATCAACTAAAAGGACATAGTTGTCAATCACAGGCATTGCAGCAGCTTATTTTCCCCAATCGGCATGATGCACGATCGTCGTCCTGCCAGAACGCACCCGTACCAATATCGTTTGGACCTCTTACTATCCGATGAGGTAAAACATGTCTTTGCCTCAACGTATTGTGAGACTCCATAGATGATAATAGGAATACTACCTCGTACGGGTCAATAACCAAACAAGGAATTGACACATGTCACCCTAGACTTGGTCCCTATTTCTTTTTTATATTAGGCCACTTATTTTCCCCAATAAGCTCCCACGCTGTTGGAATGGACCTTATAAAATACGAGCCACTTATTTTCTCTAATCAATCCCACGTTGTTGGAATGGACTTCCACTAAATCATATTATTTTATTAGGCCTTTTATTTTCCCCAATCAGCGCCACACTGCCGGAATGGACCTAACCCACGAGCCACTTGTTTTCCCCTATCAGCCCCACGCTGTCAGAACAAACTCCATTATCTTAGCTTATCATTTTATCTTTAATTTAACTCAACACAATTTAAGTTTATTAATAAGCCCAATATAGCCTTATGTTATGTTCCTAGGTTGTATTAAACATTCATAATTAATGTTTATCTTTTTGTATAACCCAACCCAACACTTAACATCTAAGTAAGTTAATCATATTCCAGTTTATGTGTTTGCATGTTCTCCAATTACATATTAAGTTTTATTCCCAAATCACAGTCCAATATTGATTATAATATTTAATTAGATCTAACATTCCTAGTTATCCCATTTCATTCAATTTCAATTTTAATGCAAAATAACGATAAGGGCTTAGACTCTCTTTAGCCTAAGCTCAGCACTAAAATAAAAAGGAAATGGTATAGGTTACTCGCAAGGCCTAAACTCAAAAATAAACAAAACAAATACAATAAGGCATAACTCAAACTGTAAATCAAACCACAACAAAGAAGGGGAGAAGAGAAAGAGAATTACATATAAACAATAAATAACTAGAAGGAAACAGGCATAAACAGTAAATAAATGAAAGAAATTTTACAGAAAAACTAAATGCATAAATACTGTAACTGTATCAACCCAAAATATCTGATATTTTGAAATTTTGAGTTTTTTTAAATTAGAATAAACGCGAACTGTTCTGGATACATACACTCAATTTTAGATAAGATTTCAAAAATATAACGATCAGATAGGTTATTTAAACTAGTTTATCAAGTTACCGGTTTAAACAATTTTGGCCAAAACACTATTCACCGAAATTGTAAATTTTGAGATTTTCAGTTAAGTATTTGAATATAATTTATTAAATAATTAAGATAAGGTTAGGAAACTTTTAAAGTAGATTTTAAGAGTTAATTATATTAAAATTCGATATTTTAGTATTATTCTAATAGCCTAGTAAATAGAAATTTTACAAACGATCTCGAAACTCGAGAAAACCAATTTTATCGGATTCGGAACATCAAAATATGGTAGGATTCCAAATTTCGCATCGAACAGAGTTAGTACCCTTTTGTACGAAATTTAAGTGTAAACTGATCGATAATTTGAACTCGAAATGAGCACGAACGGGCACTTTTTGAGCAAACCGACTCAGAATTTGATGAAAATAATTTTGTTGGAATCATAACAAAAATATATACTGGGATTCCAACTTTCATCGAAAGCGGAATCAGTAGGTGGTCACACGAGTAAAAGACTGTGAAGACCCGCAACCTCCCCGTAAAGGAAAGCGTCGGATAGTTCGAGAACAAGCCACAACAGAACGCATACAGAAGAACATTTCATTGTATATTACAACAATGCATCAGATTACAAGAATATACAGAGTATAAACGAATATTACACAGAAATATCAGAGATTTAAATTATATTTAAGTACATCGCAGCGGAAAATAATACAATACACAACTAGAAGGAGATATACGGATACAAAGCTTTCCGGATATCGTTCCAGCTGTAAACCAGGATCCTGTGAATATAAATCTGCAAAACCAAAACTACTAGCTGCCCGTGTCAAAATAGGGGCACCCAGAGTTTAGGTTAAAACAATAAACTCCAGGTCAGTCATGTGACTGGTGTGAGAACTAAAACAGTTATTAATCTTTACTTTAAATCATTAGGTAAATCAAGGGACCACGCCGTATAACACGGAACGGGTTTCCTCCCAAGAATACCAGTGCATAAAACAACAGCGCAATGCTAAATAAAGAAGAATGAAGCTATTATAAGACCCAGTTCCCATCACACAATGCAACGCAAGCCGGAGGATAGGGTTTTTACCTTATAATAGCCAAGAATGCTTGATACGTTTAAAAGAAATCATTTGATACTATTTATAAGTGTATAGTGTATAAAACAACTTCAAATCATAAGTATCAATCATAGGCGGCATGAATGCCCCATACCACTATGTCGCCATATATAGGTTATACAATCAAAATCGCAAAGTCACGTATTTGGAAATTGGGTTTCCATCTATGAACCGAGGCAAAAGATAGTCCTCAACCGATTCGAGACTGTCTAGCCCGAGCCTCAGGACCCAGACTCAGGTGGGCCCTTGGAGCGACAGGGCCGGTCCACCGATGTGGATTAAACTTAAACCCTGAACATGCGTTCCCCCGCCCTATGGGGCGTAAGCGAGCCAACGAATGGCTCCATCGGTTCGAGAACGACCGATCAATCCGAGGCGCCTCGCAACAGCAACAACCACATAAGTCAAACTCGTCAGGGCGTGTAAAACCACTGACGCCACTTCTAACTAGAAAGCAACGCATGCCCTCCCTGAGGTCCGTCTCCCGTTTTTGGTTCATACCGGGTGTGAAACTCGCGAAGTAAACGTTACACAAAGCTACGCCACAAAGGCTGTGCTTTGATCATCACCACAAGACTTTGCTTTTCAACAGAAGCCTTGATCAATTGCCACTTAGGCATGCCACACAGGCAATTCACTCCATGCGTTTGATATCCATCAATATATAACCCCTGAGCTCGTACGTCTCAGAGAAGGGCGTTAAGCAAGAGAATAAATTCTCCGCCGCCAAACAGATATATATTTAATAGAGATCAATCACACGGACTAAAATCCAATGTCAGACACACAGTCCATTTAAAAGTCCGTTCTGGGTCTGAACGAAACCGGAGGCACCTAGTACCCCGCATATCCATCGATCTCCAAGTACGTCTGGACGATCACCAACTGTTTCCATCTTGTTGGGTGTACAGCCCAATCAAGATCATCAGTTATCACCCAAACGACGTGAAGACCTCCGGTCTTCGACCATCGTCTTCATCTTCGACTTATCGTCGTATCAGTTATTCAGAATGGGATAAACCCGGTCTTTCCGAATAACTCGCGTATATATTATAAAAGTGTTACACAAACACAACATACGCCTCATTCCAATTCATTAGTCACTAACCGTAAATTAATCAAGAGAATAATTTCCCAAATATTAACCCCGAAGGCCGAAACCAACATCAGATCAATATCCAGAAAGCCATTCTGCTTGGCTAACCGACAGTTAGTTTCTAAATTTCACATTCATAGGGAAAGATTCCCATTAATTTTATCAAAGATAAATTCCTTGAATTTATTCTTTAATCCATTTTTGAATATCAATTCAAACTAGTCGGGATTAGCGAACCTTACCGAAGTAATCATTTGTTTTAATTTCCCAATCCCAACCTATTCATCCCATGAAGTAAAACTAGTAATACTTCATATCTAACTCCACAGTGTTATCGGTAAATTCAATTACCATATCACGTTCAAATCTAATTAAAGATTTAACTATCGCCTGGAGCAACACTGGTGATACTCCATTTCCGATCTTTTCAATCTAATTAAAGATTCATTAAAACTCCACTTAGTTTTAATCTTCGACTGGGTTAAAGAATCAGTGTCATTTAAAACACGGTTCATGATAAACCCGAAATCCCATTCATTAATTATCGGGTTAAAGAACAAGTGTTATTTAAAACACTGTTCACGATAAACCCAAAAATCAATATCAATTCCAATTAAATATCATTTAATTGGTACACTTCATTAAATCTAAATAAAAAGATTTAATCTTCTCTCAACTGGGTTCAAGAACAGTGTTAGTGAAGACACCATTCACGACAAACCCAAATCACGTTCCATTAATTATCGGGTTAAAGAACAAGTGTTATTTAAAACACTGTTCACGATAAACCCAAAAATCAATACCAATTCAATTCCAATTAAATATCATTTAATTGGTACACTTCATTAAATCTAAATAAAAAGATTTAATCTTTTCTCAACTGGGTTCAAGAACAGTGTTAGTGAAGACACCATTCACGACAAACCCAAATCACATTCGATATTCAATACAAGGCTCTGAATAGAAAATATATCGGCTTATATTCAATATCGAATTCTACGACTAACAAATGTCGTATTGGAAATAACGATATAAATATATATATCTTTCAAATTTCCATAACAACACCTGTATAATCACGAATTCCAACATCGAAATATTCCGAAGACAATTTCGATTCAAATCCACTCCAATGCAATCATTGGAAATTTTGGTTATTTTTAAAACCCTTTTTAAATTCAATTTATTTATTTAAAAATAAATAGAATTATAATTCTAGTTCAAAACTAGTTTATTTCGATAAAAATCTATTTTTATCCTTTCAAATATGGAGTTTTTCATCCCAAATCTTCACAAGTCATTTCTTATGATTTTACACAAATTATTAATATTTTTAATAATTTTATCAAGGCCCGTACAGTCGATTTCCATCAATGGCCATCGAACTGCACTTACAGCGACCTTTTTCGAATTTGATTTGGACATAATTCCAAATCCAACCGTTAGATTTCAAATTTCTAATATTCATTAGAAAGCTCTTTTCGATACGAACCCAACGGTTCCGGTTTTAGGAGAATCCGACGGTCGGATCTCCCGTAGTGTCCGTTTGAAACAAATGGTCGAAATTCGCGAACTGCCGCGGCGCGGCGCGTTCTATTCAGGCCATTATATTATATATATAATATATATAATATATATTTCGTCGATTCCTATTTAAAACGAATTATATAAATAGTTTTGAATTCGTTTCAAAAGCAATTTCAACTTCCTTTTCAATTCAAATCAAGATTGAATTCTTCTTTATAAATTCGTTTTAAAATTCATTTCTATTCAATTCAAATTTCAATTCAATTTGAATTCATTTCAATTCGCTTTCAATTCCATTTGAATTCGTTTTCAATTCATTTCGAAATCGTTTTCAATTCAATTCATTTCGAAATCGTTTTCAATTCAATTCATTTCGAAATCACTTTCAATTCAATTCACTTTGAATTCGTTTTCAATTCGATTCATTTTGAATTCGTTTTCAATTCAATTCATTTCGAAATCGTTTTCAATTCAATTCATTTCGAAATCGTTTTCAATTCAATTCATTTCGAAATCGTTT
Organism: Allium sativum; assembly: GCA_030737875.1. NCBI lineage: Eukaryota > Viridiplantae > Streptophyta > Magnoliopsida > Asparagales > Amaryllidaceae > Allium > Allium sativum. The sequence goes on from CM060926.1 coordinate 406,620,857, forward strand.
TCAATTCAATTCATTTCAAAATATTCGATTTCGAGATTACTTTTCAATATTCATTTTAAAATGAATAAAATCGATATAAATATCGTTTACGTCAAAATGGCGTCAATCTAATCAACACGGCTTCATAAATTTCTATTTTCAAATATTCTATTTCAAATATTTCCTATTATCAAAATATTTGTTATTATCAAAATATTCTTTATTTTCACGATTGGAATGAGGCCCAATCAATTACCATATAAAATTAATTATATGGATTTTCATACAACACATGTATATAATAACATTGAAAATAATCAACCATCAACCAAAGTGCACTACACTGTATAAGCATCAAATATAGATATTCAACGCTTATAACAGCCTGTCAATCAATCGATCGACATATTTAATCAATCAGGATGAGTGAAATTCATATTTCATCCCAACACCCGTGTGGGGTTTCAAACAATCAAACACAGATTTTAGTTGTGCAGTTGGGCGATGTGTAAAATTTATCGTCCCAATCAATGTCATTCAAATAAGTGTACATAAACAAACCATCTGGTTTGTAAATGAATATTTATTTATTCACTTCACTATTTTCATATTCACGTTAAAAATTATATTTTTAACGATAAAACATTTTATTTCAACCTATGAATTTCTATTCAATTCATTTATTCAATAAAATGATATTTTTATTTTTCTAACATATTTTAGAAAATTTCGGCGGCATAACGGCACGATACTAGAAACGGGACAAGGCCTAGCCTAATCCCCGGTCTAGTGAAGGCCCACGCCATTCACACATCAATCAAATCACTTTCGTTATGCAAACCACAAAATTTGGAGTAAGAGTCTAACCTAGTCTTACTCCTTCGCCTTATAACGGCGCACGTCTAATCCTAACCAATTTATCGATTCGATTTTTCACACCACAAACCACATTCAAACCAATATCTCAATCAATCACCAAACATCCAAACAAACAAGTCCATGGTATGTGGACGGGTGTCGGGTGCTTCTAATAAGCACCGTCTGCATCCTAGTATATATATATATATAACTAGAAAAAGAATTTTGAGTGAGAAGTTCTCACCTATAGCTATCCTAGCTCCACGGCACTTCACTGATAGAAAACTTCATCGCTATCGCATCTTCGTCATCTTCGTTGCCCGTAGCCACTACATATGTAAAAATCGAATTTTTACTTCGCTATTCAGTATATAAAAATCGAATTTTTATTCCAAAGTTCAATATATAAAAATACTATTTTCTTTCGAAGTTCAAAACATAAAAACTCAAAGTAAAATAAAAACAAATAAGTAAATCAGTTTTTTTTTAAATTCTTTTAAAAAATTCAGTTTACATTTCTTTTAAAAAAAAACAGTTTATAAAATTCTTTTAAAAAAATCAGTTTACAAAATTCTTTAAAAATCAGTGATTAGTTTACTGCTCAAAAATATACGTGTTCCTTCATTTTAAATAAATCAGAAAATAAAATTAAATTATATAAAAATATAAATATAAATATACTCACTGGTTTCAAGAAGAAGGAGGGAAGATGGAGGCGCAGTCGACGAAGGGGGTGCGCAGGGCGGTGGCTCACGGCGGCGTTGACTTCGGGTCTCGCTGTCGGCTAGGGCTAGGGGGCTCGCGAGGTTCTCGCGATTGGGGGGGGGGGGGTTTCTGACGTGGTGGCGGAGGATCGAGGGGAGAGGGAGCAATCGCCGGGCGCGGTGATCTTCAGGAGCGGCGCTCCGTTAGTTAGGGTTTTTTTTTTTCTTTTTTTTTCAATTTTGATTTCTGAAAATAACGGGGGGGCCTGGGTAGTTATAAGGGGAGATATATATTTTTTTTATTTTATTTTAATTATTTAATTCGGAAAAAGGTTGACCTTTAAATACGAACTCGAAACGAGGCCCACCGCCTGTCGTCCATAGCGTTTCACCCCCATTCCGAACACAATGGGATATGTATCGTAGGTTGATTCGATCATTTGAATCAGTTTCCTTTTGAATTTTCATTTTAAATCACTATATTGAATTTTAAACGTACATTTCAAATTACCGGGGTCACATACTAACTAGAAAAATTCCAGAAAAATATTTTCTAGCTTCGTATTGACGATACGGTCCTAACAAAACTAGTTTCGTCGAATTCTGAGACCGTTTGAAAAATGGCCATTTTCCAGTCGATTAAAATCAACTGAAACTGGTCAAACGCGTTTTCCTTTGCCACGCTCACATATTGATTCGAAAAATTATGAAATTCGGAATCTAGCAATAATTCGACATAACGGACCTAACAAAACTGGTTTCGTCGAAATCCGAGGTCGTTTGCAAAATTGCTATTTTTAAGGGCCTTATATATATAAAAATATATATAAATTCCACAGCGACTATTTCTAATTTTAAACTGGACATATCTTATCATTTCTAAGATGAAATCTCAGTTTGTTAACTTCGTTACAAAGATATAGTTATACAGATTCAAATATTTCTTGTTTCGTTCAATTCTGACTTATATTGAATTCTGTATATTCATTTGAAATTAGAAATCGAATTTTCGAACTACCGCGCCATTTTCAATTCCTTTTATAATTATATATAATTATTTATATTCTAACGACGACGTATATAATATATACGTCGAATTCTATATTGAAAATAAATTTCACTCGATATTATTTAAAATAATTCATTTTAAATAATCAAAATTCGCTAAAATCGCCAAAATAAAAATTTTAAACTGGCCCAGATTTTCCGGGTTGTTACAAAGACGCGTAGTAGATCAAACATATCTTAACTAGACGTTCACACCCTAAGCTAGTTAATTACTATTTGTGTTCCTTTTCGATTGTCATGCATCCAAGGGAATTAATTTCGCTTTCTCCCCATTCTTAGATGAATGACAACTCATCAATCCATGAGAACCATTTTTTCCAATAAATACAACCTCTTTTCTACCATTTTCTCACTTTACCACTCACTCTCCTCTTATTCTCTCCCTCTCCTTCTCAATTCTAGCTCCATCGACCCCACCTAAAGCCTATACCCGTTGCCTTCCCACCCCCAGCGCCACTAGCCTCCTCCAGCCCCCCTAAAACCCACCCTACACACTTTGAAACCATTAAACCACCACTCTCTCCACCTCTAAACACCAAAATAGCCCCTCCTCCACCCAACACAACCACACCCGCCACCAAATGGGCCCCACCAATGCCTTTCCAACCCCACCAACTCCCACGTGACCCACCTCCTCAAATCCAAACACCGTTTATCCCAAAACCCCTTCCCGTTTGCTCTAAAACTCAAAAATACATCCACTTATTCATCGGTCAATTTCCAGTATCCCATAAAGATGGAACCCTATTCATTTGGTTTTCAGAAAACCCCGATGATGCCAGAAGGCTTCCGAAATGGTCCGAAAACATATAGACGTCCTTTAATTGAAGTTAAGTGTAGTAGAATGCAAGGTGACAGCTTTTAAACGATAATAAGTGCAAGTTTATATTGGTTATTGTTTGTTAACTCGATTGAGTTATACAATAGTGTTTGGTTGATAATATGATGCTATGAAACGGTTTAACGAATGTTTTGGTATGAAAAGATATGATTTTTAAGTGAATTTTATATAGTCACTAAAGTATATGACACTTAGATTTGAAAATGTTGACATTGGATTGGGTTTGAACATTAAATGGTTATTGGAATGGAAATTAACTTGATATTGGTTATTGAATATGGGTAATGAACCCCTTTTTGATATTGAATGCTATTTTTTTGATGATTGTGTATTGCAATTAATCCGTGTATGGACAAAAATTATTTTAATTAATATTTTATTAATATAATAATGGGTGAAAATAAAATCAAAATTTAACGTCCAATTTTGGATGGACGTAAAGTTCAGTTCGTTATGATGAACTTTTGCAAAAGGTAGAAATTGATTTGAAATAATTTCAGGTAGTTATGGCATATTCAAATTCTATTTTAAAATGTATAGTATCCACAAATTGTGAAGTTCGGTTAGTGTACCTATGAAGTGATTTGAAAAGATTTCCTTTTCAAAACTTTCGTATTTATTTTTATAATGGATGTCGGGAAAATTTGAGTTTAAAATAATGAAGTTTAAAAAATAATATTATTTCTATAAGAAAATAATATTATAATATCCATTTATTGGTAATATTTGAAATTGAAGTTAAAATTAGAAATATAATTACCATATGTTGTTATATAGTTAATAAACTATCTTAGAACCGAAATGATTTGATTACAATTGAAATTTGGTTTGAATAGAACTCGTCGCACAGCGGTAGTTCGCGAATTTCGATTACTATCTTCAAAATGGCATCCGGGAGATTCGACTGACGGATTCTTCCGAAATAAAAAACATTATATTAGAAATGGAAAGAGATTTCAAACGATATGTAGAGCTTTAAAATTCAATACTTAGATCTAGAGATAAGTCCAAATCAAATTTGAATAAAAACAGCGCCAGTGTAGCTGAATGACCTGAAATGTCGTCAGATTGAAATGACTATTTTTAAATAAATAAATAAAAGGGAAAAACCATTTTAAATTATAATAAATGATTTGAAAGAGATTTGGATTGATTATACCATGTTTAAAAATGGTTTTGTGAAATATTTTAATAAAGATTAATTGGAATAGGGATTTGGATGGAAATTTACAGAACCTTTAATGGTTTATGAAAATTTGTTTTTATGAGCAAAAAGAATATTGAAGCTAATATACACGTAAATGTGTATATTTTATCCGTTTATTTATCTTGTTTTGCATTTAAAATAATTGATATTGTGTATTTATAGTTGTGTTTTCAGAATGTTGATAAAAAGCATGGTTTAAAGCATTTGATGGATAAAGCATGAAGAATTTACTTAAAAAGAGTGAAGTTTGAAATTTCTAAAATCTTGAAGAGTTTAAAGCTTGAAGAATGGTTGCAAACAGAGTTCAGTTAGGTTGATTTGGCTCACTAAAGACTCAAGTTGCGTTCACATTGGCTCATTTGCAAGGCCTCTCCATCTACAGCTGCGTTCACACTGGCTTATGTGTTATTTGGGCTAAATCTTTAGTCCCACATTGTGTAATTAGCCAATTAGTCTTTGTCATATCAGCTATAAATACACTGTATCTCCTTCATTTGTAAACACGTTGGCTTTTATTCTGTATGACTTCTCTTGGAATAAAATTCTTCTCCTTCTCTTCTTAGTTGTTATTTTTATTTATGTTTATGTTCTTTCTTTTCTTTTTTTTTTCTTCTTCTTCTTTAGCTATGTCTAGCTAATCCCCTTTAATTAGGGGGCGATGACACTTAGATTAGATTAAACATGAATCACATAGAAAAAGAGATTAGAACTTCATTTATATATATATCTAGATCTGAACTAAGGGTTAGATCTGAACCTTCACATTCTGTGTCACTTAAGAACTATGCTCCTTCACAGTGTATATTCGAGTTTGATCTAATGCTTATCAGATTTAGATCTAATATTTAGGGTTTTAGAAATATAATAGTGAATCTGTCCTGATAGCATATGGTTGTTTAAGTGCTTAGCTCCTGCATAGGCTATACTTGTGGTTATTCACATATTTGTTTCTAGAAACCTAATTAACGCTGATTCATGTTTGTGAAAGAAACATAAATTAGATATGTATTAATTCAATTGGCTATTGATGAATAATAATCTAATTTATGTCATTCCTCCCCAATTTCTTTCATTTGTTATATAAAACTCTCCCTTTTTTGTTTATTTTCTGTTCTTTTCAAACAATCAAAATTCTGGAATAACTTGATTGGATTTATTAGTAAAATAATTTTGGTCCCTGAGTTCGACACCCTTTACAACAACCCTTATTGTTTAGGAAAGCCGAATGAATTAAACAATTGTTTACAGCTGTTAATTTGTTCGCAACAGAGGCTTAAATCCCAATATTTTGAATGATTTAGAAAGTAATAATATTATATATTGAAAGTACTAGTGATTAATATTGCGAAAGGATTTATCTCTTCGGGATAGAAATGATTTGATGTGTTACATATGATTCGGGTAGCCCGCCGTGACTAAAACTTGGGAAGGTAGGGTATTGTTGGCTCTTAATAATTTAGGGACATACCGGTATGGGACTCCTCTTGCGAGAGGGACAAACCCAGACTATCGACGAAATGAAAGGAAGGTTGTGACCCAGTTCTTTGTTGATGGGAGAAATCTCCTGATCAGGTTGCATACGTTTAGATATGCTGTATAGTAGATATTTGAAATTTTCAAAAATGATTTGTTTTGAAATCCTGAAGTAAAGTATGATTTGATATGAAAGAACTATCAAATATTTCAATGATCTGAAATGAAATGGTGATCTTAATTCTGAAGAGATTATTTTTAAAATTATGGTTTTGAAAGTAAATACAGTAGATTAGATTTGATTTATAAATCTAAATATGAAGGTGATACTATTTTTGTTTCAAGTTTTGTGTACTAGTATTCATGTGGAGAAAACTCATTCCGTGTTATTTAGCGTGGTCCTGTGATATGCCTAACTTAAATAAGTTAAGAATAACTGATTGGTGTCCTCATACAAGTCCCATGACTGACTCGCACTTTGTTTTTCCCTTGCAAGCTTAGGTGCCCTTAGCCAGGTAGTCTTTGTTTTGCAGATATTTTACTGACTAGGATTTTGGATTTAAGCTTAAGTTGTGTCCAGAGCATTATAAGTCTTCCGCTGAGAGTTATGTATTTATGTTTCCGCTGTGAATTTTGTAATTTATTTTACTTTGTTATATATTTTTGCGATTTGATGTAACATTGAGTTGATGTTAATGAAAATTCTTTTGTTTCTGTCTGATGTATTGTATTCCCAAAGTTAATGTCTCGAGGGTTTCTGCCTTTTTGAGTCCGACTTGTGTTGATTACAGTCGATTCGAGAGACGGGAATTTTTAGGCCATTACAGCTGGTATCATAGCTTTGGTTATTTCGAAAGCTTTGAGGGTACAACTCATTAGAACTGAAAGAAAAGACTCATTAGAGATAGGGTTAGTAATATCAAATAAGATGAACTCATTAGAGATGGGATCAATAGTATCCTAGGATGAGTAACTCATTAGAGATAGGGTTAGTGATTCCCAAGAATAAGTTAAGAGTATTACGTATACGAAAAGCATAATTACGAAATAGAAATCGAAATTGTCGACGATTATGGACAATCGATAAGTTTTGAAACCTGTTAGCTGATAAAATAAAGAGTATACGTAGTTACGAATACCTTGTGAATTAAGTTTCAAAATTTTGACTAAAAGGTATTTGGTAAATAGTTTAAAGGGTTTTTATAACTAAATTAGCTTACATCTTTTTTCATTTTCGAGGATGAAAAGTTTTTAAGTAGAGAAGAATGTAACAACCCAAAATTTCTAATACTTTGGAAATTTGAGTTTCTAAAAAAATATAGAATAATCGCGAAGGGCTCTACACACATACACTCATTTTTAGATAAGATTGCACAAAATTTAACGATTAGATATGTTATTTAAATTAGTTTTATCAAATTATCGGTTTAAACAATTTTGGACAAAAGACTATTCATCGAAATTGTAAATTTTGAGATTTCGCGGAAAGTATTTGAATACACCTTATAAAATAATTAAGATAAGGTTAGGGAACTTTTAAAGTTGATTTTAAAAGTTAATTATATTAAAATTCGATATTTTAATATTATGCTAATAGCCTAGAAAATGGAAACTTTGCAAACGATCTCGGATTTTGATGAAATTAAATTTATCGGATCCAGGACGTCAAAATATGGTATGATTCCAAATTTTGCATCAAACAGAAGGAGTATGTGGCCATACAAAATTTAAGTGTACACTGATCGATAATTTTAACTCGAACTGAGCTCGAATGGGCACTATTTGAGCAAATGGACTCAGAATTCGACGAAATCGGTTTTGCTGGAACCGTAACGGAAAATGTAACGGCCCGAAAATCCGTACCAATTTGAACTGACTAATATTCTACACATTCAACTCAAATTGCACGAAAGTTAAGATCATTAATAGAAGGAATTTAGAGGGTGAGAAAGAAAAGATAGAGATAATAGAATAGAAGAAGAAGAACTCAACAGAAACATAATTAGAGTAAACACAAACTCACAACAGAACGAATAGAATGTATTATATAACATAACTTTGGATTACAAAACTGTATTTTATATACATACCATATATCAGAGTACAACTCATATATATGTACCACAGTGGAAATAATCTCTAAACAACTAGTGGTGAAGCTTGCGGCTTTGAGCTCCTCCAAGTGAATCTGTAAAAGCCTGAAAAACTTGACTGCCCGTACAAATTTGGGCACCCAAGATTTTAGGGAAAACACAAACAAATAAACTCTGGGTCAGTCATGGGACTGGTGTGAGTAAATTCCAACCATACTGCTTAACTTTGGAAAATTCTTTTGAAACAAAAGATAATAGTAAGACCAGCCCACACATAAACATGGACGGTTTGTACCTTACTATAATCCAAAATGCTTTGATATCAAAACCCAGTGATATTATAATAATGTCTAATCAAATAAATAACCAAGTAGTGGAACGCTTGCATCTCACGCTCCACATATATATAGTATAAAATCATAAACCGTAGGGCACTTATTGGAGATTAGATCCTGACAGACAAGGTATGGGAGCACCTTCTGATCAGTGTACTCTAGAGGGGATACACTCAGGGTTCAACAAGAACGTCTTGCAACCCGGCCACACATGACCGCTCACTCATTTAGCTTGAGTGTCGCGAATATATTTCCACCCACGATTGTTGGCCATCCAACCAAAATCCGAAGATACAGAATCAAAAAGAAGTAAAAATATGAATTTTCTCTAGTTTGGTGACAATACACCCTGCTTGGGGATGACCCAACTAACCATGATGCCTAGCCCAACTTTTGTTACTTCCTGGTTGTGAGGCTAGAGGCTAAATCTATTTTCAGAACATCTAATCACCATTCACTTTGAATGCCACATCGTCAAATCCGTAATCACATATTGATTACACAAATGCACACCGGGTGTAGAATAAAGAGAGGTTACCTTCTCCCTACCAACTTGGTATACTAATAAAAATCAACGGCGTGACCGTTGGAAATACTCTGTCAGACACTCATCCATACAAGTTGTCCTGGTACTGGACAAACAGAAAACACCATTCTGGAACAGGACGACCCTTGCATTTCACTCCGTCTTCAGTTATCTTCAGCATAATCTAATTCGCAGCGCTTATGCCTATACAGAGTGGTTTTCGGATAACGTATCCAACCGGTCTCTCCATATCGACAACAATGGTCAAACACTTCGATAGTCGGTTATTTAACTATCGAAGTAAAAACAACATCCATTCTAATGTATAACTAACATTACATAAACACGGGTCCTTTTTGTTTTATTATTCGAATTCCCATATCTTACCAAATGTTTCTCAATCCCCGTTTTAGCCTTTCGCACTTCTTGGAAAACATTTCCAGTTATTATAAACTCTTATTCTTTCATGTTCCAGAAAATATACGTTATTAACGTTCGAAACATTTCCATTCTTTTCACATTCCTTGGTTTCTACACTTGGATCATATACCCTATTTTTATTGGAAAAATATTTCCAATTTCATTATAAATATTTTAATCGGCCAACCGTTTACTTTTAAAACATTATTCACTTAAAAATATGAATGCCATTCCTCTTATAGAAATCTTAATACCTTTATCAAATAACTCTTTATTTAGATAATCAATACCATTATCTCGTTCACCGAAATCTCTTTCATACTTTATTTTCCCAATCCACTTTATAAACTTGGTTCTCTAAGTCAATTTCTTATCAATTTCAAGTTCATAACAAAATACTGATTACATATCCTATTATAATTTATTAGTTTAAGCTAAGAATTAACGATCTGATCTGATTATAATTCCTAAAATAATTTACTTTAATACATTCGACTTCGTCGAATTATTGTTCCAAATCCTAATGGTTTAATTCTAATTATATTTCAAACATCGAAATATTGCCATCGTTTTCTAACATGATTCTCTCATTTCTCTTTCTAAACTTATTCTTATATTTTCTTTGGACAAACATCGTTACTTATTTCTTTTAGAATAAGTGGATTTCAAATCAAACTGTTTCATTTCCTAGGAAGTGCTGTTATATATAAAAATCACGCTTATGTTCGGTCAACAGCGCTAAATTATCGCTATAGTAAAACTCGTAATACGCTGTAATATTCTCTTTATAACTAATCTCAACATCACAGTCACACTTACCTTGTCAACAATGTTGTTTTATCGCTATAGTTCTAAGACTTGCAATACACTGCCACATTCCCTTTATACTAATCTTGACATTCTTTTCCGTTACAAACTGATATCGTCCCTCGATAATAGTGAAGCCGTTCAAGTTGGGGTATTTTATTTACCTCTCAGACCTTGATTGACAACGTTCTTACCTTAGAATAGATATATATCCGTAACTCTAATTCCGTATCACTTCTAATAACTATCACACCGTATTTTCTTATTTAATTTGAACTATGGTTTTATAACACCATATCCTTACTTTGAAATCTCTGTTGTTTATGATTATTTATATTAAACCTTAACTCTTCGCTTTCTTCATTCCACAGTTCTATTTATAACTTCTTAAATTAAAAGGGTAATTAAATGTCATTAATTTTGATTATTCTATTTCTAAACTGTTTTCATTAGATTAATTAAAGACCAATTAATCTAGTAATCATTTTCCAAATAACAGTTGATTAAATCAACTTCATTCCATCAGTAAATTCGTTAACTGATTTTAATTATTTCTTACCATTAGATTAATATAATTATTCTAATAATATTTCTTAACTTTTTGCTTTAAAATAATTATCCAAATTATTCACTCACATTATAATTATATTTTAATAACTTATTAAAATGACAAATAATCGTTTATATTTACTTTATAAAACGAACTCTAAAATACTGGTTTATAATAGAACTTCTATTATAAATTTAAATATTCTTTTAAATTATAAAAATATAATTTTTATAATTAACTTCGTTCATTTGCCTGACGGCCAATCAACTTCTTAACAACAAAATGGGTTTATGGTCGATTGTTGCAATTTTCTAAATCGAAATCGTTTATTTGTTAAATCAAAACAAATGTTGAATTTTCATTCAACATTAATATTCACACAAGGTTTAAATAACATTTGGGTTTAAACAGCGCAAACAATGTATTTCTAAAACAAATAGTACATATAAATATCGAGGAATCCGGTTGGATTCATCCAACCGGTTTCCGCATCCACAGATGTTAGTTAAACAATTATCGCTGATTCCGTACTAGGGAATATTATAATCAGTGGAATCAGTATCCAACGTATGCAACGATATATATTTCAACCAATTTAATTGTGATCTACCTAGACGACCATCACACAGTATTCAACCAACATTAAAATATAATTATAATATTTTAAAACACATGAGAGTTAATGAATTTACTCACTTTGCGCGTTAACCGTTAAACAATGATTTGCGTCAGTTGATAGATCCGAATGCAGCGTTTTATTTTGCTCCATACAACTCCGCCCCAGTCCGTTCATGTTTCACGTCAAACTTTCATGCACTGTTGCATGAAAATATACACCGCTCCATCCATGTTATAGTCCATCCACCAACGTTAAAGCTTCTTTTCTCCTTACCCCGTTTTAAAAACCCCAAGCTTCTTCTTCAACTGTTTCGCCACTTTGTTTCTTTCTTTGTTTAAAAATTGAACGGGCCCTTCTGTTTATTTCATTTATATTTCCTATTGGCCCATCCTCTTCATGACCCATCCACGCTACACAACCAGACCTGCCAACTCCTTCATTTTCTCAAAACAATATCGCAAGCAACTTCCTGTTCTATTTTTAAAACCTCCCATCTCCAGTAACATATACTAGCGCAACCTGCTGTTACCCAATTCCCTCAGCTTCCCCACCATCCTATGTTACACGACAGCTAATATCCTTCATACACAAGTGCACCAACTCGCATTACTACGAACCAATCCAACGCGCTTTGAACACCATTTTCATAATATTGGTTTGCCATATACAGCAACATCACACTACAACCCTTTCGCTCACCTCCATAACTTTACCCAAGTACACGCTTTGTATGACCACTTCAACACAGCACCCCCCTTGTTTCCATTTTGTCGTGATTTCATTTTCTACCCCCACGTATGATCTGAACGGTCCACCCCTTTGACGACCCCATTTCCCGTACAGACGGAGATAAGGGTAATCTTTGGAATATAACACAGAAACAGATAATAGCAGAACAGAATTAAATAAATACACCAGATAATGAACAATAGAATATACTGGATAAAAGTAATCATCAGAGTTACACAGTATACAGGATCTTACTTAGTACAAATACAGTTCAACTATACATATATGCCTACAGCGGAAACAAACAAAATATGTACAATAGGAGCTGAACAGCATAAAAAGAGATAAATGATAGAATCCATCTTCAGCTCCAGCTATCCAGAGGAAGCCAGCTAAACCTGAATACAAGGCTGCCCGTGTAGAAAAAGGGGCACCCGAGTTTGAAAGTGAAACAAACTACGAGTCAGCCATGGGACTGGTATGAGAAATCTACTCAATACATTTAAAATATGGCTAATCACAGGACCACGCCACTTTCGTGGAACGGGTTTACTCCATTCGATTGCCAGTGCTTTAAAAAAAAATCTTTCTTTTAAACATCGCAATGCTTTTTGTAAAAATGAAGCCATTATAAGACTTAGTTCCCATCACACAATGCAACGCAAACCAGAGGATAGAGTTTTTACCTTATAACGGCCAAAATATGCTTAATACGAATAAAACAAAGGCATTTGATATTATTGCTAGTGGTTATATGTTTTGAAAACAATTTCAAATCATAACTATCAATCATAGACGGCATTAATGCCCCATACCACTATGTCGCCATATATAGATATACAATCAAAACCGCACGATGTCGTATTTGGAAATTGGATTTCCGTCATGAACCAAGGCAAAAGATAGTCCTTACCGACTTCGAGACGCTCTAGCCCGCCCCTCAGGAAAGTACTTAGTCAAGCCTTTGGATCGTCAAGGCTGGTCCACCGATGTGGATTAAAATTCCTGAACAATGCGTTTCCCCACCCTATGGGGCGTAGATGAGCCGACGAATGACTCCATCGGACCCGGATCGTCTGATCAAACCGAGGCGCCTCACAACAGCAACAACCACATAAGTCAAACTCGTCAGGACGTGTAAAACCACTAACGCCACTTCTAGCTAGAAGGAAACGCATGCCCTCTCTGATGTCCTCTCCCGTTTCTGGTTCATACCGGGGTGTGAGGCTCGCGAATTCACGTTATACACAAAGCTACGCCACACAGGCGGTGCTTTGATCATCTCCACAAGACGTTGCTTTTCAACAGAAGCCCTGATCGTTTGCCACTTAGGCATGCCACACTAGCAATTCATGCCATGCGACTGATGTCCATCGATATACAACCTCTGAGCTCGTGCGTTTCAGAGAAGGGCGTTAAGAAAAAGAATAAATTCTCTACCGCCAAACAGATGTATATTTAATAGAGATCAATCAACACAGAATAAAATCCAATGTCAGACACACAGTCCATTTACAAGTCCGTTCTGGGTCTGAACGAAACCGGAGGCACTATATACCTCGCAAACCCATCGATCACCACGTACGTCTGGACGATCACCACTCATTATACATATTTCGGGATGCCTCCCAATCAGGACCTCGGTTACCATCCAAACGAGGTGAAGATCTCCGGTCTTCGACCATCGTCTTCATCTTCGATTTCTTATTGTCGATACAGTTATTCAGAATGGGGTAAACCCGGTCTTTCTGAGCAACCCGCGTATATAATAAACAAGTGCAACACTAACATACACACGCATCATTTCAATTCATTAGTCACTAACCATCAATCAGTAAGAGAACGATTTCCCAAATATTAACCCCGAAGGCCGAAACCAACATCAGATCAATACCCGAGAAACCATTCGGCTTAGCCAACCTTCAGTTAATTTCTAAATTTACATCCATATCGTTTATAATATTTTATAACGATTTATCGCTATTTTTATTTATTTTAAAATAGCCATTTTATTCAAAACGACGCTTCGGGCCATAACGCGGCCGTGGCGCTATTTTCCTTCAGATTTGATTTACACATATCTGAAAATCTAACCATTGGATCTTCACAAAATTTACATCATTAGAAAGATCTTTTCAAAATGGTTCCAGTTTCGGGAAAATCCGACGGTCGGATCTCCCGGTATAATCGTTTGAAGTTTCGATTTCAAAATACGAACTACAACGTCGTTATTCGATTAAATATAATTATATTTATTTATATATATAAATATTATCGATTCTGGCGCTGTTTTTCTTCAGATTTGAATTAAACATTCCAGACAATCCAACCGTTGGATTTTTACAAAGTTGGTGCCGTTGGAAAGATTTTTCCAAAGCGAACCCAACGGTTGCGATTTCAGGAAAATCTGATGGTCGGATCTCCCGGTATAATCGATTGAAATCACGGTTTCAAAATATGAACTGCAGCGTCGTTATTCAATATATTTTAATTCTATTTATATATATATATATCGATTCTTCGATTTCAAAGCTACATTCTTTTCATACATTTGATAAAAATAATATTTTTGTCTAACTGTCTTCTATTTCAACACTTCACTATATTCAACAATTCATGTATATAATAAAAATGTGATTTTTATTGTAAAGCAATTCTTTTCAAAACACTATTATTTTATATAGTTTATATAGGTAATAAAAATAGGATTTTTATTATAAAACAATTTCTTTTAAAACGAGATTATTTTACATAGTTCATATAGATGATAAAAAGGTGATTTTTATTATAGAACAATTTATTTCAAAATATGAATACCATTCAACACCTGAATTTCTATTCAACGAATGAATATCGATTCAACACATGAAGGTTTTCTATAGTTTATATATATAGTTAAAATGTGATTTTTATATTTAAAACACGAATACCATTCAACACATGAATTTCTAATCAACGAATGAATTTCAATTCAGCACATGAAGGTTTTCTATTCAACGAATAAATATAGTTTCAGCAAATGAAAATAATTCAAACACATGAATATTATTCAAAATTTCGGCAGTATAACGGCAGGGTAGTTAAAACCGGGACCGTCCCTAGTATGGCTCCTCGCTCTACCTTAAAACCTCGCGGTTTTTGACAATGGGGATCATGCATCTAGTTCGCACGCAGGCGGCATGTATATATTTATTTCATTTCCACAAACTAATCCTATGTGGTTTCAACCAAATATTTCTCAACCACAAACGGGTATTTTTCAACCACAATCAATCAATATCAACCACAAACAATCCCAATCAACCATTCGCTATCAATCAATTTTCACACCAATCACAACCAATAAATATCGTCCATGGTTTGTGGACGAGGGGCGTATATATATATATATATATATATATATATATATATATATATATATATATATATATAGCAATTTACTTCTATTTCAACACATATATAATTTTTTACAACGCATATATAACTTATACATCGAACGTACAATTTATACAACGCTTATACATGAGGTGTACAACGCCTATATAACTCATACATCGACCATATAATTTATACGTCGTCGTTTTCCATATCATTTATAAATTAGAAATCTCACCTTGGGTTCCACTCCACCAAAAATAGCAGAAGGCTCAGAAAAATATGCGGTCTCTTCTATAATGTCGGAGACGTCCGCACGAGTCCACTATCTCTTGTTTCACTGAATTTCGACCACAAATGAAAAAGATATGATTTTTATTGTGAAATCAAAATTTGTAACACTTTTAAACGTTAAAACAGATCAAAATATTCAAAGCCGATTACCTCATCCTTTTGTTCGAAACTAGGTTTCGAATTAATTTCAAATCCGCGAAGTATGATGCCGATCCGTCTTCACCACGACGTTGGGCCTGGAAAGGCGCATCCGCGCTACCCCTCACTGGTGAGCTCGCACGCAGATCGGAGGCGGGAGGGAGCTCTGAACGGCGAAGGTTGATGGGGGCGATTCGGGCCCGATACCAAACGAGAAATCTTGAAATGGGTATGGATTTAAAGCTCGTTCGAAGCTCTTCAAAATGGATCCAACCTCACGTGATTTAATTGAGAAACGAGAGAGAATTCCAGGAGAGAAGTTTGGAATAACTTCAGCCGTCGCGCGTTAAAGAACTGGGAAGAAGACGGGGAGAGAGAAAGTGAGAGGATTGGCCCATATTTTTATTTTTTTATTTATTAATTTCAAAAATCCGAAAATACCCCTTGCCTCATACGAACTCCAATCCAAACCCAACGACTGTCGTCCCTAGCATTTTACCCCCATTCCGAACACAATGGGATATGTTTCGAATGCCCATTAGAATGTTTCAGTCAGTTTTCATTCAAATTAAAATATAGAATATTCAATATTTGATTTGAACGTACATTTCAATTTGCCAGGGCCACCAACTGATTCGAAAAATCCCAGAAAAATAAATCTAGCTATGTTTTGACGATACGGTCCCAACAAAACTAGTTTCGTCGAATTCTGAGACCGTTCACAAAAAGGCCCATTTCTGGTCGATCCAATTTAACTGTAATTGATCAAAATACGTTTCCCTTTGTCACGCTCACATACTAGCTTCAAAAATTATGAAATTTGAAATCTAGCAATAACTTCACATTCCAGATCCAACAAAAGTGGTTTCGTCGAATTCCGAGGTCGTTTGCAAAATGGCCAATTTCACAGGCTATATAAATTCTATAGCGACCTTTCTGAAAAATTCATTTGGCCATAACTTTTGCTTTCCGCTATGAAAATTCGATTTTTCAGATTCGTTAGAAAGGTATTCACTAACATATTTAAATATTTTTGGTTTCGCTCAAATCCGTTTTGTTTTTCACCCGGTACAGTCCGACAAAGTTTGAATTCAATTTTTGAAACTGCAGCGCCTTTTCAGGCCTTGTTTATAATTAGAATTAATTATGTTCATTTTCAAACGTCGATTCAAACTCACTTTTCATTGCCATTATTTAAAATATTTATTTTAAATATTTAAAATCCATTATTTTATCCAATTTAAAAATTTTAAATTGGTTCAGATTTTCTGGGTCGTTACAATCCCCCCCACTTAAAACTTTTCGTCCCCGAAAAGGAACAAAGTCGAAAGTGGTTTGATTAATCAACTCTACGTTCAATCTGGCTTCAATTCTCCAACTTTTCAGTTTTTGAGAATTTTCAAATTCTTCAAAAATTTGGCTAACACCCGGAATTTTCGAAAGATTTCGCCATAACCTCCTTTGTACGGGGAGAGGTTTGGAAATTTATTGGGCCGTATTAGGTACCCAATAAATCCTAATAAGCATACACATATATATAGTGATATATTCTGGTGTTTACAGGGGAGCGTGTATTGATAATAACTCCAGAGAATAAATTCTCGTCACCCTGTCAAAGCCTGAGGGAGTGTGTATTTTAAATGCTGCAGAGGATAAATCCTCGTCACCTCGTCCCGTGTCGGAAATAAATAGTCTATGTGCCGTATCTAATAACTAGAGAGACGTGATTATTGTCAACTCCAGACCCGTGTGGGGTTTTTATTATTCTGGCAATTTTATCGTTACAATTTAAATAGTCCATATCAGTCATCAGTTCAATCTGTAAAATATAGTCATCGCCATACAAGTCTCTCGCTCGTATGGTAAATCTTCCACCTCGTCACACAAGCTCCAAATGCTTATGTGGTATATGATGAAGTATGCCTATCTTCTGAAGTATGCCATGTAATGTAGTTCAAAATTAATTGTTACAATCCTATGGCGACATTTATTTTTACACACAGAATAACCAGCACTCTGCATCCAATGGCATTCACAGGAGTTTATATAATAATATTTCGCATCCAACTCATCAAGATTTACCTATTTGTCGTGCACGCAAATAAAATCTTTACTCAACAGCTAATCCATTTACCTGTTCAAACATATATAATACACAAGTATATATATTTTTCTATTTATTTTCTAATCAGTTCAATGTGTGATATAATCGAATAAATTCTACCATTATTCTATTGTTGATTAAATTAACTATTGTTTCAATAATTCAATTAATCAAATTTACTATCACACAACACAAGCAACAATCAAATTGTTCTTAACTTTTCAAAATCATACAAATCAATTTCTATATTCTTTTAAAATCATTCAGACTATAGAAATAAAAGTGCACATCCATGGAAAGAAAATAACAATAGAATAGAGCACTAATTGGTAATGCAAAGTATGGTAAATGTACCTTGCACCGGAGTCAATCAGAGATATCCACTCGGCATCTAGGATGAGCTTTCTGAATGCTCTCCTCAGTTTCTCAAGTACAATCTCGCGGATCTCCACTCCATTGCACTTTGACTAAGTGAACCTTCTTGTTCCTCAGCTCTTTGGTTTCTTTGCCGATGATCTTTAGCGGCTCTCTTCTCACAGCTAATTCAGGGGTAATTTCAATATCCTATTGAGCTGCTTCCTCCACGATCAAGTCTGGATCATGAACGTGCTTTTGAAGTTGAGATATGTGAAATACATCATGAACTCCAGGCAACCAATCAGGCAGTTTGACCCTATAAGCGAGAGTTCCAATCCGTTCCAGAATAGGAAACGGACCAATGAATTTGGGCGCCAACTTTCCAGTCTTACCGAACCGGATAACTCCTCTCATTGGCGATACTTTCAAATATACGTAGTCGCCAACAACAAAGGATATATCTCTTCTTCTCCTATCTGCATAGCTCTTTTGTAGGCTTTGAGCGGCGAGTAATTGCTTCCTAATAAAGTCGACCTTGTCGGCAGCTTCTCGGATCATATCTGGCCATAACACAAGTCTATTTCCAAGTTCAACCCAACAAGCAGGAGATCGGCACGGTCTACCGTACAATGCTTCGAATGGCGACATTGTTAGACTTGCCTGGTAGCTGTTGTTATATGAGAATTCAGCCAAATGCGGATGGTCTTCCCACGATCCACCAAAATCTAGAACACAAGCCCGCAATAGATCTTCTAAAATACGACTCACCTTCTCAGTCTGACCGTCAGTCTGAGGATGATAAGTGGTGCTCATGTTCAACTTCGTTCCCAGCTTGACTTGAAACGCCTCCCAGAATTTTCTAGTGAATATTGTGTCTCTATCACTGACTATACTGAGCAGCACTCCATGTAGTCTAACTATTTCCTTGAAGTATATCTGCGCTAGACTCTGAGCAGTTCTGTTTGATCTGACAGGTATGAAATGGGCGGTCTTCGTGAAGCGATCTACGATCACCCAAATATTGTCATTCCCTTTTCTGGTTCTGGGAAGACCATCAATGAAATCCATAGAAATATGTTCCCACTTCCAACCAGGAATGTCTAGCGGTTGTAACAATCCAGCCAGGTTCTGTTGGTCACTCTTGACTAGTTGGCAAGTAGGGCATCGGCTAACGAATATTGAAACGTCCCTTTTCATAGCCTTCCACCAGAATGTTCGCTTGAGATCGTTATACATTTTGGCTACACCAAGATGGTTACTTAGCTTGGACTTGTGACACTCGTCTAACACTTCCCTTTTTAACTCTGGGATATCAGGAACACAAATCCTTCCTTTCAACCTCAGGGTCTTGTCGTTATCTATTTGAAAACACAAGGGTTCGCCTTTATGAATCCTTTTAATCATATCCTTAATAAAGTTATCCTCCTTCTGAAGAATAGATATTTTGTCAATCAAGTAAGTCGTGATAATAAAGCTGGCGATCATTACATTCTTTCGGCTCAGTGCATAGGCCACGACATTGGCTTTCCCTGGAGTATATATAATTTCAAAGTCATATGCTGCAAGAAACTCCAGCCAACGTTGCTGCCTCAGATTCAGGTCTTTCTGGGTGAACAGATACTTTAACGACTGGTGATCTGTAAATAGTTCAAATCTCTCACCCAGAAGATAGTGTCTCCAGATTTTCAAGGTGAATACTATAGCCAATAACTCAAGATCATGAGTTACGTAGTTCTTCTCATGCGGCTTCAGCTGACGGCTAGCATAAGCAAATACTTGACCCCTTTGCATTAACACTGCGCCAAGGCCTTCTCTAGAAGCGTCAGTCCAGACTTTCAAATCCTGATTGCCATCGATGATGGTTAACACTGGAGCAGTCGTTAGTCTTAACTTTGTTGGATCTAGATTAACCCTAGAGGGGGGTGAATAGGGTTTATCACAGTTTTTAAACTGAATTGAAAAACTGACAGGATATTAAAATAATAAACAGATCACAGAATGTAGCAGAAATAAAAGTGCAAAAAATAAATCACACACAGATATACCCAGCTTCGGCAAAACCCTGCCTACTGCTGCATTCCTAAGGTTTCTACTAGGTGATAGAACAGTTCCCGCATACAAGACCATGTACACTCGCAAACCCTGCTCCTATTCTAACCCTACGCTCAATACCCTAGACTGAACGATGTCCCCTCGATCAGATTCCCCGAATTACAACCCCGTAATCCGTATCCCAGAATTTTACAGACTCTGAAACTGACAGTCAACACCCTGACTGTTTTACCTAGACTTTACAGATCTAGACACCTGTTCATTTGATTTTTACAACACGAATTAAAAACAAAAACAAAACAAAAAGAATTTAAACCCTTTAGGAATTAAAACAAAGGGGTCATCCCCCTTAGCCTTTAAACAAAACTTGGCCGGCCCAATATTCTTTAGTCCATTGTCATTTTTATTTGCCCGATTCTCTTTTACTTGGTAATGGAGGCTCTGGAAAAAATTGCTATGGTTTCTCTGGAAACTTCCCAAATTGATTCAACGCTTGATGATTTGAATAATCTCTGAAGCTCCAATTCACGTTGAGTTCTTGATCGATTGCTTGTGGCTCCTTGCTTCTCTGATTTAGGGATAATTGTTGCGATCGAAAAAAACGATGTGAGTTTTCTGGATTTTTCTTTTTAATTCCTTGAATTCGTTCTGTGGGTTTTTTTCATGCTAGCCAGTGATGTAAAATGGTGTTAAAATAGGATTAGAAAATCCTTTAATCACTCTGATTTCAAAATAATGGCTAGACCCTGACTTGTTGCGGTTGAATACTGGAAAGAATTGATTTTGATCTTTGTGGTCCTCGTGAATTCCTGGTTTTGATTTCCATCCAAAAAAAAAAACTTAACATATCTGGAAACATTTTTCTTTTTCTTGCGTGGTTCTTTCCATGGATTTTGTTCTGATTTCTGGAAAACATATATTACACGTGATTCTCCATCTTGCCAGAAATGTTTGATTAAATAGTAGCCGTGAGTTATTTGATTGCTTCCTAGGCATACTTGTTCATTTCTGTAATAAACATGCTTATACCCCAAAAAACATTAATTGAGAAAATTTCATTTCTGGAGATTTTTTTTTAAGCTGAGATTTGTTGCCAAAGATGGTTGATCAATTTCAGGAAAACATTGTTGTCATAAAACCACTGCTTCATTTTTGGATACTGATTTGCCATTTGATCTTTGTCCATGTATAAATTGATAACTAGAAATCAATTTCTGATTTTAGAAAACCTTTTGTCAAAAACTGTTAGTTCCCTGATTCCATTTGTAAGGCTGGAAACAAAATAAAACTTTCCAAAGATAGATCACTGAAATACTTAAATGATTTCCTTGCTTAAAAAGACTGGAAGAACAAACTGATGCCCATTTAAATTGTTGTCAAAAATTACTTGTTCAAAACTAGAATATTTTGAAACTTTGCTTGATTTGAAAAAACTGCCTTGAATTGAGTTCACATCATTTTCTGCTTGATACTTGACTTGCCTTGTGCTTGACTGTTTTCACATATGCACCATATTTGTGCTATCACCATTGACATGAACTTGTGTCACTTTGAACCATGTATAACAGCTGTTTTGATGACCATTGACTTTTCAATGCTGTTACATTTGAAATTGCATTTACCATTGTTTGATGTGATATTGTGAATGATATTCATGCCATGAAATTGCCAACCTGACTTGCTGAACCATTTAGACATGAATAAGTCCACTGTTTGACCTAGTGTTGAGTCTATATTGCCAGGGTAAATCCAACTGATCTTTGATTGGTCTACCAACATATTTTGGGCTGACCTGAAACTCCTTTTGTATGTTGATCTTATATATATATATATATATATATATATATATATATATATGCTGCTTGTTGTGTTGATCTGCCATACTGTAATGGCGGGATTTTCGACCCAGAAAATCAACATAAAAACACACTGTTGACTATTCAAGCATCGAAAACACCAGGACATTAATAGAAGAATTTAGAGGGTGAGAAAGAAAAGATAGAACTAATAGAATAGAAGAAGAAGAAGATCACAATTGAACAGAATCAGAGTAACACGAAACTCGCAGCGGAACAAAACAAGATGTATTATATAGCATAACTTTGAATACAAAACTGTATTGTATATACATACCATTATCAAAGTACAATACATCATATCACAGCGGAAATAACTCTACATAACTAATGGTGAAGCTTCCTGCTTTTGAGCTCCTCCAAGTGAATCTGCAAAGCCTGAAACACTTGACTGTCCGTACAAATTTGGGCACCCAAGAGTTTAGGGAAAACAAACAAAATAAACTCTGGGTCAATCATGGGACTGGTGTGAGTAAATTCCAACCATACTGTTTAACCTTGAAAATCCTTTTCAAAACAAGAAGGTAATAGTAAGACCAGCCCACACATAAACATGGACGGTTTTTACCTTACTATAACCCAACATATTTTTATATCAAACTTCAGTGATATTATAATAATGTCTACTCAATTAAATCATCAAGTAGCAGAACGCTTGCATCTCACGCTCCACATATATATAGTATAAAATCATAAACCGCAGGGTGCTTATCGGCTAATGGATTTCAACAGACAAGGTATGGGAGCACCTTCTAAATAGTGTACTCTAGAGGGGATACACTCAGGGTTCAACAAGAACGTCTTGCAACCCGACCACACATGACTGCTCACTCATTTAGCTTGAGTGTCGCGAATATATTGCCACCACGGTTGTAGGCCATCCAACCGTCATCCGAAGATACAGAATCGAAAAGAAGTATAAATATGAATTTTCTCTAGATCGGTGACAATACACCCTGCTTAGGGATGACCCAACTAGCCATGCTGCCTAGCCCAACTTCTGTCATTCCTGGTTGTGAGGCTAGAGGCTACGTCTATCTTCAGAACATCTGATCACCATTCACTTTGAATGTCACGTCGTCAAATCCGTAATCACACATTGATTACAAAAATGCACACTGGGTGTAGAATAAAGAGAAGTTACCTTTTCCCCACCAACTTGGTATATTCGTAAAATCAACGGCATGACCGTTGGAAATACTCTGTCAGACACTCGTCCATACAAGTTGTCCTGGGACTGGACAAACAAAAACATTATTCTAGAACTGGACGACCCTTGCATTTAACTCCGTCTTCAATCATCTTCAGCATATCTAATTCGCAGCGCTTATGCCTATACGGAGTGGTTTCGGATAACGTATCCAACCGGTCTCTCCATATCGACAACGATGGTCAAACACTTCGATAGTCGGTTATTTAACTATCGAAGTAAAAACAACATTCATTCTAATGTATAATTAACATCACACAACCACGGGTATTTTTAATTTTAACATTCGACTTTATTATTCGAATTCTCATATCTTACCAGATATTTCTCAAATCCCGTTTTAGCCTTTCCGTACTTCTTGGAAAACATTTCCAGTTATTATAAACTCTTATTCTTTCATGTTCCAGAAAACATACGTTATTAACGTTCGAACTATTTTCATTAATTTCACATTCTTTATTTTCTACCCTTGGACAATCTACCCTATTTGCATTGGAAAATACTTCCAATTTCATTTTAACCTTTTAATCGGCCCAACGTTCACTTTTAAAACATTATTCACTTTGAAATGTGAATATCATTTCTATTATAGAAATCTGAACATCTTTATCAAATAAATCAATACCATGATCCCGTTTATCGAAATCTCTTTCATACTTTATATATTCCTATTCCACTTTGTAAACTTTGTTTCTAAGTCAACTTCTTATCAAATCGATATCAAGTTTAAACTAAGTACTGACTCCTATCCTATTAACATTTATTTGTTTAAACTAAATGTTAATTATTCTATCAGATTATAATCCCTAAAAATAGTTTATTCGACATCGTCGAATTCTAGTTCCAAATTCTAATGGTTTAATTCTAATCACATTTCGAACATCGAAATGTTGTCATTGTTTTCTAACACGATTCTCCAATCTTTCTAAAACTGATTTTTATATTTTCTTACGACATCGTTATTTATCACTTTCGAATAAGTGGATTTCAGCTAACTGTTTCATTTCCTAGGAAGTGCTGCCATATATAACAATCACGCTTAAATTTGGTTAACAACGTTAATTTATCGCTATAGTAAAAACTTGCAATACGCTGTAATATTCTCTTTATAACTAATCTCTCATTACAGTCACACTTACCTTATCAACATCGTTATTTTTATCGCTATAGTTTAAACTTGTCATACGCTGTAATATTCTCCTTTATAACTAATCTTGACATAACAGTCACGCTTAAGCCTAATCAACAGCGTTTATTTTATCGCTATAGTTCTAAGACTTGCATATCTTGACATCTATTTCCGTCACAAAAATCTTGGCATCTCTTTCTGTTACAAAAATCTTGACATCTCTTTCCGTTACAAAAATCTTGACATCTCTTTCTGTTACAAAAATCTTGACATCTCTTTCCGTTACAAACAAATATCATTCCTCGATAATAGCGAAGTCGTTCAAGTTGGGGTATTCTATTTACCTCTCAGACCTTGATCGACAACGTTCTTACCTTAGAACAGATATAAGTCTGTATTCTAACCCCTTATTACTTATACTATTCATCAAATCATATTTCCTTGTTTTATTTCGGAATATGGTTTTATAACACCATATTCATACGTTGAAATCTTCGTTGTTTATTATTATTTATTTTAGACATTGACTCTTCGCTTTTCCATTCTACAGTTGTACGTATAACTTCTTAGCTAAAAGGTAATTAAATCTCATACATTTTGACTAATTTGTTTCTAAACTGTTTCATTAGATTAATTAAAGACCAATTAATCTAATAATCATTT
The DNA here is from genome assembly GCA_030737875.1 of Allium sativum. Classification (NCBI taxonomy): domain Eukaryota; kingdom Viridiplantae; phylum Streptophyta; class Magnoliopsida; order Asparagales; family Amaryllidaceae; genus Allium; species Allium sativum. Next base: position 406,646,244 of record CM060926.1, read on the forward strand.
TCTCAAATAACCATTGATTAAATCAACTTCATTCCATCAGTAAATTCGTTAACTGATTTTAATTACTTCTCAACATTAGATTAATATAATTAATCTAATGATATTTCTAAATATAATTATCCAAATATTTAATTGTCAGATAATTTTTGCTTTATAAACATATTCAAATGTCAACAATCGTTTTTATTTAACTTTATAAAAACGAACTCTAAAATACAGGTTTATAATAGAACTTCTATTTTAAATTTAAATCTTCTTCCTAATTATAAAAATATAATTTTTATAATTAACTCCGTTCATTTACCTGACGGAAAATCAACTCCTTAACAAAACAAGGGTTTTACAGTCGACTGTTATCACTTTCTAAATTGATATCGTTTATTGATTTATCGAAACAGATGTTGAATTTTCGTTCAACCTCAATAATTCACACGGTGTTTTAAATGTAATTCGCGTTCAAACAGTGCATACAAAACAAACAGTACATATAAATATCGAGGAATCCGGTTCGATTCCTCTAACCGGTTTCCGCATCCACAGATGTCAGTCAACACACTTTACACTAACTCTATACTAGGGGATATTCTAATCGATGGAATCAGTGTCCAACCGATGATGTGTACATATGTAACGGTATATAATATTCAACCAAATTAATTGTAATCTACCTGATCGACCATCACACAGCATTCAAACAACATTAAAATATACATAAAATATTTTAAAATAGATCAGAGTTAGTGATTTTACTCACCTTTGCGCGTTAACCGTTAAAATAACGATTTGCGTCCGGTGTTTTAATTTCCGCATCAACCCTTCTGAATAGTCTTCTCCTTCACCCATTCTGTTTTTCATCAGTCCAAGCTTCTGTGCATTGGTGTGCACGGTGCACGTGCGCCAACACTGTACTGATCATCTCGACTCCCCTTACTGACAGCGCGCATTCCTCTTCGAAACGCGAATTCGATTTCAACCCATAACAGTGTTTCTCAACAGCCACCTTCTTCCTCATCATATCTCAACCACACAACTCCACAATTTTTCCTTATACAAACAAGTACACAGTACGTAACTCACCATGCTGCAAATAACTCCACACACTCTACGTCCATTTCTCCCCTCTTAATATATGTGAATAGTGCTCTCCCTTCGTCGCAACACATATACCCCCGTACCATTAACTTTGCAGCTCCACCCGTCGACTCCAGTACGTCCAATGCCACCCCTTCATGTTTAAAAAATCCGCAACAGTGTAAACCTGACTCCTATATTTTTTCCCACTGCATGGCCAACGTTGATGCATGCAGTAACCCAACCATTTCAATCCTTCACGTGTTACGCCCCCTATATCCAAAACAAGTACCATCTTCACCTTACTACTTCATGGCCAATCCACAGTTCCTCATATTTACTTTCCAACTGACCATCTGATTCGCTAGAAGAATCACCAGAACAACCGCTACTGGAAGTTCTTTCACAACCGAACTAGCCATCACAAGCACAGAAACTCCCACCCGTTCTCACACCCTCCAGTTCAAGTAAAATAGCACAGTAGTGCTTCCTCCGTAAGATCAAAACAACTTCGCGCCTCACGTATTACTTAGATCCTCTTTCTTTACCCATTTTCCACTTCCACTATGATATTCCCCTCCCCTCCAATGACAGCAACTCACGCTCCAGTCACCTACCCCCTTTTAAATGTGACAACCGCATGCTAATACACTAGCACCCACCTCCTTTTCGTTATTCTTCTCCTATGCAAAACATTTCGCCTGCAAACCCTCCTCAAACGAAATTGTCGCAAGCTCCTTCCTACTCACCACCTGCCCCATACGCCATGCACTCACATCCCTTCTCTTACAAGTGTAAACTTCACCAAGGCCTCACAGTAAACCCACTTCCTTTTTCAGCAATTAACGCCAGCTCAGCGCCTTCAACCCTCCGCAACTTCCTCTCCCTGCGTCAAAAGACCTCCTGTACATGTCCGAGCAAGATCATGTTGTGTCCGTTCGCATGAACTCCACCTCATGGATCCACGCAACCTATCCATCTTCCCAACGTATTGTTTATTTGCTTTTGGTTTTGTTTTCTTTTATAGAAAAGCTTTGAATGTTGTTTGCTGAAAAAGAACATGGTGCATGTATTTATATTGTTACAAGCCGTGGTGATCAAGTAATAGACATGAGTAGGAGTATAGGTAGGCGATAGTTTCAAGATCAGCTGAGATGGATGGAGATAGGCGTTGAACATTCATAAAGTTAGGCACATGGTCTCCTTTGATTTGAAAATTCATGGGAGTATTAATTTGGATGAGACAATACGTTGTTGTAGGTAGATCAAATTGATCAAGAATGTAGCTGTCCTTTTTGTTCTGTGCATGTATATGGGGTAGGTGATAGCTGTTGATTTGATTTCTCATTTCGAGACTTCCTTTGCCCACCATGAGGTAAAGAGAGGGTATGGTCTGTTAGCTTAGGCTTGTGATATTGATAACTCATAAGTTGGCTTAGGGCATGTATTAGTTTTAGGGTAGGTGACAGATGGTGGACGAGAGTTGTACCTATTGCTATGAAGTAATGGGGAAATATTTTACACACGATAGTGACTGGACATATATACAAGGTCTCCTGCTATCAGTCCTTTAAATGCTTCTTATTTTATATCTAGGTTTATAACTAGAGTTCACAGCTAAGTTTTACTTAGGGGATGCTTGATGTGGAAATTTATGTGACAATACATACTATAGGGTAGCACGTTCATGTAGTTATAGGGTGATGGGGTTTTGACGTTTTTCTTCCATAGGGTGATAAGCAATGGTTAGGTATGGTTTTTCCGTGGAGTACATGCTAAGGTGGACATGTTTTCAACCTAGCTTAGCGTTGAGGTATGGTCCTTAGGCATGATTATTGGTTTATTTTATTTTGTATATAAAATTTAGCGTATAACACTTTGTCCTCATATAAACCCCATTCACATACAGACCTTATGGACAAAAATAAAAGTATAGTTGTGCTCAACGAGGTGTCACGATCCTAAAAATATAATAATACCGGTAGATTGATTCATATTTTGAAACCCCGAAATACCGATACAGGGTACACCATACTCCAAATAAAAAAGTTGCATATTAAATTAATTAAAAATTTCAGTAAAATTCTAAAAATTAAATTATCGCTGCGCCCCAAAAGAACCTTGTCCTGGTTTGCACCCGATATCAAGTTATATTCAAATAACCGTTACGGTCGATATACGTTTTTATAGCGACTTTCTGAATATTTGATTTGGACATATCTTGCAATATATTCGACGAAATCTTGGTTTTTCACTTCTGTTGGAAAAATACAATTTAACATATTTCAACGTTTCTGGTTTCGACGAAATCCGATTTAAAATGAATCATGTACACTCAGTTGAAGTTCAGAATGTTAAATTACAAACTACAGGGTCGTTATGAGCTCGTTTATAATTAATATATATTTTTTATACATTCAACTTTGTTTTAATTAATATATAAATTCATTTATATTCAGAATTCAATATTTAAACTGTTTTAAATATTCAAATTCAAACCGTTCAAAATGCGGGACGTTACAGTCCTTCCCCCTTAAAATAATTTCGTCCTCGAAATTGCTAAGATGGGGAAAATGCTACAATCTCTGTTATAAACAGATTAAAATCCTTTTGGTTTACTCCATAATTTCAGTTTCAACTGAACTGATTAATCCCAATTAAAATATTAATTCTCTTTTTATTAACGAATATTTTCAGCAACTCCGAAAATTTCCTAACACTTTAAATTTCCGTGAAATTCTGCCAGCTTCTACCCTGCATGGCTCAATCGGTTCTACTACAGTTCGCCCTCTCTCGGCATTCTCCAACTTTGATCTCTACTCGCTTTATCCTCAAATTCAATCATTCGCTTACCCCAACCAAAATCCATTTCAAATTCTAAATTTTTACTTGTTAATCCAATTTCACAACCAAATTCGGTTTCATTCCAAATCTTGTTTCACCAATTCAATTTCTTCACCAGATTAAACTCTATTCTAATACAATTTCCACTTAACTGGCTTCGATACAATTTCGATTTTATTTAACTTCGTTTTTAAGTTAAATTCGAATTTATTTATGCACTCTTTTTCCATTTAATTTATTAACATCATAAGTTAACTTTCAGAATTCCAATTCCTGGGCTTTTATTTTGAAACAGTTTGAAATTATCTATATAACAGTAGTAATTCAAAATAATTGAATTTTTAAATAACTGATTTCCTCAAAACGATTCAAAACAAAATCTTTGGTAGCAATCCAGTCACTTAGAGACTCGAAAATGAACACTGATGACGCTGCAGTCATCATCATAATTATTTTCCAGCAACCCAAGTGAGTTCAATACTATATTACTTTTCAAAACTTATTTTCACCACTTTTATTTGAAATTTTTTCAAAATATCTTTCACAAGTGCTTGGAAAACAATTTCAAATCTCCCAGGATTTTGAAATTCCCTTATAGTAATCCAAATTTTGTCTCCAACTCTTTTCCAAGTTTCCCGAGTTTTAATTCAGATTTAGTTCATCTGATTTTGCATGTTATACTTATATAATAATTCGATTGGTTATTTATATAACCTTCTCAATTATAAAACTTATTTGATCATAATAACGATCAACACATTTAATATATAATAATATCAAGATATATACTTCTTTTATATCAACATATATTTTAGGCAAAATTATTTTATTCACCCATCTTTTTAAAACAATATTATGTCGAATTTCTCTATTTAAGCGTTTATAAATCCATATCGAACTCGTCAGCTAAACGCGTCGATCTCGAATTTATATACCACTCACCAGATCAATCAACACAATATAAAACAGTTTTTATATTGATTTACAAATACGCGCTCATATATATACACTCAACTCAATCTAGAGTATTACTAACTCCATCTCTATTGAGTTGCGCCACAGAGCCAAGGTAATCACTTAACCTTATGCTCTGATACCATCTGTAATGGCGGGATTTTCGACCCAGAAAATCAACATAAAAACACACTGTTGACTATTCAAGCATCGAAAACACCAGGACATTAATAGAAGAATTTAGAGGGTGAGAAAGAAAAGATAGAACTAATAGAATAGAAGAAGAAGAAGAAGATCACAATTGAACAGAATCAGAGTAACACGAAACTCGCAGCGGAACAAAACAAGATGTATTATATAGCATAACTTTGAATACAAAACTGTATTGTATATACATACCATTATCAAAGTACAATACATCATATCACAGCGGAAATAACTCTACATAACTAATGGTGAAGCTTCCTGCTTTTGAGCTCCTCCAAGTGAATCTGCAAAGCCTGAAACACTTGACTGTCCGTACAAATTTGGGCACCCAAGAGTTTAGGGAAAACAAACAAAATAAACTCTGGGTCAATCATGGGACTGGTGTGAGTAAATTCCAACCATACTGTTTAACCTTGAAAATCCTTTTCAAAACAAGAAGGTAATAGTAAGACCAGCCCACACATAAACATGGACGGTTTTTACCTTACTATAACCCAACATATTTTTATATCAAACTTCAGTGATATTATAATAATGTCTACTCAATTAAATCATCAAGTAGCAGAACGCTTGCATCTCACGCTCCACATATATATAGTATAAAATCATAAACCGCAGGGTGCTTATCGGCTAATGGATTTCAACAGACAAGGTATGGGAGCACCTTCTGAATAGTGTACTCTAGAGGGGATACACTCAGGGTTCAACAAGAACGTCTTGCAACCCGACCACACATGACTGCTCACTCATTTAGCTTGAGTGTCGCGAATATATTGCCACCACGGTTGTAGGCCATCCAACCGTCATCCGAAGATACAGAATCGAAAAGAAGTATAAATATGAATTTTCTCTAGATCGGTGACAATACACCCTGCTTAGGGATGACCCAACTAGCCATGCTGCCTAGCCCAACTTCTGTCATTCCTGGTTGTGAGGCTAGAGGCTACGTCTATCTTCAGAACATCTGATCACCATTCACTTTGAATGTCACGTCGTCAAATCCGTAATCACACATTGATTACAAAAATGCACACTGGGTGTAGAATAAAGAGAAGTTACCTTTTCCCCACCAACTTGGTATATTCGTAAAATCAACGGCATGACCGTTGGAAATACTCTGTCAGACACTCGTCCATACAAGTTGTCCTGGGACTGGACAAACAAAAACATTATTCTAGAACTGGACGACCCTTGCATTTAACTCCGTCTTCAATCATCTTCAGCATATCTAATTCGCAGCGCTTATGCCTATACGGAGTGGTTTCGGATAACGTATCCAACCGGTCTCTCCATATCGACAACGATGGTCAAACACTTCGATAGTCGGTCATTTAACTATCGAAGTAAAAACAACATTCATTCTAATGTATAATTAACATCACACAACCACGGGTATTTTTAATTTTAACATTCGACTTTATTATTCGAATTCTCATATCTTACCAGATATTTCTCAAATCCCGTTTTAGCCTTTCCGTACTTCTTGGAAAACATTTCCAGTTATTATAAACTCTTATTCTTTCATGTTCCAGAAAACATACGTTATTAACGTTCGAACTATTTTCATTAATTTCACATTCTTTATTTTCTACCCTTGGACAACCTACCCTATTTGCATTGGAAAATACTTCCAATTTCATTTTAACCTTTTAATCGGCCCAACGTTCACTTTTAAAACATTATTCACTTTGAAATGTGAATATCATTTCTATTATAGAAATCTGAACATCTTTATCAAATAAATCAATACCATGATCCCGTTTATCGAAATCTCTTTCATACTTTATATATTCCTATTCCACTTTATAAACTTTGTTTCTAAGTCAACTTCTTATCAAATCGATATCAAGTTTAAACTAAGTACTGACTCCTATCCTATTAACATTTATTTGTTTAAACTAAATGTTAATTATTCTATCAGATTATAATCCCTAAAAATAGTTTATTCGACATCGTCGAATTCTAGTTCCAAATTCTAATGGTTTAATTCTAATCACATTTCGAACATCGAAATGTTGTCATTGTTTTCTAACACGATTCTCCAATCTTTCTAAAACTGATTTTTATATTTTCTTACGACATCGTTATTTATCACTTTCGAATAAGTGGATTTCAGCTAACTGTTTCATTTCCTAGGAAGTGCTGCCATATATAACAATCACTCTTAAATTTGGTTAACAACGTTAATTTATCGCTATAGTAAAAACTTGCAATACGCAGTAATATTCTCTTTATAACTAATCTCTCATTACAGTCACACTTACCTTATCAACAGCGTTATTTTTATCGCTATAGTTTAAACTTGTCATACGCTGTAATATTCTCCTTTATAACTAATCTTGACATAACAGTCACGCTTAAGCCTAATCAACAGCGTTTATTTTATCGCTATAGTTCTAAGACTTGCATATCTTGACATCTATTTCCGTCACAAAAATCTTGGCATCTCTTTCTGTTACAAAAATCTTGACATCTCTTTCCGTTACAAAAATCTTGACATCTCTTTCTGTTACAAAAATCTTGACATCTCTTTCCGTTACAAACAAATATCATTCCTCGATAATAGCGAAGTCGTTCAAGTTGGGGTATTCTATTTACCTCTCAGACCTTGATCGACAACGTTCTTACCTTAGAACAGATATAAGTCTGTATTCTAACCCCTTATTACTTATACTATTCATCAAATCATATTTCCTTGTTTTATTTCGGAATATGGTTTTATAACACCATATTCATACGTTGAAATCTTCGTTGTTTATTATTATTTATTTTAGACATTGACTCTTCGCTTTTCCATTCTACAGTTGTACGTATAACTTCTTAGCTAAAAGGTAATTAAATCTCATACATTTTGACTAATTTGTTTCTAAACTGTTTCATTAGATTAATTAAAGACCAATTAATCTAATAATCATTTTCTCAAATAACCATTGATTAAATCAACTTCATTCCATCAGTAAATTCGTTAACTGATTTTAATTACTTCTCAACATTAGATTAATATAATTAATCTAATGATATTTCTAAATATAATTATCCAAATATTTAATTGTCAGATAATTTTTGCTTTATAAACATATTCAAATGTCAACAATCGTTTTTATTTAACTTTATAAAAACGAACTCTAAAATACAGGTTTATAATAGAACTTCTATTTTAAATTTAAATCTTCTTCCTAATTATAAAAATATAATTTTTATAATTAACTCCGTTCATTTACCTGACGGAAAATCAACTCCTTAACAAAACAAGGGTTTTACAGTCGACTGTTATCACTTTCTAAATTGATATCGTTTATTGATTTATCGAAACAGATGTTGAATTTTCGTTCAACCTCAATAATTCACACGGTGTTTTAAATGTAATTCGCGTTCAAACAGTGCATACAAAACAAACAGTACATATAAATATCGAGGAATCCGGTTCGATTCCTCTAACCGGTTTCTGCATCCACAGATGTCAGTCAACACACTTTACACTAACTCTATACTAGGGGATATTCTAATCGATGGAATCAGTGTCCAACCGATGATGTGTACATATGTAACGGTATATAATATTCAACCAAATTAATTGTAATCTACCTGATCGACCATCACACAGCATTCAAACAACATTAAAATATACATAAAATATTTTAAAATAGATCAGAGTTAGTGATTTTACTCACCTTTGCGCGTTAACCGTTAAAATAACGATTTGCGTCCGGTGTTTTAATTTCCGCATCAACCCTTCTGAATAGTCTTCTCCTTCACCCATTCTGTTTTTCATCAGTCCAAGCTTCTGTGCATTGGTGTGCACGGTGCACGTGCGCCAACACTGTACTGATCATCTCGACTCCCCTTACTGACAGCGCGCATTCCTCTTCGAAACGCGAATTCGATTTCAACCCATAACAGTGTTTCTCAACAGCCACCTTCTTCCTCATCATATCTCAACCACACAACTCCACAATTTTTCCTTATACAAACAAGTACACAGTACGTAACTCACCATGCTGCAAATAACTCCACACACTCTACGTCCATTTCTCCCCTCTTAATATATGTGAATAGTGCTCTCCCTTCGTCGCAACGCATATACCCCCGTACCATTAACTTTGCAGCTCCACCCGTCGACTCCAGTACGTCCAATGCCACCCCTTCATGTTTAAAAAATCCGCAACAGTGTAAACCTGACTCCTATATTTTTTCCCACCGCATGGCCAACGTTGATGCATGCAGTAACCCAACCATTTCAATCCTTCACGTGTTACGCCCCCTATATCCAAAACAAGTACCATCTTCACCTTACTACTTCATGGCCAATCCACAGTTCCTCATATTTACTTTCCAACTGACCATCTGATTCGCTAGAAGAATCACCAGAACAACCGCTACTGGAAGTTCTTTCACAACCGAACTAGCCATCACAAGCACAGAAACTCCCACCCGTTCTCACACCCTCCAGTTCAAGTAAAATAGCACAGTAGTGCTTCCTCCGTAAGATCAAAACAACTTCGCGCCTCACGTATTACTTAGATCCTCTTTCTTTACCCATTTTCCACTTCCACTATGATATTCCCCTCCCCTCCAATGACAGCAACTCACGCTCCAGTCACCTACCCCCTTTTAAATGTGACAACCGCATGCTAATACACTAGCACCCACCTCCTTTTCGTTATTCTTCTCCTATGCAAAACATTTCGCCTGCAAACCCTCCTCAAACGAAATTGTCGCAAGCTCCTTCCTACTCACCACCTGCCCCATACGCCATGCACTCACATCCCTTCTCTTACAAGTGTAAACTTCACCAAGGCCTCACAGTAAACCCACTTCCTTTTTCCGCAATTAACGCCAGCTCAGCGCCTTCAACCCTCCGCAACTTCCTCTCCCTGCGTCAAAAGACCTCCTGTACATGTCCGAGCAAGATCATGTTGTGTCCGTTCGCATGAACTCCACCTCATGGATCCACGCAACCTATCCATCTTCCCAACGTATTGTTTATTTGCTTTTGGTTTTGTTTTCTTTTATAGAAAAGCTTTGAATGTTGTTTGCTGAAAAAGAACATGGTGCATGTATTTATATTGTTACAAGCCGTGGTGATCAAGTAATAGACATGAGTAGGAGTATAGGTAGGCGATAGTTTCAAGATCAGCTGAGATGGATGGAGATAGGCGTTGAACATTCATAAAGTTAGGCACATGGTCTCCTTTGATTTGAAAATTCATGGGAGTATTAATTTGGATGAGACAATACGTTGTTGTAGGTAGATCAAATTGATCAAGAATGTAGCTGTCCTTTTTGTTCTGTGCATGTATATGGGGTAGGTGATAGCTGTTGATTTGATTTCTCATTTCGAGACTTCCTTTGCCCACCATGAGGTAAAGAGAGGGTATGGTCTGTTAGCTTAGGCTTGTGATATTGATAACTCATAAGTTGGCTTAGGGCATGTATTAGTTTTAGGGTAGGTGACAGATGGTGGACGAGAGTTGTACCTATTGCTATGAAGTAATGGGGAAATATTTTACACACGATAGTGACTGGACATATATACAAGGTCTCCTGCTATCAGTCCTTTAAATGCTTCTTATTTTATATCTAGGTTTATAACTAGAGTTCACAGCTAAGTTTTACTTAGGGGATGCTTGATGTGGAAATTTATGTGACAATACATACTATAGGGTAGCACGTTCATGTAGTTATAGGGTGATGGGGTTTTGACGTTTTTCTTCCATAGGGTGATAAGCAATGGTTAGGTATGGTTTTTCCGTGGAGTACATGCTAAGGTGGACATGTTTTCAACCTAGCTTAGCGTTGAGGTATGGTCCTTAGGCATGATTATTGGTTTATTTTATTTTGTATATAAAATTTAGCGTATAACACTTTGTCCTCATATAAACCCCATTCACATACAGACCTTATGGACAAAAATAAAAGTATAGTTGTGCTCAACGAGGTGTCACGATCCTAAAAATATAATAATACCGGTAGATTGATTCATATTTTGAAACCCCGAAATACCGATACAGGGTACACCATACTCCAAATAAAAAAGTTGCATATTAAATTAATTAAAAATTTCAGTAAAATTCTAAAAATTAAATTATCGCTGCGCCCCAAAAGAACCTTGTCCCGGTTTGCACCCGATATCAAGTTATATTCAAATAACCGTTACGGTCGATATACGTTTTTATAGCGACTTTCTGAATATTTGATTTGGACATATCTTGCAATATATTCGACGAAATCTTGGTTTTTCACTTCTGTTGGAAAAATACAATTTAACATATTTCAACGTTTCTGGTTTCGACGAAATCCGATTTAAAATGAATCATGTACACTCAGTTGAAGTTCAGAATGTTAAATTACAAACTACAGGGTCGTTATGAGCTCGTTTATAATTAATATATATTTTTTATACATTCAACTTCGTTTTAATTAATATATAAATTCATTTATATTCAGAATTCAATATTTAAACTGTTTTAAATATTCAAATTCAAACCGTTCAAAATGCGGGACGTTACACATACCTTACCACTGCTTCATTTACTAATCTGCCTTGACCATTCATGTATAAGCTCCATGCATTGTCTCACCATGCTGTTGTTTTCGACATGTCGTGTGTCTCCTTGTCTTAACTGCATTCATATGTGTGCCATCATACTTGTGCTTGTAAACTGTCTTGTTGCTGATCTGCCATGATTGTTTGTCCACTAGTTTTACCTGAACTGATTTGAATGTGATCTGGGAATAATGAATGGTTGTTGATGTGTCATCATACATCCGAAGTTCCTCACACACATCAATCTGTTTTTACCTTGAGCACGCTGCTACCTTGCATGAACTTTTGTTGCACTGTTGTATTTGTTCATGGTCATACTGTTGCACCATCATTTGTTGCCTGCTTTGACTTGGTCTCTGAACCATGTCTCGACCATTTGTACACCTTGTAAGTTCTTGTGACCTTGCTGTTCACTTTGACTTTTGCTTGGCTACCTTTCTTTTTGTATTGGCACCATCAATTATATTTTTGCCTCTTTGCTGATTTTATATGCATATTTGATTTCCATTTCTCCTTTGACCTGTTTTGTGTTGATTTTGACATTTGTGTTTATATGTATATCAGCAGACTAGTCACACTATGTTGAGGCTGATCAAAAATCAGCAAACTAGTGTGATTATGTCGAGGCTGATCAAATCAGATCGAGTCAGAAAAATGATGAGAAACACACCGAAATTCTAAGGCAAATAATTTTTCAAAAATAAAAATTGTATTTGCATGAATTCTATTTCATTTCTATTGCAGTGTACTATGTGTATGTTTCTATATATGACAGGTATGAAGACTGGACTGACTGTGAAGCTTATAGAAGACAAAAGACAATGAAACTGAAGAACAAAGAGACAGTGTATATGAATGACTGTGTGACTGTAACTGAGTGTGAGAATTGCAGTGAAGAGCAGTGTATGAATATGTGAATTGTACTGTATATTGTAATAAAACAGTTTGATTGAAATAAAATATTATTTTATTGTGTTCAAATAAACTTGTCTATTAAATTCTGTTTATTTACAAGTACAATGTTCTGTGAATGTATATCAGTGATGTATTCAAATAGTGGAGTTATAAAAGATTGTATTGTTTGAAAGTTGAAATAGAATATTCAATTTAAATAAAATACTGTATAAATATATGAATGTGTATACAGTTGTATTCTATTTAAATATAAATATTATATTACAGTCTGTGTTGTAATGAACAGTACAATAACAAACACATTTATATAAATATATATTTGGTTGTTATCATCAAACAAAAATCATAAAATTGTGTATACAACACCGTTATATACAACAATCTCCCCCTTTTGATGATGACAAACAAATAAAAGATTTTGAATATAATAAATGTGTTTGTTCGTGAATATTTGAACTCCCCCTATTTAAATGCTCCCCCTACAACAGAAACTCCCCCTATAACTGTGCATGAGTAAAATGTATGAATAAATTTTCAAAATTAAAGATATTTATAAAATATTCACTCATAAATCAAAATCTAATCCATTCTCCCCCTTTTGTTATCATCAAAAGGATACAGATTTTAAAATACAGATGAAAAATTGACTAAAAATATAATTTCATCTTAAGAGGAAGAACGGTCATCATAAATTTCAACTGGTGGTATATTTCACATTTTAGAGAAACATGGATATACGATGAATTTTATATAAAATGGAGAGGAGAGAGTTAAAAAATTATTTCCAATTATTTTCAATGGATTTTTATAAAAATAAAGCACAAAAAAAACAGTGATGGATTTGGACTATAATAAATAATTCAATTTAAGTGAGAAAATCGGATAATCTCAAATCCCAATACCCATCAATCAACAAATCATAATACGTCATAAGATTTTAACACATTTCACGAATTAGAAGATGGATTAATAGGCTGGTTTTTATACTCAGAGGAGAATTTCAAATTTATTTCTATTTTTAGCAATATATATATATATATATATATATATATATATATATATATATATATTTAAGAGCACACTGACCACACATAACCAGAGCTTGGATTTTTAAATGGGATCAGTCACAGCTTAAATTATAAGACGTTTCATAACCACGCATAACCAGAGCTTGGATTTTTAAATGAGGTTAGAGACACTCTTATATATTAATTATATTTTTATCATTTTTAGCTTTATAAAAAAAAACTCCTCGGTATATAAAACCAAAAATGGATGATAGAAATGCGGTAGGTACAGAAATGGTCTGTGAAATAAATTTCTAAATTAATTATATTATGAGATAAGCTCGACTGTACTGGGATTATTGATAATTCTCAATCTTACTAATTCTGAATAATAACACAGTCTCATTTCCATCACGAATATTTCCACTGTTTATTTAAAATGATTTAAAAAAAAATTAAACTCTCCACATTTATATAAAATCATAACGGATGGCAGAAGGATGATAAGTAATGAAGATGGCCGTGAAATAATTGCCAGTTCAAAGATATTATAATAAATATTCAACCATCACGAAAATCTAAATAAAATTCTCCTCTTGTTATGAAATATACTGCTATCACAATTCATCACAATTTCAAAATCTGATTATAATTTTGATGAATTATAAGTACAGTTCAATTTGGATATTGGTTTCAATTTCTGAATGAATAATCAATAAATAATCTTAAATTGAAAATCAGTTACAAGAGAGAAAAAATAAAAAGATCTATACAAAGCAAGAGGAAAAAAAATATACAGATAGAAACAACACTGCTGATACCAATTGGTGTCTCTATTAATGAGGATTGAAACAAGATACTAGAGACAAACCATGATATCATGGACACACAAAAAATTCAATCATAAGGCCCAAGCAGAGATGATTACAAATTTGGCACATTTATTGGAGCAGTAGATAAGAACAAGCAGTTATTTGAAGATCAGTATCAGAGCAGCAATCAAATCACAAACAAGCAATTTCCAACATATTTTCAAAACAATATCAAAGTAGACCAAGACATCAGTCATGAATCAGACTTGTCAGAAAATGTTTCACAGAAGATTCAGATGGTCACAAAAGATGATTCATGATCCCAGATTTAAAAATGTTGTTTATTTTAAATCATTTGAAGGAATATGAAAATATTAGAATTTAATGAATCAATCATACCAAATTATAAATTTTTGATTCGACATATGTGTGAGATTCAATAAATCAATAATTTCAAATGATTTTAAACAAACAGATATTCAAGTCAAATAATCATGAAATAACAGAGAGTTCTAAGACCGGATTTTCAAAGAACTTTTCACAAGTAATACTGACAAGTACAAGAGCAATTTCTTAGAATATTTATATCAAGTTTGAAGGAAAATTCATGATCCAAAAATAGTGGTTTATTCAAAATCACTTGAAATAAATGTAATTCTTGAGATACAACGAATCAATCACACAGGATTATTAATTGCAGATATGAGGGGTGTGTGAGATTCAAAATATCAGAAATTTCAATTGATCTTCAACAAACAAAAAATCCAACCTAAATGATCATGAATAACAGAGAATTTCAAGATGTAAGCAATGTTTCAAGAATATCTAAGCCAATCTAAAAAAATCAATGAGATTATCACAACTGATAAGTAGCAGTGTGTTGTAATGAGTATAATATTTCAAGCTTTTCTAAACTGAATTAGAAGAAACTCAAAACAGCAGATTTGTGTGAAATTTCAATTGTTTTTCAGATCTTCAAAAAATTAGAATTCAGATTAACAGTGTTCAAGATATGATATGAATACATCAACACTGTTATGAATTCAGAAAACAGAAAATAAACATCAAAACAATTGCAGATATCTACAAGATTAAATTCAAAGTCTAGAAATAATTAACACATCAAAATTCTATTCAACTAAATTGAATTTCCAGAAAATATGAGTTCTACAATTGGAAGTTTTAGAAAGCATAAGAAAAAAAATTACAATGATGTGACAGTGACAAATCAAACAGACAAAGAAAACAAACAGAAGAGATAGGAGGGAAAAATATATTTACAAAGATGAGTTTAGAGATTATACCTGAAATCGATGTAAATCAGAATCTCTAACTCAAACAAATCTTGGCCAAAGAACTGTACAGAATACAGAAGTATAGAACAGCTTGAAATCAATCTCTTTTCAGCATAGCAGTTCCTCAACCTCCACTAGTACCTAACAGTTGAGTGAATTAAGTGGTCTAACAAAATTTGTAAAACCACTCTGAAATATGTTTATCGCTTTTGGTACCCAAACCTGTTTATATAGCAAACCATCAGAATTAACCTTTGTACCCTTAGGAACCCAGATTTGTTTGAAGTTAACTGAATTCATTTTATTTCCTTTTGGGGTCCAGATATGTTTAAATGGTTTATTATAAAATAATTTTTCATTTTTTTTTGTTTCAAATATCCTTTGGAATTTCCAAAGTTCAGATTTTCAAGTCCATTCCTTTCAAAGCAGTTTAGAGGATTTTTGAAAACATTTAAATTGCGATTTTCAAAAACATTTGTTTTCCCAAATCCAAGACCATGTTTATTTCCAATAGAATTTTGGTTTTGCAACAACATATTCAACGACTTTTCACTATTAGAAAATTTAGTCAAAGTTGAATCTAGTCGTTGAATTTTGAATTTAAGATCATCGTTCTCTTTTATTAAATCTAAACAGTGGTTATCGATGATCTTCCTTTCAGCATCATATTGTTTCAAAACCAAATTTTCAGATTCAAGTGATTTAATTTTGGTTTGGGATTCACCAATTTCAAACTCAAAATGTTTTCGACTTTCAAACTCAAATTTCTTGAAATTTTCAATCTCGTTTTCAAGTTCTTTCAAAATCGAATTTGATTTCAACAAATTTTCCTTTCAGCAATTTCAAGTTTGGAATGAATATTAGTTTTAAAAATTTCAAATTCCTTTTGCAGATGATTGTTCAAACTTGATAACTCAATCTTGTTGTTTTTTAAGATCAGAATCTCATTTTCAAACTTTTGAATAATTTTATTGAGATGAACAAGATTGATTTCCAATTTCAAACAATTTTTGCAATCAGAATTTGAAGAATTTTTAAAATATTAAAGCTGTGATTCCAAATCATCAATTTTGCTGATCAACTCAGAATTCCTAGATTTTAGAGATTTGTTTTTAGATTTGAGTTTATCAACAGATTTAGTTAAATCAACACACATATAAACCAAATCTTCGTATGAGAAATTTTTGACTTCATCATCTGTTGATTCTCCATCATCTGATCCTTCTGAAATTTCATTTGTAAATCCTGTTAAACAGAATTCTGAATCTGAGTTGACATTCTGGAGTTTTTAGCTGTTGTCAGATTTTCCATACTTCGTATTGAGAGTATCCCATATTTCCTGTGCAGATAAACAATGGCAGATAAGATTAAACTGTTCAGTACTAAGATAATCAAATATAATTTTCATAGCACGGGTATTGAAAGTAATATCTGCACTATCAAATCCATGGATAACAACATTCCAACATTTAATATTAACAGATTTTAAATAAAATTCCATTTTGGATTCCCAGTTTAAAAAATCTGTGCCATCAAAAATATTTGGAATGTTACTGGACTGACTCTCTATGGACTGATAACTAGGAATCACCATTGCTTTAGAGTTAACCGAATACCTGCTCTGATACCAGATGTTGGATCTAGATTAACCCTAGAGGGGGGGTGAATAGGGTTTATCATAGTTTTTAAACTGAATTGAAAAACTGACAGGATATTAAAATAATAAACAGATCATAGAATGCAGCAGAAATAAAAGTGCAGAAAATAAATCACACACAGATATACCCAGCTTCGGCAAAACCCTGCTGTTAGCCTACTTTGTGAACTAGGCAACACAAAGTCAAGAAACCAACCATTGAAGAGTATTTCAAGTTATAAGACTCCGGTTCGGATCGGAAGGAAACACCACAATTCAGATTGATAGCAGCATATCGGTTCGGATCGGATAGAATTCTCTGTTCGGATCAGATGTCTCTTACTGGATAAATTGGCAAAGCATATATGATCGGATCGGAAGGCCAATAAATCTCAAGTGGATCGGAAAGCCATCTGCTTGCCACGACGCTGGAGCGGAGCGGAGTATGATTAGAGAAGGAGAGACGCCCAAGCTACTCCGGTTCGGATCGGGTATTCCGATCCGAGCCCCCAACCTGCACGTCTCCGACCCGCACCCATGATCCAGGAAAATCTCCTATGAAATCGCCTGGAGAACCGGACCGGATATGACTAATTCCTACCCCTAACGTTCATCTCTTTGATGTGTTGTCAACCTGATAGTTCATCCGAACCCGAAGAGAACGCGATGAATGACATGTGGCCCGACCCGGATGAAGTCTCAAGCGAATTCACACCTATAAATACCCCATCTAGAGACAAAGAGAGGGATCTTTTTCATCACTTTTGAGAATCCAAATACCTCCATCATCCGAATTCCTTTACTCCCGGGAAATCCAAACCATCTTTCATTTCTTGTTTTAATCATTTGAGTAAACAAAAGTGAGTTGTGAGTGAATCTTACATTGCCTTTGTAACTGAATTACTGAATATAGTGAGAACTAAGTGGACGTAGGCATTTCTTCGCCGAACCACTATAAATCTTGTGTGTTCATTTTTATTTCTGTTTTATTTTATCTTGTTTCTAATCAATTTGGGTGTTAGAACCACATTTGGGTCTAACATTTTGGTGCTTTCACTGAGAAACCTCATCTAAATTCTTTATTTTCCGGGATCTCTTTCTACTTTTTGGACCGTTGAGTTCAAAGAAGTGAATCCTTAAGTTTCTCCGCTTTCTTGCATTCGTTGAAGTAATTGTCAAAAACTCATGGCCAAAGGAAAAGGCAAGGAAGTTCAGTCTGTTCAAGGAAATGGAGCTGGCAATGATCAGCAACATGCTGTTGTAACAAGGTCTCGGGGGCAGAGTTCAGCAGCAGGAAGAGTCCATGCAGGAAATCCGAACCGGGAGCAAGGAGAGAGCTCCGATCCGATCCGGGTAGGAGACTCTGAAGCAGTGCACTCGCCCAATCTGAACCGACCCGAGTTACTCGCTGCACACCGATCCGACCAGGCACCCCAGCTCCGATCCGACCCGACTTCCTACCTCCGATCTGACCCGATGCTTGGTGAAGCTGGAACATCCACTCGAGTCCCCGCGAATGCTCCAATTCCAGCTGCCAGGGTTGGAGATCAGGTCAATCCATCTGCTCCCATCACTCAAGGAGATTTCTCGCGCTTGCTTGATATGCTTGAGAGCACGAGGGAAGCTATGAGAGTTCATGAGCGCACCAATCTCATGATGCAGGAAAATATGAGGCTCATGAGTCGGGAAATCAATGAGCTCCGCCGGCAAAGAACTCCATCACCGGTTCGTCATACACCCGTAGATCAATATTCATCTTCCGAGGAAGAGAGGCCTCGTGAACGAAGGCCACTCGAACGACCTCAGAACGTGGAGCAGCTGACGTTTGGATCTTTGGGATCTCGCGAGGATATCGCACGAGCATTAGGAAACGATAGCCCCACTCGGGGGCAAAGACTCCAGTCCCCTCTTCCCGAGATCGACCGGGAACGCAGGGAAAGGAATCGAGCAGAGGAAGCTCGAAGAAGAAGGGAATCTCCTGAGCAAGAGCCCCGGAGGAACTCGGACACTAGGGTCAGGGAACCTGAGCAACCCCTAACTAGTGCCGATGTGCAGGCGATGGTTCGTCGAATTATGTCCGAAAGCCGGAATTATACAAATGAAGACTATGGCATTGAGCGAAGCCATACTCCGTTCACTGACGATATCCTAGACTTCCAGTTTCCCCGACGCTTTAACTTGCCACAGATGGATAAATATAACGGAAGGACTGATCCAGGACAGCACTTGATGCGGTATTCGTGGCTTATGAATGCCGCTGCTGCCCCTGATGAAGTAAAGTGCAAAGCGTTCCCAATCTACCTAGAAGATGTGGCTTTATTTTGGTTTACCCGACTTCCTCCTCGTTCAATTTCTAATTACAAAGAACTAAGCGAGCGTTTCATGAACCAGTTCCGACTACATGCTCGAAAGTCCAAGAGTGTTATTGAATTGTCGAGAATCAAACAGGCACCAGGAGAGTCTTTAAGGGCATATTTAGATCGTTTTAACCAAGCTGTAACTGAGGTCAGTGACCCGCACGAGCCCACTATTCTGATGGCATTGAAGGAAGGAGTCGATCCTGAATCCGAATTTGGAGACTACCTTTCTGGGAAGACACCTCCCACGAGGGCGATATTCTACGAAAAAGCCGATATTTATCTGAGACGAGAGGAAGCCAGGGCAAACCGAAAAAGAAAGTCTGAGACAGCTTCAAAGGAGAATGTGCAGAGTAATATTGCCGTGAAGCAGTCTGGGGAAAGTTCTGGCAAGGTCGAAGTAAATGTAGGAAACAAGGGTGGAAACAGCAATACTGGAAACGGGGGAAACAACAACAACCGTAATTCGAACGGTAACAGGAGAAACAGAAATAGGGGAAGCGACCCAAACAAAAGGCCCCGATTCCAGAACTACGAGAACTACACACCATTGAATGACACCCTGGAAAATATTTACCTGGACACGTACAATGTGTTGCAGTACAAAAGACTGCCACCTCGTGATTCGACCGAGAAAGAAATGGCGACAGGCAAATTTTGCTTGTTTCACGGAACACATGGACATTCGACCAATGAGTGTCGACATTTGAGGGATGTAGTTGAAAAGCTGCTGCGTGAAGGAAAGTTGGATGAGTACAAGGTTGCCCCGAGGGACAGGGGGCAAGGAGAGCAGGCTCCAAAACAGATCCTACCTGCTCCTAAGCCTACCACGCAGCAGAAAGGTAAAGGGATCGTCATCAACTCCATAGTAAGCGGACCTCACCCGGCAATCCGAAGTTTTAGGTCAATGGACCAATATGTGAATGCTGCCAAGCATCTAGATGTGAATGAAGGTGACGATTTGGAAGATGCCACCCCTATAAAACAACAAAAAACCATGTTCGATGACGTAGTATTTCGCAGCCGAGACAACACGGGAATACAATCTCCCACCAATGATCCGTTGGTTATTACTACCACTATTGGGCCGGCTTTGGTCCATAAGGTATTAGTAGACAACGGAAGCTCCGTTAATATTTTGTTCAAGAAGTCATTTGATCAGATGAAGCTTGAGCCCGAAGATCTGAAACCTTGTGAAGGATGGATTAGAGGCTTCAACGGAGCGACGACAGCTCCCATGGGATATATAGAGTTGCCCGTGACCTTAGGGCAAGGAGAACGTAGAAGAGTGCGAATGCTTCAGTTTGTAGTACTGGACGTAGATTCGCCATATAATGCATTTCTAGGGAGACCTGCCCTCGCTGAGTTTAGAATTTGTATCGCCCCTTGGTGCTTGTTACTAAAGTTCCCAACCGAAGCCGGGACTGGAGTAATAAGAGGGGATCAGGTTTCTGGACGGGCCTGCTATGTGGCCGAACTGAAGATGTTGATGAAAGGAGTTAATGCTGAGAGTAAAGATGCCTCATCTCCCTCAAAGGGGGACTCGGCATAGCAATTAGAGAGATTGAACCCAAGGGAGTTGCCCAAAGGAACGCCTGAAGACCTGGATCCTAGAAAAGACGAGGAACCAGAGGCTAGGAATGCAACTCCTAATGAAGCGACAGTGGAAATTCCTGTTGATAAAGCTGATCCGACGATAGTTTTGAAGATTGGTTCCCAATTGGATCCACGTCGTGCTGAAGAGCTGACAGACTTTTTGAAGGCAAACTTAGATGTGTTCGCCTGGACCCATGCTGACATGTGTGGGATATCGCCATTATTAGTCACAAATTGAATGTAAATCCGAAGCATCCGCCTGTGAAGCAAAAGAGACGCATGCTAGGCCCAGAGAGGTCGGCTGCTCTCAAAGAAGAAGTAGAGAAATTGAAGCAAAATGGATTTATTCGAGATTCGAATTATCCCGATTGGATATCGAATCCTGTCTTGGTAAAGAAGCCAAACGGAAAGTGGCGAACTTGTATTGACTTTTCAGATTTAAACAAGGCTTGCCCAAAAGATAGTTTCCCACTTCCCAGGATTGACCAGCTTGTAGACTCGACAGCAGGTCATGAACTTCTCTCTTTCATGGATGCATACTCTGGATACAATCAAATTCCTATGCATGTACCAGACCAAGAGCATACAAGTTTCATTACGAATTTGGGATTATATTGTTATGTTGTAATGCCGTTCGGATTAAAAAACGCTGGAGCTACTTATCAGCGGTTGGTAAATAGAATGTTTTATGATCAAATAGGAAAAACTATGGAAGTCTATGTGGATGATATGCTTGTTAAATCAAAGCAGTCCTCCAGTCATACGCAAGACTTAGCAGAAATGTTTGGTATCTTGCGAAAATAACGTATGAAATTGAATCCTTTAAAATGTTCATTTGGAGTGGCGTCGGGAAAGTTCCTTGGCTTCATTGTGAGTTCCCGAGGAATTGAGATCAACCCTAGCCAGATAGCGGCGATAAGAAATATCAAAGAACCAAGGAGAATTAAAGACGTCCAAAGTCTGGCAGGGAAGGTAGCGGCGCTGAGTAGATTCATCTCCAAAGCCACCGATAAATGTGTTCCATTTTTTGATTTGATAAAAAGGGGAAAGAAGAACTTCCAGTGGACTCCCGATTGTGTCGAGGCTTTTCAAAATCTGTTAGAGCTGTTAGAGAAACCGCCGATCTTATCAAAGCCTGTAGATCACGAAGAACTATTTGTTTATCTAGCAGTCTAGGCTCACGCTGTCAGCACAGTTCTAGTTCGAGAAGAAGACAAAGTACAAAGGCCAGTATACTATGTGAGTAAGAAATTAGCAGCGGCAGAGCGCAACTACCCAAAGATCGAGAAGCTCGCTTACAGCCTCCTGATTGCATCCCGAAAACTTCATCACTACTTCCAAGCCCATCCAATAACCATATACACCGATCAGCCATTAAGACAGGTATTGCAGAGACCCGAAGCGTCGGGAAGGTTGATTAAATGGAACATAGAACTAAGCCAGTTTGATTTGAATTTTCAACCACGAAAGTCAATCAGGGGGCAAGCTCTAGCAGACTTTATTGCGGAGTTCACCATTCCAGAGGAAGAAATAATCAATGATCGAGTGGTCAAATTCGAGGATAAGCTAGAGATGAATCCGTGGAAATTATATACAGATGGAGCTAAAAATGACCGAAGATCCGGAGCTGGAATTGTCTTAGTCACTCCCGAGGGACGGTCGTTATATTACGCCCTGCGATTAGAATTTTCGGCAACAAACAATGACTCTGAGTATGAAGCCCTGATTGCCGGGCTGAAACTCGCTAAAGACCTCGGAGTAAAAATGATGGACATATTTTGTGACTCTAAGATTGTTGTTTGTCAAGTGCGAGAGGAGTTCGCGGCTCGAGGACCTCGACTTGTCGCTTACCTCAAGAAAGTGAAAGAGCTATTAAATAGCTTAGAGCGGTACAACATAACGCATATTCCCAGAGTGGAAAACCAGAAAGCGGATAAACTAGCAAAGTTGGCTAGTTCTGACAATCCAGAAGAGACTGAGGTAATTCCAATTGAAACGTTGGAGTCGCCAAGCTTTGAGTCGATGGAAATGGAATTCGTTCTTGAAGCGGAACCAGAGAAGGAGTCATGGATGACTCCAATCAAGAGTTTTCTTAAGAATGGGACACTCCCATTAAAGAAGAGTGAGAAAAGAGCTGTAGTTCGCAAAGCTGCCAGATATGTTATGCAAGACGATACCCTCTATAGACAAGGATTTTCTATGCCCCTGTTACGATGTATCGCACACGACGACATCAAGCGTGTACTGAGAGAAGTGCACGAAGGTGAGTGTGGAGATCATACAGGAGGTCAAACTTTAGCAAAGAAAATATTGCGGTACGGATACTTCTGGCCTACGATCAACAAGGATGCAGCTGATTATTCACGACGCTGCGATAAGTGCCAGAGATTCGCCAAAATCCCCAGGGCACCATCAACCCAGCTTAAATCGATGGTGAGTCCTTGGCCATTTGCCACATGGGGAATCGATATCATTGGAGTTTTACCGATTGCTAAAGGGGGAGCTAAGTATGCCATAGTAGCCGTGGATTATTTCACAAAGTGGGTGGAAGCTGAACCCTTGACTAAGATCACCACAAGAAAGGTGATAAGTTTTGTGGTCCGAAATATTATATGCCGATTCGGGATCCCAAGGACGATTATTACCGACAACGGAACCCAATTTGATAGTACTGAGTTCAGAAACTTTTGCCAGAAATATAAGATAGACAAACGATATACTGCAGTTGCTTATCCACAATCTAATGGGCAAGTAGAGGCAGTAAACAAGGTAATAAAATCCATCCTCAAGAAGCGATTAGAGCGTGCAAAGGCAAAATGGGTTGATGAATTACCCCTAGCTTTGTGGGCATATCGAACAACGTTTAAAACGGCTACCGGTCATACCCCTTTCTCTCTCTCCTTTGGCTCAGAAGCAGTAATTCCAGTTGAACTGGAAGTTCCTTCCCACAGGGTTACGTATTATGACCCGATGACGAATCGGGCACTTTTACTTGAGTCTCTTGATGAAGTCGAAGAGAAAAGGGACGAAGCAGACTTGCGTGCAGCAAGACATCGGCGTCAGATGGCACGCTATTATGACAAAAAAGTTCGCCTCAGAACTTTTGAACCAGGAGATTTGGTGCTAAAGAGAGTTTTTCCATCTCTTCCTCACCTCGGCCCAAAATGGGAAGGACCCTTTGTCGTCCAACGGAAACTTGATAAAGGAACATTCAAGTTAACGACCGTAGATGGCGAAGAAGTCCCTCGAGCATGGAATGCCCAACACTTAATGCGATATTTGGGTTAGAAATGCTGTACTTTTTGCTGTTCTTCCTGTAAACTCTGTAATAAGGCACGACTTGCCTTGGGAAAATATGACGATATGAATAAAGGACTATAAAGTGGATGTAGGCTATGACTTAGCTGAACCACTATAAAATATTGTGTGCTATTTACTTTTATGCATTTACATTCGTTAGTTGTTCTGTTGTGATTATAAAATACAGGATAACTTAGAGCCTAAAAAGGTTGAAACAGTTTGGACATAAAAAGAAGCACAATGATTATTTGTGCAATAAGACATAAAAGAATGAGAAAACGACATTCTGAACTCTAACTCTCCAGAGAAAGAGAGAGAGTATAAAAGCGTCTCCGACTGAGCGCTGAGAAAGAGGTTCAACTCTGAACTCTAACTCTCCAGAGAAAGAGAGAGAGTATAAAAGCGTCTCCGACTGAGCGCTGAGAAAGAGGTTCAACTCCGAACTCTAACTTTCCAGAGAGAAAGAGAGTATAAAGGCGTCTCCGATCGAGCGCCGAGAAAGAAATCTTTTCCCGTTGAACGACC
Organism: Allium sativum; assembly: GCA_030737875.1. NCBI lineage: Eukaryota > Viridiplantae > Streptophyta > Magnoliopsida > Asparagales > Amaryllidaceae > Allium > Allium sativum. Next base: position 406,671,310 of record CM060926.1, read on the forward strand.
GGGGAATAAACAAATAACTGAACCCGAACTCTAACTCTCGAGAGAATGAGAGAGAGTATAAAAGAAATGCCAGGAAAAACAACAGGTGTTGATGATACAGGAAATGCTATCCCGTTAGAGAATCGGGAGCATTCAGATTGCATGGTTAAGCACTGAATAACTTATGGAGATTGACTGGGGACACATATACATACACATATCTCCCCTCTCCACAACTTTGTTTCATAACTATAGATATGCATTTTTACATAAGTGCAGAACTGCTAACAGATAAACATTGCAAAAAGTGAATTATTTTTATTTACAAATGAATGAATTTGTACAGGGAAATAACTGAAAAAGAAAGTGCGGGAGCTGCTATTGTGGCAGCACTTATTGATTTACAAAGATGCTAAAAGGACACAGGAGAACCCACTATTTGGGTTTGGGATGAGCCTTCGATTTCTTGGCAGCTTTTTCCGCATCCTTTGCTTCCCTCTCGGCTTCAGTCAAGATTCGCTTTGATTTCTTTTTCCCTGAAGGTGTAGCACTGGAGCCAGCAGACTTCTTCCCGGAGGGCTGGGCACTGGAATCAAAAGAAGATTTTTTAGCAAGTTCTTCGGTGATAGATCTAGTTGAGAGCTTAACAACTAACCTTGAACCTGCATCCACAACTGCAAGGGGCTTGAGGACCTCAGGGTCTAATTCTTCAGCCTTTAATTGTAAGCGCTTGTCTTGATCAGCCTTCATGGCAGCCAAGGTAATGTCATCAGCGCTTTTCGATTCCCCAGTTATTACAATCTCCGGTTCCTCATCATGCCCCTCATCTCCTCCGTCGTCAATTAAAGCTGCAATCATTTCTTCATCATGGGGAGTAGTGACCTTAGTTGGTTCACTTCTTTCCCCCAGGTCTGTGGAAGCAGCCTTGTCTTCTCCTTCTTTGACCCTATCAGCGGGCTTTGTCCCAGTGGTAGTTCCTTGAACTACATCTGTCTTCGAGGAGGATTCAACGCCTACAAAATGAGAAACATCGGTTATCAACTCAGGCAAGAGCAAAGGGTTTCTCATCGAACGTTCAGTCATGTAGCCAAAGGTAGTAGTAGCCTTGACAAATTGAGGAGAAAAGATAGGGATACCTTCTGAAGACTTTTCAGCGGGGGTGACTACTACCTCTGGAGTTATTTCAGGAATGGGAGATAGTAAAGTTGTTCGGGGAATTCCCGGGTTTTCGGGATCATACCCTTCTACTTCAGGAGTTACAGGAGCAAAAGAAGAGGAACCAGCTTCAGGAATGGTTTTCTGTTTAGACTTCCGCCTCTCTTCTTCCATGGCCTCAGCAATTAGGCGGCGCCCTTCAGCTAGGCGCTCCGGTTCGTCGTCTCTCAAATATTTCTCCATCAGCTTATCTTCATCGAGGGAATCGACCTTAAGCTCTTCTTTTTCCCACTCGACGATTTGATTCCACACATGAACCAAAGTGGATGGATAGTCCTCGATCCAGGAAATGTTTCGACGACGAATAATGTGCGCGAAGAATTCGATCATTAGCTCGCCGAAGCCCTGAATATCGGCCTCCGCCTCTGATAATTGTTTGTGGGTTTCCTCCGCAGATTTAATAGCGCATTCCACATTGCCTTCAGCCAGAGCAGCCCTGTTTTCCGCCTCTAACAATTTTGAAGCCAAGTCAGCGTTTTTCTTTTCTAACTCAGCACTCCTTTTCGCTAACTCGGCGTTTTTCTGCTCAAGCTCAACATAAGCAAGACGTGTCTTCGCAGCCTCTGATTTGGCCTCGTCAGCTTGTTTCTTCAACTCAGAACGCTCCTGAGTGTGGGATTCTAGCAAATCATGATAGCGCTTTTGCATGTCCTCAAACTATTGTTTGAAGTTAGAAGCGTTCTTTTGAGCGATAGCTAGTTGAGCTTGAGTATCCTCTAAATTTTTTCCTAAGGTTTTTAGGGCCTTAGCATCTTCCTCCGCAGTTTTGTGCATTGAGTCAGCATTTGTCATTAGCGTGCGGATGATTCTAGAAAGAGTGCGGGAATACTTGAACATCTCGGTATACTGTTTTTCCACCAAATCAATCTTTGCTCTGGCCTCCTCTGCCCAATTAGAAGAAATAGGTTCAAGGGAAGGTAGAAAGGTCAGAGTCTCGAAGTAGTGCTTGGGAAATTGCTCCTTTAAATATGCCAGCCTTACTGCGGTTCCCGCATCTGGTGGAGGAGGGGCGAGGATTGTTAGTTCAGTGTCCCTTCCTGAAGAAGATTCTGTAGAACCCTTGTCTGTCCGAGGTCGCTTAGTAGCAGGGACTTTTTGCTTACTTCTAGACCCAGTCTCCTTTGGAGGAGTTTTCTCTCTACTCCGCTTTTCATGGGAGGAAGTGGAATCCCTAGATTGTGGTCTATCCTCCTCCCTACGACCTTGATAGCTTTTGTATTTTTCTTGTTCCGGTCGAACTGGTGAGCGGGAGCGTGAGGATCGAGATCGATAAGGATCATAGGGTCTTCTTTCCTCCCTACCACGGTCATCCCGGCGATTATACTCAGCATCCTGAGGAGGATTGGACATGCTGCGGCGAAGCTTTCTTATATCATAAGAGGATCGAGACATTGTACCTGCACGATAAATTAAACAAAGTTTAGAATCGACGAATCCATGGAGAAAGAAGTGCAATGAATGCTAGTGCTACGGTGTAAAGTGCATCCTATGTGGTGTGTGTGTCCCCCCAACCAACCCGAGTCTGAGGCTAGACTGGTGCGGGCAGGCTTTTTGGCCTTAGCAGGAGTAGTCTCTTCAGAAGAAGTGAAGACTAAAGGGTCCTTTCTGAAATCTTCTGAAGTATATATAGTCTCGGGTAAGGGGAGATCCCCCAAACCCTGAAATATGTGCTCGTCGGTGCTAGGAACATCCCCTTCGGAAGCGTGAAGTGGCGACCCTTGGGGAGATTTTGATTTGTCTACCGAGGTAGTTTCCTCGGGGGCAATATACCCTTCACGATGTTTTTTGGCCAGATTAGCCAGTTCGTCATCTTGAGTGGAAGAGGGAGAGGGTGAAGTTTGAAGAGAAGCTGCAGGAATTCCCGAGCCTTCTCCTATTTCTGGAACTGTTTCCACTGGAGGAATATATGCATAGGGAACCGTCCCATGACCGATGCTGCGGAAAACGGATAGCAGCCCGTGAAAATGAAGGTACTCATCTTTAAGGACCTCGTCAATAGTCAGGAATTTTTGGTCGCCATTGAGAAGACGGTGCATCCGATCAAAGAACGCTTGGTCTGATACCTGTTTGGGATTGTCGACTGCAAATGAAAAGGAAAACAGGTCAGGGTGATGATTCAAGTGTATAGAGTCCAGAGTCAGAAAATCAGTGCTTTACTTGATTTTGTCCATCTTCTGGCGCATCCAGACTGTTGCTTTATATAGAACCACTCTAGTCTGGAATCTCCAGCTTTGCTGCTAAACGGCGTAGAGATTATCTTCCTCTTTGGGACCGACTCAAAGTAACAGAAAGAAGGGGTTTCTCTAGTCCGATGTTTGAAATTATAGAAGAAATGAACATCGTCAAACGTAAGCTCCACGCCTAGAATTTCACGATATGCTATGAATAAGGTATGCAGATAGGCATATGAATTGGGATGTAGCTGCATGGGGGCAATCCGCATTTGTCTTAAGAAGTCGACGATGAAAGGCGAAAATGGAGGAATGGCGCCAACCATGCACATCAGACGAGTGACCGTCATATATCCTTCTGGAGGGTTATGGGGACGGTCAGAACGTGAGGGCACTAAAGTGTCTCTCTTCATTATTCGATACTTCAAGCAAATTCTCACGAGTCGGTCATTGTCAATTGTTGATTCTACGGAATCTGGAGGTGACTCCAATATAATGGCTGAGTCAAATTCATCGGGTGCTCGATTGTCACCAATCCCTCCTTCCTCCTGAAAGCCTAGGGAAACTTCATTCTCTGAAGACATTTCATCGCTTTCCCGATGACCAACTCCGTAATTCGGACCCTCGTTGTCCCATTCTGGGTCAGATGAAGAAGATATATCCTCGAGAGTGGTTTTGTTGGAAGTTTTTGGAGCTTCTTTCCTCTCAGCTAAACGAGAAGAGCGTCTGGGCCTCATTGTCATGGAACTATTGAAGAAGCAATAGCACGGATTAGAGTGAATTATCCCGTGTCCCCTTTTTGTGTATGTGTGTGAACTAAAGTGTGTGCAGCAAATGTGGAAAATACAAAATAGAAGTACAGCAATGCAAGACGAAGCTTTAAAGAGAAAGTAATAGTCAGAGTTGTCCTTGATTCTTGTTTATGTTCACAAGGCACTATCCTAACTGTTCGCGAAGCATATTCGTCTAGAGTAAGCGTTAGTTGAATTGATTGGGTAGTCTTTATGTGCAAAGTTTGATACGTTCGGTTCGGTTCGGATATACGTATGATGGCTGGCTCAATACAAACACAGATAGTAGTCGGTTCGGATGCATCATTAAAGCAGGGCCAGTTCAAGACAAGGGAAGCAACGGGTTTGGAAGCAGGACTGATCTGATCGGATCGGATGGCCCGATCCGAACCGAACTAGCACCACTCAACCGATCCATTTACTTCAACCTTCACTTCTCCGACCCGAACCGACGTTTTCTTTCCTCCCTGTCTTTCTAAAGTGTGTAACCCGGACCGACCCCTTATCCTACTTCTTCCTTTCCGCTCCTCCGTCTTCTACCCGAACCGACTTCAGTTGGTCACCACGCTCCTCGTCTTCTTCCTCTTTCCCCCCTTTCTCACAAACAAGTCCATGTTATCACCAAAGCTATCGTTAAGGGCAGAAATTTGCCCTCTCCAGCTTCGCAACGCCTCGAAGCGACGGCGCATCCACCAGTAACGACGTGGAGTTCAAGCGAAGCCTGTGGCTAAACCATCCCAATCCAACACAAATTGAAATCAAGAGCAATTACTATGAAGCTATTCGAGATTAAAGAGCTACCTACGTGTTCGAGTTAAGAAATCAACGAGGGATAGTTTCAGAATATTCGAGTTTCTGATGTTTTCAATACTTAGGTCCGAGCGGCAATAGAAACGAAGAAGAAAAGAATGAAGGCGGTAGTGAATTTATATAAAGAATGGTGTTGACTCTTCGCCTCCCTATTTTGTCTCGCCCGATCGGACCAGAGTGGAAGCCCAGTAGTACAACTCCCTCTGAAGGCCCAATGTCTAAGAACTAAATCCACGAATACGCTTCAGATCGGAATCCGAACCGAGTAGAAATTTCACACGTTGATTCAGCATTCGACTCGAATTGAAGAGAAGGAGAGTAAAGGAGGAGCATACCTGCAAGAAGCATTGCATGGCGAGATAAGTTTCCAAATTTGCTCAGAAATGAAGAAAATGTGTTCGGGTCGGACGCCGAACCGAACAGAAATCTGTGCATTACTCTTGACAATTCTGGTTAAACGACATCAAAGCACGCTTTGTACAACGAAAGCATCCTTTGAGGGGGCAAAATGTTAGCCTACTTTGTGAACTAGGCAACACAAAGTCAAGAAACCAACCATTGAAGAGTATTTCAAGTTATAAGACTCCGGTTCGGATCGGAAGGAAACACCACAATTCAGATTGATAGCAGCATATCGGTTCGGATCGGATAGAATTCTCTGTTCGGATCGGATGTCTCTTACTGGATAAATTGGCAAAGCATATCTGATCGGATCGGAAGGCCAATAAATCTCAAGTGGATCGGAAAGCCATCTGCTTGCCACGACGCTGGAGCGGAGCGGAGTATGATTAAAGAAGGAGAGACGCCCAAGCTACTCCGGTTCGGATCGGGTATTCCGATCCGAGCCCCCAACCTGCACGTCTCTGACCCGCACCCATGATCCAGGAAAATCTCCTATGAAATCGCCTGGAGAACCGGACCGGATATGACTAATTCCTACCCCTAACGTTCATCTCTTTGATGTGTTGTCAACCTGATAGTTCATCCGAACCCGAAGAGAACGCGATGAATGACATGTGGCCCGACCCGGATGAAGTCTCAAGCGAATTCACACCTATAAATACCCCATCTAGAGACAAAGAGAGGGATCTTTTTCAGCACTTTTGAGAATCCAAATACCTCCATCATCCGAATTCCTTTACTCCCGGGAAATCCAAACCATCTTTCATTTCTTGTTTTAATCATTTGAGTAAACAAAAGTGAGTTGTGAGTGAATCTTACATTGCCTTTGTAACTGAATTACTGAATATAGTGAGAACTAAGTGGACGTAGGCATTTCTTCGCCGAACCACTATAAATCTTGTGTGTTCATTTTTATTTCTGTTTTATTTTATCTTGTTTCTAATCAATTTGGGTGTTAGAACCACATTTGGGTCTAACACCTGCCTACTGCTGCATTCCTAAGGCTTCTACTAGGTGATAGAACAGTTCCCGCATACAAGACCATGTACACTCGCAAACCCTGCTCCTATTCTAACCCTACGCTTAATACCCTAGACTGAACGATGTCCCCTCGATCAGATTCCCCGAATTACAACCCCGTAATCCGTATCCCAGAATTTTACAGACTCTGAAACTGACAGTCAACACCCTGACTGTTTTACCTAGACTTTACAGATCTAGACACCTGTTCATTTGATTTTTACAAAACGAATTAAAAACAAAAACAAAACAAAAAGAATTTAAACCCTTAAGGAATTAAAACAAAGGGGTCATCCCCCTTAGCCTTTAAACAAAACTTGGCCGGCCCAATATTCTTTAGTCCATTGTCATTTTTATTTGCCCGATTCTCTTTTACTTGGTAATGGCGGCTCTGGAAAAAATTGCTAGGGTTTCTCTGGAAACTTCCCAAATTGATTCAACGCTTGATGATTTGAATAATCTCTGAAGCTCCAATTCACGTTGAGGTTCTTGATCGATTGCTTGTGGCTCCTTGCTTCTCTGATTTAGGGTTAATTGTTGCGATCGAAAAAAACGATGTGAGTTTTCTGGATTTTTATTTTTAATTCCTTGAATTCGTTCTGTGGGTTTTTTTCATGCTAGCCAGTGATGCAAAATGGTGTTAAAATAGGATTACAAAATCCTTTAATCACTCTGATTTCAAAATAATGGCTTGACCCTGATTTGTTGCGGTTGAAAACTGGAAAGAATTGATTTTGATCTTTGTGGTCCTCGTGAATTCCTGGTTTTGATTTCCGTCCAAAAAAAAAATTAACATATCTGGAAACATTTTTCTTTTTCTTGCGTGGTTCTTGCCATGGATTTTGTTCTGATTTCTGGAAAACATATATTACACGTGATTCTCCATCTTGCCAGAAATGTTTGATTAAATAGTAGCCGTGAGTTATTTGATTGCTTCCTAGGTATACTTGTTCATTTCTGTAATAAACATGCTTATACCCCAAAAAACATTAATTGAGAAAAATTCATTTCTGGAGATTTTTTTTTTAAGCTGAGATTTGTTGCAAAAGATGGTTGATCAATTTCAGGAAAACATTGTTGTCATAAAAGCACTGCTTCATTTTTGGATACTGATTTGCAATTTGATCTTTGTCCATGTATTGATAACTGGAAATCAATTTCTGATTTTAGAAAACCTTTTGTCAAAAACTGTTAGTTCCCTGATTCCATTTGTAAGGCTGGAAACAAAATAAAACTTTCCAAAGATAGATCACTGAAATTCTTAAATGATTTCCTTGCTTAAAAAGACTGGAAGAACAAACTGATGCCCATTTAAATTGTTGTCAAAAATTACTAGTTCAAAACTAGAATATTTTGAAACTTTGCTTGATTTGAAAAAACTGCCTTGAATTGAGTTCACATCATTTTCTGCTTGATACTTGACTTGCCTTGTGCTTGATTGTTTTCACATGTGCACCATATTTGTGCTATCACCATTGACATGAACTTGTGTCACTTTGAACCATGTATAACAGCTGTTTTGATGATCATTGACTTTTCAATGCTGTTACATTTGAAATTGCATTTACCATTGTTTGCTGTGATATTGTGAATGATATTCATGCCATGAAATTGCCAACCTGACTTGCTGAACCATTCAGACATGAATAAGTCCACTGTTTGACCTAGTGTTGAGTCTGTATTGCCAGGGTAAATCCAACTGATCTTTGATTGGTCTACCAACATATTTTGGGCTGATCTGAAACTCCTTGTGTATGCTGATCTTATATATATATATATATATATATATATATATATATATATATCTGCTGCTTGTTGTGTTGATCTGCCATACCTTACCACTGCTTCATTTACTAATCTGCCTTGACCATTCATGTATAAGCTCCATGCATTGTCTCACCATGCTGCTGTTTTCGATATGTCGTGTGTCTCCTTGTCTGAACTGCATTCATATGTGTGCCATCATACTTGTGCTTGTAAACTGTCTTGTTGCTGATCTGCCATGATTGTTTGTCCACTAGTTTTACCTGAACTGATTTGAATGTGATCTGGGAATAATTGAATGGTTGTTGCTGTGTCATCATACATCTGAAGTTGCTCACACACATCAATCTGTTTTCACCTTGAGCATGCTGCTACCTTGCATGAACTTTTGTCGCACTGTTGTATTTGTTCATGGTCATACTGTTGCACCATCATTTGTTGCCTGGTTTGACTTTCTCTCTGAACCATGTCTCGACCATTTGTACACCTTGTAAGTTCTTGTGACCTTGCTGTTCACTTTGACTTTTGCTTGGCTACCTTTCTTTTTGTATTGGCACCATCAATTATATTTTTGCCTCTTTGTTGATTTTATATGCATATTTGATTTCCATTTCTCCTTTGACCTGTTTTGTGTTGATTTTGACATTTGTGTTTATATGTATATCAGCAGACTAGTCACACTATGTTGAGGCTGACCAAAAATCAGCAAACTAGTGTGATTATGTCGAGGCTGATCAAATCAGATCAAGTCAGAAAAATGATGAGAAACACACTGAAATTCTGAGGCAAATAAGTTTTCAAAAATAAAAATTGTATTTGCATGAATTCTATTTCATTTCTATTGCAGTGTACTGTGTGTATGTTTCTATATATGACAGGTATGAAGACTGGACTGACTGTGAAGCTTATAGAAGACAGAAGACAATGAAACTGAAGAACAAAGAGACAGTGTATATGAATGACTGTGTGACTGTAACTGAGTGTGAGAATTGCAGTGAAGAGCAGTGTATGAATATGTGAATTGTACTGTATATTGTAATAAACCAGTTTGATTAAAATAAAATATTATTTTATTGTGTTCAAATAAACTTGTCTATTAAATTCTGTTTATTTACAAGTACAATGTTCTATGAATGTATATCAGTGATGTATTCAAATAGTGGAGTTATAAAAGATTGTATTGTTTGAAAGTTGAAATAGAATATTCAATTTAAATAAAATACTGTATAAATAAATGAATGTGTATACAGTCGTATTCTATTTAAATATAAATATTATATTACAGTCTGTGTTGTAATGAACAGTACAATAACAAACACATTTATATAAATATATATTTTGTTGTTATCATCAAAAAAAAATCATAAAATTGTGTATACAACACCGTTATATACAACAAACTTTAGCTCTTCAAAAGCCTCCTCACTTTCTGGAGTCCATTTGAATTTAGAGTGCTTCTTTGTAAGCTTCGTTAAATGACCAGATATCTTCGAAAAGTTTTTAACGAACTTCCGGTAATAACTAGCCAATCCGAGAAAACTGCGGACTTCAGTGGGGGTGCTAGGCTGCTTCCAGTTTTGAATAGCTGTGATTTTGCTTGGATCCACAGCATTTCCTTCTTTCGATACGACGTGGCCTTGAAATTTTACTTCATCTTGCCAGAATATACATTTGGAAAACTTTGCTTTCAATACATTCCTTCTTAGAATTTCTAGAACCTGTTCCAAATGCTTTTCATGTTCGGCCTTTGACTTAGAGAAGATTAGAATATCGTCAATAAAAACCAGAACAAATTTATTCAAAACCCCTCTGAACACCCTATTCATCAGATCGACGAAGTAAGCAGGAGCGTTACATAAGCCGAACGGCATTACTAACCACTCGTAGAAAAAGTCGGGACCTCTGAATGTTGTCAATGGAAAACAATCTTTGGTAATTCGAAGTTGATGGAAACCTGTAGCTAGGTCCATTCATGGAAATACTTGTGCGCCATTTAATCGATCCAACAAATCATCAATCCGCGGCAATGGAAATTTGTTCTTTATTGTCTGTTTGTTCAGATCACGATAATCCACACATAGACGTAGAGTACCGTCAGATTTTGGGACAAACACCACTACTGCTCCCCAATCAGAGAAACTAGGCCTGATTAGACCCTTCCATACTAGCTGTCGTGTTTGATTGTCAAGTTCTTCTTTCTCTTTCAAGGACATTCTTCGAATAGCGTGAACTACCGGCCTTGCATTGGGAATCAAAGCAATTTTGAAATCTATTTCTCTCTGCGGAGGTAAGCGAACAACTTCTTCGAACACATCCGCATAGTGCTTGACGACATGAATTTCTTTGATGAGGTCAGGAATATTCTCTGTAACTTCAGGGATATTTTCTATTTGGGCTGGAGAAACATTCAAAGCTGCCCAGAAGTCTTTTCTATTAGATTTCTGACATTCACACCGTATGGTTATATAATTCCCTGATTTAATCTTAACCCTAACAACTCTCTTGATGCATCTAACCTCTGCTTCATATTTGGTTAGCCAATCCAATCCCAGAATAAGATCGAATTCATTAAAATTCATGACGACAGAGATAGTAGGGAATTTATAGCAGGAAAAAGAGACAGGCACCCCACAAACCCAAATGAGACCGATGGAACCCCCAACTGGATTTTGGACAGTCATTGGTTCTTTGAGCTTTTTCAATTTCAAATCTAACTTCTTGACTGCACTCTTTGCAATAAATCTTCGTGATGCGCCAGTATCAAACAGTACTTTAACTGGAATGTTCTTAACATTGAGCGTGCCTTCTAAAACATCAGCCCTTTCTTGACTAGCTGAGGGCTCGGAAGTCTCTGCCAATTCATTTATATGTACTGCTTCAGATTTCTTTTAGAGTTGGCACTCCCGTGCAATATGACCTGCTTGGCGGCACTTATGGCATCTCCTTTCCCCATGTGGGTTCTTTTGTTTCTTAGTGGGCTTAGATCCGCTTTTTCTTCGTTTGTTCCAAGATTTGCAACTTATCGCCAAATGTCCTTTTCTATTGCAGCTTGAGCACGTGGCGGTCGTTGTTGGTTCTTTCCCAGATCTGGCCCTTTTTCTCTTGGCACTGGGCTTCTCATTGACCTCAGACCTCGTACTGGCTTCAGGAATATCAGTTTCCGACTCTTCTTTGTTACTAGGACAGGCTTCCTCTTCGTCGCGCAACATACCTTTCTTATGGAGATCTTCATTGTAAAGACCCGCAAATTCCCACCCTTTTGACCGACCATAAACCACACAGGTCTGACCCAAAAAGTGAAAATCTACGAATACTTTAACTTTGGGCATACAACACATTAAAACAACAACAGAAGACTTTTATAACATATCATCATATAATGTTACATCAGAGTACAGAATATACATATCAGAGTACATTGGAATATAATTACAGCGGAAGATAAATACAAAAATGTAATATACTGCAACGGAAGAACACAGCGGAAGACTTTCTATCTCTGGACACAGCTTTAAGCTTCAACCCAGAATCCTGTTTAATATATCTGCAAAAATAGCTACTCGACTGCCCGTGTGGAAAATATGGGCACCCGAGTTTGCCAGTAGACAAAACTACAGGTCAGTCATGGGACTGGTGTGAGAATTCTACTTAACTTATATAATATAATATGGCTAATCACAGGACCACGCCACTTTCGCGGAACGGGTTTTCTCCTATGGATTGCCAGTGCATGACTAAAGTAAATCGTCAAAATAGCGCAATGTTTTTTTAGAAAAATGAAACCATTATAAGACCCAAGTCCCATCACACAATGCAACGCAAACCGGAGGATAGGGTTTTACCTTATAATGATCAAAAAATGCTTGATACGATAAACACGGTATTATATAATAATAGTGTGCAACCAATTTGAAATACATCAAAGTAAATGTATCAATCCTAGACGGCATGAGTGCCCCATCCCACTATGTCGCCATATATAGGTATACAATCAAAACCGCGTGATGTCGTATTGGAAATTTGGGTTTCCATCTGAGTCAAGGCTAGGGAGGAGATCCTTACCGATTCGAGACACTCTAGCAATGCCTCAGGATTGGTACTCTGTCCAACCCTTGGATCCTGCAGGGCCGGTCCACACTTACTTTTGTGGATTGCCAATTCCTGAACACACGCTTCCCGGTCCTTTTGGACCTATACTACGGCCAGTAGCGACCGCATAAACCGAGGCCTCGAACAATCCAACAACCACAATGAATAAATGCCAGCGCTGGTAGGTCCCTGGCACCACTCTAGCTAGAAAGAAACGTGCGCACTCCCTGCGTTCCCTTCTCCCGTTTTAGACTCTACCGGGCTGTAAGGCTCGTGAGGTCACGTAACACAAAGCTATGCCTAAACAGGCTATGCTTTGATCATCAACCACAAGGCTCTGCTTTGCAACAATAAGCCTTGATCAAGTGCAACTTGGCATACCACATCAACAACTCATATCATGCGATCGGTAAATATTTAACATACAAAAGGGTGTTAAGCAAGAGAATAAATCCTCCGCCACCATGCATTTATATATTAAATAAAAACCAATTTAATTACATGAAATAAATTTCAATGTCAGGCATGCTATCCATTTACAAGTCCGTTCTGGGTCTGAACGAAACAACGTATCCGTCGATCTCCAGTACGTTTGGAAGATCATCACTTTTACCTTGCCTTGGGGGATCAGTCCCAATTCAAGATATTAGTCACCATCAACCAAACGATGTGAAGTTCTCCGATCTTCAGTCACCGTCTTCATCTTCGACTCTTGATCGTCGTGATGATTATTCAGAATGGGTTAGACCCGGTCTTTCTGAATAACTCGCGTATTTGTAATTAAAAGCAACCATACGCCACATTCCAACTTTGAATATCCTTTTAAATAAAAATTATTATTTATGTTAAAAGGTCCTCATTAATTTTATCAAAGATAAAATAAATTACATTTTAATCTTTGTAAAAAGATTTATTAATATTCCAATTTTGATTTAATTTATAAAATAGATTTATAAATTTCAAATAGTACCACTACAAATCCTTTCTACATATCAATCACCCACATAATTGTTAAAATCTAATAATCTTAAATAAAAGATTTATCTTAAAGACATTTAAAATAATCAATAAAATATTCTATATATAAAAGATTCTGAATGTAAAATATACTTTATAATACAAAATCTTTTATTTTACAAAAATCCTTTTATTATATAAAAATTCTTTATTTAAAAAGAAATTCTGCATTGGAATGCGACTCAACCATGTACCATATAATTTGGGTCATATGGGTTTCATACATTTCATGTATAGGGTAATAACAAGAAAATAATTCTCAATCCATCCATTAACAACCAGAGTGACAATGTCAACTGTGTGAGCATTAAAATAAAACAATAACGCTCATCGCAGCCTGTCGATCAATCGATAGACATATAATTAAACATTGGGATTTGTGTTAGTCAAGTATCGTCCCAATACCCGTGTGGGGTTTTTAGCCAACAACAATTCATATAAATAAATAAATAAATAATTGGTTAATAGGTTTAACCAATTTCAATATCACTAAACATGTCACTTATATCGAGTAAAATATATTTTACTCGTATGACTTCCCTATATACTTCTAAAGTCACATAAACAGTAATTTATTTATATAGCTTTATTGCGGATGACAAATGAAATATAAATTCCATTATTCTTTATTTGTATGAAGTTTCTTAACAATACTTTTCAGTGTATATTTTGACCAACAATACAACTGTATATTAGAATATAAATTCTAATGCAAGTTTTGCAAATAAAAATTGGATTTTATATTTGCGTATAAATTCTACTGTATATTATGCAAATAAAAGTGATTCTTATATTTTCACATAAATTCTGTTTTCAACAAAGATGAGTAAAAGTGATATACTCATTTTGTTAAAAATTCTATTTCAACAAATAAAATGTAAATAAAAGTGTGTTTCTAATCTTGTACTTTTATTTGTACATAAAACACAAATAAAAGTGTATCTCATGTATTTGTCTTTTTATTTGACAAAACAATGTTAATAAAAATGTTCTTTTATATCTTTTACTTTTATTTAACAAAACAATGATAAATAAAATGTCTTTTTAAATCTTTTACTTTTATTTAACAAAACAATGACAAATAAAAGTATAATTTTCTTTCTATGCTTTATTTGCATCTAAAAATGCAGATAAGAAATATAACTCTCTTTTTACTTTTCTTTACAATAGAAAATGTAAATAAAATGGTTCACACAATTTTGTTATTTTACTTTACAATAGAAAATGTAAATAAAAGGATTCACATTATTTTGTTCTTTTATTTACCATAGAAAATGTAAATAAAAAGATTCTCATTATTTTGTTCTTTTTTTTTTTATTTACAAAGGAAAATGTAAATAAAAAGATTCTCATTATTTTGTCTTTTTTTATCGCAACTAAAAGACGATAGAAATGTACCATTAACATCGCTATTTATATCGCAAAAAAAAAAATGTCGAATAAAATGAATCACTAACATTGTCTATTTCTATCGCACTAAAAATGTCAATAAAAGTGAATCACTAACATTGTCTACTTTTATCGCACTAAAAATGTCGATAAAAAAAATGAATCACTAACATTGTCTATTTTTATCGCACTAAAAATGTCGATAAAAATGACAACATTAACCCTTCTATTTTCACCGCGTTCAAAATGACGATAAAATATTCAACATTAACAATTCTATTTTTACCGCATTCAAAATGACGATAAAATATTCAGTATTAACAATTCAATTTTTACCGCATTCAAAATGACGATAAAATATTCAGTATTAACAATTCAATTTTTACCGCATTCAAAATGACGATAAAATACTCAACATTAACAATTCTATTTTTACCAACTATAGAAAATGTAAATAAATATATTTCTAAATTCTATTCTTTTTATTTATATAAGAGAATGTAAATAATTGCATTTTCAATTTCTATTCTTTTACTTACATAAGAAAATGTAAACAACTATATTTCTACATTTTTATCATACCGTTATAACTCATATATAAATTACATAGAAAAATGTCATTTTTATTTTATCGTTCTAATTCACCTCTAAATTACATAGAAAAATGTAATCTTCATTATGCGATGGGAATTCATATTTTAATATACATAGAAAAATGGGATTCCTATCATACGACATAAATTCATATTAAATTACATCTAAAAATGTAGTTTTATCCTACAATGCAAATTCACATTTTAATTACATGAAGAAAATGTAATTTTCATTCTACCGTTATTTTTCATCTCTAAATTACATTGAAAAATGTAATTTAAATCATACAATGTAAATTTACCTTTTTATATCATAGAAAAAATGCAATTTTTGTCATACAGTGTAAATTCATGTATAAAGCACATATAAAAATGTAACTTTTGTTATGCAAAGAAAATATGTCTTTTTCTATTTTACAATGTAAAAATATGACCTTTTCTATTTTACAATGAAAATAATAACTTCTTTATTCATTCTTTCATTACATATAAATGTAATCTTTTCTATTTATCCCAATGAATAAAATTACAATAAAAATGTAATCTTAGCTTAGAACTTTTCATTGCGACAAAATGAAAATAAAAATATAATCTTTTTATTTTCGTCTTTACAGTGAAATCTACATCACATTAAAAATATAATCTTTTTTATGCAACATCTTTCTATTGAAAACAATCAACACATAAAAATATAATCTTTTACATTGCTTCTTTTATTGAAATCACTATTACCTTACAAATGAAATTCTTTATATTACTTCTTTAATCAGAAACAATATTTCATTAAAAATGAGATTTCTAATGTTACCGCCTTTATTGAAATTAAAGTGACAAACAGTATGTCATTTTATTGAAATCACTATTATTGAAAACAATAGACAATAAAAATCAAATCTTTAATTTCAATCCTAATATGACACAAAAAAAAAAAATGTAATCTTTTAATTTCATTCTTTTTAAATGAAACAATTTCATATTGAAAATATATGCTTTTTAATTTACTCTTCTTAATGTAACAAATTTACATTAAGAATATATTCTTCTTAATTCATTCCTTTTAATTTAAACAAATAGAAAATGTATTTTATTCATTGTTCAAATTCTATTGTAAATAAACAATAAAAATAATATTTTATTTGTTGTTCTAATTCTATTGTTGAATCAATAAATAAAAATAATATTTAATTTATACAAAATAATGTTCAACATCTAAATCTGAATAAATACGATTAAATCTGACATAACTATGTTTTAGATCTAATTTTAGATCTAATTCTCTAACTGAGAATAAATTTAATAATGTCTGCAATTTCAATGCAAATCTAACACATCGTACACAACAAATCACATCACAAGCACAATCAATAATTCACACAACACAGAACATTTCAGAATTGAATAAGTATAATAATACAATTATTTTAACGCGAGAAAACAATTTATAATTAATTAAATAATCAAAAATTAGAATTCTCACCTAGATTTTTGGCCAAAATTTTACTGTCTCCTTTTCAACTGCGGTCTGCGCCATCGCGAAGCTCTTAATTTTGTGATTCCAACGCAATTTACGGTTCGTCAAACGGACCTCGTATGAAAGAGTTATGAATTTTTGAAGATCGGTTAATTAAATAATAAAATAATAATAAAAAAAAAGACGCAACCTTCTTCTTCCCATCGTGTTTCTCACGGCCGAACCAACCCATAGCCGCTCCTCCCTCCTTCTACACGCACCCCAATACAAGCCACCATCGTCCGATCCGAGACCACCACCCGAACCACCTACCTCGACTCCATCTTCACCCATACCCACGGCCATCTCGGTGGGACCCATGCTCCAGAAATCGAGCCCGAACGCAGCGGCTTTGGCCTCGAAATTCGTGAAATCCGTGAACCTAATGATGATCATAGCCGTATAGATCTGAAGCTCTCGAAATCCTCTTCGATTTGGTACCAAGTTTGCCAATTTTCGTTGAGCGGATCAAAAGATATTAGCATTTGAAGTTCGGTGTTTTCTGGCCTTCGAAATTAAGGGTGGCGGCTGCCATGAATAGGATTAGGGTTTCGGCCAGAAATTTTAATAATATTTTAATAATATAAATTTCGAAATTCGTGAAATAAAGTGGATTTTCGGACTTTCTCGGATTTGGGCCTGCTTACTGTCGATCTTAACGTTTTGACGCCTTCTGAACGCGATGGGCTATGTCCCAAGGTCCAATTCTGATGTCTACACGTTTTATTTTCGGTTTTAATTGAAAAATACAATATTAAATTAATTATTTAATTCCTACCGCACATTTAAATATGCCGGGGCCACATACGACCTCTAAAAATTCTAAAAAAAATATTTTTAGCTTTCTTACGACGATACGGTTCTAACAAAATTTATTTCGTCGAATTCTGAGACTGTTTGAAAAATGGCTTTTTCAAGTCGTTTAAAATTTACCGTAAATTGACAAAACAGAAATCTTTTTGCCACGGCCACAAATTAATTCTAAAAATTATGAAAAATTAAACTTAACAATATTTTGACATTCCGGATCCAACAAAAGTGATTTCGTCGAAAACAGAGGTCGTTTGAAAAATGACTATTTTTAAGGCCAATATATTTAATATTAAAAATACATTTTTAAACAAATAAATCCCGAAACTCAAAATATATAAGTGTTTACTGTTTTTCAATGTAGAAACATCATTCTGAACTCAATGGAAGTGGTTTCGAGTTCAAATTCCTTCGTATGCAAAAAGTAGCATTTTGACCTTATAAATTTCATAGCGACCTTTCTAAGTATTGAATTGGTCATAACTTTTGATTTCCGTTATGAAATTTCGATTTTTCGGATTCGTTGGAAAGATATTTTTAAATAGATTCTAATATTTTTGGTTTCACTAAAATCCATTAAATTTTGCATCCTGTACGGTCAGTCAAAGTTCAAGTTTGACTTTTCAAACTACCGCGTTATTTCTAACTCTTTTTATAATAAAAATTAAATCATTCATTCTAACTTCGATTTAAATCGAATTTGTGATCATTATTATTTAAATAAATTATTTTATATTGTCAAAATTCATTAAATTTCCTAAAATAAAAATTTTAAATTGGTCCTGATTTTTGCGGGTTGTTACAATCGCCCCCACTTAAAAACTTTTCGTCCTCGAAAAGGAACGTAGCTAAAAATTGTAAAATTAACTATCTTAATTTTAAATTTTAATGGTTGATTATCTTTTCAAAATATACATAACTTTATATATATAAAAATCATATTTCACAAAATATATTATAAGTATCAAAAATACGTTAATTATAAATTCGTAACTCTGAACTCGTTCTAGGGCATTACTAACCCCATCTCTAACGAGTTTACTCATTCTAGGATACTACTGATCCTATCTCTAATGAGTATTCTTATTGGACATTACTAATCCAATCTCTGATGAGTCTTTTGTCCAGTTCTAATGAGTTGTACCCCAAAGATTTGAGCTAACCTGAGCTCTGATACCAACTGTAAAGACCCGCAAATTCCCACCCTTTTGATCGACCATAAACCACACAGGTCTGACCCAAAAAGTGAAAATCTACGAATACTTTAACTTTGGGCATACAACACATTAAAACAACAACAGAAGACTTTTATAACATATCATCATATAATGTTACATCAGAGTACAGAATATACATATCAGAGTACATTGGAATATAATTACAGCGGAAGATAAATACAAAAATGTAATATACTGCAACGGAAGAACACAGCGGAAGACTTTCTATCTCTGGACACAGCTTTAAGCTTCAACCCAGAATCCTGTTTAATATATCTGCAAAAATAGCTACTCGACTGCCCGTGTGGAAAATATGGGCACCCGAGTTTGCCAGTGGACAAAACTACAGGTCAGTCATGGGACTGGTGTGAGAATTCTACTTAACTTATATAATATAATATGGCTAATCACAGGACCACGCCACTTTCGCGGAACGGGTTTTCTCCTATGGATTGCCAGTGCATGACTAAAGTAAATCGTCAAAATAGCGCAATGTTTTTTTAGAAAAATGAAACCATTATAAGACCCAAGTCCCATCACACAATGCAACGCAAACCGGAGGATAGGGTTTTACCTTATAATGATCAAAAATGCTTGATACGATAAACACGGTATTATATAATAATAGTGTGCAACCAATTTGAAATACATCAAAGCAAATGTATCAATCCTAGACGGCATGAGTGCCTCATCCCACTATGTCGCCATATATAGGTATACAATCAAAACCGCGTGATGTCGTATTGGAAATTTGGGTTTCCATCTGAGTCAAGGCTAGGGAGGAGATCCTTACCGATTCGAGACACTCTAGCAATGCCCCAGGATTGGTACTCTGTCCAACCCTTGGATCCTGCAGGGCCGGTCCACACTTACTTTTGTGGATTGGCAATTCCTGAACACACGCTTCCCGGTCCTTTTGGACCTATACTACGGCCAGTAGCGACCGCATAAACCGAGGCCTCGAACAATCCAACAACCACAATGAATAAATGCCAGCGCTGGTAGGTCCCTGGCACCACTCTAGCTAGAAAGAAACGTGCGCACTCCCTGCGTTCCCTTCTCCCGTTTTAGACTCTACCGGGCTGTGAGGCTCGTGAGGTCACGTAACACAAAGCTATGCCTAAACAGGCTATGCTTTGATCATCAACCACAAGGCTCTGCTTTGCAACAATAAGCCTTGATCAAGTGCAACTTGGCATACCACATCAACAACTCATATCATGCGATCGGTAAATATTTAACATACAAAAGGGTGTTAAGCAAGAGAATAAATCCTCCGCCACCATGCATTTATATATTAAATAAAAACCAATTTAATTACATGAAATAAATTTCAATGTCAGGCATGCTATCCATTTACAAGTCCGTTCTGGGTCTGAACGAAACAACGTATCCGTCGATCTCCAGTACGTTTGGAAGATCATCACTTTTACCTTGCCTTGGGGGATCAGTCCCAATTCAAGATATTAGTCACCATCAACCAAACGATGTGAAGTTCTCCGGTCTTCAGTCACCGTCTTCATCTTCGACTCTTGATCGTCGTGATGATTATTCAGAATGGGTTAGACCCGGTCTTTCTGAATAACTCGCGTATTTGTAATTAAAAGCAACCATACGCCACATTCCAACTTTGAATATCCTTTTAAATAAAAATTATTATTTATGTTAAAAGGTCCTCATTAATTTTATCAAAGATAAAATAAATTACATTTTAATCTTTCTAAAAAGATTTATTAATATTCCAATTTTGATTTAATTTATAAAATAGATTTATAAATTTCAAATAGTAATTTCAATGTAAATTGGATTAAAGGATAAATGTTATTTAAACATCGTCCACTACAAATCCTTTCTACATATCAATCACCCACATAATTGTTAAAATCTAATAATCTTAAATAAAAGATTTATCTTAAAGACATTTAAAATAATCAATAAAATATTCTATATATAAAAGATTCTGAATGTAAAATATACTTTATAATACAAAATCTTTTATTTTACAAAAATCCTTTTATTATATAAAAATTCTTTATTTAAAAAGAAATTCTGCATTGGAATGCGACTCAACCATGTACCATATAATTTGGGTCATATGGGTTTCATACATTTCATGTATAGGGTAATAACAAGAAAATAATTCTCAATCCATCCATTAACAACCAGAGTGACAATGTCAACTGTGTGAGCATTAAAATAAAACAATAACGCTCATCGCAGCCTGTCGATCAATCGATAGACATATAATTAAACATTGGGATTTGTGTTAGTCAAGTATCGTCCCAATACCCGTGTGGGGTTTTCAGCCAACAACAATTCATATAAATAAATAAATAAATAATTGGTTAATAGGTTTAACCAATTTCAATATCACTAAACATGTCACTTATATCGAGTAAAATATATTTTACTCGTATGACTTCCCTATATACTTCTAAAGTCACATAAACAGTAATTTATTTATATAGCTTTATTGCGGATGACAAATGAAATATAAATTCCATTATTCTTTATTTGTATGAAGTTTCTTAACAATACTTTTCAGTGTATATTTTGACCAACAATACAACTGTATATTAGAATATAAATTCTAATGCAAGTTTTGCAAATAAAAATTGGATTTTATATTTGCGTATAAATTCTACTGTATATTATGCAAATAAAAGTGATTCTTATATTTTCACATAAATTCTGTTTTCAACAAAGATGAGTAAAAGTGATATACTCATTTTGTTAAAAATTCTATTTCAACAAATAAAATGTAAATAAAAGTGTGTTTCTAATCTTGTACTTTTATTTGTACATAAAACACAAATAAAAGTGTATCTCATGTATTTGTCTTTTTATTTGACAAAACAATGTTAATAAAAATGTTCTTTTATATCTTTTACTTTTATTTAACAAAACAATGATAAATAAAATGTCTTTTTAAATCTTTTACTTTTATTTAACAAAACAATGACAAATAAAAGTATAATTTTCTTTCTATGCTTTATTTGCATCTAAAAATGCAAATAAGAAATATAACTCTCTTTTTACTTTTCTTTACAATAGAAAATGTAAATAAAATGGTTCACACAATTTTGTTATTTTACTTTACAATAGAAAATGTAAATAAAAGGATTCACATTATTTTGTTCTTTTATTTACCATAGAAAATGTAAATAAAAAGATTCTCATTATTTTGTTCTTTTTTTTTTTATTTACAAAGGAAAATGTAAATAAAAAGATTCTCATTATTTTGTCTTTTTTTATCGCAACTAAAAGACGATAGAAATGTACCATTAACATCGCTATTTATATCGCAAAAAAAAAAAAAATGTCGAATAAAATGAATCACTAACATTGTCTATTTCTATCGCACTAAAAATGTCAATAAAAGTGAATCACTAACATTGTCTACTTTTATCGCACTAAAAATGTCGATAAAAAAAATGAATCACTAACATTTCTATTTTTATCGCACTAAAAATGTCGATAAAAATGACAACATTAACCCTTCTATTTTCACCGCGTTCAAAATGACGATAAAATATTCAACATTAACAATTCTATTTTTACCGCATTCAAAATGACGATAAAATATTCAGTATTAACAATTCAATTTTTACCGCATTCAAAATGACGATAAAATATTCAGTATTAACAATTCAATTTTTACCGCATTCAAAATGACGATAAAATACTCAACATTAACAATTCTATTTTTACCAACTATAGAAAATGTAAATAAATATATTTCTAAATTCTATTCTTTTTATTTATATAAGAGAATGTAAATAATTGCATTTTCAATTTCTATTCTTTTACTTACATAAGAAAATGTAAACAACTATATTTCTACATTTTTATCATACCGTTATAACTCATATATAAATTACATAGAAAAATGTCATTTTTATTTTATCGTTCTAATTCACCTCTAAATTACATAGAAAAATGTAATCTTTATTATGCGATGGGAATTCATATTTTAATTACATAGAAAAATGGGATTCCTATCATACGACATAAATTCATATTAAATTACATCTAAAAATGTAGTTTTATCCTACAATGCAAATTCACATTTTAATTACATGAAGAAAATGTAATTTTCATTCTACCGTTATTTTTCATCTCTAAATTACATTGAAAAATGTAATTTAAATCATACAATGTAAATTTACCTTTTTATATCATAGAAAAAATGCAATTTTTGTCATACAGTGTAAATTCATGTATAAAGCACATATAAAAATGTAACTTTTGTTATGCAAAGAAAATATGTCTTTTTCTATTTTACAATGTAAAAATATGACCTTTTCTATTTTACAATGAAAATAATAACTTCTTTATTCATTCTTTCATTACATATAAATGTAATCTTTTCTATTTATCCCAATGAATAAAATTACAATAAAAATGTAATCTTAGCTTAGAACTTTTCATTGCGACAAAATGAAAATAAAAATATAATCTTTTTATTTTCGTCTTTACAGTGAAATCTACATCACATTAAAAATATAATCTTTTTTATGCAACATCTTTCTATTGAAAACAATCAACACATAAAAATATAATCTTTTACATTGCTTCTTTTATTGAAATCACTATTACCTTACAAATGAAATTCTTTATATTACTTCTTTAATCAGAAACAATATTTCATTAAAAATGAGATTTCTAATGTTACCGCCTTTATTGAAATTAAAGTGACAAACAGTATGTCATTTTATTGAAATCACTATTATTGAAAACAATAGACAATAAAAATCAAATCTTTAATTTCAATCCTAATATGACACAAAAAAAAAATTGTAATCTTTTAATTTCATTCTTTTTAAATGAAACAATTTCATATTGAAAATATATGCTTTTTAATTTACTCTTCTTAATGTAACAAATTTACATTAAGAATATATTCTTCTTAATTCATTCCTTTTAATTTAAACAAATAGAAAATGTATTTTATTCATTGTTCAAATTCTATTGTAAATAAACAATAAAAATAATATTTTATTTGTTGTTCTAATTCTATTGTTGAATCAATAAATAAAAATAATATTTAATTTATACAAAATAATTTTCAACATGTAAATCTGAATAAATACGATTAAATCTGACATAACTATGTTTTAGATCTAATTTTAGATCTAATTCTCTAACTGAGAATAAATTTAATAATGTCTGCAATTTCAATGCAAATCTAACACATCGTATACAACAAATCACATCACAAGCACAATCAATAATTCACACAATACAGAACATTTCAGAATTGAATAAGTATACTAATACAATTATTTTAATGCGAGAAAACAATTTATAATTAATTAAATAATCAAAAATTAGAATTCTCACCTAGATTTTTGGCCAAAATTTTACTGTCTCCTTTTCAACTGCGGTCTGCGCCATCGCGAAGCTCTTAATTTTGTGATTCCAACGCAATTTACGGTTCGTCAAACGGACCTCGTATGAAAGAGTTATGAATTTTTGAAGATCGGTTAATTAAATAATTAAATAATAAAATAATAATAAAAAAAAAGAGACGCAACCTTCTTCTTCCCATCGTGTTTCTCACGGCCGAACCAACCCATAGCCGCTCCTCCCTCCTTCTACACGCACCCCAATACAAGCCACCATCGTCCGATCCGAGACCACCACCCGAACCACCTACCTCGACTCCATCTTCACCCATACCCACGGCCATCTCGGTGGGACCCATGCTCCAGAAATCGAGCCCGAACGCAGCGGCTTTGGCCTCGAAATTCGTGAAATCCGTGAACCTAATGATGATCATAGCCGTATAGATCTGAAGCTCTCGAAATCCTCTTCGATTTGGTACCAAGTTTGCCAATTTTCGTTGAGCGGATCAAAAGATATTAGCATTTGAAGTTCGGTGTTTTCTGGCCTTCGAAATTAAGGGTGGCGGCTGCCATGAATAGGATTAGGGTTTCGGCCAGAAATTTTAATAATATTTTAATAATATAAATTTCGAAATTCGTGAAATAAAGTGGATTTTCGGACTTTCTCGGATTTGGGCCTGCTTACTGTCGATCTTAACGTTTTGAGGCCTTCTGAACGCGATGGGCTATGTCCCAAGGTCCAATTCTGATGTCTACACGTTTTATTTTCGGTTTTAATTGAAAAATACAATATTAAATTAATTATTTAATTCCTACCGCACATTTAAATATGCCGGGGCCACGTACGACCTCTAAAAATTCTAAAAAATATATTTTTAGCTTTCTTATGACGATACGGTTCTAACAAAATTTATTTCGTCGAATTCTGAGACTGTTTGAAAAATGGCTTTTTCAAGTCGTTTAAAATTTACCGTAAATTGAGAAAACAGAAATCTTTTTGCCACGGCCACAAATTAATTCTAAAAATTATGAAAAATTAAACTTAACAATATTTTGACATTCCGGATCCAACAAAAGTGATTTCGTCGAAAACAGAGGTCGTTTGAAAAATGACTATTTTTAAGGCCAATATATTTAATATTAAAAATACATTTTTAAACAAATAAATCCCGAAACTCAAAATATATAAGTGTTTACTGTTTTTCAATGTAGAAACATCATTCTGAACTCAATGGAAGTGGTTTCGAGTTCAAATTCCTTCGTATGCAAAAAGTAGCATTTTGACCTTATAAATTTCGTAGCGACCTTTCTAAGTATTGAATTGGTCATAACTTTTGATTTCCGTTATGAAATTTCGATTTTTCGGATTCGTTGGAAAGATATTTTTAAATAGATTCTAATATTTTTGGTTTCACTAAAATCCATTAAATTTTGCATCCTGTACGGTCAGTCAAAGTTCAAGTTTGACTTTTCAAACTACCGCGTTATTTCTAACTCTTTTTATAATAAAAATTAAATCATTCATTCTAACTTCGATTTAAATCGAATTTGTGATCATTATTATTTAAATAAATTATTTTATATTGTCAAAATTCATTAAATTTCCTAAAATAAAAATTTTAAATTGGTCCTGATTTTTGCGGGTTGTTACATTCATACTGATAAGCCATATAAATCATTTTAGAGAAAGGAAGTTTCACATTCCTCATTACACTGTTCTGATATTTTCTTTGCAGGCCATGAATAAATCTCAGATTCTTCCTCTTTGGATCTTGAATCAGATGAGGAGCAAAGTGAGCAAGTTCGTTGAATTTCTTATGACATTCTGGGATGGTCATATCACCTTGTATCAGATAAGAAAATTCATCACATTATCGCTCCGTCGCTTCAGGAGGAGTAAATCTTTCTAGGAAAATCTCTTTGAATCTGTCCCAGGTGATATCACCTTCTGGATTATCTTTGATGATTGTTTCCCACCAGATTAAAGCTTCTTCTTTGAGCGCCCAAGAGGCTACTAATCTTTTCTGATCATCTCTCAACTGGATACGCTCAAATATTCTTTCTGCGGAGCTCACCTAAGCTTGAGTTTGAATAATAGATTCATTGCCCAAGAACTGTGCTCCGTTCAGATTTCGATATCTCTTTAATAGAGCCTCTAGATCGGGTTCTGCATTTCTCCTGTTTCCGACACTCATTTTTCTAGCACTTCTGCAATTAGCAGATCAAGTGTCAGGTCACAGAAAAAATAATTTAAAATATAGAAACACATACTTCAAATGTAAATGTGTCTATCGAGGTGTAATTCCATTCTGCTTTACTCATACTAGGATATTAATGATCCTATCTGTATAGAGTTGCCCATCCTAGAACACTGCTGGTTCTATTTCTGACGAGTTCGTTCATATGTTATATTCCAGAACTAAGCTTAACCAAAGCTCTGATACCACGTTGTGACGACCCCATTTCCCGTACAGACGGAGACAAGGGTAATCTTTGGAATATAACACAGAAACTGATAATAGCAGAACAGAATTAAATAAATACACCAGATGAGGAACAATAGAATATACTGGATAAAAGTAATCATCAGAGTTACACAGTATACAGGATCTTACTTAGTACAAATACAGTTCAACTTTACATATATGTCTACAGCGGAAACAAACAAAATATGTACAATAGGAGCTAAACAGCATAAAAAGAGATAAATGATAGAATCCATCTTCAGCTCCAGCTATCCAGAGGAAGCCAGCTAAACTTGAATACCAGGCTGCCCGTGTAGAAAAAGGGGCACCCGAGTTTGAAAGTGAAACAAACTACGAGTCAGTCATGGGACTGGTATGAGAAATCTACTCAACACATTTAAAATATGGCTAATCACAGGACCATGCCACTTTCGTGGAACGGGTTTACTCCGTTGGATTGCCAGTGCTTTAAAAACAAATCTTTCTTTTAAACATCGCAATGCTTTTTATAAAAATGAAGCCATTATAAGACTCAGTTCCCATCACACAATGCAACTCAAACCGGAGGATAGAGTTTTTACCTTATAACGGCCAAAATATGCTTGATACGAATAAAACAAAGGCATTTGATATTATTGCTAGCGTTTATATGTTTTGAAAACAATTTCAAATCATAACTATCAATCATAGACGGCATTAATGCCCTATACCACTATGTCGCCATATATAGATATACAATCAAAACCGCACGATGTCGTATTTCGAAATTGGATTTCCATCACGAACCAATGCAAAAGATAGTCCTTACCGACTTCGAGACGCTCTAGCCCGCCCCTCAGGCAAGTACTCAGTCAAGCCTTTGGATCGTCAGGGCCGGTCCATCGATGTGGATTAAAATTCCTGAACAATGCGTTTCCCCACCCTATGGGGCGTAGATGAGCCAACAAATGACTCCATCGAACCCGGATCGTCCGATCAAACCGAGGCGCCTCACAACAGCAACAACCACATAAGTCAAACTCGTCAGGACGTGTAAAACCACTAACGCCACTTCTAGCTAGAAGGAAACGCATGCCCTCTCTGATGTCCTCTCCCGTTTCTAGTTCATAACGGGGTGTGAGGCTCGCGAATTCACGTTATACACAAAGCTACGCCACACAGGCGGTGCTTTGATCATCTCCACAAGACTTCGCTTTTCAACAGAAGCCCTGATCGTTTGCCACTTAGGCATGCCACATAGCAATTCATGTCATGCGACTGATGTCCATCGATATACAACCTCTGAGCTCGTGCGTTTCAGAGAAGGGCGTTAAGAAAAAGAATAAATTCTACGCCGCCAAACAGATGTATATTTATTAGAGATCAATCAACATAGAATAAAATCCAATGTCAGACACACAGTCCATTTACAAGTCCGTTCTGGGTCTGAACGAAGCCGGAGGCACTATATACCTCGCAAACCCATCGATCACCACGTACGTCTGAACGATCACCACTCATTATCCATATTTCGGGATGCCTCCCAATCAGGACCTCGGTTACCATCCAAACGAGGTGAAGATCTCCGGTCTTCGACCATCGTCTTCATTTTCGATTTCTTATCGTCGATACAGTTATTCAGAATGTGATAATCCCGGTCTTTCTGAGCAACCCGCGTATATAATAAACAAGTGCAACACTAACATATACACGCATCATTTCAATTCATTAGTCACTAACCATCAATCAATAACAGAACGATTTCCCAAATATTAACCCCGAAGGCCGAAACCAACATCAGATCAATATCCGAGAAACCATTCGACTTAGCCAACCTTCAGTTAATTTCTAAATTAACGTCCATATCGTTTATAATATTTTATAACGATTTATCGCTATTTTTATTTATTTTAAAATAGCCATTTTATTCAAAATGACGCTTCGGGCCATAACGCGGCTGTGGCGCTGTTTTCCTTCAGATTTGATTTACACATATCTGAAAATCTAACCGTTGGATCTTCACAAAATTTACATCATTAGAAAGATCTTTTCAAAACGAATCCAACGGTTCCAGTTTCGGGAAAATCCGACGGTCGGATCTCCCGGTATAATCGTTTGAAGTTTCGATTTCAAAATACGAACTGCAGCGTCGTTATTCGATTAAATATAATTACATATATATATATATATATATATAATCGATTCTGGCGCTGTTTTTCTTCAGATTTGAATTAAACCTTCCAGACAATCCAACCGTTGGATTTTTACAAAGTTGGTGCCGTTGGAAAGATTTTTCCAAAGCGAACCTAACGGTTGTGATTTCAGGAAAATCCGATGGTCAGATCTCCCGGTATAATCGTTTGAAATCACGGTTTCAAATTACGAACTACAGCGTCGTTATTCGATATATTTTAATTCTATTTATGTATATATATATCGATTCTTCGATTTCAAAGCTACATTCTTTTCATACATTTGATAAAAATAATATTTTTATCTAACTGTCTTCTATTTCAACACTTCACTATATTCAACAATTCATGTATATAATAAAAATGTGATTTTTATTGTAAAACAATTCTTTTCAAAACACTATTATTTTATATAGTTTATATAGGTAATAAAAAATAGGATTTTTATTATAAAACAATTTCTTTTAAAACGAGATTATTTTACATAGTTCATATAGATTATAAAAAGGTGATTTTTATTATAGAACAATTTATTTCAAAATATGAATACCATTCAACACATGAATTTCTATTCAACGAATGAATATCGATTCAACACATGAAGGTTTTCTATAGTTTATATATATAGATAAAAATGTGATTTTTATATTTAAAACACGAATACCATTCAACACATGAATTTCTAATCAACGAATGAATTTCAATTCAACACATGAAGGTTTTCTATTCAGCGAATAAATATAGTTCTAGCAAATGAAAATAATTCAAACACTTGAATATTATTCAAAATTTCGGCAGCATAACGGCAGGGTAGTTAAAACCGGGATCGTCCCTAGTACGGCTCCTCGCTCTACCTTAAAACCTCGCGGTTTTTGACAATGGGGATCATGCATCTAGTTCGCACGCAGGCGGCATGTATATATTTATTTCATTTCCACAAACTAATCCTATGTGGTTTCAACCAAATATTTCTCAACCACAAACGAGTATTTTTCAACCACAATCAATCAATATCAACCACAAACAATCCCAATCAACCATTCGCTATCAATAAATTTTCACACCAATCACAACCAATAAATATCGTCCATGGTTTGTGGACGAGGGGTGTGTGTGTGTGTGTGTGTGTGTGTGTATATATATATATATATAGCAATTCACTTCTATTTCAACACATATATAATTTTTTACAACGCGTATATAACTTATACATCGAACGTACAATACAACGCTTATACATGAGGTGTACAATGCCTATATAACTCATACATCGACCGTATAATTTATACATCGTCGTTTTCCATATCGTTTATAAATTAGAAATCTCACCTTGGGTTCCACTCCACCAAAAATAGCAGAAGGCTCAGAAAAATATGCGGTCTCTTCTAGAATGTAGGAGACGTCCGCACGAGTCCACTATCTCTTGTTTCACTGAATTTCGACCACAAATGAAAAAGATATGATTTTTATTGTGAAATCAAAATTTGTAACACTTTTAAACGTTAAAACAGATCAAAATATTCAAAGCCGATTACCTCAGCCTTTTGTTCGAAACTAGGTTTCGAATTAATTTCAAATCCGCGAAGTATGAAGCCGATCCGTCTTCACCACGACGTTGGGCCTGGAAAGGCGCATCCGCGCTACCCCTCACTGGTGAGCTCGCACGCAGATCGGAGGCGGGAGGGAGCTCTGAACGGCGAAGGTTGATGGGGGCGATTCGGGCCCGATACCAAACGAGAAATCTTGAAATGGGTATGGATTTAAAGCTCGTTCGAAGCTCTTCAAAATGGATCCAACCTCACGTGATTTAATTGAGAAACGAGAGAGAATTCCAGGAGAGAAGTTTGGAATAACTTCAGCCGTCGCGCGTTAAAGAACTGGGAAGAAGACGGGGAGAGAGAAAGTGAGAGGATTGGCCCATATTTTTATTTTTTTTATTTATTAATTTCAAAAATCCGAAAATACCCCTTGCCTCATACGAACTCCAATCCAAACCCAACGACTGTCGTCCCTAGTGTTTTACCACCATTCCAAACACAATGGGATATGTTTC
This sequence comes from Allium sativum, assembly GCA_030737875.1. Lineage (NCBI taxonomy): Eukaryota > Viridiplantae > Streptophyta > Magnoliopsida > Asparagales > Amaryllidaceae > Allium > Allium sativum. The sequence continues at coordinate 406,702,124 of CM060926.1, forward strand.
GAAGGCCCATTCGAATGTTTCAGTCAGTTTTCATTCAAATTAAAATATAGAATATTCAATATTTGATTTGAACGTACATTTCAATTTTCCAAGGCCACCAACTGATTCGAAAAATCCCAGAAAAATAAATCTGGCTATGTTTTGACGATACGGTCCCAACAAAACTAGTTTCATCGAATTCTGAGACCGTTTACAAAAAGGCCCATTTCTGGTCGATCCAATTTAACTTTAATTGATCAAAACACGTTTTCCTTTGTCACACTCACATACTAGCTTCAAAAATTATGAAATTTGAAACCTACCAATAACTTCACATCGCGGATCCAACAAAAGTGGTTTCGTCGAATTCTGAGGTCGTTTGCAAAATGGCCAAATTCATGGGCTATATAAATTCCATAGCGACCTTTCTGAAAATTCATTTGGCCATAACTTTTGCTTTCCGCTATGAAAATTCGATTTTTCAGATTCGTTAGAAAGGTATTCACTAACAGATTTAAATATTTTTGGTTTTGCTTAAATCCGTTTTGTTTTGCACCTGGTACAGTCCGACAAAGTTTGAATTCAATTTATGAAACTACAGTGCCTTTTCAGGCCTTGTTTATAATTAGAATTAATTATATTCATTTTCAAACGTCGATTCAAACTCACTTTTCATTGCCATTATTTAAAATATTTATTTTAAATATTTAAAATCCATTATTTTAGCCAATTTAAAAATTTTAAATTGGTTCAGATTTTCTGGGTCGTTACAACCCCCATTCAAGAAGAAATAGACCCGCATCTATTTTTGCCTTGCCAGACCTGTTGTCACGCTTTCTGTAACGACCCGGAAAAATCTGAACCAATTTAAATTTTTTAAAATTGGCTAAAATAGTAGATTTAAATATTTAAAATAAATATTTCAAATAATAGCAATGAAAAGTGAGTTTGAATCGACGTTTGAAAATGAATATAATTATTTCTAGTTATAAACAAGGCCCTGAAATGGCGTTGTAGTTTCAAAAATTGAATTCAAACTTTGTCGGACTGTACCGGGTGCAAAACAAAACGGATTTGAGTGAAACCAAAAATATTTAAATCCGTTAGTGAATACCTTTCTAACGAATCTGAAAAATTGAAGTTTCGTAAGGAAAGCAAAAGTTATGGCCAAATGAATTTGCAGAAAGGTCGCTATGGAATTTATATAGCCCATGAAATTGGCCATTTTGCAAATGACCTCGGAATTCGACGAAACCACTTTTGTTGGATCCGGGATGTGAAGTTTTTGCTAGGTTTCAAATTTCATAATTTTTGAATCTAGTATGAGAGCATGGCAAAGGAAAACGTGTTTTGGTTAATTACAGTTAAATTGGATCGACCAAAAATGGGCCTTTTTGCAAACGGGCTCAGAATTCGACGAAAAAAGTTTTGTTGGGACCGTATCGTCATAACATAGCTAGATTTTTTTTTCGGGAATTTTCAGAATCAGTATGTGGCCCCGGCAAATTAAAATGTACGTTTAGATTATATATATATATTGATTTATATTTTAAATTTGGCGAAAACTTATCGTAACAGCCGAATTGGGTTACGAAATATATCCCATTGTGTTCGGAACGGCGGTAATTAGCTAGGGGCGATAGTCGTTGGAGTTCGTTTGGAGATATGAGTGTTAAACTTCACAAAAATGCAACATTTGAATAAAATATTAATAAATAAATAAATAAATATGCTTAAAAAGGGGAAACCCTTATCCCTTTACATGAAGCACCACCAATCCAAATTGAAGGCAGAAATCGCTCGTTCATTTCCCCATTAAATTCTTCCTCCACAAATCGAATTAGACTAAGATTCTACACGAATATTCAAGAGGTTTCTTCGATCTTCAAGACCATACCACACTGATCGAATTCTGCTAGCTGTGGAGGTCAGAATCTCCACATAAAGTCACTTCGTTCGTTCGCGTTTTCAGCGCCAGAAATTCCACCGAGTTGGTCCAGGTGGCATCTACAGGAGGGCGGCGCCGAGGGCTTTCAAGTGGCATATGTTGATCGTCTGTCAAGGCAAAATTGAGGCGCCAGTTTCGAGGTGAAGTTTGGAAACAACGGGTTCGGTTATATGGGTGTAACTGAACGATGAAGAAGGCATGGTTAACAGCTTAAAACGTTGGTTAAGAAAGGTTTAACTAAGTTAGTTATTTAATTATTTTAATAATGTCATTATTACTTAAATATTTAAACGGCTATAACATTTGCAAATCAAATCGGAATTCAGCGAAACAAGAGACAGTGGACTCGTGTGGACGTCTTCTACATTCTAGAAGAGACCGCATATTTTTCTGAGCCCTCTGCTATTTTTGGTGGAGTGGAACCCAATGTGAGATATCTAATATTATAAACGATATGTAAAACAACGATGTATAAATTATATAGTTGATGTATGAGTTATATAAGCGTTGTACATCTCATGTATAAGCGCTGTATAAGTTGTATGGTCGATGTATAAGTTATATATGCATTGTAAAAATTATATATGCAATGAAATGATATTGAATTGTGTTGAAGTGAATTGAAATATATTTATATAATAATATATATATATATATATATATACTCCCCTCGTCCACAGACCATGGACGATATTTATTGGTTGTGTTGTTGTTTGGATTATTTGGTTGATGTGAAATTTGGTGAATGATGTGAATGATTGATTGTGGTTGAAAAATACCCATTTGTGGTTGAAAACAAAAATAAAATAGGGTGTGGAATTGAAAATAAAACATACCGCCTGCGTGCGAACTAGATGCATGAATCCCATTGTCAAAAACCGCAAGGTTTTAAGGTAGAGCGAGGAGCCGTACATCGATACGGTCCCGGTTTTAACTACCCTGCCGTTATGCTGCCGAAATTTCCTGAAATATTCATGTGTTTGATTTATTTTCAATTGTTGAAACTATATTCATTTGTTGAGTGGAAATTCATGTATATAAAATAATCGTGTTTTGAAATGAATTGTTTTACAATAAAAATCACATTTTTACTATATACATGAACTGTGGAAAATGGTGATGTGTAGAAATAAATATCTGTTGGATAAAAATATCATTTTTATCGATAGTGCGAAGTGAAAATGGTTTTGAAATCGAAGAATAAAATATATAGAAATATATATAATTATAATATATCGAATAACGAAGATGCAGTTCGTATTTTGAAACCGTGATTTCAAATGATTAGTGCGGAAGATCCGACCATCGGATTTTCCTTTTACCACAACTGTTGGGTTCGCCTTGGAAATATCTTTCCAACGACACCAACTTTGTAAAGATCCAACGGTTGGATTGTCTGGAATGTTTAATTCAAATCTGAAGAAAAACAGCGCCAGAATCGATTATATATATATATATATAATTAAATTAAATCGAATAACGACGCTGCAGTTCGTATTTTGAAATCATAACTTCAAACGATTAGTGCGGGAGATCCGACCGTCGGATTTTCCCAAAACTGAAACTGTTGGATTCGTTTTGAAAAGATCTTTTTAATGATTTAAATTTTGTGAAGATCCAATAGTTAGATTTTCATATATGTGTAAATCAAATCTGGAGAAAAACAGCGCCACGGCCGCGTTATGGCCTGAAGCATTGTATGAATGAATTGGCTATTTGTAAATAAATAAAAATAGCGATAAACCGTGATAAAATATTATAAACGATATGGAATGGAAATAAACTGAATTTGCTCGATTTATTGATATTTGGTGGTTGAATGTGTTTGGTGTGAAAATTACATTAAAGAAAAAATTGGTGTTGTCGAATAATTTAACCATTGAAATGAATTGATTTGAAGATATACGTGAATTTATTTGAAAAGGCCGAGTTAATTCTCATTTCAAATAATTGATCGACGAGTGAAAGTCGAAGATATGAAGACGGTGCAAGACCGATGATCTTCACGTCGAATGGAGGGAGGCTACTGATGCTCATGATAGGAGTAGCTACCTTGACGGGGTTGAAGTAGTAGCCACCCAGACGTACTTTTTGATTGTACGGATATGCAAGGTATTGAGTGCCTCTGGTTTCGTTCAGACCCAAAACGAACGTGTAAATGAACTACGTGTCTGACATTGGATTTTGTTCTGTGCAGATTGATCTCTATTAAATATATATCTGTTTGGCGGCGGAGAATTTATTCTCTTGCTTAACGCCCTTCTCTGAGACGTACGAGCCCAGAGGTTATATATCGATAGAAATCAGTCGCACGGGGTGGATTGCCTGTGTGGCACGCCTAAGTGATAGATGATCAAGGCTTCTGTTGAAAAGAAAAGTCTTGTGGTTGATGATCAAAGCACAGCCTGTGTGGCATAGCTTTGTGTATAACGTGAATTCGCGAGCCCCACACCCCGGGATGGACCAGAAACGGGAGAAGGATCCAGGGAGGACATGCGTTTCTTTCTAGCTAGGGTGGTGTCAGTGACCTACCAGCCATGACACTTATATACTTTTCACCTGTGTGGTTGTTGCTGTTACGAGGCGCCTCGGATATATCGGTCAATCCGGGACCGATGGAGTCATTGGGCTCATTAACGCCCCAAAGGGCGGGGAAACGCAGTGTTCAGGCATTTTAATCCACATCGGTGGACCGGCCCTGTGGCTCCTAAGGGTCACTCGAGCTCTGATCCTAAGACACGGGCTAGAGCATCTCAAATCGGTAAGGACTATCTTTTGCCTTGGTTCATGATGGAAATCCAATTTCCAAATACGACATCGTGCGGTTTTGATTGTATGTATATATATATATATATATGGCAACATGATATATGGTACCCATGCCGTCTATGATTGATAGTTATGATTGAAATTGTTTTTGAAACATATATGCACTAGCAATAATATCAAATGATTTGTTTGGCTCGTATCAAGCATATTTTGGTCATTATAAGGTAAAACTCTATCCTCTGGTTTGTGTTGCATTGTGTGATGGGAACTGAGTCTTATAATGGCTTCATTTTTATAAAAAGCAATGCGATGTTTAAAAGAATTATTTGTATTTAAAGCACTGGCAATCTAATGGAGTAAACCCGTTCCGCGAAAGTGGCGTGGTCCCGTGATTAGCCATATTTGAAAATGTGTTAAGTAGATTTCTCATACCAGTCCCATGACTGACTCGTAGTTTGTTTCACTTGCAAACTCGGGTGCCCCATTTTCTACACGGGCAGCCTTGTATTCAGGTTTTAGCAGGCTCTTTCTGGATAGCTGGAGCTGAAGATGGATTCTATCATTTATCTCTTTTTATGTTGTTCAGCTCCTGTTGTACATATTAGGTTTTTCTTTTCCGTAGTGGACATTTATGTATAGCTGAACTATATTTTGTACTAAGCAAGGTCCTATATACTGTGTAACCCTGATGATTATATTTATCCAGTGTATTCTATTGTGCATTATCTAGTGTATTTATTTATTTCTGTTCTGTTATTATCTGTTATATTCCAAAGAGTACCCTCGCCACCGTCTTATCGGGAATGGGGTTGTCACACTTTCCTTAACGCCTAACCCTAATGTACCCAAAACCAAACTGTGTGTGGCGCATACCAAAGCCCTCCATGTTTTCCTTGCTGTTGCTTAACTTGCACCTTTTTGGAAATGCATGCACTTCGCCCCATCCTCATGTGATATTTCCACTCCAGTAAGCTTTTTCGAAAGCCACTCCATGTTCCAACTTTGCACCACAAGTACCCCTTTCACCAACAATACATGCAGCGCCTCTCAATATCTAACGCATAACACATTCTCACATACTCCATGCTTGAACGCTTCCCTTCTTCCTACTGCAAATGAACACGTGAGCTTCACCCTTCTTACACAAACTACACCATTATCTATTTTTCCAGTACGCCACTTTTATTTACTATTTTCGTTTTGCATGCATGGCACCTGCAGCACCTCCCTCCTCTCTTTCAAACGCCACTTCACCACACTTCACATCTTCCATTTCCATTTGGATTGTTTACATTTTTGCGGTGGAGAAATGATGAGTGTTTCACTGGTTTATACAGAAAAGATTACTTCGTTGCTAAGGAGTAGGAGCATAGGGTAATGGTTTGAAACATAATGCTACGATACTACACGATTTACCTTGAGTGTGAAGTAATAGGTAATGGTTAGAGTGGTTGTACAAACATAGCTGCTAAGGTAAAGGATATTTATTATATTTCATCTTAGCTAAGGCAAAGCATATGCGGGGTAGGTTATTCTTCATTGAATGAAAAGGTACTGTATGAAGAGTATGGCAGTAGGGGTGGTAGCAATAGTAGATAGTCTGTACACGTAGGGAAACTAGCCAAGTAGTAGAGTATGGTTTGATTTTAACTTAGCATGTGTCTTGTGATATACTTGCGGATTTTACGTTGATATGTAGCTAGGCATAGATATTTAGTTGGATAGCATTTACTGGTATGCACGTTTATTTGAAAACATGGGGTTGTACACATAGCTAGTATAGTTTGCACCGTTATTTAATGCATGGTGTGGGTAGTCGGTATTCATGTTTTTGTTGCGTAGGATATTAGTTTGTACTGTTCATGCTTTGAGTATTTAAATGTTTGGATATGCTTTGTTACGTAAAATTACATTCATGTCCGAGCCACTACGGACAGATATAAGAATACGATCGTGCTCAATGAGGTGTCACGATCCCAAAATATAATAATACCGGTAGATTAACTCATATTTTGAAACCCCGAAATACCGATACAAGGTGCAAAATACTCCAAATAAAAAGTTGCCTATTCAATTAATTAAAAATTACAGTAAAATTCTAAAAATTAAATTATCGCTGCGCCTCAAAAGAACCTTGTCCAGATTTGCAACCGATATCTAGTTATATCAATTAAACTGTTACGGTCGATAAACTGTTTTACAGCGACTATTTGAATATTTGATTTTTGATATAACTTGCAACCTATACACCGAAATCTTGATTTTTCACTTCAGTTAGAAAGATACAGTTCGATAGATTTCAACGCCTCTTGTTTCGAAGAAATCTGATTTAAAACGAGTTCTATACACTTAGTTGAAGTTCAGAACGTTAAATTACGAATTGCCGCGATATTACGGGCTCGGTTATATTATATATATATATTTTTCCACGTTCAACTTCGTTTTAATAAATATATAAATCCATTCATATTAAAATTTCAATATTTAAATAGTTTTAAATATTCAAATATGAACCGACAAAATGCGGGTCGTTACAGAAAAATATGTCGGGATTCCAAATTTCGTTGAAGAAGGAATCATTATGTGGTCACACGAGTAAAAGGCGCGTAATAGACAAAAGGTATCTTAACTAGGCGTTCACACCTTAAACTAGATAATTACTATTTTTGTTTCTTTTTGGTTGTCATGCATCCAAGGGCACCAAGCGTGATTTCTCCCCTTACGTAGATGAACGACAACTCATCAATCCATGTGAACCATTTTTTCCTATAAATACAATCCCTTTTCAACCATTTACTCACTTTACAACTAACTCCATCCTTATTCTTTCCCTTCCCTTCTCCATTGTAGCTCCACCGACCCCTTCTACAGCCCATGCCCACTGCCACCACTGATCCCTAGCACCACTAGTTTCCTCCCGCCCCTCAACCTGCTGTGGTGGTCCCCTCCACCCTAAAGCCCACCCAACACCCTTTAAAACCATTAAACCCCACTCTCTCCACCTCTAAACACCAAAACTGCCCCTCCTCCACACAACACAGTCAGACCCACCAACACCTAGGCCCCACCAGCTCTCTTCCAACGTCCACATGCCCCACCTCCTTAAACTTGAACTTTGTTTATCCCAAAACCCCTTCCCGTTTGCTCCAAAAACCAAAAATACGTCCACTTATTCGCCGGTCAATTTCCAGAACCAAATAGCGTCGGACCCCACTAAAATTTCATTATGATGAACTTGTCCCAAAGGCTTAAATCCCAATGTTTGTAATGATTTAGAAAGCAATATAGTATAAATTGAAACTACTTGTGATTATTATTGCGAAAGAATTTATTACTTCGGGATAGAAATGATTTGATGTATTACCTAAGATTTGGGTAACCCGTCGTGACTAAAACTTGGGCAGGTAGGGTATTGTTTACTGTTAAGAATTGAGGGACAAACCCGTATGGGACTCCTCTTACGAGAGGACATACCTAGACTATCGATGAAACAAAACGAAGGCTATGACCCAATGCCTTGTTGACGGGAGAAACCTTCTGATCAGGTTTTATATGTTTAGATATGCTTGTATAGTAGATATTTGAGATTTTTAAATATGATTTGTTTTGAAATCCTGAAGTAAAGTATGATTCGATATGAAAGAAATATCTAGTATTTCGATGATTTGAAATGAAATGGGGATGTTAAGGCCGAAGTGATTATTTTCAAAATTATTGTTTTGAAAGTATATATAGTTGATTAGATTTGATTTATAAATCTAAGTATGATTATGAAACTATTTTTATTTCAAGTTTTGTGCACTAGTATTCATATGGAGGAAACTCGTTCCATGTTATACGGCATGGTCCCGTGATATGCCTAACTTAAATAAGTTAAGAATAACTGATTTGTATTCTCATACCAGTCCCATGACTGGCTCGTAGTTTTATTTTCCCTTGCAAACTCGGATGCCCTTATTTCCACATGGTCAACTGGGAAGCCTTTTTTTTGCTGATATTTCATTGAGTAGGATTCTAGATTGAAGCTTAAGCTGTGTCCAAACCATTATATGTCATCCACTAAGAGTTATGTATTTATGTTTCCATTGTGTTTTGTTGTTATTTATTTTACTCCATTATATATTCTTGCACTCTGAAATAACATTGAGATGATGTTAATGGAAAGTCTTTTGTTTCTATCTGATGTGTCATATGCCCAAAGCTAATGCCTCGAGGTTTTCTGTAGTTTTGAGTCGGACTTGTGTGGATTACAGTCGATTCGAAAGGCGGAAATTTTCCGGCCATTACAGCAAATAACTGTAAACTTTAAGATTGCAAATTAAAACTATTTAAATTTTCCTTTATAATTTATTAATCTATAAATCACATAAAAACTCACATATTTGATGAACAGGGCTTCCCCTATAGTGTTTCTTATTCCACCAGAACCTCCGCCTCCATAAGTATTTATAAAAATAAATATTAAAAGTATAGAACTTCTTTATCCCCATAAAAATTTATTATTTATCCCTTCCTAATTTTGAGGATAGTCCTGGAGAAGAAGAAGAAGTCATAAGTAATGGATGTGAAGAAATGAGAAAGGCTCTGTTGGTTTATTTATAAGGTTTACTAGACATCCTCAGCCGTCTAAATTTAGGATTAAATCTAAACCAGCCAAGTCATTGGACCTATGACACCCCACATCAGTTAATGTCACTCTTTATCAAAATGCATTAAGTTTCCTGAAGTGTTACAGGTAAACAGGAACAGAAATATTACAAGATAGATATAAAATAAACAGCAGAGTTTAAAACTTTATTTAACGGAAAACATCGTCATTCAAAATATAGTTACATCATAAGTCTGAAATACATAAAACGCAGTACATCAACATAAAACTTCTGTCTTGTACTAAAATCATCAGAGTACAATAAACATAAAAAGAGAATATTCCCCAAAACATAGCCATAGTAGAGAAGATACGAAATCAAGCAGTACATCTAAGCAGCTCTAAGAAGAATGAAAGAAGAATCTTGATCAATCTTGAGTATTCCCACCCTGAGAACCTAAGGGGGAAACGGAAGAGAAAGAAGAGAAAACAAAATAGGTCATACATAATTCTAGAAGGTCCAGTTACTTTTACCATATAAATAAGTAAAAGCATCATGATAGGAATGTAAACTGGATAAGCGTGATACAGCATATAAGGTAGGTGTGACAAGGTAAACAGGACAAATAAAATAGAATAAATAGCGCTTCCCTAACACTTTTCTTTCTCTGCACCAATACTTGTATAACCAAAAAAAGATGATCCCAACAATTACAAGATGGTAGATTTAGGTGTACTTCTAGTGAGAGGTTTTACCCAATACAATAATAGGTAGCCCAACAGAACTGAAGGGTGTTACCCCAGCGATAATAACGGGCTCCTAAACAGGCGAGACTAGATGTACCCAAATTACTACCCCAATCGATCGGCTCCCTAACACGTAGATACCCGTGCTGGCCCCACAATAGGATGTATCACTTCCTAAAGTGGCAACCACGTTATTTCAAAGATGCACAGCTATATCCGCTAATGTCACAGCATCTTATCTTCCCGAGCAGGTGGACCCATGCACGCATTTGAACCCGATGGAACGCGCTGTGAGACACCTTTCTCCCAAGTTACCTCTTATAACCAGCTCAGTAAGCGTGCCCTGACCCCAACCTAGTTCGGGTTCTCCGTTTGATACCGATATAGGTTACTGACTGATATGGGCCCCATGCACAAGATGATAGAAGCTTTCACCTAGGATTTCATCCCTACTACTAGGTTTTCAACAGGTTATGCCCATTAGTTTAACATGATCACATAACCCCAACTAGTTAAGTTTGTCGGGTTCATATGCATAACTCGTCCCTGCATATTTAACAAGATTAACTTAACTCTCCTGCTGATTCAAGCAAATATACTTAACCCCTACTCAAGTTAACAGGTTCATTCAATCCTTATGGATTCAAACAGATTATGTATTACAAGTTCATTACCATACATTCATTTATCATTATAATGCGCTACACCTCCAACATTAAGTCTACCATTTGTGGATGCTAGATATGCTGGTTGGGTCCAGGCAGACTTTTCCCACGAGTCGGACTTAACCACATGTCTTAGCACTGTCACGTGTTTACGCACTTAGACTCCTCACACTAGATTTTAGACTTATGGATGGTGGATATGCCAGGTGATTCCGGGAAGGCTTTCACCACAAGTGTAATCTAACGTCGTGTCTATGCACGGTTATAGTTTTTAATTAATGTAAATCTTGGCTTGTTCACTATTTAACAATTATTCCTATTTCACTACAGGTTTTCATGCCCCTTTCCCAAGTCATATTCATCATGTACCATATGCCCCAAATTAAGATCTTAAATCACAGATTGGTTTATGCCGCCAATCCATATTCATGTTTTTAATTCAAGTTATGCCCAAATTTACTAGTACAAGTTATGCCACAATTTAATCTGAGTTGGAGTTGCATCTCGTCATAACCATTAATTTAGATGAATATAACAATTGGTATAGGGTCCTTTATATAACCATCACCTGATGAACAAAGCCAGAAAAACGTCCAGGTGCACCTAGGGTTTCGACCCTGGAGTCGACACAGGGGTCAACCCCCCTGTTGAGGGGCCGACCCATGGGTCGACACCCTGAGGGCACAGGGTCGACCCCCAATGGGACGATAATCCGTGTACTTCCGCCTCGTTTGATTTTCGAATTAAATTGAATTTCATGATTAATTTGTTTATATATATTTCTCTTACGCGTATACAAATCTCTAACCTTAATAAATTCTTCATACGATGTCCGTTTTACACAAACTAAGTGTCTATTTTGACTAGAATTACGAGACGAACGCAATGGTGCAGTTCATTTCACTTATTTCCGAATATTTATTTAAGTATTCCTTAATTTATTGCTAATAGTGTGTTTTAAAATACTTGGCGTTACATTCTCCCCTACTTAAAGGATTTCGTCCCTGAAATCTCTATGTTAAGAAGAATGCACATCCTAACATCCATCATCCATCTACTCATCCACCAATCACTGGCAACCATTATCCTTAAAAGATTTCTAATGCCTATGAACATATGCAAAAGTGTGTGTATATGTCCCTATACTAATGTGAAAGATTAGGCAGTCTACTGAGTCAGTTGACCTTCTTAATGCAATGTATGTTAGTGCCATGAGTCCTAAATGTATGCAATTAGAACTAATGTAATAGGTAAGCTCTATATGTGTGCACAATCATCCATTCAAATGCAACATCGCACCACACCATATATCCTAATTAAGCTGTGTTTTTAGCCGTATCTAATGCTCTTAAACATGGCCAAAAGCCGTATCAAAAAACGGCGTGTTAGATTTTTAGATACGGTTGTAAACCGTATCTCACTAGTAATAAAATATGGCTTACAGCCGTATCTAAACCGAATTCAGACACGGCCTTTGACCATATCTAAATATATCTGTTTGTGCACATATATATATATATATACATGCATATATATATAAACATAAACTGTAGCACATATTTTTCATAACACAGCATATATATCATAATTTATACACAAGAGTAACACAATATATATATATTTATACACACACAAAGCTTTACAAGATTTTTCAAAACACGAACACAATGTATAACATACAAACATATACAAAGGAAACTGTCAAAGATTTTCATAACGGTACGAACTAACAAAAAAAGGTAAAAATATATGATCAGCGTGATATATATAACTCCAGTCGAGGCTGATGAAATCCATGTATTTGTTGTAAATCAAAGCAGTACTATGAGAATAAGTTAGCTCGTGATGCTGATAATAAAGTTTTATATATAACAACATAAATATTTATATATGTACACAGTTTAAAACAAAAGATTAAAAGGCCAACCTGATGATTGGCAGTAAAACTGAATCGTGATAGCTAGCGTCTGAGTTCCAGCAGCACAAAAGCACCAAAATGTACAGGAAAAAAGAAGAAATTTTATGCCTGATTGCACACAAAATATCGTGTCTTTGTGTTTGTACTGATCACAGTAAATGGCATATCGTGTCTTTGTATTCGTGTGTGCATATTTGTCAATTATATCTATAACATGTTTATGTAATGCTACTGACATGATTTCATTCTCCAAAACAATTCCTTCGCTTTGAAGCGGTTTATTTTACATTCTCCAAAATATTCGCAAACATGATTTTCACGTAAGGACTCACTAATTCGCTCTAAAAGTATTAAACCACAAACTTATTATAATTCTCCTTATCACTTGGCTGCAATGTAGATATAACATTATTATAGCCTTGCCCTTTCTATTTTATCACCCTTTTCTAATGTAGCGTATCCGAGATGAGGGGATGGAAAAAAGCGAGATATTACCTGAAGTTTATATAAAAATTGCTCTGATTTTTCCTGTTAAGTACCATGGCAGAAATCCCTATCCAGAAGACCCTGCACAATTATGGTTTTACTGCATAGTTATAACCTATACGGTACAAAACACTAACAACTTCTCGTATTACATGAAGGGTTGTACCGTGATAGAATTACCTAAACAAAAATGTTATTGAAATAGACATCACCAACAAAATGAACATACTGATCACTACCATAGATATTAACCTTGATCCTCTTTCCTTCCACTAATTTTACCAATTCCTCCTTCGTCTCCTTCCCATATAGCATTGCACTCTCAGCTCATCACCCCACAGATTCAACAAAAAGCCATAGAAAGCATAAACAATAAGTAAGAGTATTCTAATAAGCATGCATATATCCAAGCATCATTACTACATTAATGGAAGTATCTCATTAAGCATCGAACTAGAAACCTCTGTAAGTATGTTAAGATATGAACAAGTAACAAAATCAGAAGCTAGAAAGCTCTGTAAGTATGTTGAAATATGAACAAGTAACAAAACCAAAAGCTAGAGTGACATTACGAGAATATGAATAAGTAAAAAGAATTACCTGAATGTAACGATAGCTTTATGCTAGTAGATTACCCAAATTTGGCAATCATTACCCGAACGTAACAATCATTACTACAAACATTACTTTTTTCTACTAGAATTACCTGAATTACCTGAATGTAACGATAACTTTGTGCTAGTAGAATTACCTGAATGTAACAATCTACTACAATCTTCATATTACCCACATTTGGCAATTCTTGCTTTATGCTAGTAGAACATGGACATCATTTACATTTACAGTGGAAAATCAAATTCCACTTTATAGCTGAATTAGGTAAAGCACGGCTACTATATTTATACCTGAGACTTTGATAAAGGTTGATTAGCACATTGGAATGATGCCAATGATCTAACTAGCGCAAAGCTGGAGATGGTTGTTCATCTCTGTCGGAGGAGGAGATTTCAGAGAAAGGTGGAGGCACGATTTGGTGACTGAAAACTGTAACAACCCGGAAAATGCGAGCCAATTTAAAAATTTTATTTTGGCAATTTTAGCGAATTTTGAATATTTAAAATGAATTATTTTAAATAATAACGACGAGAAATTTAATTTGAATAGAATTAGAATGTATATATTTATATAGATCGTCGTTAGAATATAAATAATTATTTTAAATTATAAAAGGAATTGAAAATGGCGCGGTAGTTCGATAATTCGATTTCAAACTTCAAATGAATGTACAGGATTCAAAATAAACCGGATTTTAACGAAACCAAAAATAATAGAATCTATTTGAGAATATCTTTCCAACGAATCTGAAAAATCGAAATTTCATAGCGGGAATCAAAAGTTATGTCCAAATGAATTTTCAGAATAGTCGCTATGGATTTCTGGCCCTTAAAAATGGAAATTATGCAAACGACCTTGGATTTCGACAAAACCACTTTTGTTGGATCTGGGATGTCAAGTTATTGCTAGATTCCAATTTTCATAATTTTTCGAATCAATATGTGAGCGTGGCAAAGGAAAACGCGTTTGACCAGTTTTAGTTGATTTTAATCGAATGGAAAATGGCCATTTTTCAAACGGTCTCAGAATTTGACGAAATTAGTTTTGTTAGGACCATATCATCAATACGAAGCTAGTAAATATTTTTCTGGAATTTTTCGAGTTAGTATGTGGCCCCGATAATTTGAAATGTACGTTTAAAATAGAATATATAGATTTAAACTTTGATTTGAATGAAAACTGATCGTAACGATCGAATTGGCTCACGATACATATCCCATTGTGTTCGTAATGGGCGTAATTAGCTATGGATGACAGGCGGTGGGTCTCGATTGGAGTTCGAATGGAACGACAACTTTTTAAAGAATAAATTGGTTAAAAATATAATAAAAAAAATAATATAAAACAAAGGTCAACCCCTATACTTACCCGCCTCTATCTCTCTTCTGTTTTCCCAGATCAATTTCAAAAAAAAAGGAAGATGGGGGAGGAGCCGTCGTCGCTCCTCCCATCGGAGCGCCGTCGCGCCATTAGGCGCACCACCTCAGGCGCTGGCCCCTTCACGTCCCCCTCCGACGTTCTTGCCCCACCCTCCAGCCTCCTCTCCCGTTCTTCCTCCCTGCCTCCACCGAGAGCCACACGCCCCCCCAAAACCCGCAAGACCCCAAACCCCATTCCCACGACTGACCACCACATTCTACCACCCTGATGAACACCGCACCCCCACCTCCTTCGGCGTCCAGCCCTCCAGCAACCGACGACGCCAAACCCCGACCCCCTACTTCGAATCACCCCTTCCCACTGCCCTCCGTCCATCCAATCCCAATCGACAAGAAGAACGCCGAGCCCCCTCTCCTTCTAAAATCCATTTTTCAACAATGAACAAAAAAGGGTGAGTTTTCTATTTTATTTATTATTCAACTTTATTTTCAGTTTGTTTTTCTTATTCGCATTGAATTTATTTTCTAGTTTTTAGAAGAAGAAAAACGATGGAATTTGTAAAGAAAAGAAAAATAAAAGATAGGGTTTTTGGAAATAGAAAAGTTATGATTTCTAGAGATGTAAAGGTCGGATTTTTAACTATAGAAAGGTCGGATTTTTAACTATACAAAGGTCGGATTTTTAACTATACAAAGGCCGGATTTTTAATTTAGTAAAGATCGGATTTTAAATTAGTAAAGATAGATTTTTTTATCACAGTAAAGATAGAATTTTTATCTATATAATAGCGTTGTAAAGATAGGATTTTTGCTCGTGGAAAGATTTGATTTTTAGAAACGAAAAGAAAAGTAGAGATAATTAAAAATATAATTTTTATTATATAGAGAAGTTAAAAATATAATTTTTATTATATAAAGAAGATAAAAATATAATTTTTATTATATGTAGAAGTTAAAAATACACTTTTTATAGTATAGAAATAATAGAAATACGATTTTTATATTATATAACTAGTAAAAATATTATCTTTATATAAGAAGCAGAAATATAAAAATATAATTTTTATATAGAAAGAAGCGTTGTAAATATATAAAGTAGAAATAAAAATATGAATTTTATTTATTAGAATGAAGCGTCGAAAATATATATGAAGAAGAAATAAAAATATGATTTTTATTTATTAGAAGGAAGTGATAAAAATATAATTTTTATTATAAACAGCGGGAAAAGGACTGAATTGGAATTTCAACCTATCCAGACGGTTCAGCAATTCAAAAGCAAAGCACGGCGGAGTGGAACCCTCTATGAGAACTTCTCACTATAAATCTTTAGTTCTATTTAAAATATATACTAGGATGCAGACGGTGCTTAGTAGCACCCGACACCCGTCATCCACA
The DNA here is from genome assembly GCA_030737875.1 of Allium sativum. Taxonomy (NCBI): domain Eukaryota; kingdom Viridiplantae; phylum Streptophyta; class Magnoliopsida; order Asparagales; family Amaryllidaceae; genus Allium; species Allium sativum. The sequence continues at coordinate 406,718,616 of CM060926.1, forward strand.
GACCATGGATGGCTTGTATGTTTGATTGTTTGTTGTGGAGAAAATTGATTGTGTGATGTGAAATAAAATATTTATATAGTTAAAAATATTTTATCGTTAAAAATATTTTATCGTTAAAAATATTATTTTTTAACGTGTGTGTGTGTGAATAAAAATATATGTTGTTGATTTGAAACCCCACACGGGTGTTGGGATGATATTTGAAGTCCACTCATCCCGATTGATTAGTTGTATGTCAATCGATTGATTGACAGGCTGTTATAAGCGTTAGATATCTATATTTGATGCTTATACAGTGTAGTGCACTTTGGATGATGCTCGATTATTTGTCAGTGCTACTATATACATGTGTTGTATGGAATCCATATAATTAACATTATATGTTAATTGATTGGGCCTCATTCCAATTAAGAAATAATGAATATTATAAAAGAAAATTCATGTGTTGAATAGAATAAATATTCATGTGTTGACGATGTTCAGGCGTTGAGAATTCATGTGTTGAATGTGTATTCATGTGTTGAATAAAATATTTATACAATAAAATTTACCTTTATATTGTAAGTAAGAAGAAATATAGATTCATGTGTTGAATAGAATAAATATTCATTTGTTGAATAGAATAATGAATTTTTTGAAATATATAAAGCCTTGTTGATTAGAGATGCGCCATTTTGACGTGAACGGTATTTGTATCGATTTTATTCATTTTTTTATGAGTATCGAAAAGTGATTTCAAAATCGAATATATAGAAATCGATTCGAATTGAAATTGAATTGAAATGAATTCGAATTGAAATCAAATAGAAATGAATTCGAATTGAAATCGAATTGAAATTGAATTAATTTGAAATTGTAATGAAATTGAATTAAAAATCGATTTGAATTGAAATCAATTTGAAATGAATTTAAAACGAATTTATAAAGGAAAATTCAATTTGGATTTGAAATTGAAAGGGACGTTGAAATCGTTTCGAAAACGAATTTAAAACGATTTATAAAATTCATTTTAAAAGGAAATCGAAGAAATATATAATATATATATATATATATTATATATATGTAATGGCCTGAATAGAACGCGCCGCGCTGCGGCAGTTCGTGAATTTCGACCATTGACTGCGAATGGACATTACGGGAGATCCAACCGTCGGATTCTCCTAAAACCAGAACTGTTGGGTTCGTACCGAAAAGAGCTTTCTAACGAATATTTGAAATTAGAAACCTAACGGTTGGATTTGGAAATATGTCCAAATCAAATTTGGAAAAGGTCGCTGTAAGTGCAGTTCGATGGCCGTTGATGGAAATCGACTGTACGAGCCTTGATAAAATTATTAAAATTATCAATAATTTGTGTAAAATCATAAGAAATGATTTGGGAAAAACTGGGATGAAAAATTCCACATTTGAAAAGATAAAAATAGATTTTTATCGAAATGAACTAGTTTTGAACTAGAATTAAAATCAATTTATTTTTGAAATAAATAAATTGAGTTTGAAAGTGGTTTTAAAAATAATAAAAATTCCCAATACGTGAATTGGACTGGAGTTGAATCGAAATTATCTTCGGGATATTTCGATGTTGGATTTCGTGACTATACAGATATTGTTATGGGAATTTGAAAGATATATTTTATATCGTTATTTCCAATATGATATTTGTTGGTTTCAGAATTTGATATTGAATATAAGCCGGTATATTTTCTATTCAGAGCCTTGTATTTAATATCAAATGTGATTTGGGTTTGTCATGAATGGTGTCTTCATTAACATTGTTCTTAAGCCCAATAGAGAAAAAGATAAAATCTTTCTATTTAAATTTAATTAAGTGTATCAATTAAATAATATTTAATTGGAATTGAATTTGAATTGGTTCTTGGGTTTATCGTGAGCGATGTTTTGAATAACACCTGTTCTTTAACCCGATTAACAATAGAATGTGATTTTGTGTTTATCGTGAATCGTGTTTTAGATGACATTGGTTCTTTAACCCAGTTAAAGGCAGGATTGATTTTTGAAAAGATTAAACTAAGTGGGGCTTTAATGAATCTTTAATTAGATTGAAATGTGAATTGTTAGTTTAAATTATCAAATCTGAAAAGTGATCGAGATTGGAGTATCACCTGTTTTGCTCCAAAGCAATAGTAAAAATCTTTAATTAGATTTAAACGTGAAATGGTAATTAACTTTACCGATAGCATCGTGGTGTTAGTTATGGAGTATTACCAGTTTTGCTCCATGGGATAAATAGGTCGGGATTGGGAAATAAAACAAATAATTACTTCGGTGTGGTTCGCTAATCCCGACCAGTTTGAAATGATATCCAAAGGAAGATTAAAGAATAAATTTAGAAGAATTTATCTTGAATAAAATTAATGGGAACCTTTCCCTAAGAATGTGATTTTGTGAATAAAAGAATATTCTGAATTGGAATGGGGAGTTTGTTGTGTTTGTGTAACATTTGTTTATTATATATGTGGGTTATTCAGAAAGGCCGGGTTTATACCCATTCTGAATAACCGATTCGGCGAGATGTCGAAGATGAAGACAGCGGTTGAAGACCGGAAATCTTCACATCGTTTGGTTGATTGCTGATGATCTCGATTGGGCTGTACACCCAAGAGGAGAGAAATAGTTGGTGATCGTCCAGACGTACTTGGAGATCGATGGATATGCGAGGAAAGTGCCTCCGGTTTCGTTCAGACCCAGAACGAACTTCTAAATGGACTGTGTGTCTGACATTGGATTTTATTCTGTGTTGATTGATCTCTATTAAATATACATCTGTTTGGCGGCGGAGAATTTATTCTCTTTCTTAACGCCCTTCTCTGAGACATACGAGCTCAGAGGTTGTATATCGATGGACATCAGTCGCATGGAGTGAATTGCCAGTGTGGCACGCGTAAGTGGTAGATGATCAAGGCTCTTGTTGAAAAGCAAAGTCTTGTGGTTGATGATCAAAGCACGGCCTGTGTGGCGCAGCTTTGTGTATAACGTGAATTCGCGAGCCTCACACCTCGGTATGAGTCAAAAACGGGATACAGACCGTTGGGAGAACACGGCGTTTCTTTCAAGCTAGTGGTGGTGTCAGTGCTTAAACTGGCTGACATTTATATACTTTTCACCTGTGTGGTTGTTGGATGAGGCGCCTCGATATTAGGTCTGTTAGGACCAGGAAACGTATGTTCAGGAATTGCCAATCCTCAAAAGTAAGAGAGGACCGGCCCAACCGATTCCAAGGATTGTTGTGTGCGGTTCTGAGACATTTTCTAGAGTATCTCGAATGAAGAGGAGCTTGCCCTTTTCTCGACTCATGACGGAAATCCAATTTCCAATGCGTGATATTGCGGTTTTATTTGTAGAACCTAGTATGGCGACACAGTGGTATGGGTCATTCATGCCGCCTATGATTGAAATTATTTTGACACTATACACTTATTGTAATATCAAAATAATGTGTTTTAAACGTATCAAGCATGCTTTGGCTATAATAAGTTAAAAACCCTATCCTCCGGCTTGCGTTGCATTGTGTGATGGGACCTGGGTCTTATAATAGCTTCATTTTTCATTATTTAGCATTGCGCTGTTTGTTTTATGCACTGGTATTCTTGGGAGGAAACCCATTCCATGTTATACGGCGTGGTCCCTTGATTTACCTAACTGTAAAATAAAGATTAATAATTGTTTTAGTTCTCACACCAGTCACATGACTGACCTGGAGTTTATTGTTTCAACCTAAACTCTGGGTGCCCCTATTTTCCACACGGGCAGCTAGTATTTTTGGTTTTGTAGATTTATGTTCACAGGATCCTGATATACAGCTGGAACGATGCTCGGAAAGCTCTGTATCCGTGTATCGCCTTCAGTTGTGCGTTGTATTATTTTTCCGCTGCTATGTATTTAAATGTAATTTAAATCTCTGATATTTATCGAATGTATTTTATTCATTCAAACTGTGTATATTCTTGTATCTGATAGAATTGTCGTAATAAACAATGAAATGTCTTCCGTCTGCGTTCTGTTGTGGCTTGTTTTCATCTCAATCCGGGCTTTCCTTTACGGGGATGTTCGGGTCGTTATAGAGTGGTATCAGATCTTTGGTTTACAGAGCTCGAGAACAAGGCACATTAGAACCGAACGAAAGAATTCATCAGATATTGGATTAGTAATATCCAATTAGAATGACTCGTTAGAGATAGGATCAGTAGTATCCTAGAAAGAGTGTGAAGAGTATATTTTTCAAATGAAAAAATTTTGTTTTGAAATTTAAATCGTTTTATACGTATTTAATTAATTTATTTATATTGATTTGGTCAATCTAGTATATAAAGGTTTTACATATACGCGTCATGAACGTATATTCGAAGTTTTAATATACTAGATAGATACAGAGTCACACTCTAGTCGCTCGGACATGGGCCTGATGATGAAGTATACCATCACCAGTATTTATTTTCGAGTGACGAAGGTGTGATGTCTATATATTTCCATTAGACAGGTGTGAGAACCAAAACTTACAAAGATTCATTGTTGTGATTTGGCACCAAAAATGTGATTTTTGACTATATATATCAAATTTATGAATTTGAAACGTTAATTCACTAACTGATTGATGGTTGTGTTGTTTGTCTATTTGTTTGAAATTCTGGACTATTTAGCCTAATTGAACCGAATATTGAATTGTATTGAAAATTAGCCGCATTTGCTTGCAAATACATGTACTTACGTTGAACAGGTCATACCAAAGAGGCTAGAGCAGAAGAATAAAAATTGTTTTCCCGACTAATAGGTACATGTTTACCATAATTTACTGTTTTGTTTGGGTGATGATGATTTTATGAGCCGATTGGCTAGCCGCTTGGCTTTTTCTTTTTCTTTTTGATTGAAGAAGGCCATGGGAGGCTATATGAAATATCCCCAAGTCCCCGGTGCAGGGGAGATTATGGCGAAATTTTTCGAAAATTTAGGGTGTTAGCCAAATTTTTGAAGAATTTGAAAAGTTCTTAGAAACTGAAAAGTTGGAGAACTTAAGCCGTAACGAAAATAGTAAAAGTTGAGTTGATTAGTTAAACAACTTTCAGCTTCGTTCCTTTTCGGGGACAAAAAGTTTTAAGTGGGGGAGAATGTAACAACCCGGAAAATGCGAGCCAATTTAAAATTTTTATTTTGGCAATTTTAATGAATTTTGAATATTTAAAATGAATTATTTTAAATAATAACGACGAGAAATTTAATTTGAATAGAATTAGAACGTATATATTTTATATAGATCGTCGTTATAATATAAATAATTATTTTAAATTATAAAAGGAATTGAAAATGGCGTGGTAGTTCGATAATTCGATTTCAAACTTCAAATGAATGTAGAGGATTCAAAATAAACCGAATTTTAACGAAACCAAAAATAATAGAATCTATTTGAGAATATCTTTCCAACGAATCCGAAAAATCAAAATTTCATACCGGGAATCAAAAGTAATGTCCAAATGAATTTTCAAAATAGTCGCTATGGAATTCTGGCCCTTAAAAATGGAAATTTTGCAAACGACCTCGGATTTCGACGAAACCACTTTTGTTTGATCCGGGATGTCAAGTTATTGCTAGATTCCAATTTTCATAATTTTTCGAATCAATATGTGAGCGTGGCAAATGAAAACGTGTTTGACCAGTTTTAGTTGATTTTGATCGACTGGAAAATGGCCATTTTTCAAATGGTCTCAGAATTTGACGAAATTAGTTTTGCTAGGACCGTATCGTCAATACGAAGCTAGAAAATATTTTTCTGGAATTTTTCGAGTTAGTATGTGGCACCGGTAATTTGAAATGTACGTTTAAAATAGAATATATATATAGATTTAAACTTTCATTTGAACGAAAACTGATCGTAACGATCGAATTGGCTCACGATACATATCCCATTGTGTTCGGAATGGGGGTAATTAGCTATGGACGATAGGCGGTGGGTCTCGATTGGAGTTCGAATGGAACGATAACATTTTGAAGAATAAATTAATTAAAAATATAATAAAAAAATAAAATAAAACAAAGGTCAACCCCTATACTTACCCTCCTCTATCTCTCTTCTGTTTTCCCAGATCAATTTCAAATAAATAAAAAAAGGTAGAAGGGGGAGGAGCGGCCGTCGCTCCTCCCATCGGAGCGTCGCCGCGCCATCAGGCGCGCCACCTCAAGCGCTGGCCCCATCACATCCCCCTCCGACGATCTTGCCCCTCCCTCTAGCCTCCTCTTTCGTTCTTCCTCCCTACCTCCACCGAGAGCCACACGCCCTCCAAAATCCGCGAGACCCCAAACCCCATTCCCACGATTGACCACCACATCCCGCCACCCTGATGAACACCTCACCCCCTCCTCCTTCGGCGCCCAGCCCTCCAGCAACTGACGACTCCAAACCCCGACCCTCTACTTCGAATCGCCCCTTTCCATTGCCCTCAGTCCATCCAATCCCAGTCGACGAGAACGCCGAGCCCCCTCTCCTTCTAAAATCCATTTTTCAACAAAGAACAAAAAAGGGTGAGTTTTCTATTTTATTTATTATTCAACTTTATTTTCAGTTTGTTTTTCTTTTTCGCATTGAATTTATTTTCTAGTTTTTAGAAGAAAAAAAAAGATGGAATTTTTAAAGAAAAGAAAAATAAAATATAGGGTTTTTGGAAATAGAAAAGTTATGATTTCTAGAGATGAAAAGGTCGGATTTTTAACTATAGAAAAGTCGGATTTTTAACTATACAAAGGCCGGATTTTTAATTTCGTAAAGATCGGATTTTAAATTAGTAAAGATAGATTTTTTTTATTATAGTAAAGATAGAATTTTTTTCTATATAATAGCATTGTAAAGATAGGATTTTTGCTTGTGGAAAGATTTGATTTTTAGAAACGAAAAGAAAAGTAGAGATAATTAAAAATATAATTTTTATTATATAGAGAAGATAAAAATATAATTTTTATTATATGTAGAAGTTAAAAATATACTTTTTATAGTATAGAAAGAATAGAAATCGATTTTTATATTATATAACTAGTAAAAATATTATCTTTATATAAGAAGCAGAAATATAAAAATATAATTTTAGTACAGAAAGAAGCGTTGTAAATATATAAAGTAGAAATAAAAATATGAATTTTATTTATTAGAATGAAGGGTCGAAAATATATATGAAGAAGAAATATAAATATGATTTTTATTTATTAGAAGGAAGTGATAAAAATATAATTTTTATTATAAACAATGGGAAAAGGACTGAATTGGAATTTCAACCGATCCAGACGGTTCAGCAATTCAAAAGCAAAGCACGGCGGAGTGGAACCCTCTGTGAGAACTTTTCACTTTAAATCTTCATTTCCAGTTAAAATATATACTAGGATGCAGACGGTGCTTAGTAGCACCCGACACCCGTCATCCACAGACCATGGATGGCTTGTATGTTTAATTGCTTGTTGTGGAGAAAATTGATTGTGTGATGTGAAATAAAATATTTGTATAGTTAAAAATATTTTATCGTTAAAAATATTATTTTTTACCGTGTGTGTTTGAATAAAAATATGTGTTGTTGATTTGAAATCCCACAGGGGTGTTGGGATGATATTTGAAGTCCACTCATCCCGATTGATTAGTTGTATGTCAATCGATTGATTGACAGGCTGTTATAAGCGTTAGATATTTATATTTAATGCTTATACAGTATAGTGCACTTTGGATGATGGTCGATTATTTGTCAGTGCTATTATATACATGTGATGTATGAAATCCATATAATTAACATTATATGGTAATTGATTAGGCCTCATTCCAATTGGGATATAATGAATATTATAAAAGAAAATTCATGTGTTGAATAGAATAAATAGTCATGTGATAACGATGTTCAGGTGTTGAGAATTCATGTGTTGAAAGTGTATTCATGTATTGAATAAAATATTTATACAATAAAATTTACCTTTTTATTGTAAGTAAGAAAAAATATAGATTCATGTGTTGAATAGAATAAATATTCATTTGTTGAATAGAATAACAAATTTATTGAAATATATAAACCCGTGTTGATTAGAGATGCGCCATTTTGACGTGAACGATATTTGTATCGATTTTATTCTTTTTTTTTTATGAATATCGAAAAGTGATTTCAAAATCGAATATATAGAAATGAATTTGAATTGAAATTGAATTGAAATGAATTCGAATTGAAATCAAATAGAAATGAATTCGAAATGAATTCGAATAGAAATGAATTCGAATTGAAATTGAATTAATTTGAAATTGAATTGAAATTGAATTAAAAATCGATTTGAATTGAAATCAGTTTGAAATGAATTTAAAACGAATTTATAAAGGAAAATTCAATTTTGATTTGAAATTTAAAGGGAAGTTGAAATCGTTTCGAAAACGAATTTAAAACAATTTATAAAATTCATTTTAAAAGGAAATCGACAAAATATATATAATATATATATATTATATATATATAATGGCCTGAATTGAAGGCGCCGCGCTGCGGCAGTTCGTTAATTTCGACCATTGACTTCGAATGGACATTACGGGAGATCCGACCGTCGGATTCTCCTAAAACCAGAACCGTTGGGTTCATATCGAAAAGAGATTTCTAACGAATATTTGAAATTAGAAATCTAACGGTTGGATTTGGAAATATGTCCAAATAAACTTTGGAAAAGGTAGCTGTAAGTGCAGTTTGATGGCCGTTGATGGAAATCAACTGTACGGGCCTTGATAAAATTATTAAAAATATCCATAATTTGTGTAAAATCATAAGAAATGATTTGGGAAAAACTGGGATGAAAAATTCCACATTTGAAAAGATAAAAATAGATTTTTATTGAAATGAACTAGTTTTGAACTAGAATTAAAATCAATTTATTTTTGAAATAAATAAATTGAGTTTGAAAGTGGTTTTAAAAATAATCAAAATTCCTAATACATGAATTGGACTGGAGTTGAATCGAAATTATCTTCGGGATATTTCGATGTTGGATTTTGTGACTATACAGATATTGTTATGGGAATTTGAAAGATATATTTTATATCGTTATTTCCAATACGATATTTGTTGGTTTCAGAATTTGATAATGAATATAAGCCGATATATTTTCTGTTTAGAGCCCTGTATTTAATATCAAATGTGATTTGGGTTTGTCGTGAATGGTGTCTTCATTAACACTGTTCTTAAGCCCAATAGAGAAAAAGCTAAAATCTTTCTATTTAGATTTAATGAAGTGCATCAATTGAATAATATTTAATTGGAATTGAATTTGAATTGGTTCTTGCGTTTATCGTGAGCGGTGTTTTGAATAACAACTGTTCTTTAACCCGATTAACAATAGAATGTGATTTTGGGTATATCGTGAATCGTGTTTTAGATGACATTGGTTCTTTAACCCAGTTAAAGGCAGGATTGATTTTTGAAAAGATTAAAACTAAGTGGAGCTTTAATGATTCTTTAATTAGATTGAAATTTGAATTGTTAGTTTAAATTATCAAATCTGAAAAGTGATCGAGATTGGAGTATCACCAGTTTTGCTCCAAAGCGATAGTAAAAATCTTTAATTAGTTTTAAACATGAAATGGTAATTAACTTTACCGATAGCATCGTGGTGTTAGTTATGGAGTATTACCAGTTTTGCTCCATGGGATAAATAGGTTGGGATTGGGAAATAAAACAAATAATTACTTCGGTGTGGTTCGCTAATCCCGACCATTTTGAAATGATATCCAAAGGAAGATCAAAGAATAAATTTAGAGGAATTTATCTTGGATAAAATTAATGGGAACCTTTCCCTAAGAATATGATTTTGTGAATAAAAGAATATTCTGAATTGGAATGGAGCGTTTTTTGTGTTTGTGTAACATTTGTTTATTATATACGTGGGTTATTCAGAAGGGCCGGGTCTATACCCATTCTGAATAACCGATGCGACGAGATGTCGAAGATGAAGACGGTGGTTGAAGGCCGGAAATCTTCACATCGTTTGGTTGATTGCTGATGATCTCGATTGGGCTGTACACCCAAGAGGAGAGAAACAGTTGGTGATCGTCCAGACGTACTTGGAGATCGATGTATATGCAAGGAAAGTGCCTCTGGTTTCGTTCAGACCCAGAACGAACTTGTAAATGGACTGTGTGTCTGACATTGGATTTTATTCTGTGTTGATTGATCTCTATTAAATATACATTTTTTTGGCGGCGGAGAATTTATTCTCTTGCTTAACGCCCTTCTCTGAGACGTACGAGCTCAGAGGTTGTATATCGATGGACATCAGTCGCATGGAGTGAATTGCCAGTGTGGCACGTGTAAGTGGCAGATGATCAAGGCTTCTGTCGAAAAGCAAAGTCCTATGGTTGATGATCAAAGCACTGCCTGTGTGGCACATCTTTGTGTATAACGTGAATTCGCGAGCCTCCCACCTCGGTATGAGTCAAAAAGGGGATATGGACCGTTGGGAGAACACGACGTTTCTTTCTAGCTAGTGGTGGTGTCAATGCTTAAACTGGCTGACATTTATATACTTTTCACCTGTGTGGTTGTTGGATGAAGCGCCTCGATATTAGGTCTGTTAGGACCGGGAAACGTGTGTTCAGGAATTGCCAATCCTCAAAAGTAAGAGAGGACCGGCCCAACCGATTCCAAGAATTGCTGTGTGCGGTCCTGAGACATTTGCTAGAGTGTCTCGAATGGAGAGGAGCTTGCCCCTTTCCTCGACTCATGACGGAAATCCAATTTCCAATACGTGATATTGCGGTTATATTTGTAGAACCTCGTATGGTGACATAGTGGTATGGGTCATTCATGCCGCCTATGATTGATATTTATGATTGAAATTATTTTGACACTATACACTTATAGTAATATCAAAATAATGTGTTTTAAACTTATCAAGCATGCTTTGGCTATTATAAGGTAAAAACCCTATCCTCCGACTTGAGTTTCATTGTGTGATGGGACCTGGGTCTTATAATAGCTTCATTTTTCTTTATTTAGCATTGCGCTGTTTGTTTTATGCACTGGTATTCTTGGGAGGAAACCCGTTCCGTGTTATATGGCGTGGTCCCTTGATTTACCTAACTATAAAATAAAGATTAATAATTGTTTTAGTTCTCACACCAGTCACATGACTGACCTGGAGTTTATTGTTTCAACCTATACTCTGGGTGCCCCTATTTTCCGCATGGGAAGCTAGTAGTTTTGGTTTTGCAGATTTATATTCACAGGATCCTGATATACAGCTGGAACGATGCTCGGAAAGCTCTGTATCCGTGTATCCCCTTCAGTTGTGCGTTGTATTATTTTTCCGCTGCTATGTATTTAAATGTAATTTAAATCTATGATATTTATCGAATGTATATTATTCATTCATACTCTGTATATTCTTGTATCTGATGGAATTGTTGTAATAAACAATGAAATGTTCTTCCGTATGCGTTCTGGTGTGGCTTGTTTTCATCTCAATCCGGGCTTTCCTTTACGGGGAAGTTCGGGTCGTTATAAAAAACCTAATTTGGGTTTTCAATCGGTCACCATTAAAGTAAAAGAAAAGGAAAAGGGAGCGGCCAAAATTTGTGTTTGGAGTGCCTAAAGTGGTGCACAATATGATACGCATTTGATTTGGCCAATGGCTATATCAAATTAAATGATCCGGAGCTTCCTTGATGGACGTTTAGATTTAGAGTGTTTAGGGTAGTGCGGATCGCAAAATGTAGTTTGATACGGCTCTAAGCACTATCAAATATGATACATCTATAACCCGTATTTTATCTCCGCAGTGTTGTGTGCCAAATTGGCTGTTATGGTGTAGTGTCGATATCATGAATTGATGATACACCCATTTTCATCCGTAAAAATTTAAAATGCACACACATCCATATGCAATATGTAAGTGATTGAGCCAATCTAGTGCCTAACGTGTGTATATGCATTCACGAGCAACCACTAGCAAACACTTGCATCCACTTGCATCCACAAAATAACATGTATCATACATGTGTTTACATTCATTGGTTTTCTACCTAAAGGTCTGAGATTCGATCGATAGGATATACTCATACGATAGATACAAGTATTAATGAAAGCTGGGAAAAAGAAGAAGAAGTTAAGAACGTACTCTCAAAAAGGAAAGGATATGAAATGTGAATCTTGTCTTCAATCTCCAAAGTTGCATTCTCGTGGTGCTCTCCCCATTGAACTTTTACTAACTTAACCTCCCTGTTGCGCGGTTTCTTAACCTCCGATCCAAGTATGCGGGTATGTACTCATCTAATCGTCGCTTCCCTTTCTACCTCTACTTCCTCAAGTTAGCTCGGCTCTACCACTTCTGCGGTATCGTGCAAGTACTTTTGTAAATGAGAAATGTGGAAAACATCATGAACACCGACTAGTGTCTCTGGTAGCCTCACTTTATAGGCCATCTGACCTATCCTTTCCACAATGGGAAATGGTCCAACAAACCTCGGTGCCAATTTCCCTACCGATCCAAAACAAACCACATTCCTCAAAGGTGATACTTTGATGAAAACCATGTCTTCCACTTCAAACTCAATATCATTCCTTTTTCTATCTGCGTAGGATTTCTACCGATCCTCAGCTGTCTTCATGCGTTTGCAGATGAGATCAACATTTTCTAGAAGTTTCTCTAATCATCTCAGATCCAAGTAGAAGTCTGTCTGTAGACTCCCACTAACAAGTCGGTGATCAACAAGGTCGTCTAGATAATGCCTCGAAGGGTGCCATGCCAATACTAGTTTGATATCTGTTGTTGTAGGAGAACTCTACCAATGGAAGATGCTCCTCCTAAGTCCCTGCGAAGTCAAGGATACACAGCCTCAAATGATCCTCCAGAACTCTGTTCACCCTCTCCGTTTGTCCATCGGTCTGAGGATGATATGCAGTGCTCAAACATAACTTTGTACCAAGTGCCTCTGGTAGACTCTTCCAGAACTCACTAGTGAATATAGGATCTCGATCACTCACTATGCTGGAAGGTATTCCATGTAGACGAACTATCTCACGAAGATAAACCGATGCCAACCATGTCGTTATTCTCTTACTCTTAACTGGAATGAGATGAATGCTCTTAGTAAGCCTTCCAACTATAACCCAAATACTGGTATTGCCTTTTGTTGATCTAGGCAAACCATCAATGAAATCCATAGAGACGCTCTCCCGCTTCCACTGTGGGACCTCCAGAGAATGAAGTAAACCACCGGGATTATTTTGCTCAGCTTTTACTTACTGGAAAATCAAACATCGAGAAACGAACTCTGCAACATATTTCTTCATCCTAGACCAAAAGAAAACCCTCTTCATATCTCTATACATCTTATCACCACCTGGATGTATAGTCATCTTGGAATGGTGGGCTTTCTCAAGGACTGTCTTCAACAGACTTCCAACTCGGGGAACACAAAGCCTTCCATCTCGTCGCAACCATCCTCTATTGTCCGTGGAATATATACTGAGGTGACTAGAAGTCTCCCCTCTACTGAGCCTATCAAAGATGTCTGAAATCGGAGGATCCACTCGTTGTGAAATTCCTATCTGATCCAAAAGAGTAGATCGCACCTCTAGTGATGCCAATAAACCAGGTGTAAACTCGGTGGAGGGTCTAAAATCAAAAGTCGATATCAACTACAAGCTTTTCCTCTCCACAAACAGAGGACTAAACATCATCCTCTACCTACTCAATGCATCTGCCACCACATTACCCTTGCCAAGGGTATAAGAAATCTCAAAGTCATAGGATGCTAGGAACTCCGTCCATCTTTGTTGCCTCAAATTGTGATCCTTGTGCGAGAACAAGTACATGAGAGATTTATGATTGGTTTACAACTCAAAATTCTCTCCAAGTATATAATGGCGCCAAGTCTTAAGTGCAAATACTATTGCATCTAACTCTAAGTCATGGGTAGGGTAGTTCTTCTCATGAACTCTTAGCTGTCTACCTCCATAACATACTACCCTTCCATCTTGCATCAGAACCGCACCAAGCCCTGTACCACATGCATCAATGTATACTGTGAATACCTTATTCCCATCCGGCAAAGTCAAGACTTGGGCTGTAATCACAGCCCTCTTTAATCGCTTAAAAACATCTATACCATCTATACCCTAAGAAAACATCAGATTCTTTTTCATCTGCCGGGTGAGTGGGGCTAATATCTTTGTGAAATCCTTAATGAACTTCCTATAATAACCCGTTAATTGAAGAAAACTCCTCACCTCCTTTGCATTCTTTGGGGTCGATCTGCCAATATTGAACTGCGACTACCTTCATGGGATCTATAGTTATCCCTTCTTTAGAGACTACATGCCCAAAAAAGCTCACTTCCTTTCTCCAAAAATGGCATTCAAAGAATTTCGCCTTAAGACGATAGGCACGGAGAGTCTTCATAACCTCCCTCAAATGTAGAGCATGCTCTTCTTCGTTCTTCGAGAAGATCAAGATATCATCAATAAAGACCCCAATGAACTTATTTAGAAACTCCCGAAACACCCTACTCATCAAGTCAACAAAATAGGTGGGTTCATTCATCAACCCAAAAGGCATGACAAGCCACTCAAAGAAACCATCTAGAGTTCTAAAAGCAGTCTTGTTTATACTATCCTCGGCCACCCTCAACTGATGAAACCCCTTGGCTAAGTCTAACTGGGAGAAAACAGATGCACCAACAAGATGGTCAAACAGATCATCTATCCTCGGAAGTGGGTGCCTATTTTTCTTAGTGAGCTTATTCAAATCCCTGTAATCCAAACATAAGTGAAGCGAACCATCCACCTTAGTGATGAATACTACTGGATCACCCAATTAAGATATGCTTCACCAAATAAATCCTTTCTCAAGTAGCTCCCCTACTTGCTTGCTGATCTCCCTCCTTTCCCTTGGAGCCATATGGTGCACAAGCAATGCAACAGGCTTTGCCTTGTCCACCAAGTATATACGAAAATCAATCTCGTGCCTCGGAGGTAAGCCCTGAACCTCATCAAAAACATCAGGATACTCACAGATTACTGGTAAAGATCGCAGATCATCGATGGATGCATCAAGTGACTCTAGGAAACTAAGCATGACAGACCCTTTCGGGTCACAAGAAATCTCGAGGGACCTCCCATGGCAAGTCAAAAGTCTAACGACCCTCCTCTCACAATCGAGAATGGCACCATACATGGCTAGCCAATCCATCCCTATAATCAAACCATAGCCCATGAAACCAAGCACATATGCATTGCATTCAAACTCATTGCCAAACACAGATATTCTCAAACCCTGACAAATCATAGACAGATGGGTCGTACCCCCAATGGGGTTTAAGACAACAACGGGATCCAAAACCATACTAGTACTAAGGTGCAGAGACTCAACCATAGAATCTGATATAAAAGAATGTGAAGCGCTCGAATCAAAAAGAGTTCTAACAAGAAGATTGGAAAGAGAAATCAAACCTTCAATGGAAACTTTCCTACCTCTGTCTAGCGCACTGGCCACGAGAGCATGCACCTTCCCTCCCGAAGATCCTGCCCTTTCACCTTGTCTTTGCTTCTTCGGGCACTCTTTAGAAAAGTATCTAATCTCTCCACAATTGAAACAATCATTTTTCCTCCTTTTGCAGTTCTTGACCAAATGACCCTCGCGTACGCAATTATGATATTTCCTCTTATCTTTAGCCTTGTCATTCTTTTCGCCCTTCCTTTGTTGTTGTTGTTGTCCTTTCTTTGACCACAATTTCTTATTTTGTGTTTCCTCAACCCTAGCCTCTATCTTTTCATCTTTATCTTAATCGTGCATTTATGCCATATCAACGAGCTTCTCAAAAGTTGCTCCTATCGAAATATGAGACATAGACAACCTATGAAGGCGTTCATTCAATCCTCTAGTGAACCTCAAAGCCTTCTTGTGTAGGGGTATCTACAAGCTCCAACGCAAACCTCGCCAATTGATTGAATTTATTAACATACGCTTTCACATACATGCTTCCTTGCTTAAGCACCAAAAACCTTTTATTTTGCATACTTTGCTCGCCTTGAGAAAGAATCTTCTTTTCAAATCTCTGACGGGAATCATCCCAAGTCTCCACTGGAAGCCCTGATTGTGTCACTTTCCACCAGAATGAGGCCTCATCTTTCAACTACCAAACGGCAAACTGAATCTTCCTACGATCATCAACCTCAAAAAGTCCAAAAAAATCCTCCGTCTCCTTGAGCCAATTCCTTGCTTTTACAAAAGTCTTTGTCCCTCGGAATGGCTTTCCGCCCATAGCATAGAAATCATTACATATCTTGGAGAAATTATCTGCCCGCGGAGGGGGAGGACGAGGAACAGCGGCTGCAGCTAGGGGAGGGGCGTCTGCTTAGCCTTTAGCAGGTACTAGAGCCTCCAGATACCTACGAAACCCAGCCGATATCTGGATGCCCTCCGTAATATTAGGTTCTCCAGACATGCTGAAAAGAAAAGGAAAAAGGGATTCAAACAGAGAATCGAAAGATAATTCCTATGGCTTTAGGGAATATGTTTTTCAAAACAGACTTTCTTTTGAAAACGCTATCTTTTAAAACGTTTTTGAAAACAATTTTCAATTTTTTTAATCCAATCTGGCAACCTTCAACTCTGATACTAAGTGTGACACCCCACGTCCGTTAATGTCATTCTTTATCAGAAAGCATTAAGTTTCGTGAAGCGTTATAGGCAAACAGGAACATAAACATTACAAGACAGATATAAAATAAACAGCGGAGTTTAAAACTTTATTTAACGGAAAACATCGTGGTTCAAAACATAGTTACATCATAAGTTTGAAATACATAAAACCAAGTGCATCAACTTAAAACTTCTGTCTAGTACTAAAATCATCAGAGTACAATAAACATAAAAAGAGTACAATCCCCAAAACATGGCCATAGTAGAGAAGATACGAAATCAAGCAGTACATCTAAGCAGCTCCAAGTAGAATGAAAGAAGAATCCTAAACAAGCTTGAGTTTCCCACACTGAGAACCTTGGGGAGGAACCGAAGAGAAAGAAGAGGAAACAAAATAGGTCAGACATAAGTCTGGCAAGTCCAGTTACTTTTACCATATAAATAAGTGAAAGCATCATGATAGGCATATAATCTGGATAAGAGAGATACAACATATAAGGCAGGTACGACAAGGTAAATAGGATATACATAATAGAATAAATAGCGCTTCCTTAACACTTTTCTTTCTCTACACCAATACTATACAAGATGGTAGACTTAGGTGTACTTCCAGTGAGAGGTTTTACCCCATACAATAACAGGTAGTCCAACAGAACTGACGGATGTTACCCCCAACGATAATAACGGGCTCCTAAGCAGGCGAGACTAGATGTACACTAATTGATCATCTCCCTAACCGTAGATACCCGTGCTGGCCCCATAGTAGGATGTATCACTTCCTAAAGTGGCGACCCCGTTATTTTCAAGATGCACAGCTATATCTACTGATATCACAACGTCTTATATTCCCGAGCAGTCGGACCCATGCACACACATGAGCCCAATGGAATGCGCCGTCAAACACCATTCTGCAATGTGACCTCTTATAACCAGCTCAGTAAGCATCCCCTAACTCTGACCTCGTTCGGGGTTCTTCATTTGATACCGATATAGGATACTAACTGATACGGGTCCCACACATAAGATGATACAAGCTTCCCCTAGGTTTGTATCCCTGCTACTAGGATTTCAACAGGTTAGGCCCACTAGTTTAAAAAGATCGCATAACCCCAACTAGTTAAGTTTGTCAGGTTCATATGTATAACTTGTCCCCACATATTTAACAAGATTAACTTAGCCCTCCCACTAATTCAAGCAAATCTACTTAACACCTACTCAAGTTAACAGGTTCATGCAATCCTTATGGATTCAAATAGGTTAAGTATTACAAGTTCATTACCATACATTCATTTATGGTTATAATGCGCTAGACTTCCCAGATTAATTCTACCACTTGTGGATGCTGGATATGCCAGTTGGGTCCGAGCAGACTTCTCCCACAAGTCGCACTTACCCTCGTGTCTTAGCACTGTCACGTGTTTATGAACTTAGACCACTCACATTAGATTATCCACTTGTGGATGTTGGATATGTCGTGCGGTTACGGCCAGGCTTCTACCACAAGTGTAGTCTAACCTCGTGTCTAAGCACAGTTACAGTTTGTAATTACTATAAATCTTGGCTTGTTCAATATTTAACAATTATTCCTATTTCATTACAGGTTCTCATGCCCCTTTCCCTAGTCATACTCATCATGTATCAATGCCCCAAATTAAGATCTTTAATCACAGTTTGGTTTATGCCCCAAATCCATATTCATGTTTTCAATTTAAGTTATGCCCAAATTTTCCAATACAAGCTATGCCCCAATTTTAACGTTTCCCCTCGTTCCCAATTTCATGCGTTCGCATATTTCAATGGTATGCCTAGGCTTGAAGCTAGCTTGTCTATAAAATAAAAAGGAAAAAGAAGAAGGGAAGAGAACAGATATAAGCATAATAACAAGATAGACATATGATGGCATAAATAGGCATAGCAACTCAATAAGCATATAGTGACAGAATTTGGCATAATGACAAGATATGCATATAAGAACAGATCCAATGAACATGTGATAATAGAACTAATTAGGCATAGTTTTAGATCCAAATTCATATATATGTCAAGATGACATTTTAGGCGTTTATATTTAAAAGTAACATAAACACATAGATAATGCATCTAAGAAAACCGAGAAAAGCGTGTTGATGTTGAATTAGCTATCTTTGAATATGTATGAATCGTCGTTGCTGAAGAAAAGGCTAATTTAATCTGAGTTGGAGCAACATCTCATCATCTCCATTGATTTACATGAATAAATAAATGGGTATAGGGTCCTTTATATAGCCATCAGCTGATGAACAAAATCAGAAAAACGTCCAGGTGCACCCAGGGGGTCGACACAGGGGTCGACACCCCTGTTGAGGGGTCGACCCATGGGTCGACACACTGAGGACACGGGGTCGACCCCCAATCGGCCTATTTCCCACATCCTCCCTCCTCGTTTGATTTTCAAATTAAATTTAATTTCTGAATTATTTTGTTTATATATATTTTTCTTATGCGTATACAAACTTCTAACCTTAATAACTTCTTCATACGATGTCCATTTTACGCAAACCAGGTGTCTATTTTGACCAGAATTCTGAGATGAATGCAATGGCGTAGTCTGTTTCACTTAATTCTGAATATTTATTTAAGTATTCCTTAATTTATTTTTAATAGTGTGTTTTGAAATACGGGGTGTTACAAGACCAACCAGAAAGTGCCACGTTTGCCTCAGGTCCAAAATTGAACCAGTAAAACTAAGCTAGCTCAGAATATAACAATGTAAAAATTATAACATTTATTACCGATATGTGTGTGCCAAGGCACGCTGTAATCTTGCCCGGGTCGACCCATACTCGCGTTGTGTCGACCCCGGGTCGACCCAAGTAGGAGTGGGTCGTCCCAGACGACTGTTTACTCAATATATTTTTATTTTCTAGATTTTTATCTTATCTTCTTTAATTCACAACTTATTCATATTAACTCCATTTCCAGCAAACTAAATGTATATCTTCATTAGAAAATTACAACGAATCCAATGGTGCTAGTCCCGTTGTCCAATTTTGAAGTTTATTCTGATTGATATTTATTTTATTATGATTTTCTATTTAATTATTTTTTATTAAAATTTGGGATGTTACATCAAGTGTCATCTGCTCAAATGAAGCAATCTGGTCCGTATGCTAAGCAAACTACGATGTAAAAATAGAAGTTATACATGTTTGTATACCAATGTGTAAAAAGAAAATCCGGTGAAAATTTAAAGTTTTACATTGCGAATGATACAAACCAACAGATGGTACACCTTAAATCTGATCGTTTGTAGGAAATCGCAATGGAAAGCCTAGTAACTCACCGTATAAACCAGAACCTCAGAAAAAATGCTGAAGAGGGTCGAATGCTGGAGGTTGTGTATACTGAGTCGATGTGCGCTCAAATATGGATGATGGAAGTGGAACTCTACTAAAAGAGTTACGTAGGACAATATGATCGGAGTTCAAACCGTGTATGTAGTCTAGTAAAGCATAAGCTCGTGGGGCTACTTGAGTCGAATATGAATCAGAATATTTAAATATGGTAAAAGGCACACTATCTACCCATCCCGTGGCCCTCAATGCAGCAATATAAGCCAGACCAACCCGAATAGATCCATACATATCTTTGATTGTAAGTGGATCATAGGGAATGTGTATTATACCATACATATAACAACCCGAACTTCCCCGGTCTCCGAAGAGAAGAGAAAGAACGGATTGCTTTGAGAACAAGACGAATCGGAACACAAGCAGAAGAACATTTCATTGCTTATTACAACAATTTACATCAGAGTACAAGAATATACAGGGTATGAACAAATAATATACATTTCATAAATATCAGAGATTTACAAAATACAATGTAGTGGAAAATAATACAAAACACAACTGAAAGAGATACACGGATACAGAGCTTTCCGAATATCATCCCAGCTGTAAACCAGGATCATGTGAATATAAATCTGCAAAACCAAAACTACTAGCTGCCCGTGTGGAAAATAGGGGCACCCAGAGTTTAGATTAAAACAATAAACTCCAGGTCAGTCATGTGACTGGTGTGAGAACTAAAATAGTTATTAAACTTTACTTTAAAATGGAGTAAATCAAGGGACCACGCCGTATAACACGGAACGGGTTTCCTTCCAAGAATACCAGTGCATAAAACAAACAGCGCAATGCTTTTTTGGTAAAATGAAGCTATTATAAGACTCAGGTCCCATCACACAATGCAACGCAAGCCGGAGGATAGAGTTTTACCTTATAATAGCCAAACATGCTTGGTATGTTTAAAACAAATCATTTTGATACTATTATAGTGTAAAGTGTATGAAAACAACTTCAAATATAAATGTATCAATCATAGACGGCATAGTGACCCATCCCACTATGTCATCATACTAAGCTCTACAAATAAAATCGAAATGTCACGTATTGGAAGTTGGATTTCTGTCCGTGAACAAAGGCAAGGGATCGTCCTTACTGCTACGAGACGCTCAAGCCCGTGTCTCAGGCAAGCGCGCAGACAAGCCCTGGATCGTCAGGCCGGTTCATACGGAGTGGATTAAAATGCCTGAACACTGCGTTTCCCCACCCTACGGGGCGTCAATCTGGTCTGTATAAAGACCATACCATCCATCGACTCCGCAGAGACCGATATAACCGAGGAGCCTCGCTATCCATCATCCACATAAGTAAAACATCTGGGCGTGCAAAACCCAGACACCACTCCTAGCTAGAAGGAAACGCATGTCCTCCCTGAGATCCTCTCCTGTTTCTGGTTCACACCGGGGTGTGAGGCTCGCAAATTAACGCTACACAAAGCTATGCTATATTAAAGCCGTGCTTTAATCATCAACCACAAGACTCTGCTTTTCAACAGAAGCCTTGATCATTTGCATCTCAGCATGCCACACAGGCAATTCACTCTATGCAACCGATGTCTATCAATCACAAAAAATGAAATCCAATGTCATATACACAGTCCATTTACAAGTTCGTTCTGGGTTTGAACGAGACCGGAGGCACCTTATTCCTCATCCCATATGTCCAATACAGGAGAGAGGCCCTCGCATATCCATTGATCTCCAAGTACGTCTGGACGATCACCACTTATTACCTTGTGTTGGGTATACAGCCCAATCAAGACATCAATAATCATCCAAATGATGTGAAGACCTCCGGTCTTCAACCACCGTCTTCATCGTCGACTCATCATCGATTCAGTTATTCAGAATGGGCTAAACCCGGTCTTTTTGACTAACTCGCGTGTATAACAAGCAAGTGCTATAAAAACACAAATATGCCTCATTCCAATTTTGAATATTATTTTATTTAAATATTCATATCCTTTGGGAAAGGTTCCCATTAATTTTATCAAAGATAAATTCTTTAAATTTATTCTTTAATCTTCCTTTAGAAATCAATCCATACCAAATTATGGTTTATCCAAACTAGTCGGGATTAACGAACCTTACCGAAGTAATCAATTGTTTTAATTTCCCAATCCCAACCTATTCATCCCATGAAGTAAAACTGGTAATACTTCATATCTAACACCACGGTGTTATTGGTAAAATTAATTAACATTTCACGTTCAAATCTAATTAAAGATTTAACTAACGCTTAGAGAAAAACTGGTGGTACTCGATTCTCGATCATTTCTTTGATTTGATAATTTTAGTTATCAAATTCACCGTTAAATCTATATAAAGATTCATTAAAATTATAATTCAGTTTAAATTTCCAACAATCATTAATTAATGATTTTTCCAATTCTGGAAATAAATCCTGTCTTTAACTAGGTTAAAGAACTAATGTCATTTAAAACACAATTCACGATAAACCCAAAATCACATTCCATTAATTATGGAATTTTCACGGAAAAACAAACCAATATATATAATCGATATCAATTTTCGTATCCGACTAAAATTATAAATGGAATAACGGCAAAGCCTTTTAAATTCCATATATATTAGCAGTCTTCTTCCACAGAAGTTCATTTCGATTATTATCAAATCGAATCCCATTCCATTCTAATTTATTTTATTAATCTGAAAACTTTACTTTCGAAATTCCATTAAATCCTAGAATAAATATTTATAAATTCTGAATCCCATTTCACTGCAAATCGGGTTAAAGAACAAATGTCGTTAAAACACAGTTCACAATAAACCCGATTTACTTTCCATTTCAATTCAGTTAAATGTTCATTAATTGGTAATTCTTCTTTAAATCTTAGTTAAAAGACTTATTCTTTTCACACGGGGTTTCAGAACATTGTTAATAAAGACACCATTCCATCATTCTCTAACCGTAAATTAGTAAGAGAATAATTTCCTAAGTATTAATCCCGAAGGCGAAAACCAGCATCAGATCAATACCTAGGAAACCATTTAACTTAGCTAACCTTTAGTTAGTTTCTAATTTCCTCAACTCCATTGGGTTTAAGAATAGTGATTAGTGAAGACACCGTTAACGACAAACCCAAAATCCTATTTGATATTTAATACAAGGCTCTGAATAGAAAATATATCGGCTTATATTCAATATCAAATTCTGAACTCAACAATCATCGTATCGGAATAATGATATATATATATATATATATATATATATATATATATCTTCCAAATTACTCTACAATGCCCGTATAATCATGGAATCCAATATCGAAATATTCCAAAGATAATTTCGATTCAAATCCATTCCAATTCATATATTGGAAATTCTGGTTATTTTTAAAACCATTTCAAATCCAATTTATTTATTTAAAAATAATTGGATTATAATTCTAGTTCATAACTAGTTCATTTCGATAAAAATCTATTTTTATCTTTTCAAATATGGAATTTTTCATCCCAATTCTTTCCAAATCATTTCTTATGATTTTACACTAATTATTGATATTTTTAATAATTTTATCAAGGCCCGTATAGTCGATTTCCATAAACGGCCATCGAACTGCACTTACAACGACCTTTTCCAAATTTGATTTGGACATAATTCCAAATCCAACCATTAGATTTCAAATCAGTGATATTCGTTAGAAAGCACTTTTCGATACGAACCTAACGGTTCCGATATTAGGAGAATCCGACGGTCGGATCTCCCGTAATGTCCATTAGAAGTCAATGGTTGAAATTCGTGAATTGTCGCAGTGCGACGCTTTCTATTCAGGCCATTATATTATATATATATAATATATATTTCGTAGAATTCCATTTAAAACGTATTTTATAAATCGTTTTAAATTCGTTTTCAAAATGATTTCAACTTCATATTCAATTTCAAATCAAAATTGAATATTCCATATCATTAATATATAAATGATAATATTTTCAAAACATTAGATTTTGAAATCAATTCCTTTGCAATATTCATTATAAAAATGAATAAAATCGATATGAATATTGTTCACGTCAAAATGGCGATAAATTAATCAACACGACTTTATATATTTAAATATATTCGTGTCCATCCCAAATCGGACATAAAAATCATATTTTTATTCTTTTCTGAATATTATTTTAAAATATTCATTATTTGAATATATTCGTTATTTTAAAAAATTTGTTCGTTCTGAATTGGAATCAAACACAGTCAATTACCATATAATGTTGATTATATGGATTTCATACAACAAATGTATAGAACAACAATGATAAATAATCAACCATCATACAGAGTGTATTCTACACTGCATAAGCATTAAATATAAATATTTAACGCTTACCACAGTTTGTCAACCAACCGATCGACATACAATTAAACGATTGGGATTAGTGTACGTCAAATATCATCTCAATACCCGTGTGGGGTTTCAACCAACACATACTGAATATTATTTATGCAGTTGAGCGATGTGTAAAATTTATCGTCCCAATCAATATCAGATAAATAAGTGTACATAAACAAACCATCCAGTTTGTAAATGAATGTTTATTCTATTCATATACATGTTAAAAATAATATTTTTAACGATAAAATATTTTATTCAATACATGATTATTTTATACAGTCCATTTCACATCACAAACAATTTCAACAACATAGAACAATCAAACAAACAAGTCGTCCATGGTCTGTTGACGACGGAGACTAGTTCATATAAGCAGTTATAAAATAAATAACTATACAAGTAAATTCAGTGAGAGAGTTCTCACATTGGCATCCACTCCGTCAGTTTTTATATTTCTGAATTTCTAAACAGTTTGAGTTGAAATTTGCCTGAATTTATAACGTGCTCTGTTTTCGTTCTGGTTAGTTCTGAAATGTAGAGTTCGTCGTTGCGTATCCAATGCAACTGAAATCACAGCATTTCGTTTCAGTATGAAAAAGATACGTTAACATTAATGACATTAACGAATAATTTATTATATAATTTACACTAATTAATTACCCTCCCCTCTAGTCTCTCTTCCCCAAACCCTCTGCTTCTATCAAAGAAAAAAAACCCATCGCCTTGATTCTTCATTGACACACGCACATCGGAGCCGCCATACCCCGATCGACCCTCCCTACGTCGAAGACCAGAACGCCCCCTCCCACCGCTAGCGACGCCAGGAGGCGCGACGCTCTCTTCGCCTCCAGAAACGACCTCGAACGGTTAGGGTTCCCAAGCCAAAATCGGCCTCCTCCTGTGATGATTTCAGATCGTCACCGTTCAACTTGTACATCTCAAAGAGCTCTTCCATTTTTGCTTATGAAGTTCCTAGAGTTAATTCACGGATTTAAAGATTTTGGAGATTTAAAATCGAATGAAACCGGCCCTTAATAATCTACCTGGCGGCGACAACTAAAATGAATGGAAAAACTAGGGTTTTGACCCTTTTGACCCCATTTATATATATTTTTATATTTTATTTTATTCCAGTTTAATTTGTTTAACACTATGAACCCCAAACGAACACCAACGATTGTCGCCCTAGCTAAATATCCCCATTCCGACACAATGGAATATGTTTCGTAAGCCAATTCTAATGTTATGATCAGTTTTTCCTTGAAATTAAAATATAAATCATTATATATTCAATTCAAACGTACATTTTAATTTACCGGGGCCACATACTGGCTCTCAAAAATTCCAGAAAAATAAATCTAGCTATGTTTCGACGATACGGTCATAATAAAACTAATTTTGTCGAATTTGGAGACCGTTCGAAAAATGGCCATTTTTTGGTCGATCCAAATTGACTAAAACTGTCGAAACACGTTTTCTTTTTCCACGCTCACATATTAATTCCAAAAATTATGAAAATTGGAATCTAGCAATAATTTGACATTCCGGATCGAACAAAAGTGGTTTCGTCGAAAACGGAGGTCGTTTGAAAAATGACTATTTTTAAGGGCCATATTTCCATAGCGACTATTCTGAATTTTAAACTGGACATAACTTTTTATTCCCGCTATGAAATTAGAATTTTTCAGATTCGTTAGAAAGATATTTTCAAACAGATTCTAAAATTTCTGGTTTCAATAAATCCGGTTTATTTTAAATCTCGTACATTCATTTGAAATTTGAAATCGAAATTTCAAACTATCGCGCCATTTCCAATTTCTTTTACAATTAAAATAAATATTTATGTTCTAACTTTGATTCAAATAAATATATACGTTCTAATTCTATACAAAATAAATTTCTAGTCTTTATTATTTAAGATAATTCATTTTAAATATTCAAAATTTATTAAAATTGGCAAAATAAAATTTTTAAATTGGTTCTGATTTTTCGGGTTGTTACAATACAACTATAACCAACATCACTCCTCCAAATACCATATGAAAGGACACGTAGGGACCTGAAAGAAAACCCTACGTTATGAAAGTCGAAATTAATAAGCGAGTGCATAATACTTGCTAATATCCAGAAAAAGAATATAATTTTGTGATGGACGGGTGATAATGTTGGCATATCACCTCATATCCATCTGCTTCCTAGCCTCCATCACCTCATTATGCATCCCATGTGCAGTATGATGCATATGTATAGCTAATTCCCAATGATGAAACCTAGAAAAGTAAAAATATGGTTTGTTGTTCGCCTCAACGATAAGTCGTAGATGCATATTAGCCGTATACTCATAGTACCTAAAGGGAAGAACGTACGAAAAACCGAACATCGCTCTAAACTACTGTAAAGCATATGTATCCAATGCTAAAAAAAGATAACCAAGGATGGTACTATCATAGTTGTATATCTAAATTTCATCAACATCTAACAATCCAGCCAAATATACAAGTCTAATCATGCCCTTGTTGTTCATAAAAAATGTAGAACCAAACATATACAATATAAAGGCATGAATAACATGAGTATGCGCCTCCTCAGCATCCCTATAATCTGCTATATATCTTTGTAAGCACATCAGTGTAACAGATTATTCTCTAATCTCCTCAATAGCTAAAGCAGGTAACTGAACCGATTATGACTCAAAATACTCTTATGAGCTATCAAGTGATACCGGCATATGGTCTAGTCGGCCGATATCTATATTAGTCAGCATACAAAAATCTAAAGTGTGGTAGGCCACCATCTTTCGCCAAGCTTGTCAACTACAATGGTCGACATGCGCAAATGCGTGTAACTGTGGAAATTCACCAAAAGGTGATGCAATTAGTCTTTCCCTAATTGGGTCAGGTAGTCTGTTAAAATAATCTACAATACATTATGCCAAGTACTGTATATAGTAATGTGATGAACCTAAATAGGTAACTATTTAACCTTAAAGAGTATTATAATCCAACTAGTAATCTACAACATATATTACAGAAATATTAATTTATTGGTTAAGAATAAAATTATACCTACGGCGTCGCTAGTGCCAAAGTAAGACGATGCGATATAGTCGGGGACAACTCTTGCAATACTCGTAGGTCATCTTTGGTCACGCCTCCATCGGGAATAGTATGAACTAATCTAACATTGTCTACGGATATGTAATGAACGGTCTGTCTATCAACTTTGGCAGGTCGCGACGACATTTGAACGTCTCGACGAATAAATGAAAAATAAAATGTTTGAAGTAAATGTAAAAAGTGAATAAAAAAATTCACAGTTGCGCCTCATATAGGCATTTAATATATATATATTTTTTATATATATAAATGCAGAACAGGACGTCATTTAATATATATATATATATATATATATATATATATATATATATATATATATATATATATATATATATATATATTAACGCATGTTGCACAGATAAAATATAATTTGTACATTTTAAACCATTGGAGATGGTCTTATGGTTCAAATGGGATGCTCTTACTTATAGTTCGAAAGGGAAACACAATATCCCGTTCACTACAAAGCATTGATTGTTTTAGACTTTTAGTAAGTTGAGTACAGTGAGCAAAGCAAGTGAGCATAATACCGCAAGCATACGTACATCAATGGCAAGCCCTATTATATAGGGGGAGTCACGAGAGAGTGCTCGCGAATTAGCGTTGTCATTGTATATGTATTGGATGTAGGAGTCCAGTACACTCTACACTGGTTTGCCGTAGAGTTCTGTTAACTAAATTGGATGCGATTAGCCATTATGATAGTGCTTTTAGTCTAGTTCAGGAAGACAAGGTACTAAGGTGGTTTAGAAAGCAATGTACAGGGTGGATCGTGGGTTCCGTTGAGGAATAGGACAACGAACTCATTATTGCTCGCGCACATGTATTCGGTAGCTCAGGAGTCCTTTGTTCTAAATTTCTAATGCCTACTCAATTTTTGCTGTACTAATATTCTTGCTCTCTATGTTTAATTGGTTGGAACGTAAACTTAGTTTTTCACTTGAGAAAGCATGCCAGTAAGTAATATGTTCCATCACACATATGGTGTACTTAGGCAATGATTTGCCTATGCGTGGATGTTAATATGCCATATACGCTACATGGCACTTATCATGAACATGTGTCATAGGAATAAGCTGTAGGTCAAAAAAGATTACTATATAACCAGTAGCATCAACACAGCAGAAATGCATGCAACAATCAGAATAAGTTATTCATATAACAATATATCCATATCAAGATATGAAAGGATCAAGTGCATTGATTGTGCTTGTTACACTACTAGCATTCTTCAAGTTACTGGTTACTTCATCACAGACAGATGAAACTGGCTTCCGAGTCGATCTCATTCACATCGATGCAGGCAAAGGTTACTCCCAGGCTCAACTTTTCAGCCGAGCAGTTCAGCGCAGTAAGTCCCGAGCTAAAAGACTATCAAGTGGCCAGTTAGAGGGACCGACGAACGTGAGACCCAGTGAAGGTGAATACATTCTACAACTAGCAATTGGAACGCCGCCTCTCCAATTTGAAGCAATCCTGGACACAGGTAGCGACTTGATATGGACTCAATGCACCACCTGCATGGAATGCATACCTCAACCCACCCCTTATTTCAGCCCACTCAAATCCTCTACCTTCTCACCCCTCTCCTGTGCCCATAAGCTTTGCCAATCTCTAGCCCCAAATAGATCGTCCTGTGCACCTAGAAACTGTATGTATGCATACAGCTATGCTGATAACACCACCCTAACACTTGGGTTCATGGGCACCGAAACTTTTTCTTTCGGGGCCAAAAATGAGGTAAGAGTCCGAAAACTGGGGTTTGGGTGTGGTATGTTCAACCTAGGTGGCGTGTCAAACTCTTCTGGGATAGTTGGTTTTGGACGAGGACCTCTTTCACTTATATCTCAGTTGGGTGTCACTGTCTTCTCCTATTGCTTCAATGAAGTTCCGAAAACCAGTCCACTCTTCTTCGGCTCTGCTGCAAAATTGAGAGGGCCCAATGTAAAAACCATACCATTTGTACAACTGAAATCCTCCTCCACCTTCTACTATATACCTGTCAAGGGAATCACTATAGGCAATACTCTTTTATCTGTGCCACCTAAAGCATTTCAAATTCAGAAGGACGGATCAGGAGGAATGATCATCGATTCTGGAACAAACTTTCTTCTGTTGCGGACTCCTATATATAATGCGTTTGTTAATGCGGTCAAAGCTCAGGTGAAGTTTCCCGTGAACAACACAGGTCCAGTTAAACTATGTTATAATTCAAAGCCTAATATTTCCAAGTTTGTATTTCACTTTGAAACCGCGGACTGGGAGATACCAGAGAGCAATTACCTAATCAAGGATGACGATACAAACTTGTACTGTTTCACGGTTTCAGAGTCGTCGGATATTTCAATATTAGGTAACATACAAACACAGAATTTTCATGTTTCCTATGATTTGGAGAATGAAGTGCTTTCGTTTGAGCCCAAACAATGCGACCAACTTTGATTTGTTGGCAGGAGTGAAATTTACTACTACTTAAGCTCTATATGTGTGTCGTTATATATAGAAATAAAGTGGTGAAATAAGTCGGTGCTTCTAAGAGCCAATTTAGTCAGCCACTATTGGAGTCTGGTGCTCTCTAAAGACGCCGAAGCTTGTAATGAATAATTGTGGCCCTATGGGTGATAATATACTACTATGAATTATATTGTGGACGTTGCCTAAATGTACTCATGCAGCCATGCATCTTTGTTAGTGGTTCAATTGCTGTCACTAAAATTCATCTGTCACATGTGCCATGTAGTTACAACATACAACCATTCATTTAATCTCTCATTAGTTAAATAATTTAATTAATCAGTCAATAATATATAGTGGAGATTTAATGAAACAGGAACAAATAAGTTTGTGGATAAAGTAACTGAGATGCATGTTCCCTCCTTTCCTTTTCCTTGTTGTCTTTTTGTCTTATTTGTATTTTTTGTAATTGAAGGGAATGATATCAATTGAGGAAGTTTAAAAAAAGGAATAAAGTAGAGAATATATATATATATATATATATATATATATATATATATATATATATATATATATATATATATATATATATATATATATAAAGGTAATTTTTATTCTAATCCACCATATTAGTAAGTTAATCCACCCAATTTAATAGGATCTTTGACTTTCATTAAAATTTTAATTTTAATCAGTACATCTACCAAAAAAAGAAAACCGTACGTATTCCTCTCTTCGCAATCTTCTGCGTTGTAAAGACCCGAAAATCCCCGCCCTTTGTGATCGACCATAAACCATACAGGTCTGATCCAAAGGTTAGAAATCCTCGAATACTTTAACTTTGGGAATACAAAACATCAGAACAAACACAACAGACTTTTATTACATCATGATAATATAACATTAGAGTACAGAATATATCAGAGTACAAATAAACTACAGCGGTAGATAAATTTTACATTAAATATGATACACAACGGAAGACTTAAACTGATACAGCGGGAGGCGATCAATGCACTGGACACAGCTTTAAACTTCGATCCAGGATCCTGCTAAAGAGATAAATATTTGCAAAAAGCTACACGACTGCCCGTGTGGAAAATATGGGCACCCGAGTTTGCTAGTGAAACAAACTACAGGTCAGTCATGGGACTGGTATGAGAAATCTTTCTATACTAACTAACAATATGGCGAATCACAGGACCACGCCACTAACGCGGAATGGGTTTACTCCATTGGATTGCCAGTGCATAATTTAATAAAGTTTATATAAAAATAACGAAATGACTTTTAAAAAATGAAATCATCATAAGACTCAAGTCCTATCATACAATGCAATGCACACAGGAGGATAGAGTTTTCCCTTATGATGATCAAACATGCTTAATACGTGAAAAATAATATTTTTTTATTATCATTAGTGTCTAAGCAGTATTAAAATACTTCAATATAAATGTATTAATCCTAGACGGCATAGTACCCCATCCTACTATGTCGCAGTATATAAGCTTACAATCAAGACGGTAATGTCGTATTGGAAATCGGTTTTCTATCATGAAATCGAGGCTAGGGATCGTCCTCTTCCGATTCGAGACACTCTAGCAAATGCCTCAGGATCCCCCGCAGTGAACCCTTGAGTGCGGTAGGGCCTGTCCCCACCTAACGGTAGTGGATTAGTTATGCCTGAACACACGTTTTCCAGTCCCTTTGGACCTATAGTATGACCACTTCCGGCCTATAAAAACCCGAGGTACCTCAATCCATTATCCACATAAGTAAAATGTCAGTCAGTTTAAGCACTGACACTACCCCTTAGCTAGAAAGAAACGTGTGCGCTCCCTACGGTCCATATCCCGTTTTTGACTCATACCGGGGTGTGAGGCTTGCGAAGTCTCGTTATACACAAAGCTATGTCTAAACAGGCTATACTTTGATCATCATCCACAAGGCCTGCTTTTCAACAAAGCCTTGATCATTGCATCTTGGCGTGCCACATTGACAATTCACGCCATGTGATCGACAACTACTATATACCAGGGTGTTAAGTAGAGAATAAATTCTCCACCACCAAACAGACATATATTAATACAAGTCGATTTAATTACATGAAATGAATTCCAACGTCAGACACGCATCCATTTACAAGTCCGTTCTGGGTCTGAACGAAACCGTAGGCACCTTATACCTCGCATATCCGAATAATCAACACTACATCCGGACGGCTACCCCTGACTCCCCTTCAAGGTAGCTACTCCAGCCATGGGCCTCAGTAGCAACACATCCATTCGAGGTGAAGATCGTCGGTCTTCAATCACCGCATTCAACTCTTCGACTTAAATCGACGTATAATCAATTGAAATGAGATTGAACTCGGACTTTTCAAATGATCCTCGTATATATATAAAGTTTAAAACCATTTCATATCGTTATCAGAATTTAATAATGATTAATCGCTATGAAATTAACTATTTTCGTCTAACGGCGCTTCGGGTCGATCGGCGGCCCTGACGCTGTTTTTATCCAAATTTGATTTACACTTATCTTAAAAGCTAACCATCGGATTTTGACGAAATTTATATCGTTGGGAAGATCTTCCCAAAGCGGTCCTAACGGTTCCAGTTTTGGGAAAATCCGACGGTCGGATCTTTCAACATAACCGTTTAAAGTTACGATTGCCGATACACAAACTGCCGCGCGCATTTCATTTAATTTTATATATATATATATATATATATATATATATATATAAGATATTAGGCGATTTCAAATATCATTATCTATTCTTTTTATCGCAACTAAAGTGATGATAAAAATATCCTCTTTTTTTCAACTCTTTTATTTCAACAAAAATGTTTATTTTTGTTACAAAAAAATTGATTATTTTTGTTTAAATATAAATAAACGATTTTGTTTTACTTATTCATTTACACTATATGTAAATAAATGTTTTCTTTTCTTTTCTTTATTGATTTACGCCAAATGTAAATAATTGGTTTCTTTTTCTTTGCATTGAAAAAAAAAATTCTTTCTTTTTATATATAGT
Organism: Allium sativum; assembly: GCA_030737875.1. Lineage (NCBI taxonomy): Eukaryota > Viridiplantae > Streptophyta > Magnoliopsida > Asparagales > Amaryllidaceae > Allium > Allium sativum. Next base: position 406,751,628 of record CM060926.1, read on the forward strand.
TTACATTGAAAAATGTAAATCTTCGTTTCGTTTTCCTTACATTAGAAAAATGTAATTCTTTTCTATTTATTTCTTTACATTGAAAAAATGTAATTCTATTCTATTCTCTTTTATTTACATTAGAAAATGTAAATATATTCTATTCTCTTTTATTTACATTAGAAAATGTAAATCTATTCTATTCTCATTTATTTACATTAGAAAATGTAAATCTATTCTATTCTTTTTTATCTACATTAGAAAATGTAAATCTATTCTATTCTTTTTACATTGAAAAATGTAAATTCATTCTTTTTAATCTTTACATTGAAAAAAATGTAAATGGTTCCATATTAAAACAATTGTCATTTTTCTATATGTTAACTTTACATAAAAATGTAATTTTACTTCTTTTATTTACATTGAACAAAAATGTAAATTTTCTTCTCTTTTGATTACATTATAAATATGTAATATAAAACATGTTTCTATATCAACATGAACAATGTTTATTTTTCTAACATGAACCATTTTGATCAATTTACCCATTACATTAAAAATAGAGTTTTTAATGTAAAACATGTTTATTTAAATTAAAACATGAACATATTCTTATTTACTTCATTACATTAAAATGAGATTTTAATGTTTAACATTATTTTTGTTCGCCAATTCTAATGCGACAAAAATGATGGTTTCAACATTATACACTTTTATATTCAATAAAATAATATAATATTTTTTTTCGCCAATTCTAATGCGACAAAAATGATGGTTATTTGGCGATGTGCGTTTTAATGCAAGAATAAGCACATTTTTGTTCGCCAATTCTAATGCGACAAAAATGATAACTAAAAATGTATTCCTTTTAAATATGATGACACAGCAATGAAAATGTATTCTTTTTAACTATGTCATATTTTTATTTACTCTAAATGACTTCTTTTCCTTTTTATTATTTATTTACACTAAATGACTTCTTTTCCTTTTTATTATTTATTTACACTAAAGAAAATATAAATAAAAGGGTCATTTAAATTATTCCTTTATTTACATAAAGAGAATGTAAATAAAGTGCCATCGTAAATATGTGTTTTATTTACATAAACATGTAAATAAGATTTCACCGCTAAATTTGTCTCTTTTATTTACATAGAAAATGTAAATAAAATTTCACCGTTAAATTTGTCTTTTTCATTTACATAAAGAATGTAAATGAAATTTCATTGCTAAATTTATCTCTTTTATTTGCATAGAAAATGTAAATAACGGTGTCCACATATTTTGTACTTTTTTATTTACACTAAAAGTAATGTAAATGACGGTGTTCACAAATTTTATATTTTTATTTACATTAAAAATAACGTAAATGACAGTATTCACAAATTGTACATTTTTATTTACATTAAAAATAACGTAAATGACAGTATTCACAAATTGTACATTTTTATTTACATTAAACTTTGTTCGCCTTTCTAAATGTTCAATTCACATATAAGTGTAAATGAGGTTTCCCCTTTCCCTACATGTTCAATTCACATATCACCACATATGAAATGATCTAAATTTTGGTGTTAGTTTACATGTTCATTCCAACATTACCATATATGTAACACCCCGAATTTCGGTTAATGCTAAAATTCACTAATTACAGAATAAATAATCTCAGATGTGAGAATTGGGGGAAATGGGCTGTGTCATTGCGTTCGTCTCGGAAAAATACGCGAAATAGAGTCCGAGTTTTCGAGAATCGGAGTCCGTATGGCCCAGTTATGGCCCAATGAAGTTGGCAGAAAATTTAAGATAAAAACAGAATTAAATATTTAAAATCAGATTTCGAATTGGGGCCAGCGGGGGCCAGGCGGGAAAAATTCCCGCCCTTACCATGTCGACAGGGCTGTCGACAGGCCTGTCGACAGGGGGGTCGACTTGCCTGTCGACTTGCCTGTCGACACGATGGGTCGAGCCAAAGGGCTTGGGTGCACCAGATTTGGTTTTCTGGCTAGGGTTGGGCTGGGTTCTAGAGATTTCCTAAATCTAACGGACCTAATCTAACCTAGGGTTAATCTAAGGGCCGAAAACACTACCTAATCCTATAAATAAGACCCCAACCCTACCCTAATTCATTCATAATTAGATCTTGTAACTAAACTATGGCAAAATGAAACTTGATCATGGCCTCCACAAATCAATGAAGAGACTTGCATCAACTAAAGCAACTAATTCTACTTCATAAGTTTGCTAATCTAGGTTTTGGTGAGTTCCTATAGCTTTAATAATCAATTGTTAAATTGATTATGGTAGGATGTGATAAGACATGGCTATGTTTGTGGATAAATGTGTTTATGCAAGTTTGTATGATATATGATTTGCAAGTTTTATGCTATATGCAAGTTTAATGCCATGTTTTATGATGCAAAACACTATGTTGAACATTTATGCATATGTAACATGTTATGCAAACTATATGTGAGAGTATATGCAAGTTATATGTAACATGATATGCAAGTTATGCATGTGATTTTATGCATGCTAAGTATTTGGTGTTATGCATGCTAAGTATTTGATTGTATGCATGCTAAGTATTGGGTTTTATGCATGCTAAGTGTTTGGGTTTATGCAAGTTAAGTGGTGTGTTTATGCATAATAAGTAATTGATTCTATACATGCTAAGTATGTGGTTTTATGCATGCTAAGCGTTTGGTATTATGCATAAATCATGACATGCAAGTTTACCCTTTTAAATGTGATGCATACATATGCAAGATGACACCTTTATATGCTATGCATGTTTACCCTCCTTTAAGATGCAAGTCATACATGCAAGTTCAACATGTTAAGCAAGTTATGTGTATGCTTATATGCAAGTTCAACATGTTATGCAAGTTATGTGTATGCTTATATGCAAGTTCAACATGTTATGCAAGTTATGTGTATGATGTTATGTAAGTTATGTACATGTTGTTATGCAAGTTCATATGCAAGTTATGTGTATGAGGTTATGCAAGTTATGTGCATGATGTTATGCAAGTTATGTGTATGTTGATATGCAAGTTATGTGTATGATATTATGCAAGTTAACATGTAACATGTTGTGCAAGTTCACACCTTTAAGACACATGCAAGTTCACCTTTGTGTAACCTATGAACACTTATGCAAGTTGCCTTTATACACGACATATGTATGTTCATGCAAGTTGGGTTATTTAGTAATGCTAGTTGGGTTAATGTCATGAGATAAGTGGACACCTTTTAACCCATGTTAATGCTAATGTATGCTAAGTGAAACCCATGTTAATTGTAAAAGAATCTTCTCTTGGAAATATGTCGTGTTAGCATAAGTACGTGGGGAAACGATGGGGTTAATAGACATGTTAATGAAATGGTTATGATTAAGCATACCATAAAATGAATAAGCGTAAGTGGGAATTTACCTATTGAGTTAGGTCTACCCCATGGGAATTTACCTATTGAGTTAGGTCTACCCATGTTATGAAAAACTTGATATTAATTAGGGATAATTAATATGGGGGTGATTAATTAGGTATAATTAATCAACTAAGACACGAGGTTGGACCCTTTTGTAGCGGAAGTCTGCCCGGAACCGACCGGCCATCCAGCGGCTACAAATGATTGGCCCAATGTGAGAGGTCTTAGTCATAAATTAAATACATGATTAAAGTAAAGACACGAGGTTAGACCCTGTTGATGACAGAAGTCTGCCCGGAACCAACCGGCATATCCAGCAGTCATAAAAGACGGTCTAATGTGAGAGGTCTTTATGAGGTCATGATCTTAATTAATGAATTAAGAAACACTTAACCATATTAGCATGTAGTGGGACATGAGGGGTTAAGTGGGTGCCTTGGGTGGCATGAGGAGACTAGTGGGTGCCCTGGGGTGGCATGTAGTAACTAGTGGGGGTGCCTTGGGTGGCATGAGGAAACTAGTGGGTTGCCTTCAGTGGCAATAGAAAATACGATTAGAATACTTAACCAAAGGGGAACATGTAATTAAAACATGGGTGAAGGGTTAAGTAAGTGATTTGGGTGGCATGTGGAAATCTAGTGGGTGCCCTAAGTGGCAATTGAAATATGATTGATGACTTAACCAAATCTTAACATGTAAGTGGGCATGACTATATAAGGGGTTAAGTGGGATGCACTAGATAAAAGTAGCAAGCTTAAGTAGTAGCTTGTGGGGGCCCATTTCAACCAATATCCCAAACGTATCTTTGTGGGCTCGACTCTAGTCGAGTGACGGGACACGCATATTGGGCTTGACTATAAGAGGCCAAAACGGGTTAGCGGTGGCAACGCAAGTCCATCGGGTTTCATATGCGTGTGTGGGCCCGGGCTGGTAGATAAGCCGTTGTTGCATCGTGTAGATATAAAGCCGTGCACCGTTGATATTATCAGGTGGCCACCTTTGGGAATGATACACCCCATTGTGGGACCAGCACGGGTATCTACGGTAGGGAGCCGATCGCTTGGGAGTAGTGGGTACACCTAGTAAAGATAGGGGCAGACGGCACCTGTGTAGGGGTACAAGAAACTACTGGGTAAAAATTACTAAGTATACTTAGTGGGATCAACCTTTAAGTAGGAATTACTCTTGGTGGGTAGAACTGGTGTGGTGCAGTGTAGGAATTACCCTTGGGTGGGTAGATCTGGGGTGGTGTAAGCTAGTAATTATCCTTGGGTGGATAAATGCGTCTTTTTCGGTTATCGTAGTACATCCGGTGTTTAGTTGGCTACTTAGTGTAGTCATTATCCCCAGAGGTACCGTATCTTGTTTATGTCATACCCTAATTACTTTAATGGTTGTATTATTAGGGTTATAGGACTCACTCAGACTTATGTCTGACCCCGTTGTTTTTATCTTTTTCCCAACCCTCAGGTTATCAGAGTGGGCCCGGTACGAGTGGGCTTAGATCAGGCTGCTTTATTCTCTTTTGGAGCTTGGACCATAGATGTAGAGCTCAGCTTACCCTTTCTTTTATGGCTATCAGTTCATGTATTGGGATTATGTACTTTTATTTATCAGGATGGATATTTTGTACTTGACTCTTATTATGGTTTTGTGATGTAACCAAACATGTTTTACTTTCCGCTGCAATGAAATGATGTTTTGAGATTTTCAAGTAATACTTATATTTGTCTTGTTGTAATTTTTCTGTTCTATATTCACTTAAAATACTCCACCGATGCTATGGCATTCCCTTAGCGAGTGACCATGGCGGGTGTGGGGTGTTACACGTGGTATCAGAGCTTAAGGTTACCAGAACAGATAAAATTTTTAGAAAAACTAATTTCTAAGAATATTTTTGAAAGGAGTATTTTCAAAAACATGTCTTTTAAGAGAAAAGTTTGAGAAAGAAAAGCATAATCCCCGATAGCCATATCTTTATCTTTCGAGTTCTCCGTTTTGAATCTCTTCCTCTCTCGTTTTGAGTTTCCCCTCCACGTATAGATGATCTTTCTAAGATAGATAAGAATGGAAAACCACTTCAAGGAACTTGGACATTAGTCGGACTAGAAGTTGGTTCAAGAAGGAGGAGGACTTGTAGGTACCTATTGGATAGACGATGGGAGGAAGGCTCAAATAGTTGATGTTTAATGAAGGACGAAACCTCATTTTGGTGGGAGGTTACTAGCGGAGAATGGGAAGAAGAAGGCTAGTAGTTATCCTTTTGGGAGGAATAGGACACCTTATTAGGATTGTCCAAAGAAGCAAGGGCAAGGTATGGAATCTTCTGGAGGATAGTTGTATTCCCTCACGACTAGGGTACCAGATGGGGATAAGACCGTCTAGGTTGGAATTAGGATTTCTTTATTATACGGTTCGAACTTCATTTAATTCTGACGCATCGAGTTCGTTTATCTCATCATTGTTAGTTGAGTCACTGCACTTAGACACCAGTTAGTAGATGATCCCTTAGTTGTTTCAAACCCAATTGGGGCTCCATGATGTGTTTGGGTTTGAAAGTTTCTATACTTAGCATTGAGTTTAGATGTGATGCTTTTTTGGGCTTCACGGGCTATGGGATAGTGTTGGGCATGGACTGGTTATCCAGTAGGGGTGCCGTTCTTGATTTTGAAGGGAGAGTTGTTAGGCTTATGACCCGCTTGGGTAACACTCTCGAGATCTCTTGTAATCACATAGAATCTGTTATGCTAAGTTATCTAGAATCGCTTGACACGTCGGTTTAGAGCTTGCGATATGTTAGAACGGTCCGGGAATACTCGGATGTGTGTGAGGAGGTGAAGGGCTTACCTCCGAAGCGGGAGGTTGACTTCCGAATATATCTGGTGGATAATGCTAAACCAGTATCTTGGCCAGTGTGCCACATGGCTCCTCGTGAGAGGAGAGAACTCCATAAGTAAGTAGGCAATTTGCTTGAGAAGGGGTTCATAAGACGAAGTATCGGAGTGGGGTGCTCCAGTAGTTTTTGTCACGAAGGCGGATGGGTCCCTCAGACTTTGTGTAGGCTAAAGAGAACTAAATAAACTCACAAAGAAGAATAGACACCCATTGTCGAGGATTGATGATCTCTTTGATCAGTTGGTTGGCGCCTCAGTGTTTTCGTAGTGGACTCAGCCACGGAGTTTCATCAATTGAGAGTGGCTGAGGATAGTATAGAGAAGACTACCTTTAGGAATCCGGACGTTTTTTATGAGTGGCTGGTGATGCCATTTGGTTTGACGTACGCCCTCGCATACTTTGTTGATTTGATGAGAAGGGTGTTCAGGGAGTACCTGAATAAGTTCGGGATGGTCTTTGTAAATGACATCTTGGTCTTTTCTAGGAGCGGAATAAGTTTTCGTGTGTGCTCAATAGGCTGAGCAACGCCAGTATGGGATAAACGATGGTTTTGGAGCGAGACTGGCGAGGACATCCAGAATTGGACAATGGCTTAATTATTTAGCCGTTTTTACTAGTATCATCTCACGTAGGACGTCTAGGTTCGAAGGAGGCATCTCTTGGGTGTTTGTCTGATATTGGTTTAGGCCTTTGGGGCTTGCATTTGGGGGATGTCGAGTTCGACCAGGGTGGTCTGCGTGAGAGATGGATAGTTGTGATGATTTTGGATGGGATTCTTAGCATCCTATGAGTTTGAGATAGCGTATACCCATGGCAAGGGTAACATGGTAGCGGACGCCTTAAGTAGAAAAAGGTTGTCCTCGAGTTTGTGGTTCGTTGAACGACGGAGCTTAGAGTTTATTTCTATGTTGGGCTTTAGACCTTCCGTTGTCTTTGTACCCGGTTTGCTAGCCTCCTTGGAGGTTAGGCCTACTCTTTTGAGGCGTATTGGCGGAGCACAGCGGGACGACCCATAATTGGTTGAGTTAGTAGAGAAGCTCATGAGGGGAGTCGTCCAGCCATTTGAGTAGGTACACCCTAGATGGTAAGGGGTGGTTGCGTAGAGACGGTAGACTTTGTGTACCGCAAGACGAGGGTTTGAGGAAGGCTATACTTGATGATGCACATCGGTCGAAGATGACCATTCATCCCAGTGGGGACAAGAGGTACCAAGACGTGAAGCGAGTTTTCTTTTGGGCCGGTATGAAGGAAGGCATGGCCGAGTATGTCGCTAGATGCTTGGTGAAAGCGGATCAAAAGGAACCAAGTGGGTTGCTTCACCCATTGGAAGTTCCGCAATGGAAGTAGGATAGCATCTCGAAGGATTTTATTAACAGGTTACCAAGATCAAGGAAGGGTATTACGGAAATTTGGGTGGTAGTAGACATGCTTACTAAGAGCGCCCATTGTATACCTGGGAAGAGTAAGAGAACTGCTCCATGGCTAGCTTCAGTTTATATTCGAGAGATTATTAGATTGCATGGTGTACCCTCCAGTATGGTGAGCGATCGAGATCCTATCTTCACTAGAGAGTTTTGGAAGAGTTTGCAAGAGGCGGTAGGGACTCAGTTGTGTTTGAGTACCGCATATCATCCTCAGACGGACGGCCAGACCGAGAGGGTGAATCATATTTTAGAAGACCTTTTGAGGCAATGTATCTTGGATTTTGGAGGTACATGAGAGGAGCATCTTCCATTGGTAGAGTTACCCGACAGACTTAGTGGTGTACATGATGTATTCCTTGGGAGGAAGTGCCTACATGAGACCGCAGAGGTGGTAGAGCCGAGTTTGCTTAGAGAAGTGGAAGTAGAGCGTGATGCGACGATTCGACGAGCTCCTACTTGCATCCTTGGGTCAGAGATTTGGAAGTTGAGAAACAGAGAGGTTCAACTAGTCAAAGTACAAAGGGGAGATGAAGAGAGGGACGCTACCTGGGAGACGGAAGCGAAGATGCGTTCGAGGTACCCTTTTCTTTCAGAGGATATGTCCTTTTGCTTCTCCTTCATCGCATATCTTGTGCTTATCTTATCCTTAGTATGTCCTCTCGTTAGTACCTTTGACCTTCAGATAGGATAGTCCTATGGTTGAAACATGTGTTTGAGACATGTTATGTATGATGGATGCAAGTGGATGCAAGTGTTTGCTAGTGGTTGCTCGTGGATGCATATACACACTTTAGGCACTAGATCGGCTCAGTCACTTCATATTGCATATTGCATATTTATGTGTGTAGGTAGCTATATTAATGGATGTATAATGATTGTGTTATCATATGGATGATGCATTTTTGGTGAATGATTGTGCACTCATGTAGATATTGTATGTGTCGATAGGGTTCTCTCGCATACATAATGGATGCATGGCACTATCATGGTTTGCATATGTTCATACATTAGATAGGGAACATATACACACACTTTTTGCATATGCTCATACATCATTAGAAATTGTTTTAAGGACAATGGATGCTCGTGTTTGATGGATTGAGTAGATGGTTGTTTGGATGGTAGGATATGCATTCTCCTTAGCTTAAGAGTTTCGGGGAAGAAATCCTTTAAGGAGGGGAGAATGTAACACCCCGAATTTCGGTTAATGCTAAAATTCACTAATTACAGAATAAATAATCTCAGATGTGAGAATTCGGGGAAATGGGCTGCGTCATTGCGTTCGTCTCGGAAAAATACGCGAAATAGAGTCCGAGTTTTCGAGAATCGGAGTCCGTATGGCCCAGTTATGGCCCAATGAAGTTGGCAGAATATTTAAGATAAAAACAGAATTAAATATTTAAAATCAGATTTCGAATTGGGGCCAGCGGGGGCCAGGCGGGAAAATTTCCCGCCCTTACCATGTCGACAGGGCTGTCGACAGGCCTGTCGACAGGGGGGTCGACTTGCCTGTCGACACGGCGGGTCGAGCCAGAGGGCATGGGTGCACCAGATTTAGTTTTCTGGCTAGGGTTTGGCTGGGTTCTAGAGATTTCCTAAATCTAACGGACCTAATCTAACCTAGGGTTAATCTAAGGGCCTAAAACACTACCTAATCCTATAAATAAGACCCCAACCCTACCCTAATTCATTCATAATTAGATCTTGTAACTAAACTATGGCAAAATGAAACTTGATCATGGCCTCCACAAATCAATGAAGAGAGTTGCATCAACTAAAGCAACTAATTCTACTTCATAAGTTTGCTAATCTAGGTTTTGGTGAGTTCCTATAGCTTTAATAATCAATTGTTAAATTGATTATGGTAGGATGTGATAAGACATGGCTATGTTTGTGGATAAATGTGTTTATGCAAGTTTGTATGATATATGATTTGCAAGTTTTATGATATATGCAAGTTTAATGCCATGTTTTATGATGCAAAACACTATGTTGAACATTTATGCATATGTAACATGTTATGCAAACTATATGTGAGAGTATATGCAAGTTATATGTAACATGATATGCAAGTTATGCATGTGATTTTATGCATGCTAAGTATTTGGTGTTATGCATGCTAAGTATTTGATTGTATGCATGCTAAGTATTGGGTTTTATGCATGCTAAGTGTTTGGGTTTATGCAAGTTAAGTGGTGTGTTTATGCATAATAAGTAATTGATTCTATACATGCTAAGTATGTGGTTTTATGCATGCTAAGTGTTTGGTATTATGCATAAATCATGACATGCAAGTTTACCCTTTTAAATGTGATGCATACATATGCAAGATGACACCTTTATATGCTATGCATGTTTACCCTCCTTTAAGATGCAAGTCATACATGCAAGTTCAACATGTCAAGCAAGTTATGTGTATGCTTATATGCAAGTTCAACATGTTATGCAAGTTATGTGTATACTTATATGCAAGTTCAACATGTTATGCAAGTTATGTGTATGATGTTATGTAAGTTATGTACATGTTGTTATGCAAGTTCATATGCAAGTTATGTGTATGAGGTTATGCAAGTTATGTGCATGATGTTATGCAAGTTATGTGTATGTTGATATACAAGTTATGTGTATGATATTATGCAAGTTAACATGTAACATGTTGTGCAAGTTCACACCTTTAAGACACATGCAAGTTCACCTTGGTGTAACCTATGAACACTTATGCAAGTTGCCTTTATACACGACATATGTATGTTCATGCAAGTTGGGTTATTTAGTAATGCTAGTTGGGTTAATGTCATGAGGTAAGTGGACACCTTTTAACCCATGTTAATGCTAATGTATGCTAAGTGAAACCCATGTTAATTGTAAAAGAATCTTCTCTTGGAAATATGTCGTGTTAGCATAAGTACGTGGGGAAACAATGGGGTTAATAGACATGTTAATGAAATGGTGTGAAATGGATATGATTAAGCATACCATAAAATGAATAAGCATAAGTGGGAATTTACCTATTGAGTTAGGTCTACCCCATGGGAATTTACCTATTGAGTTAGGTCTACCCATGTTACGAAAAAGTTGATATTAATTAGGGATAATTAATATGGGGGTGATTAATTAGGTATAATTAATCAACTAAGACACGAGGTTGGACCCTTTTGTAGCGGAAGTCTGCCCGGAACCGACCGGCCATCCAGCGGCTACAAATGATTGGCCCAATGTGAGAGGTCTTAGTCATAAATTAAATACATGATTAAAGTAAAGACACGAGGTTAGACCCTTTTGATGACAGAAGTCTGCCCGGAACCAACCGGCATATCCAGCAGTCATAAAAGACGGTCTAATGTAAGAGGTATTTATGAGGTCATGATCTTAATTAATGAATTAAGAAACACTTAACCATATTAGCATGTAGTGGGACATGAGGGGTTAAGTGGGTGCCTTGGGTGGCATGAGGAGACTAGTGGGTGCCCTGGGGTGGCATGTAGTAACTAGTGGGGGTGCCTTGGGTGGCATGAGGAAACTAGTGGGTTGCCTTGAGTGGCAATAGAAAATACGATTAGAATACTTAACCAAAGGGGAACATGTAATTAAAACATGGGTGAAGGGTTAAGTAAGTGCTTTGGGTGGCATGTGGAAATCTAGTGGGTGCCCTAAGTGGCAATTGAAATATGATTGATGACTTAACCAAATCTTAACATGTAAGTGGGCATGACTATATAAGGGGTTAAGTGGGATGCACTAGATAAAAGTAGCAAGCTTAAGTAGTAGCTTGTGGGGGCCCATTTCAACCAATATCCCAAACGTATCTTTGTGGGCTCGACTCTAGTCGAGTGACGGGACACGCATATTGGGCTTGACTATAAGAGGCCAAAACGGGTTAGCGGTGGCAACGCAAGTCCATCGGGTTTCATATGCGTGTGTGGGCCCGGGCTGGTAGATAAGCCGTTGTTGCATCGTGTAGATATAAAGCCGTGCACCGTTGATATTATCAGGTGGCCACCTTGGGGAATGATACACCCCATTGTGGGACCAGCACGGGTATCTACGGTAGGGAGCCGATCGCTTGGGGCAGACGGCACCTGTGTAGGGGTACAAGAAACTACTGGGTAAAAATTACTAAGTACACTTAGTGGGATCAACCTTTAAGTAGGAATTACTCTTGGTGGGTAGAACTGGTGTGGTGCAGTGTAGGAATTACTCTTGGGTGGGTAGATCTGGGGTGGTGTAAGCTAGTAATTATTCTTGGGTGGATAAATGCGTCTTTTTCGGCTATCGTAGTACATCCGGTGTTTAGTTGGCTACTTAGTGTAGTCATTATCCCCAGAGGTACCGTACCTTGTTTATGTCATACCCTAATTACTTTAATGGTTGTATTATTAGGGTTATAGGACTCACTCAGACTTATGTCTGACCCCGTTGTTTTTATCTTTTTCCCAACCCTCAGGTTATCAGAGTGGGCCCGGTACGAGTGGGCTTAGATCAGGCTGCTTTATTCTCTTTTGGAGCTTGGACCATAGATGTAGAGCTCAGCTTACCCTTTCTTTTATGGCTATCAGTTCATGTATTGGGATTATGTACTTTTATTTATCAGGATGGATATTTTGTACTTGACTCTTATTATGGTTTTGTGATGTAACCAAACATGTTTTACTTTCCGCTGCAATGAAATGATGTTTTGAGATTTTCAAGTATTACTTATATCTGTCTTGTTGTAATTTTTCTGTTCTATATTCACTTAAAATACTCCACCGATGCTATGGCATTCCCTTAGCGAGTGACCATGGCGGGTGTGGGGTGTTACAATATATGGTGACAACATGTAATTTTGGGTGAAGTTTTGTGTCAACACAACAACAACAACAAAAGATTTGGTGTATAATTTTCATGAATCAAAATAAAGGTCTCATGTTTATTTTATTTTGTAAATCAAAATAAAATATCTAAACTTTCTTTATCTTATAGATCACAAATCAAAATAAAGATTTAACTTTTGTTCTTATTTTGTAAATCAAAATAAAGATTCAACCTTTTGTTCTTATTTTACAAATCAAAATAAAGATTCAACTTTTGTTTTTATTTTGCAAATCAAAATAAAAATCAAACTTATGTTATAATTTTGCAAACCAAAATAAAAATTTACCTTTCTTTTATTTTGTTAATCAAAACAAAAATTCAACTTTTCATTTTATGTTGTGAATCAAAAAAAAAAAAAATTAAAGATTTAAACTTTCCTTTACTTTGCAAATCAAAAATAAGAATCAAACTTCCTTTTTTATTTGTGAATCAAAAGGTTAACTTTCTTTTACTTTGCAAATCAAAAATAAGAATCAAACTTCCTTTTTATTTGTGAATCAAAAGATTAACTTTCTTTTATAAATCAGAATAAAGATTCAATTTTTTTTTTTTGTAAAACAAAATAAAGATTCAATTTTACATTTTTAAGAAGAAATAAAATGAAAAAATAAAAAATAAAAATAAAGATGAGAACTTTATAGAGATTACATCAGAATATATAGATCTAAACAAGCAGGCTACAACATGACATCACACATCATTACAAATCACACAGACAAATAATAATTCTAATTACCACATCGCAGATATATGATAATTTCGTACATACAATGATTCATGTAACAAATATAATTAAATTATTTAATTATTCGAAATTTAGAAATCTCACAGTGATCTTTGTATGAAATTTCAACATGCTCGGTTTCAACTCTAGTCAGTTTCAGATTGTAGATCTCGTTTATCTGATTCCAACACAACTGAAATTTCTCAATTCTGAAATTGTATGAACAAGTTATAGTTGTTTACACATTTAATTACAATATTTAAACAATAAAATATAATTAAAACTTTAATTACATTTCCCAATTAGAATTAAGGCCGCTATTTCTCTGAATTTCATCGTCTTCTCTTCTGTAATGTGAAGACCCGTTGAACCCATAATCTCCTTTGCGCCACAAAGTGTTCATCCACACAACACGGTTCTCAATCATAACTGTTGAGTTTGTCCGTCTCGTTGTTGGCTACATTTTTGTCGTTGGAATTGCTTGGAATTATTGAATGAATTGGGAGAAAGAAGAAGAAGATTGGAGCGACGTGGCCATTGGTTTTTGGAAGTGGCGGCTACGTATCAATTAGAATTAGGGTTAGGTTACAAATGGCCCTTTATATAAATATTTATAATCTTATTTAATTAATTAATTCTTTTATTTCAAATAAAAACCGTTTATCCAACGTTGTATGATACATATAATGACACATTTATCCTTTTTTCTTTTTTTATTCAAATTTCAAAAGTATCCGCAGTTTGTAATTAAGTGGATAGAGAGAAAATTATACACAAAATAAAGAACAGTTTGGTTGGAGCATTACATGTCATTTATTTAAATTTGTTTATGTTGATAATACATCATGCATGTCTAGCCAATTTGCATGCATGTTGCAAGAACATTTAATGCATGCCATTATTGCATGCTAATGTTGAAGAATCATGCTCACACTATGGTATTTGAAAAGAATAGGATGAAAAATGGTTCCACTTCTTTAATGCATGTTTTAATTACATGCAATTGTACTTTATTTTGTTATAGAAACCAAACATAAGACACGATATATATGCAAATTTAAAGAATTGAAACTTTTTTCATTTAAATTTGAAAAAAAAAGGCAATAAATGGTAGGAGGCAAAAACGGAAATTTTATATGTAGACATCAATTAAAGAATTATTTGAGCATTTAGAAAAAAAATGTTTATATGTAAATCATTCAGAACAAGGGTTGGTGCAATAAATATAATTAATTTCCAGCCAACAAAGAATTGAAACCCTTTTTATGTTCAACGTACCTCCCTTAGTATTAATGTTTCCCTTACATGTTCACTATTTTATAAATTTAATCCAATCTTTTTTTTTTTTGCCAAATATTCATTTAAGCCATTAGTGTTTTCCATAGAATACTCTTTATTTATTTTGCCATGTATCCATTTATAACAATTTGTTTAATTTATCTTACGTTTCGATTCATCTTTTATTCTCACGTATATTCATAGTTGATTATTCTTTCTAAATTTCTTTCTAATTTTTGTCCTTCCCTGATCCTCGCATGCTTCATATTACACCAATTCATTTTTTAATTTATTCTTTTTAGTTTAGTTTCTTACATCACATTTCTTTTATATTCTAGCGAACGCGTACTGCGTATAAACAACGTTGTTCGTTTTAAATCTAATATTATGGAATAAACTATATTAATGTGAACGTAGTGGCGCACGTTCCTTATTTCACAATTAATTATAGAGGAATTTCATATCTAATTACAAATAATTATTTATTAGAACAAATTTGAAATCATTTATTAATCATAAAATTTATATACAAAGTCATTCAATAGTTTAATTTAAAACTGTAATTTTTAAATTTTGACGCATTTTCTAACAAAATTTCATAAAATAAAAACTTTAAATTGGCCTTAAAATTCCGGGTTGTTACAATCTCTCCTACTTAAAATCTTTTCGTCCTCGAAAAGGAACGGAGCTGAAAATTGTTTAATTAACCTATTTAATTTTCATTCTTCTAATTTTATTAGTCGACTAAATTTTTAAATATATATGACTTTTATATATTCAAAAATCATATTTTCTGAGATCGAATCACAAATATGTTATTTATAAACTCGTTACTCTCAACTCATTCTAGGGCATTTCTAACCCCATCTCTCATGAGTTTTCTCATTCTAGGATACTGCTGGTCCTATCTCTAATGAGTATTCCTATTGGATATTACTAATCCAATCTCTGATGAGTCTTCTGTTCAGTTCTAACGAGTTGTACCCCAAAGATTTGAGCTAACCAGAGCTCTGATACCAACTGTAAAGACCCGAAAATCCCCGCCCTTTGTGATCGACCAAAAACCATACAGGTTTAATCCAAAGGTTAGAAATCCTCGAATACTTTAACTTTGGGAATACAAAACATCAGAACAAACACAACAGACTTTTATTACATTATGATAATATAACATCAGAGTACAGAATATATCAGAGTACAAATAAACTACAGCGGAAGATAAATTTTACATTAAATATGATACACAGCGGAAGACTTAAACTGATACAGCGGGAGGCGATCAATGCACTGGACACAGCTTTAAACATCGATCCAGGATCCTGCTAAAGAGATAAATATCTGCAAAAAGCTACTCGACTGCCCGTGTGGAAAATATGGGCACCCGAGTTTGCCAGTGAAACAAACTACAGGTCAGTCATGGGACTGGTATGAGAAATCTTTCTATACTAACTAACAATATGGCGAATCACAGGACCACGCCGCTAACGCGGAACGAGTTTACTCCATTGGATTGCCAGTGCATAATTTAATAAAGTTTATATAAAAATAACGAAATGACTTTTAAAAAATGAAATCATTATAAGACTCAAGTCCTATCACAAAACGCAACGCACACAGGAGGAAAGAGTTTTCTTTTATAATGATCAAACATGCTTAATACGTGAAAAATAATATTTTTATATTATCATTAGTGTCTAAGCAGTATTAAAATACTTCAATATAAATGTATCAATCTTAGACGGCATAGTACACCGTCCTGCTATGTCGCCGTATATAAGCTTATAATCAAGACCGTAATGTCGTATTGGAAATTGGTTTTCTGTCATGAAATCGAGGCTACGGATCGTCCTCTTTCGGTTCGAGACACTCTAGCAAATGCCTCAGGATCCCCCGCAGTGAACCCTTGGATGCGGTAGGGCCGGTCCCCACCTAACGGTGGTGGATTAGTTATGCCTGAACACACGTTTCCCGGTCCCTTTGGATCTATAGTATGACCACTTCCGGCCTATAACAACCCGAGGTACCTCAATCCATCATCCACATAAGTAAAATGTCAGCCAGTTTAAGCACTGACACTACCCCTTAGCTCGAAAGAAACGTGCGCACTCCCTATGGTTCATATCCCGTTTTTGACTCATACCGGGGTGTGAGGCTCGCGAAGTCTCGTTATACACAAAGCTATGCCTAAACAGGCTATGCTTTGATCATCATCCACAAGGCCTGCTTTTCAACAAAGCCTTGATCATTGCATCTTGGCGTGCCATATTGACAATTCACGCCATGTGATCGACAACTATTACTATATACCAGGGTGTTAAGTAGAGAATAAATTCTCCACCACCAAACAGACATATATTAATACAAGTCAATTTAATTACATGAAATGAATTCCAACGTCAGACACGCATCCATTTACAAGTCTGTTCTGGGTCTGAACGAAACCGTAGGCACATTATACCTCGCATATCCAAACAATCAACACTACGTCCGGACGGCTACCCCTGACTCCCCTTCAAGGTAGCTACTCCAATCATGGGCCTCAGTAGCAACACATCGAGGTGAAGATCTTCGGTCTTCAATCACCGCCTTCAACTCTTCGACTTAAATCGACGTATAATCATTTGAAATGAGATTTAACTCGGAGTTTTCAAATGATCCTCACATATATATAAAGTTTAAAACCATTTCATATCGTTATCAGAATTTAATAACGATTATTCATTATGAAAGTAACTATTTTCGTCTAACGGCGCTTCGGGTCGATCGGCGGCCCTGGCGCTGTTTTTATCCAAATTTGATTTACAATTATCTTAAAATCTAACCATCGGATTTTGACGAAATTTATATCGTTTGAAAGATCTTCCCAAAGCGGTCATAACGGTTCCAGTTTTCGGAAAATCCGACGGCCGGATCTTTCAACATAACCGTTTAAAGTTACGATTGCCGATACACGAACTGCAGCGCGCGTTTCGTTTAATTTTACACTTATATATATATATATATATATATATATATATATATATATATATATATATACTAGGCGATTTCAACTATCATTATCTATTCTTTTTTTCGCAACTAAAGTGATGATAAAAATATCCTTTTTTTTTCAACTCTTTTATTTCAACAAAAAGGTTTATTTTTGTTACAACAAAATTGATTATTTTTGTTTAAATATAAATAAACGATTTTGTTTTACATATTCATTTACACTATATGTAAATAAATGTTTTCTTTTCTTTTCTTTATTGATTTACGCCAAATGTAAATAAATGGTTTCTTTTTCTTTGCATTGAAAAAAAAATCTTTTTTTTATATATAGTTTACATTGAAAAATGTAAATCTTCATTTCGTTTTCCTTACATTAGAAAAATGTAATTCTTTTCTATTTATTTCTTTAAATTGAAAAAATGTAATTCTATTCTATTCTCTTTTATTTACATTAGAAAATGTAAATCTATTCTATTCTCTTCTATTTACATTAGAAAATGTAAATCTATTCTATTCTCTTTTATTTACATTAGAAAATGTAAATCTATTCTATTCTTTTTTATTTACATTAGAAAATGTAAATCTATTCTATTCTTTTTACATTGAAAAATGTAAATTCATTCTTTTTAATCTTTACATTGAAAAAAATGTAAATGGTTCCATATTAAAACAATTGTCATTTTTCTATATGTTAACTTTACATAAAAATGTAATTTTACTTCTTTTATTTACATTGAACAAAAATGTAAATTTTCTTCTCTTTTGATTACATTATAAATATGTAATATAAAACATGTTTCTATGTCAACATGAACAATGTTTATTAGTCTAACATGAACCATTTTGATTAATTTACCCATTACATTAAAAATAGAGTTTTTAATGTAAAACATGTTTATTTAAATTAAAACATGAACATATTCATATTTACTTCATTACATTAAATTGAGATTTTAATGTTTAACATTATTTTTGTTCGCCAATTCTAATGCGACAAAAATGATGGTTTCAACATTATACACTTTTATATTCAATAAAATAATATAATTTTTTTTCGCCAATTCTAATGCGACAAAAATGATGATTATTTGGCGATGTGCATTTTAATGCAAGAATAATCAAATTTTTATTCGCCAATTCTAATGCGACAAAAATGATAACTAAAAATGTATTCCTTTTAAATATGATGACATAGCAATAAAAATGTATTCTTTTTAACTATGTCATATTTTTATTTACTCTAAATGACTTCTTTTCCTTTTTATTATTTATTTACACTAAATGACTTCTTTTCCTTTTTATTATTTATTTACACTAAAGAAAATATAAATAAAAGGGTCATTTAAATTATTCCTTTATTTACATAAAGAGAATGTAAATAAAGTGCCATCGTAAATATGTGTTTTATTTACATAAACATGTAAATAAGATTTCATCGCTAAATTTGTCTCTTTTATTTACATAGAAAATGTAAATAAAATTTCACCGTTAAATTTGTCTTTTTCATTTATATAAAGAATGTAAATGAAATTTCATTGCTAAATTTATCCCTTTTATTTACATAGAAAATGTAAATAACGGTGCCCACATATTTTGTACTTTTTTATTTACACTAAAAGTAATGTAAATGACGGTGTTCACAAACTGTATATTTTTATTTACATTAAAAATAACGTAAATGACTGTATTCACAAATTGTACATTTTTATTTACATTAAAAATAACGTAAATGTCGGTATTCACAAATTGTACATTTTTATTTACATTAAACTTTGTTCCCCTTTCTAAATGTTCAATTCACATATAAGTGTAAATGAGGTTTCCCCTTTCCCTACATGTTCAATTCACATATCACCACATATGAAATGATCTAAATTTTGGTGTTAGTTTACACATTCATTCCAACATTACCATATATGGTGACAACATGTAATTTTGGGTGAAGTTTTGTGTCAACACAACAACAACAAAAGATTTGGTGTATAATTTTCATGAATCAAAATAAAGGTCTCATCTTTATTTTATTTTGTAAATCAAAATAAAATATCTAAACTTTCTTTATCTTATAGATCACAAATCAAAATAAAGATTTAACTTTTGTTCTTATTTTGTAAATCAAAATAAAGATTCAACCTTTTGTACTTATTTTACAAATCAAAATAAAGATTCAAATTTTGTTTTTATTTTGCAAATCAAAATAAAAATCAAACTTATGTTATTATTTTGCAAACCAAAATAAAAATTTACCTTTCTTTTATTTTGTTAATCAAAACAAAAATTCAACTTTTCATTTTATGTTGTGAATCAAAAAAATATATTTAAATTTTCCTTTACTTTGCAAATCAAAAATAAGAATCAAACTTCCTTTTTTATTTGTGAATCAAAAGGTTTACTTTCTTTTACTTTGCAAATCAAAAATAAGAATCAAACTTCCTTTTTATTTGTGAATCAAAAGATTAACTTTCTTTTATAAATCAGAATAAATATTCAATTATTTTATTTTATTTTATTTTGTATAATAAAATAAAGATTCAATTTTTCATTTTTAGAAAGAAATAAAATAAAATAAAAATAAAAATAATAAAGATGAGAACTTTATAGAGATTACATCAGAATATATAGATCTAAACAAATAGGCTACATCATGACATCACACATCATTACAAATCACACAGACAAATAATATGTAATAACCCGAAAATCTGGGCCAGTTTAAAATTTTTATTTTGGCAATTTTAATGAATTTTGAACATTTAAAATGAATTATTTTAAATAATATCGACGGGGAATTTATTTTTAATATAGAATCGAACGTATATATTATATACGTCGTCGTTAGAATATAAATATTTATTTTAAATTATAAATAGAATTGAAAATGGCGTGCTAGTTCGATAATTCGATTTCAAACTTCAATTGAATGTACCGGTGCAAAACAATCCGGATTTTAGTGAAACCAAAAACACTAGGATCTAATTGGGAATATCTTTCCAACGAATCCGAAAAATCGAAATTTCATGGCGGGAATCAAAAGATATGTCCAGTTGAAAATTCTGAATAGTCGCTATGGAATTCAGGCCCTTAAAAATGGGAATTTTGCAAACGACCTCGGATTTCGACGAAACCACTTTTGTTGGGTCCGTGATGTCAAATTATTGCTAGATTCCAAATTTCATAATTTTTCGAATCAATATGTGAGCATGGCATAGGAAAAAGCGTTTGACCATTTTTTAGTTGATTTTAATCGACTGGAAATTGGCCATTTTTCAAATGGTCTCAGAATTCGATGAAACTGGTTTTATTAGAACCGTATCGCCAATACGAAGTTAGAAAATATTTTTCGGGAATTTTTAGAATTAGTATGTGACCCCGGTAAATTGAAATGCGCGTTCAAATTCAATATATAGAGTTATATGTTGATTTTGACGAAAACTGATCGAAACAGTCGAATCGGCTTATGGTACATATCCCATTGTGTTCGGAATGTGGGTGAAATGCTATGGACGACAAGCGGTGGGCCTCGTTTAGAGGTCGTATGTAAAAGTCAACTTTTAGAAATTAAATAATATAAAATAATTAACTTCCTCTCTCTCCTCTCCCCTTATACTCTGCCCCCCCCCCCCCCCCGTTCGATTTAAATCAGAAGAAAAAGAAAAAAAAATGATGAAAAGGGGCGACGGGGGGATGAACCGCCGCCACCGTATCGCGCCCCCCAGGTGGCGCGCCCGCCACTAGAGCCTCCCCCCTCCCCTTCCACGCAGGCCCCTCTATCCCCTTCTCGCGTACGAGACCCCACGCCCTACCCCTAAGTTCGCCGCTGAAGCCATAGTCCGACCATCAGTCCCCATCCGACCCTCCAGCACCTCGATCCCCCCCCCCCCCCCCCGCGCCCCCTTCTTCTCCCCAAGACGCGAACCCCCAAAGCCCACCCTCCCTCCTCCTCTTCCGCTGGACTACGCGAGCCCCCTTTTCAGTGACCGACACCCAATGCTCCTGCACTTGAACCACGACGACTCGCCATTCCGGTTTCCACAGTAACGCAACCCCCTTTCAACGATTTGCAGTAAGTTTTTCCTCTTTTTCCTAATTTAATTTGTTTATTCTCTATAAAATCATTTTTCTTTTGTTTAGAGAAAACATAGTAGAAAATTTTGGATTTTTAATATATAAAACAGCGAAGAGAACATGATTGTTTATATGAATGATTTTTCATTGAAGATACGAAGTTTATAAAGAAAGTTTGAATTTTTATATAATAAAGAAGTTAAAAATATAATTTTTATACTAGTGGCATGTTAAAAATATGATTTTTTTTATACGTATGATAGTAAAAATATGATTTTTATTCATGTAGAGTAATAAAAATATAATGTTTATAAGGAGAAGATCAATATAAAAATATAATTTTTATAACAAAGTGAAGATAACAATTTGATTTTTATATATATGAAGTGGAGATAAAAATTTGATTTTTATATATATGAAGTGGAAATAAAAATATAATTTTTATACATGAAGTGATAATATAAAAATGCGATTTTTATATATGTAGTGGATACGGACGACGAAAGTGGCAAAGGGCAAGAACGATGAAGATTTCCTACATATGAAGAGTCGTGGCGTTTGGATTAGCTTTTGTGAGAACTTCTCACTCTTCAATTTCTTTTTCTAGTTATATATATATATACTAGGATGCAGACGGTGTTTAGTAGCACCCGACACAATCGTCCACAGACCATGCACTTGTTTGTTTGGTTGTGTAGTTGGTTAGATTATTTGGGTTGAATTGAATTGTTTGGTGAAATGAAATTGATTTGATTGATGTGTGAATGGCGTGGGCCATCACTAGACCGGGGATAAGGCTAGGCCTTGTCCCGTTTCTAGTATCGTGCCGTTATGCCGCCGAAATTTTCTAAAATAAGTTAGAAAAATAAAAATATCATTTTTATTTTGTAAATGAACTGAATAAAAATTCATGTGTTAAAATAAAATATTTTATCGTTAAAAATATAATTTTTAACGTGAATGTGAATAAATAAATATTCGTTCACAAACCAGACGGTTTGTTTATGTACACCTATTTGAAGGACATTGATTGGGACGATAAATTTTACACATCGCCCAACTGCACAAATAAAATCTGTGTTTGATTGTTTGATACCCCACACGGGTATTGGGATAATATATGATATACACTAATCCCAATAATTAGTTGTATGTCGATCGATGGATCGACAGGATGTTACAAGCGTTAGATATCTATATTTGATGCTTATACAGTGTAGTGCACTTTGGATGATGGTTGATTATTTATCATTGCTATTATATACATGTGTTGAATGGAATCCATATAATTAACTTTATATGGTAATTGATTGGGCCTCATTCCAATCGGGAAAATAAAGATCATTATAAAATAAAGGTTCATGTGTTGACTGTACTCATCCGTTGAGATTGGTCATGTGTTGAACGAAATATTTTAACAATAAAATTTACATCTTTATCATTATAAAATAAAGGTTCATGTGTTGACAGTACTCATCCATTGAGATTAGTCATGTGTTGAACGAAATATTTTAACAATAAAATTTACATCTTTATCATATAAAATTAGAAATTAACTGGAAAATAGACGAGATGAGTGGTCTCCTGGATATTGATCTGATGTTGGTTTCGGCCTTCGGGGTTAATATTCAGGGAATCGTTCTCTTACTAATTTACGGTTGGAGTCTGATCTAATATCAAACGATAGATACCTTAATTTTCATAAAATATATTAAATAACAAAAATAGTCACACGTGGACAGTACTCATTCGTTGAGATTAGTCATGTGTTGACAAGAATAAATATTCATTTATTGAATAGAATAACGGAATTATTGAAATATATAAAGCCGTGTTGATTAGAGATGCGCTATTTTGATGCGAACGATATTTATATCGATTATATTCGTTTTTATAAATTGAATAGAAAAGAAATCTGAATTGAATCGAATAGAAAACCAATTTGAATTGAATCGAATAGGAAACCAATTTGAATTGAATCGAATAGAAAACCAATTCGAATTGAACTGAATAGAAAACCAATTTGAATTGAATCGAATAGAAAACCAATTTGAATTGAATCGAATAGAAAACCAATTCGAATTGAACTGAATAGAAAACCAATTTGAATTGAATCGAATAGAAAACCAATTTGAATTGAATCGAATAGAAAACCAATTCGAATTGAACTGAATAGAAAACCAATTTGAATTGAATCGAATAGAAAACCAATTTGAATTGAATCGAATAGAAAACCAATTTGAATTGAATCGAATAGAAAACCCATTTGAATTGAATCGAATAGAAAACCAATTTGAATCGAATTGAATATAAAACCAATTTGAAATGAATTGAATATAAAACGAATTCGAATTGAATTGAAAACGAATTCGAATTGAATTAAAAACGAATTGAAATGAATTCAAATTGAATTGAAATTTGAATTGAATAGAAATGAATTTTAAAACGAATTTATAAGGAAAAATTTAATTTTGATTTGAATTGAAATGGAAGTTGAAATTGTTTTTGAAACAAATTTAAAAACTATTTATATAATTCGTTTTAAATAGAAATCGACGAAATATATATTATTTATATTATATATATATAATATAATGGTCTGAATAGAATGCGCCATGTCGCGGCAGTTCGTAAATTTCGACCATTAACTTCGAACGGATATTACGGGAGATCCGACCGTCGGATTCTCCTAAAACCGGAACCGTTGGGTTCGTATCGAAAAGGGCTTTCTAACGAATATTAGAAATTTGAAATCTAACAGTTGGATTTGGAGATACATCCAAATCAAATTTGGAAAAGGTCGCTGTAAGTGCAGTTCGATGGCCGTTGATGGAAATCGACTGTACAGGCCTTAATAAAATTATTAAAAATAGTAATAATTTGTTTAAAATCATAAGAAATGATTTGGAAAAAATTGGGATGAAAAACTCCATATTTGAAAAGATAAAAATAGATTTTTATCGAAATGAACTAGTTTTGAACTAAAATTAAACCCGTTTATTTTTAAATAAATAAATTGGATTTGAAACGAGTTTTAATAGAATTGATTTGTGGGTTTATCGTGAACGGTGTTTTAAATAACACTAGTTCTTTAACCCGATAATAAATAAAATGTGATTTGGGTTTATCGTGAACTGTGTTTTAAATGACATTAGTTCTTTAACCCAGTAAAAGGAGTTTTAATGAATCTGCAATTAGATTGAAATGGGGAATTGATAATTTAAATTATCAAATTTAGAAATTGAGCGAGAATGGAGTATCACCAGTTTTGCTCCAAAGCGATAGTTAAATCTTTAATTAGATTTGAACGTGAAATGGTAATTAATTTTACCGATAACACCATAGTATTAGATATGGAGTATTAACAATTTTGCTTCATGGGATGAATAGGTTGGGATTGGGAAATAAAATAAATAATTACTTCGGTGTGGTTCGCTAATTTCGACTAGATTGGAAAACCATAATTTGGTTTGAAATGACATCCAAAGGAAGATTAAAGGATAAATTTTAAAGAATTTATCTTGGATAAAATTAATGGGAACCTTTCCCTAAGAAGATGAAATTTAGAAACTAGCTGTAGGTTAGTTAAGAAGAATGGTTTCCTGGGTATTGATCTGATGTTGGTTTCGGCCTTCGGGGTTAATATTTAGGGAATTGTTCTCTTGCTAATTTACGGTTAGTGACCGATGAATTGGAATGAGGCGTATGTTGTGTTTGTGTAACATTTGTTTTTAATATACGCGGGTTGTTCGGAAAGGCCGGGTTTATACCCATTCTGAATAACCGATTCGACGATAAGTCGAAGATGAAGACGGTGGTTGAAGACCGGAAATCTTCACATCGTTTGGGTGATTACTGGTGATCTTGATTGGGCTGTACACCTTAGATGAGGGAATCAGTTGGTGGTCGTCCAGACGTACTTGGAGATCGATGGATATGCGAGGAAAGTGCCTCCGATTTCGTTCAGACCTAGAACGAACTTGTAAATGGATTGTGTGTCTGACATTGGATTTTATTTTGTGTTGATTGATTTCTATTAAATATATATCTGTTTGGTGGCGGAGAATTTATTCTCTTGATTAACGCCCTTCTCTGAGACGTACAAGCTTAGAGGTTATATATCGATAGATATCAATCGCATGGCATGAATTGCCTGTGTGGCACGCTGAGTTGCATGGATCAAGGATTCTGTTGAAAAGCAAAGTCTTGTGGTTGATGATCAAAGCACGGCCTACGTGGTAGCTTTGTATATAGCGTGGATTCGCGAGCCTCACACCTTGGTATGAGTTAAAAACGGGAGAGTGACCGCTGGGAGAACATGACATTTCTTTCTAGCTATGGGTGATGTCAGTGACCTACCAGCCCTGACATTTATATACTTTTCACCCGCATGGTTGTTAGATGCGAGGCGCCTCGATTATAGGTCTGTAAGGACCGGGAAACGTGTGTTCAGGCATAATTAATCCTCAAACGTAAGAGAGGACCAACCCAGCCGATTCCAGGGGTTGCCCAGAGTGTGTAGTCCCGAGGCATTTGCTAGAGTGTCTCGAAGCGGAGAGGATCTTGCCCCTTGCCTCGACTCATGACGGAAATCCAATTTCCAATACGATATATTTCGGTTTTATTTGTAGAGCCTAGTATGGCGACATGATAGATGGTACCCATGCCGCCTAGGATTGATATTTATGATTGAAATTGTTTTGAAACTATACACATAATAGTATCAAATGATTTGTTCTAAACGTACCAAGCATGTTTGGCTATTATAAGGGAAAACCCTATCCTTCGGCTTACGTTGGATTGTGTGATGGGGCCTGGGTCTTATAATAGCTTCATTTTTCGAAAAAGCATTGTGTTGTCTTTACTATGCACTGATATTCTTGGGAGGAAACCCGTTCCGTGTTATACGGCGTGGTCACTTGAATTACTCTCTTTTAAAGTAAAGTTTTAAATAACTGTTTTAGTTCTCACACCAGTCACATGACTGACCTAGAGTTTATTTTTTTAACCTAAACTCTAGGTGCCCTTACTTTCTACACGGGCAGCGAGTAGTTTTGGTTTTGCAGATTTATATTCACAGGATCCTGATTTACAGCTGGAATGATGCTCGGAAAGCTCTGTATCCGTGTATTACTTTCAGTTATGTTTTGTATTATTTTTCCGCTGCAGTACTGTATTGTACTCTCTGATATTTATCGAATGTAATTTATTCATTTATACTCTGTATATTCTTGTATCTGATGGAATTGTTGTAATAGCAATGAAATGTTCTTCCGTCCGCGTTCATTTCTGTGTTGTTCTCAAAGTATCCGCTCTTTCCTTAACGGGGAAGAAACGGGTCCTCACATTTGGTATCAGAGCTTTGCTTTACAGAGCTCGAGAACAAGACACATTAGAACCATACGAAAGAATTCATCAGATATTGGATTAGTAATATCCAATTAGAATGACTCGTTAGAGATAGGATCAATAGTATCCTAGAATGAGTGTGAATAGTATATTTTTCAAAAGAAAACAATTTTGTTTTGAAAATTTAAAATCATTTTATTCGTATTTGAGTAATTTATTTATTTTGAATTTGGACAATCCAATATATAAAGATTTTGCATATACGCGTCATGAACGTATATTCGAAGTTTTAATATACTGGATAGATATAGAATCACGTTCTAGTCCCCCGGAGATGGTACTAATAATTGTCATGACATCATCAGTATTTATGTTTGTGTTTCGAAGGTGTGATTTCTATATATTTCCATTAGACTGGTGTGAGAACCAAAACTTATATAGATAAATACATTGTTGTGAATTGGCATCAAAAACATGATTTCTGTATATGTATCAAAATTATGAATTTGAAACGTTAATTCACTAATTGATTGATGTTTGTGTTGTTTGTTTATTTGTTTGATAATTTTGAACCATTAGCCTAATTGAATCAAATATTGAATTGTGTTGAAAATTAGTCGCATTCGCTTGCATATACATGTACTCACACTGAACAGGTCATAGCAAGGAGGCTAGAGCAGAGAATAAAATTTGTTTGCCCGACAAATAGGTACATATTTACTATAATTTAATGTTTTGTTCGGGTGATGATGATTTTATGAGCCGATTGGCTTTTTCTTTTTGAGATCAGAAGGCCTATATGGCAATTTCGGGATTTTCCCGTGGCTCCCGGTGCAGGGGAGGTTATGGCGAAATTTTTCGAAAATTTAGGGTGTTAGCCAAATTTTTGAAGAATTTGAAAATTCTCAGAAACTAAAAAGTTGGAGAATGGAAGCTAGATCGAACGTAGAGTTGATTAATCAAACCACTTTCGACTTTGTTCCTTTTCGGGGACGAAAAGTTTTAAGTGGAGGAGATTGTAATAACCCGAAAATCTGGGCCAGTTTAAAATTTTTATTTTGGCAATTTTAATGAATTTTGAACATTTAAAATGAATTATTTTAAATAATATCGATGGGGAATTTATTTTGAATATAGAATCGAACGTATATATTATATACGTCGTCGTTAGAATATAAATATTTATTTTAAATTATAAATAGAATTGAAAATGGCGCGGTAGTTCGATAATTCGATTTCAAACTTCAATTGAATGTACCGGGTGCAAAACAATCCGGATTTTAGTGAAACCAAAAACACTAGGATCTAATTGGGAATATCTTTCCAACGAATCCGAAAAATCGAAATTTCATAGCGGGAATCAAAAGATATGCCCAGTTGAAAATTCTGAATAGTCGCTATGGAATTCAGGCCCTTAAAAATGGGAATTTTGCAAACGACCTCGGATTTCGACGAAACCACTTTTGTTGGGTCCGTGATGCCAAATTATTGCTAGATTCCAAATTTCATAATTTTTCGAATATGTGAGCGTGGCATAGGAAAACGCGTTTGACCATTTTTCAGTTGATTTTAATCGACTGGAAATTGGCCATTTTTCAAACGGTCTCAGAATTCGATGAAACTGGTTTTGTTAGAACCATATCGCCAATACGAAGTTAGAAAATATTTTTCGGGAATTTTTAGAGTTAGTATGTGACCCCGGTAAATTGAAATGCGCGTTCAAATTGAATATATAGAGTTATATGTTGATTTTGACGAAAACTGATCGAAACAGTCGAATCAGCTTATGGTACATATCGCATTGTGTTCGGAATGGGGGTGAAATGCTATGGACGACAGGCGGTGGGCCTCGTTCAGAGGTCGTATGTAAGAGTCAACTTTTAGAAATTAAATAATATAAAATAATTAACTTCCTCTCTCTCCTCTCCCCTTATACTCTGCCCCCCTCCCCCCGTTCGATTTAAATCAGAAGAAAAAGAAAACAAATGATGAAAAGGGGCGACGAGGGGGATGAACCGCCGTCGCCGCCACCGTTTCGCGCCCCCCAAGGTGGCGCGCCCGCCACCAGAGCCTCCCCCCTCCCCTTCCACGCAGGCCCTCTATCCCCTTCTCGCGTACGAGACCCCACGCCTTACCCCTAAGTTCGCCGTTGAAGCCACAGTCCAACCATCAGACCCCATCCGACCCTCCAGCACCTCGATCCCCCCCTCCCCCCGCGCCCCCTTCTTCTCCCCAAGACGCGAACCCCCAAAGCCGACCCTCCCTCCTCCTCTTCTGCTGGACGACGCGAGCCCCCTTTTCAGCGACCGACACCCAATGCTCCTCCACTTGAACCACGGCGACTCGCCCCTCCGGCCTCCACAGTAACGCAACCCCCTTTCGACGATTTGGAGTAAGTTTTTCCTCTTTTTCCTAATTTAATTTGTTTATTCTCTATAAAATCATTTTTCTTTTGTTTAGAGAAAACATCGTAGAAAATTTTGGAATTTTAATATATAAAACAGCGAAGAGAACATGATTGTTTATATGAATGATTTTTCATTGAAGATACGAAGTTTATAAAGAAAGGTTGAATTTTTATATAATAAAGAAGTAAAAAATATAATTTTTATACTAGTGGCATGTTAAAAATATGATTTTTTTATAGGTATGATAGTAAAAATATGATTTTTATTCATGTAGAGTAATAAAAATATAATGTTTATAAGGAGAAGATCAATATAAAAATATAATTTTTATAACAAAGTGAAGATAACAATTTGATTTTTATATATATGAAGTGGAGATAAAAATTTGATTTTTATATATATGAAGTGGAAATAAAAATATAATTTTTATACATGAAGTGATAATATAAAAATGCGATTTTTATATATGTAGTGGATACGGACGACGAAAGTGGCAAAGGGCAAGAACGATGAAGATTTCCTACATATGAAGAGTCGTGGCGTTTGGATTAGCTTTGGTGAGAACTTCTCACTCTTCAATTTCTTTTTCTAGTTATATATATATATACTAGGATGCAGACGGTGTTTAGTAGCACCCGATGTAGGATCTAAATTAACCCTAGAGGGGGGGGGGGGGTGAATAGGGTTTATTGCAGATTTTCACAGAGTAATTAAATAATCACAGCACAGATAATAATCAGAGTAAATGCGGAAAATAAATAACACACAGATATACCCAGCTTCGGCAAAACCCTGCCTACTGCTGCATTCCCCAAGGTTTCTACTAGGAGTTAAAACAATCTCTACGCTTACAACCCCCTGTAAACTCGCGACACTCGCTCCCAACTGTTCTTAACCCTACGCTCAAAACCCTGCACTGGTTTTTATCCCTAAAACCAGATTTCCCCGAATTACAAACACTGTAATTCGTCTCCCTAGTTTTAGAGACAAACTAGAAAACTCTGGACTGATTACAAAGTTGAAATTAAAGACAAACTAAATCAAGACAAAAACCCTTAATAAAAAAAAACTTTGAAAACCCTAGTTTTAAATAAGGGTTATCCCCTTTAACTTGGCCGACCCCCTTTAGTTATTGCTCCACCACTTTATTCTTGAGTCCGATCTCTTTTCTCTGGAAAGAAAAATGGCGGCCTAGGGTTTGCGATCTAGGGTTTCCTTCTTTGCAATCTAGGGTTTTGATTTTGCTTCGATCTGATGGGCGCCGCTATATCGTGTGACGATCTCGAATTCCTATTGCAAGCTATCCTTCGATTGAGTTGTTGAAGCTCTGATTTGAATCCAAGACTTTTCCTTTTCCTGGTATGATTTTTAATTCGATTGTTTGCTTTTTAACTTCTTTGATCTTGGATGTGCTTGGATTTTATGATCATTGCCGATGAGGATTGTGTGATATATATAGGATTAAAATCCCTAAAGTTCTGCTCTGATTTCGTCCTTGAGACTTGGCTATGATATTGCGATTGCTTTGAATTGATCTCTTTATTTCTTTTATTTGGGGCCAGGAAGTATATTCCTTTAATCTCGGTACCAATTTGTGGGATAGGTTCTGGACTTTAAATCTGGTTTGAAATCTTCAGTCTTTTTGAAAAACTTGCGTGATTTTTTTTTTTGAAATGATCTTTGATTTATTTTGGCTTTTGTTCCTTAATTTCTGGAATGAAGATAACACTCGATCTTCCTTTGAACAAATTTAATATCCTGATTTGTTTGGAAATTTATTAAGTTTGAAAATTTCAAACTTTGTGGAGTAACTTGTATTGTGATTTCTGGACTTTTGAATTGAACTGTTACCTCCTTCTTTGCCGTGTGCATCATAGATGATGTTGTACAGATGTTTTTCTTGATTATTTCCGAACATTTAATATTACTTTTGATAAAGATAATACTTGACCTTGCTAAACTTGCATCATTGATTATATCACTGATTTTTCAACAAATTTAAACTGATGCTAAACTTGATTGCTCTCAACTGATTCCTTGGTTTATGGTTCATCAAATCTTTGACACTTTGCATGACTTACTTTGATAAGAACAGATATTGTTTCACTATCCATTTATTTGTATCTGTGTCATGCAGTTTGCACCATTCTGTCTTGCTGTTTGAACTTGACCTGTTCATGCTTACAAACTGCTTCATCCATGTTGACCCTGTGTACACGCATGTACAATGCTGTGTTCACTATGCTACTTGATTCCATCTGTCCTCTTGAGCAATTTGCTCTTGTTCACTTCTGTTGGTAAAAAAATACTGTACTTTAATCTTGCATTGTTGTTGCTTTGGTCTTCTATGTCCTTGTTTGTATTACCCTGAGTGTTTGTGCATGTGCTAGTTAGTTTTGCGTTCCTGTGACTATTTGTGTCTCCCTTGCTTCTTGCTTGACCCCTTGGTGCACTGTGTGCATGCTTAACTATATAAAACTGACTTAACGGCTTGCCTTTTGTAATACTTCATGATATAAACTTGTATACTGTAATGATTTTTCTGAATATATGTCATTAAGTTTAAACCCTGATTTCTGGAATTTTAAAACCTTCTTTAAATCATTCTTTTCAAAAACATTTTTCATGTTTTTGATATGAACAGTTGCTTCTTTAAAACTGGACAGCTACTTTAGCCTCGGCCTTGAAAGAATTATATGAACAGATGCTACATTTGATCTTGGCACTACCTTGATCAAACTGTTTTTTTTTTTTTTTTTTATTCTCTGGACTGTGGTATTGCACTTCCCTGACTTGTCACACAAGCTCCTGTACACTCACTTTTTTGCATTTGATTACAACTTGACATTTGCTTTGTCTCTTTTGTAATTGGTGCATAATCATTTTACTTGTACTTTGCTGTGTACACTTTCATGCGGCTTGTCATTTTTGCTGCACTACTTGTTCACTTTTCATTAAGCTATTTCAACCAATACTTTGTATGCTTGTTGCTCTGCCTTGTTTACTTGTACCATATAGCTATTGCACCATGCTGGTTTGACCCTGTTGTCATTCATGCCATGTCTTCATTATCTTTGTTACTTCCTGTAGTTTTGTTAACACTGCCGTACTATGCTTTATTCATGTTTTGACTTGCTTATGACTTTCTTGTATGTTGACTTGTCGACCATTTTACTTTTGCTTTTGACTTTGTTCATGTTCATGAGTATATTGCGCTGAGTCGAGATGGTCCAAGTGGCTACTCCTCAGTCGCGACACTGGATTGGCGTGGTAGTGCACACGTGTGTACACGTGTGTACATGCAGCCATCTAGACGAGTTTTTCTGTCCCTGCATATCAGACAAAGTCTAGAAAAATGATGAGCAACACACCGCAAATCTGAGGCAAATAAAAATTAAAAATAAATTTTTTATTTGCTTTTATTTAATTTTTATTTTTGTGGCAGTCTACTGTGGGTGTTCTTTTGTATGTGACAGGTATGAAGATAACTGGATTGACTGTGGAATGCTGTGAAGTCAAGAAGACTGAAGATGATGATATTAATATGTGTCAGTATATATGAGTGAACTGTATAGAAATGTAGTGTGTATGAAATTGTAAGTGTTGTAAAGAGGAACTGAGTATGAAATTGAAAATTTTGAAATGTCTATTAATGATGTATATACAAATAGTGAAGTCGTAAATCTGTACTGTTTAAATATTGAAATAAAATATTCTTGTTCAAATAAAATACTCTGTGAATTTTTAAATTTTTGTATAGTTGTACTTTATTTAAACAGAAATATTATATTCCTGTCTGATGTGTAGTATACCAGTACAGTTACAAACACATTCAATAATAAAATAAATTTGGTTGTTATCATCAAACAAAAATCATATAATTGTGTATACAACACTGTTATATACAACAATCTCCCCCTTTTGATGATGACAAACAAATAAAAGATTTTGAATGTGTTTTGAACGTGAAATATATTACTCCCCCTATTTGTATGCTCCCCCTACAACTGAACTCCCCCTATATATGTGGAAAAATATGAATGATGAAATCCAATTGACCAATCTCCCTCTAGATATTTAACTTTCAATCTTAAAATATTTTTGAATTAATACTCAACAATCAAAATCTTGACCATTCTCCCCCTTTTGTTATCATCAAAAGGAAAATAGAAATCGAAACAGTGATGAATATAGATTAAAAATATAAATTCATATTCAGAGAGAGAATATATATCGTAAAACCCATTTAATCAAACAAAAATCATAATAATCTTTAAATCGGAAGCAAATTTCACTTTCAGAATGAATGGATTTACGATGGATTTTATCAAATGAGGAGAGTTCAATAAAAATTGAATATTTGAATATGAATTTTAAAGATTTTAAATATGCTAAAAAAGTGTTAAGCACTTTCTAACCACGCATAGCCCAAAGGTCTTTTAAATGGGGTTAGTAGTAACTTAACTTTATCCTCTCTAATGAGTTCCATCCATGCACAGCCCGAAGGTCTTTTAAGTGAGAATGGAAGCACATAGAAATTAAGGTAATTCACCCACGCATAACCGCGAGGATTTTTAAATGGGAGTGAATACCAAGGATAAATTATTATTATTTTTTTTTAATTTTAAGAATAATTAGAACTCCCCAAATTAAATAAAACCATGATGAATGACAGAAATATGATAGATATAGAAGATGGTCGTGAAATAAGCTCTAATTCAAAGATATTATAAAATTTGTTTAATCATCATGAGATTTAAAATAATATCTCTTCTAATTATGAATTATACCATAGTCGCAACTCATCACAGTTTCATAAATCTATCAATGATTTTGATGAGTCCCAAAACGGTTCAAATTAATCAATAATTTCAATTTTTGAATAAATAATCAAAAATAATTTTAAAATTGAAAATATCAATTTTAAGAGGAGTTTTTTGAAAAAATGCAAGTTGAAAATCAGCTTAAAAAAAATTTAATCAGTTAGAAAATGAAATTTTCTAATATTTTTGAGACTGATTGCTCCTAGACAATTTTTAAAACCATTTATATATTAATTCAAATTGTCTATGAATTTTAACTAAATTCAGTTACTGATTTTCCAACTTATTATTTAAACACCAATAAATTAATTTCCTTATCAGAGCAGCACAAGATCATTTTCAAAGCAAGAATCACAAGAGACATCCTCAGAGAATTTTTAGACAAACTCAAGAAACAGTCAACATATCAAATTTGAAGATAATTGTTTGAAATCACCAAAAAAAAATCAATTTTTATAGTCCAAGATTTTCAACAATTCATAACGAATGATTTCAAAAAACAACCAAGTAAAAATAACCTAAAAGAAATAAAAGTACGAGTTTAGAGATCATACCTGACTTACCATAATCAACGTGATGCAATGAATCTCCAACTCTGAATCTATGGCTAAGGAACTCCAAATAATTTGATATATGAATCAACTTGAATTTTATCTAACTTAAGCACAGTTGTTCCTCAGCCTCCCATAGTACCTAAATGTTTATATGATCGAGTGGTCTAACAAAAGTTGTTTTACCACTCTTATCTTCGTTTACATGTTTTGGTACCCAAACCCGTTTATATAACAATCCATTACTATTCACTAGCGTACCCTTTGGAAGCCAAATTTGTTTAGATTTGCTGAAATTTATTTTGTTTATTTTTGGAATCCAAACAGATTTAAATGAATTGTTTTTAAACGAGTTATCAATTTGTTTATGATTTAAAAACCCTTTGAAATTATTAAATTTCAAAAATTCAATTTGATTGTTTTCAAAGCCAATTAAAGGATTTTTAAAATCATCAAAATTTTGTTTTTCAACTTGATCAGATTCAAATCCAAGTCCCTTTTTATTCTGAACAAAAAATTGATTTTTTAACAACATGTTCAACGATTTCTCTCCTTTAGAAAATTTAGTCAAAGCTGACTCCAGTCGTTGAATTTTAAATTTAAGATCGCTATTTTCTTTCGTTAAATTTGAACAGCGATTAATAGCGATTTTCCTCTTTTCAGCATCAGTTTGTTTTAAGATCAAATTTTCGTTTTCAAGTGCTTTGATTCTAGCATCGGACTTGGAAATTTCAATTTCAAATTGTTCTTGCTTTTCAAAATCAAGTTTTTCAGATTCTCTAATCTTTTCAATCACCTTTTCAAAATCAAGATTTTTATTTTTCAAATTCATGTTTTCACTTTTAAGTAACTCAAGATCAGTTTTTAATTCCAAAAAATCGTTACTCAAAAATTGACATTTTTCACATTCTGAAAGCGGTGAAATCTTGACTTTTTCAAGTTTTGTTTCTAAACTGTTATTTTCTTGAACTAGTTTTGACCTATCAGATTTTAATTTCTTAACTTTTAGTTCAAGAGAATCAACGGTTTTTGTGAGATCGTGACACATTAGAATTAAATCTTTATAAGTAAAACTCGATACCTCACTTGAATCCTCTTCACTACTTTCTGAAACAGAATGAGCCATAAGACACAAATTAGCTTCCTCTTCTTCACTTTCAGAAACTTCTTCTCCTTCTTCGTCATCCCATGTAGCAGCAAAGGCTTTCTTCTTTCTTCTGAACTTCTTCTTCTTTTCATTTTTAAGATGTGGGCAATTTGGTTTGATATGTCCGGGTTTCTTGCAATTGTAGCAAAACACTTCATCGTTTGAACTATCTGAACTTTCAGACTTGTCGGTTTTTGAATTCTTCTTTCGTGGTTTGTATTTTCCTTTGGCCCACTTTTTCAAAACCATGGCTAGCTCTTCAGCGGGATCATCATCATTACTTTCAACAGAATTATTTAGAGCGATTGTCTTTTTCTTTGATTCAGAATCCTTTCGTTCTTCTCTTGCTTTTAACTCCATCTCATAAGTAATCAGATTTCCGATCAACTCTTCCATACTTACTTTATTCAGATCTTTTGATTCTTGAATCGCCGTCACCTTTGCTTCAAAATTCATCGGTAGCACTCTCAGTATTTTTCTGATCAATTCCACTTCGGTATAGGTTTTGCCAAGAGCTTTTGCATTGTAAACCAGTGATGAGAAGCGTCCATACATCTCTTTTATATCCTCGTCTTTTTGCATAGAGAAATTTTCATATTCGTTGCTGAGTAGAGCAAGACGAGATTCCTTTACTTGAGATGTACCTTCGTGTGTGACCTCCAACGTATGCCATATTTCCTGTGCTGTCTCACAATGAGAAATTCGATTAAATTCAGTTTTATCAAGAGCACAAATTAAAGCATTCATTGCTTTGGCATTAGTTGAAAATATTTTTTTATCATTAGCATCCCACCTATCTTTTGATTTAGGAATTTCAACACCACTAACAATAACAGTAGGAGATCTATAACCCGTTTCAATAATATCCCACACATCATAATCGACAGAACTTAAGTAAATTTTCATCCTAGCTTTCCAATAGGCATAATCAGTTCCATTAAACATTGGTGGCCTAGCTATGGACTGACCCTCAGAAAAAGCGTTGTTTGACAAATTCATGACTCTAGAGTTAAAATAAAATAAAAAATACCTGCTCTGATACCACTTGTAGGATCTAAATTAACCCTAGAGGGGGGGTGAATAGGGTTTATTGCAGATTTTCACAGA
Source organism: Allium sativum (assembly GCA_030737875.1). Classification (NCBI taxonomy): domain Eukaryota; kingdom Viridiplantae; phylum Streptophyta; class Magnoliopsida; order Asparagales; family Amaryllidaceae; genus Allium; species Allium sativum. The sequence continues at coordinate 406,788,652 of CM060926.1, forward strand.
GTAATTAAATAATCACAGCACAGATAATAATCAGAGTAAATGCGGAAAATAAATAACACACAGATATACCCAGCTTCGGCAAAACCCTGCCTACTGCTGCATTCCCCAAGGTTTCTACTAGGAGTTAAAACAATCTCTACGCTTACAATCCCCTGTAAACTCGCGACACTCGCTCCCAACTGTTCTTAACCCTACGCTCAAAACCCTGCACTGGTTTTTATCCCTAAAACCAGATTTCCCCGAATTACAAACACTGTAATTCGTCTCCCTAGTTTTAGAGACAAACTAGAAAACTCTGGACTGATTACAAAGTTGAAATTAAAGACAAACTAAATCAAGACAAAAACCCTTAATAAAAAAAAAACTTTGAAAACCCTAGTTTTAAATAAGGGTTATCCCCTTTAACTTGGCCGACCCCCTTTAGTTATTGCTCCACCACTTTATTCTTGAGTCCGATCTCTTTTCTCTGGAAAGAAAAATGGCGGCCTAGGGTTTGCGATCTAGGGTTTCCTTCTTTGCAATCTAGGGTTTTGATTTTGCTTCGATCTGATGGGCGCCGCTATATCGTGTGACGATCTCGAATTCCTATTGCAAGCTATCCTTCGATTGAGTTATTGAAGCTCTGATTTGAATCCAAGACTTTTCCTTTTCCTGGTATGATTTTTAATTCGATTGTTTGCTTTTTAACTTCTTTGATCTTGGATGTGCTTGGATTTTATGATCATTGCCGATGAGGATTGTGTGATATATATAGGATTAAAATCCCTAAAGTTCTGCTCTGATTTCGTCCTTGAGACTTGGCTATGATATTGCGATTGCTTTGAATTGATCTCTTTATTTCTTTTATTTGGGGCCAGGAAGTATATTCCTTTAATCTCGGTACCAATTTGTGGGATAGGTTCTGGACTTTAAATCTGGTTTGAAATCTTCAGTCTTTTTGAAAAACTTGCGTGAATTTTTTTTTTGAAATGATCTTTGATTTATTTTGGATTTTGTTCCTTAATTTCTGGAATGAAGATAACACTCGATCTTCCTTTGAACAAATTTAATATCCTGATTTGTTTGGAAATTTATTAAGTTTGAAAATTTCAAACTTTGTGGAGTAACTTGTATTGTGATTTCTGGACTTTTGAATTGAACTGTTACCTCCTTCTTTGCCGTGTGCATCATAGATGATGTTGTACAGATGTTTTTCTTGATTATTTCCGAACATTTAATATTACTTTTGATAAAGATAATACTTGACCTTGCTAAACTTGCATCATTGATTATATCACTGATTTTTCAACAAATTTAAACTGATGCTAAACTTGATTGCTCTCAACTGATTCCTTGGTTTCTGGTTCATCAAATCTTTGACACTTTGCATGACTTACTTTGATAAGAACAGATATTGTTTCACTATCCATTTATTTGTATCTGTGTCATGCAGTTTGCACCATTCTGTCTTGCTGTTTGAACTTGACCTGTTCATGCTTACAAACTGCTTCATCCATGTTGACCCTGTGTACACGCATGTACAATGCTGTGTTCACTATGCTACTTGATTCCATCTGTCCTCTTGAGCAATTTGCTCTTGTTCACTTCTGTTGGTAAAAAAATACTGTACTTTAATCTTGCATTGTTGTTGCTTTGGTCTTCTATGTCCTTGTTTGTATTACCCTGAGTGTTTGTGCATGTGCTAGTTAGTTTTGCGTTCCTGTGACTATTTGTGTCTCCCTTGCTTCTTGCTTGACCCCTTGGTGCACTGTGTGCATGCTTAACTATATAAAACTGACTTAACGGCTTGCCTTTTGTAATACTTCATGATATAAACTTGTATACTGTAATGATTTTTCTGAATATATGTCATTAAGTTTAAACCCTGATTTCTGGAATTTTAAAACCTTCTTTAAATCATTCTTTTCAAAAACATTTTTCATGTTTTTGATATGAACAGTTGCTTCTTTAAAACTGGACAGCTACTTTAGCCTCGGCCTTGAAAGAATTATATGAACAGATGCTACATTTGATCTTGGCACTACCTTGATCAAACTTTTTTTTTTTTTTTTTTTATTCTCTGGACTGTGGTATTGCACTTCCCTGACTTGTCACACAAGCTCCTGTACACTCACTTTTTTGCATTTGATTACAACTTGACATTTGCTTTGTCTCTTTTGTAATTGGTGCATAATCATTTTACTTGTACTTTGCTGTGTACACTTTCATGCGGCTTGTCATTTTTGCTGCACTACTTGTTCACTTTTCATTAAGCTATTTCAACCAATACTTTGTATGCTTGTTGCTCTGCCTTGTTTACTTGTACCATATAGCTATTGCACCATGCTGGTTTGACCCTGTTGTCATTCATGCCATGTCTTCATTATCTTTGTTACTTCCTGTAGTTTTGTTAACACTGCCGTACTATGCTTTATTCATGTTTTGACTTGCTTATGACTTTCTTGTATGTTGACTTGTCGACCATTTTACTTTTGCTTTTGACTTTGTTCATGTTCATGAGTATATTGCGCTGAGTCGAGATGGTCCAAGTGGCTACTCCTCAGTCGCGACACTGGATTGGCGTGGTAGTGCACACGTGTGTACACGTGTGTACATGCAGCCATCTAGACGAGTTTTTCTGTCCCTGCATATCAGACAAAGTCTAGAAAAATGATGAGAAACACACCGCAAATCTGAGGCAAATAAAAATTAAAAATAAATTTTTTATTTGCTTTTATTTAATTTTTATTTTTGTGGCAGTCTACTGTGGGTGTTCTTTTGTATGTGACAGGTATGAAGATAACTGGATTGACTGTGGAATGCTGTGAAGTCAAGAAGACTGAAGATGATGATATTAATATGTGTCAGTATATATGAGTGAACTGTATAGAAATGTAGTGTGTATGAAATTGTAAGTGTTGTAAAGAGGAACTGAGTATGAAATTGAAAATTTTGAAATGTCTATTAATGATGTATATACAAATAGTGAAGTCGTAAATCTGTACTGTTTAAATATTGAAATAAAATATTCTTGTTCAAATAAAATACTCTGTGAATTTTTAAATTTTTGTATAGTTGTACTTTATTTAAACAGAAATATTATATTCCTGTCTGATGTGTAGTATACCAGTACAGTTACAAACACATTCAATAATAAAATAAATTTGGTTGTTATCATCAAACAAAAATCATATAATTGTGTATACAACACTGTTATATACAACACCCGACACAATCGTCCACAGACCATGCACTTGTTTGTTTGGTTGTGTAGTTGGTTAGATTATTTGGGTTGAATTGAATTGTTTGGTGAAATGAAATTGATTTGATTGATGTGTGAATGGCGTGGGCCATCACTAGACCGGGGATAAGGCTAGGCCTTGTCCCGTTTCTAGTATCGTGTCGTTATGCCGCCGAAATTTTCTAAAATAAGTTAGAAAAATAAAAATATCATTTTTATTTTGTAAATGAACTGAATAAAAATTCATGTGTTAAAATAAAATATTTTATCGTTAAAAATATAATTTTTAACGTGAATGTGAATAAATAAATATTCGTTCACAAACCAGACGGTTTGTTTATGTACACCTATTTGAAGGACATTGATTGGGACGATAAATTTTACACATCGCCCAACTACACAAACAAAATCTGTGTTTGATTGTTTGAAACCCCACACGGGTATTGGGATAATGTATGATATACACTAATCCCAATAATTAGTTGTATGTCGATCGATGGATCGACAGGCTCTTATAAGCGTTAGATATCTATATTTGATGCTTATACAGTGTAGTGCATTTTGGATGATGGTTGATTATTTATCATTGTTATTATATATGTATGTTGAATGGAATCCATATAATTAACTTTATATGGTAATTGATTGGGCCTCATTCCAATCGGGAAAATAAAGATCATTATAAAATAAAGGTTCATGTGTTGACTGTACTCATCCGTTGAGATTGGTCATGTGTTGAACGAAATATTTTAACAATAAAATTTACATCTTTATCATTATAAAATAAAGGTTCATGTGTTGACAGTACTCATCCGTTGGGATTAGTCATGTGTTGAACGAAATATTTTAACAATAAAATTTACATCTTTATCATATAAAATTAGAAATTAACTGGAAAATAGACGAGATGAGTGGTCTCCTGGATATTGATCTGATGTTGGTTTCGGCCTTCGGGGTTAATATTCAGGGAATCGTTCTCTTACTAATTTACGGTTGGAGTCTGATTTAATATCAAACAATAGATACCTTAATTTTCATAAAATATATTAAATAAAAAAAATAGTCACACGTGGACAGTACTCATTCGCTGAGATTAGTCATGTGTTGACAAGAATAAATATTCATTTCTTGAACAGAATAACAGAATTATTGAAATATATAAAGCCGTGTTGATTAGAGATGTGCTATTTTGACGCGAACGATATTTATATCGATTATATTCGTTTTTATAAATTGAATAGAAAAGAAATTTGAATTGAATCGAATAGAAAACCAATTTGAATTGAATCGAATAGGAAACCAATTTGAATTGAATCGAATAGAAAACCAATTCGAATTGAACTGAATAGAAAACCAACTTGAATTGAATCGAATAGAAAACCAATTTGAATTGAATCGAATAGAAAACCAATTCGAATTGAACTGAATAGAAAACCAATTTGAATTGAATCGAATAGAAAACCAATTTGAATTGAATCGAATAGAAAACCAATTCGAATTGAACTGAATAGAAAACCAATTTGAATTGATCGAATAGAAAACCAATTTGAATTGAATCGAATAGAAAACCAATTTGAATTGAATCGAATAGAAAACCCATTTGAATTGAATCGAATAGAAAACCAATTTGAATCGAACTGAATATAAAACCAATTTGAAATGAATTGAATATAAAACGAATTCGAATTGAATTGAAAACGAATTCGAATTGAATTGAAAACGAATTGAAATGAATTCAAATTGAATTGAAATTTGAATTGAATAGAAATGAATTTTAAAACGAATTTATAAGGAAAAATTTAATTTTGATTTGAATTGAAATGGAAGTTGAAATTGTTTTTGAAACAAATTTAAAAACTATTTATATAATTCGTTTTAAATAGAAATCGACGAAATATATATTATTTATATTATATATATATATAATATAATGGCTTGAATAGAACGCGCCGCGTCGCGGCAGTTCGTAAATTTCGACCATTAACTTCGAACGGACATTACGGGAGATCCGACCGTCGGATTCTCCTAAAACTGGAACCGTTGGGTTCGTATCGAAAATAGCTTTCAAACGAATATTAGAACTTTGAAATCTAACGGTTGGATTTGGAGATACGTCCAAATCAAAATTGGAAAAGGTCGTTGTAAGTGCAGTTCGATGGCCGTTGATGGAAATCGACTGTACGGGCCTTAATAAAATTATTAAAAATAGTAATAATTTGTGTCAAATCATAAGAAATGATTTGGGAAAAATTGGGATGAAAAACTCCATATTTGAAAAGATAAAAATAGATTTTTATCGAAATGAACTAGTTTTGAACTAAAATTAAACCCGTTTATTTTTAAATAAATAAATTGGATTTGATACGAGTTTTAATAGAATTGATTTGTGGGTTTATCGTGAACAGTGTTTTAAATAACACTAGTTCTTTAACCCGATAATAAATAGAATGTGATTTGGGTTTATCGTGAACTGTGTTTTAAATGACATTAGTTCTTTAACCCAGTAAAAGGAGTTTTAATGAATCTGCAATTAGATTGAAATGGGGAATTGATAATTTAAATTATCAAATTTAGAAATTGAGCGAGAATGGAGTATCACCAGTTTTGCTCCAAAGCGATAGTTAAATCTTTAATTAGATTTGAACGTGAAATGGTAATTAATTTTACTGATAACACCATAGTATTAGATATGGAGTATTACCAGTTTTGCTTCATGGGATTAATAGGTTGGGATTGGGAAATAAAATAAATAATTACTTCGGTGTGGTTCGCTAATCTCGAGTAGTTTGAAAAACCATAATTTGGTTTGAAATGACATCCAAAGGATGATTAAAGGATAAATTTTAAAGATATTATCTTGGATAAAATTAATGGGAACCTTTCCCTAAGAAGATGAAATTTAGAAACTAGTTGCAGGTTAGTTAAGAAGAATGGTTTCCTGGGTATTGATCTGATGTTGGTTTCGGCCTTCGGGGTTAATATTTAGGGAATTGTTCTCTTGCTAATTTACGGTTAGTGACTGATGAATTGGAATGAGGCGTATGTTGTGTTTGTGTAACATTTGTTTTTAATATACGCGGGTTGTTCGGAAAGGCCGGGTTTATACCCATTCTGAATAACCGATTCGACGATAAGTCGAAGATGAAGACGGTGGTTGAAGACCAGAAATCTTCACATCGTTTGGGTGATTACTGATGATCTTGATTGGGCTGTACACCCAAGATGAGGGAATCAGTTAGTGGTCGTCCAGACGTACTTGGAGATCGATGGATATGCGAGGAAAGTGCCTCCGGTTTCGTTCAGACCCAGACAGAACTTGTAAATGGATTGTGTGTCTGACATTGGATTTATTCTGTGTTGATTGATTTCTGTTAAATATATATCTGTTTGGCGGCGGAGAATTTATTCTCTTGCTTAACGCCCTTTTCTGAGACGTACGAGCTTAGAGGTTATATATCGATACATATCAATCACATGGCATGAATTGCCTGTGTGGCACGCTGAGTTGCATGGATCAAGGCTTCTGTTGAAAAGCAAAGTCTTGTGGTTGATGATCAAAGCACGGCCTATGTGGCAGCTTTGTGTATAGCGTGGATTCGCGAGCCTCACACCTCGGTATGAGCTAAAAATGGGAGAGTGACCGCTGGGAGAACATGACATTTCTTTCTAGCTATGGGTGATGTCAGTGACCTACCAGCCCTGACATTTATATACTTTTTACCCGCTTGGTTGTTTGATGCGAGGCGCCTCGATTATAGGTCTGTAAGGACCGGGAAACGTGTGTTCAGGCATAATTAATCCTCAAACGTAAGAGAGGACCGGCCCAGCCGATTCCAGGGGTTGCCCAGAGTGTGTAGTCCCGAGGCATTTGCTAGAGTGTCTCAAAGCGGAGAGGATCTTGCCCCTTGCCTCGACTCATGACGAAAACCCAATTTCCAATATGAGATATTTCGGTTTTATTTGTAGAGCCTAGTATGGCGACATGATAGATGGTACCCATGCCGCCTAGGATTGATATTTATGATTGAAATTGTTTTGACACTATACACTTATAATAATATCAAGTGATTTGTTTTAAACGTACCAAGCATGTTTGGCTATTATAAGGGAAAACCCTATCCTCCGGCTTGCGTTGCATTGTGTGATGGGACCTGGGTCTTATAATTGCTTCATTTTTCGAAAAAGCATTGCGTTGTCTTTTCTATGCACTGGTATTCTTGGGAGGAAACCCGTTCCGTGTTATACGGCGTGGTCCCTCGAATTACTCTCTTTTAAAGTAAAGTTTTAAATAACTGTTTTAGTTCTCACACCAGTCACATGACTGACCTGGAGTACCTAAACTCTGGGTGCCCTTACTTTCTACACGGGTAGCTAGTAGTTTTGGTTTTGCAGATTTATATTCACAGGATCCTGATTTACAGCTGGAATGATGCTCGGAAAGCTCTGTATCCGTGTATTACTTTCAGTTGTTTTTTGTATTATTTTTCCGCTGCAAGACTGTATTGTAATCCCTGATATTTATCGAATGTAATTTATTCATTTATACTCCGTATATTCTTGTATATGATGGAATTGTTGTAATAGCAATGAAATGTTCTTCCGTCCGCGTTCATTTGTGTGTTTTTCTCAAAGCATCTGCTCTTTCCTTAACGGGGAAGAAACGGGTCCTCACATAATAATTCTAATTACCACATCGCAGATATATGATAATTTCGTACATACAATGATTCACGTAACAAATAAAATTAAATTATTTAATTATTCGAAATTTAGAAATCTCACAGTGATCTTTGTCTGAAATTTCAACATGTTCGGTTTCAACTCTAGTCAGTTTCAGATTGTAGATCTCGTTTATCTGATTCCAACGCAACTGAAATTTCTCAATTCTGAAATTGTATGAACAAGTTATAGTTGTTTACACATTTAATTACAATATTTAAACAATAAAATATAATTAAAACTTTAATTACATTTCTCAATTAGAATTAAGGCCGCTATTTCTCTGAATTCTATCGTCTTCTCTTCTGTAATGTGAAGACCCGTTGAACCCAGAAGCTCCTTTGCGCCATAAAGTGTTCATCCACACAACACGATTCTCAAGCATAACTGTTGAGTTTGTCCATCTCGTTGTTGGCTACATTTTTGCCGTTGGAATTGCTTGGAATTATTGAATGAATTGGGAGAAAGAAGAAGAAGATTGGAGTGACGTGGCCATTGATTTTTGGAAGTGGTGGCTACGTATCATTTAGAATTAGGGTTAGGTTACAAATGGCCCTTTATATAAATATTTATAATCTTAATTAATTAATTAATTCTTTTATTTAAAATAAAAACCGTTTATCCATACGTTGTATGATACATATAATGACACATTTATCCTTTTTTTCTTTTTTTATTCAAACTTCAAAAGTATCCACAGTTTGTAATTAAGTGGATAGAGAGCAAATTATACACAAAATAAAGAACAGTTTGGTTGGAGCATTACATGTCATTTATTTAAGTTTGTTTATGTTGATAATACACCATGCATGTCTAGCCAATTTGCATGCATGTTGCAAGAACATTTAATGCAATCCATTATTGCATGCTGATGTTGAAGAATCATGCTCACACTATGGTATTTGAAAAGAATAGGATGAAAAATGGTTCCACTTCTTTAATGCATGTTTTAATTACATGCAATTGTACTTCATTTTGTTATAGAAACCAGACATAAGACACGGTATATATGCAAATTTAAAGAATTGAAACCCTTTTTCATTTAAATTTAAAAAAAAGGCAATAAATGGTAGGAGGCAAAAACGGAAATTTTATATATAGACATTGATTAAAGAATTAATTGAGCATTTAGAAGAAAAATGTTTATATGCAAATCATTCTGAACATGGGTTGGTGCAATAAATGTAATTAATTTCCAGCCAACAAAGAATTGAAACCCTTTTTATGTTCAATGTACCTCTCTTATTATTAATGTTTCCCTTACATGTTCACTATTTTATAAATTTAAACCAATCTATTTTTTTTTGCCAAATGTTCATTTAAGCCATTCTTGTTTTCCATATAAATTCTTTATTTATTTTTCCTTGTATCCATTTATAACAATTTGTTTAATTTACCTAACGTTTCCATTCATCTTTTATTCTCACGTGTATTCATAGTTGATTATTCTTTCTAAATTTCTTTCTAATTTTTGTCCTTCCCTGATCCTCGCATGCTTCATATTACACCAATTCATTTTTTAATTTATTCTTTTTTGTTTAGTTTCTTACATCACATTTCTTTTTTATTTTAGCGAACGCGTACTGCGTGTAAACAACGTTGTTCGTTTTAAATTCTAATATTATGGAATAAACTATATTAATGTGAACGTAGTGGCGCACGTTTCTTATTTCACAATTTATTATAGAGGAATTTCATATCTAATTACAAATAATTATTTATTAGAACAAATTTGAAATCATTCATTAATCATAAAATTTATATACAAAGTCATTCAATAGTTTAATTTGAAAAAGTAATTTTTAAATTCTGACGCATTTTCTAACAAAATTTCATAAAATAAAAACTTTAAATTGGCCCTAAAATTCCGGGTTGTTACATGCGTTTTCTTCTTTTGTGCGTTTTCTTCTTCCTTTCTTTTTCCGTCATCTTCTGGGTTCTGGAATCTTAGCATCTAAATCCAAGCTTAAGCGATAAGCGGAGTAATTCAACATAATAATAAGTAAGTTGTTTTTTTTTTTTGAAGATTAATTATATACAAAATTGTATTTTTTTAAATTTCACCATTATCAAATATAATTGTAGTTCGTTATTTTCTGAATCTTGAAAAATTGATTAAAATATGTCTGAGAAGAGAAGCCGTTTACATCTTGATGAGGGAGACGGTATTTACAGTACTAAGGAAATTGCAGGAAATCAAGGGTTTTGTTCAAGACTGATAAATTTATATAGGAAACATGTTGCATACAGTAGATTTATAATATGTATTTTTTTCACATAATTATCTGGTACAGATCTAGATTTTAGGCTAGTTGGATTATTATTATTAATCTGATATAAGAATTGTGAAATAACGCAAAACTGTGAAACAAAAAGCAGAAAATCGATTGTTAGATGTATAATAGGGTGAAATCTGTAAGTTAATCCTCTCGTGGATTAACTTACAAAATAGTTGTGGATTAACTTATAAAAGTAAAATGGTGGATTAACTTATTAAAACCGTGGATTAGAATAAAAATTACCAAAAAAAACAGTAAGAAATGAACATATTTTTTTATAGTTGTTCAATTGACTCTAGTCTACGCCCACTTCGAACATTTTTTCTTTTATTCATACTGTTGATTACAACTACGATGACTTAAATTTGAGCAATAAAATTGGTAGAGTGTAGACAAAAGAGAATAATACTACAAGAAAATACTAATTTTATGACAAATTCTTCAATATTTTGACAAACTGTTGTAAAATTGCAAATCATTTACGATGTTTATTCGAGAAAATGTTGTAAATTTACCTTTAAATAAAGCTTTGGAGTCAAATGTGGTGAAAGAGGATAAATTAACAACTACTTTCAAGATCATTGTAAATTGATTTCTAGCTACATTGGATTAACATTGTGAAAGTTAGGTTTTCCCCAACATTTAATCACAGTTACAATTTACAAAATATACAATGTGTTTTATCTATTATAAAACATTGTTTGACTATGATTTCCACTTTAAAATGTTAATGATATATTTTTTTATTGTGGACTTTAATTATTTTATATAATGATTGTAAACCTTGGTCAACAATGTTTGTAGTCGGTTGCAAAGAGATTATGCTTATAACTCATTGGAAATATTGTAAAATATACTGACATTAATGATGGTTACTCAATGTTGAAATACTAAAACCCTTTGATCATAGCAATGATCCGCACTAAAGAGATATTAATCACTAGATTTGATTGGTAATCCTAAAAATTACGTTAGATACATCATCATCGGTTGGATTTACATTGACCGTTCAGATGTTTGCAACCTTTAGTGACCCGTTAAAACACTTTCTCAAGCATCCTTCAATAACCATCATCTTACATCGGGGTAGAAATCACCTTGCGATGGTCGCCCAGTACCATCAGACATTTCCCCCGAAATGCACTGTGCCAATGCCCGGCTAGCACGGAATGATCGTCAATAGGGTTAACAATGATTACCGAAAAACCTGTAGTGTATCTCACAGCGCATGGAATAAAATATAATAATAACATAACCTGATATAAAACTGGCGAGACAGTACATAAGCTGAAAACTAAACCATATCCATCAGAGAAGCGGAAACCAAAATACAGCTTCATATCCAGTTATTACAACTTTAAAATACCGTGTCTAAAGAAAATAAAAGAGCTACACTACTAATGCTTGAAGCAGTGGCCAACAACAACACAGAGAGAATATGTATAAAGTACGTGGAAGCCTCATGCTCATCTCCAGACATCTACTCGTGCAGAACCACCTAACTTGCCTCTAGTCTGCTTGTTTAGGAGCACCCAGAGTAATAAGAAGAGACAAAAAACTCTGGGTGATACGAAAGTCTGGTGTGAGTGATAGCAAAAAAATAAAGCAATAAAAGATATAAATAATCATACCTGACCTGGACCTACAACCAAAGAGTTAGCACAACAAGATGTACAATACTCTAAGGTAACATTAACATAGAGTGTAAAATGGAAATGTGCATGTCATGGTGATAGCAAACATCAAACATAACCATCATCCTCACATCTCTCACTTAGTGCGTAAAGCATACGATATCCACTGCTTTGATCACCAAATCCATTATGGCCATGACGGGTCCATACCCCCTTGGACTCCATACAACTATTGCTATGACCACACCGCCCTGGTCTATAGTCAATAACCGTACCCAGTCCTCACCGTCCTGGCTCTAGGTTATGGGCCAACCAGTCCACACCGCTCTGGCTCTAGTTCGTCTACATGCCCCCTCTCTCAATGGTGAAACAAAGTTATAGAAATCGATAACTCCTTTGCACACGTCCCGCAGCAAAGCTCAACTCTTGAAGTTAATTCGTTGGTTCCCATCTGGATCCTGAGCGATAACTTCCAGCTTGGACTTCCTTTGCATCTCAGGTTTTTGTCGAACTAGGGTTGATCTTCAGAAGAGTTCATGATCGTCATCGCTTGGTGTAAGCTCAAATCCGGTTCAGTTCGGGGTCACCATAACAGCTCGGTTCTTGGTCATCATCGGCTCGTGATCACCATAGGCTTTGTCAGCATAGGGGTCGTGGTCACCATAGGGGTCGTGACCATAGGAGTAGTAACCATGGGGGTTGTGACCATAGGGGTCGTAACCATCCTGGGGTCACTATATATCACGAACCGAAATCTTGCAGTTTTCCAGCAAGCTAATTTCGCCAAACGATGACATATTCAACCATTCTAACTTTCTTGTGCAATCACAGAACATACCAAATTGCAGTAGTGACATGTAGAATCAACTAAAAACATCAAAACAATGATTTCATATGTTAATTTAGATCAAACATACCCAAATCCATGATTATCCCCTAAATTCCGGGATTAACAAAATAAAATCCAAATCAACCCAATTGCATATATTTGACATAAAATATGATTTTAGAATTTTTACATATTTTTCCAGAATTATTAGATGTATAATTTCGCTAATTATCATTAATCACCCTAATTAGCTCTAATTAGGGTATAAACATGCAAATCACTCACCTTAGCCAATAATAAATGATAGATCTGAAACTTTTGTTGATTTGGCTCGGATTCTAATCCGGTGAAGCAGCTCTACCTCGAATTTGGTGTTAATCCGGCTTAATTTGATGTAAATTTGATTAATTAGTGACTAGAAAGTGATTAGAGAGAGATTTAGAAGATGGAAGCCATGATTAGGTTGGAGAAATGTTTGTGGAGACTGGAAAAATGAAAGGAGATGATTCCCCAACTCCTTTCAGCCCTCCCATAACCCTAATCCCGAATTGGGTTATGGGCCTAGCTGCTAATCACTTAATTAAGCCCAATTAGGCTGTTTTCCATCTTTCAAATCTTATTTCATCCATATCTCCCAAATGGTAAGTCTATTTGATTAATGTGACCACTCTACAGAATGGGAAACCATCATTCAAATCCAATGGAAGTGGTTTTAGGTCAAAACTTTTTACCAATCGGAAGTTATGGGCAAAACAAAATTCTCCAGCGGCAAAACGATCATTTTAAAATCCGGCAAAAATCGTGAATGTGGGAAATGACCCCAATAGTCATTTCCCAATGTTACACGACCATATGACTTCGTATGAAGATAAAAAAAATATTCTACGATCCTTCGATACGTAGAATATGGGTCGTTACATTCTTCCCCCCTTAAGAAATTTCGCCCTCGAAATTCCTTAACCAAGAAAACATACAATAGTGTCATGCATTCTTATCAATCATTTACAAACAATTAAACATATATAGCTAACACAACAAGCCTGTCCTAGCATGCAGTTTACTAACAAGGAAATAACTATATCACGATTAAAATCTTACTAGGTAAAGAGCTCTGCATATGACTTTCTTATGTTCTCCTTGGTTTCCCAAGTACAGTCATTCTCATTATAACCCCACTGGACCTTAACCAGTTTCACTGTCTTTCTTCGAAGTTGTTTTGTATCGTGTCCGACAATACGAATCGTTCTGTGGATTCCAACTGCCTTGGATTCTACCTCGACATCATCCAACTGATATGGTGAAATAGTTATACCAGAATCGTGTACGGACTTCCTTAACTAAGAAACATGAAATACGTCATGCACTCCCGTCGTCTTGTCAAGAAATCCAACTTTATATGCTAAATTCCTTATTCGTTCGAGAACTGGAAACGGACCAACAAACCTTGGTGCTAACTTACATCTCCTACCAAATCGAATCACACTCTTCAACGGAGAAATCTTGACGAATACCAAGTCGCCAACAGAGAATTTCATATCTCTTCGTCTTTCATCAGCATAACTCTTCTGCCTTTCTTGGGCAGCCTCACCTTGATTTTATCTTAAGCTTCTCTTATTATATCTGGCCCAAGCACAAATTTCTCTCTGGTTTCCAACCAACATGATGGAGGGTTGCATGGTCTTCTGTACAAAGCTTCAAATAGGGTCATACCAATACTGGACTGATAACTATTATATGCGAACTCAACCAGATGCAAATTGTCATCCCATGAGTCCCCAAAATCTAATATACAAGCTCTTGAAAGATCCTATAATACACGATTTACCCTCTCTGTTTGACCATCAGTTTGAGGATGGTACGCTGTACTGAGATGTAATTCTGACCCTAAGGCCTCTTGTAAGAGCTTTCAAAACCCGCTATTAAATAATGGATCTCGGTCACTTACAACACCTTTAGGTACTCCATGAAATCTCAATACCCACTTCATATACAGTTCCGCTAACTTAGCTGTCGTTCTATTCGACTTGACCTGTATAAACCTTGCACTCTTGGTCAATTGATCCATAATCACCCAGATATTATCATGATCCGATCTAGTCCTTAGTAAACCATCGATAAAATCCATTGAGACTTGTTCTCATTTCCATTCGGGAATTTCCAATGGCTGTAACAAAACATTAGGCTTCTTTTGCTCGGCTTTAACTAACTAACTGTTCATGCACTTGGATATAAACTTCCCAATGTCTCTTTTCGTCCCTTCCTAGTAGTAGGTCTGCTTCATGTTTCGATACATTTTGTTACCAACGGGATGTATAGTTAGTTTTGAGTGATGGCATTCTCTAAGCACTTCATCTCTCAGTCCATTAACATTGGGTACAACTAGTCTCCTATTCTTTCGAAGCCATCCTTCTCGATCAAGTCCATTCTTATTCATCCCCTCAGCGTCGATACCCATCTCTACCTTGGAGATGATTTCCAATAGGTTAGGATCGTCCGTCTGATTGGAACCGATATGCTCAATCAGAGTCGGTCTGATCGTTAAACTTGCTAAAATCTCTGGATCCAATTCGCACTTAGGTATGAAATCATATCCCGCGATATACTCCAATTGCTTCCATTCTAGAAACATAGCCCCCAAATTTGCATGTCTCCTACTCAATGCATCAGCTACTGCATTTCCCTTCCCGGGTGTGTATGCGATATTGAAATCATATGAAGCCAAGAACTCTAACCACTACACCAAATTGAAAAATTTGAAATGTATCATATTTCAAATCGGAACCCTTTGTTAATGTTTCAACCCCTAAAATGCGCAACCACCATTTCTGTCTATGCTAATGCATTCTTATTATTTTTCTTACTTATTTTAAATAATTTAATTCCAGCAAAAGCATAGTACATACACAACGCATGAGAAAAAAATTAGCAATCGTTCCCAACCCTAATTTTCAGCTGTCATCTTCTTTTCTCTATTTTATGCAATTTTTTCCCAATCGGGTGCTTCCACCCATTCGAATTCAAACTAATCTCCATGAAATCTTGTAATCTCCTATGAATTTCTTATGCAGTATCGATCTTCTATTTATTCGAGCTTCTTTCCTTTGACAACCAATTGCACCTTGTTCAGTCCAATCCAAAAATCCTAAGGGAATAGAAATACGCCCTCCATTAAAGTTTTGTTGCTTTATCTAGCTAAGATTTCGCTGACCATTGGTTATCTTATATTATTATAGTTTTATTAGGTTATAATAATTGAGTTTTGAAGTTTTGTAATATTGTTATTACAATATTTACTGAATCATTAAAGTTGACATGTTGTAGTTTTTGCAATATAGTTTTATATAAGTTTGCATTTTGCTTGCAAATAGGACCATTGTCTGGTTTTCCCTTTGCTCAGAGCCGACTCTGGTGATCAATCATATATTTGATGTATCACTAATACTTTTTGTTAACTATCTCTATTTTATAATAATTGTGCTGCCATTCTGAATTTAACATTGACAAACATGTTCTGCACACATGTATTACTTGTGCAAGCATTTTTAATTTTTTGTAATACCTATACAGGAATATCATTCTTCATTATCATCTAAATTATTTACTTCCACGAGCCAGCAACATTAGCTTGTCATCTATGTATGCATATCTACTTAGTAGATGTAGTTTAGTGCTTTCTTTGTTAAGCTGGACCTGCAAGATGGAATTGTTTCCCAAAGCCAAATAAAATTTACATTTCCACCTTCCTTCCTTACATATACATCATAAACTATGTATAAAACTAAATAACAAAAGCTTACATTGAAGACAAGCTACTTGTAGGCCCAACGGAATAAATAATGATACAGTGTATAATAATAAAAATTTACTTGTTTGCATATTGAATTATCTTGTATATTTGCTTAGATTCCATGTGATATTTAACCATGCGTCTTTTAGTTCTAATCCTATCGACAAATATAGCCAGCGACATGACCAGGGAGCATACATATCATGATCATCTTGACCAGTTACCAATCTAACGTTCAACATATTCAAATAGAAAATGGTTTATACAATTATAATTCATGCATAACTAGTTTGAATTTTTATTTATAAATGAAAATATCTAATTGTTTTTTTAATTTGAGCTATTAATTAATTAATGAGTTTCTGATGATTTATACATTGTTGGGTTTTGCAGAACTATAGTGCAAGAGAAATTGAAATTGCAACGCAATTATTTCCAAATACATTGTACCATCAAGAAACAACTATACATACCCCTATTTTTTGCAGAATTAATTGAAGTTACATTCAGAAGTCATAACCAATGCGTACTCCTCTTCTGTATCTCTATGTTCCATGCAAACATACTATACACAGCTTTTTTCATGTACACTGTACAATATGGAATGGTGGGGTACGTACCTAATTGTGATATGTTTTATTATACTCTACTGCTTGATCCCTTCAATAAGGCATTATTATAATGAGCATGGTTCGTCAAATAATGCACATATGTACATTATTCAGAAGGCCTACCTAAATGACCTCCTTATGTTAATGTAAATTTTAGACCTTATGGATTATACAAATGGTTTTAGGCATGTGTGTTTACTTGTTGATAAGATATAAATGTTGAAAAATAATAGTCCCACATCGGTAAATATTCAAGTAAAATTCTGGATAAATACTAAGAGGCTATAGTTCACATTAACCAATTACTTTTGTGAACAAACTATGTAGCCCTCTAAACTATAAAATGTCAACAGTGGTATCGGAGCCCAGGATTTGAACTAATTCAACCAGTACATATGCGCTTAACCGCCATATGTCCGCCACTCCATCCAAAAAAAATAACTATGATGATCAGTAGATGGCCCAATTATGCCACACATGCAGGGGGAGTATTGAAAAAAAATAGTCCCACATCGGGAAATATTCAACTAAAATCCTGGATAAATACTAAGAGGCTATAGTTCACATTAACCAATTGGTTTTGTGAACAAACTATGTAGCTCTCTAAACTATAAAATGTCAACATAAATGTATTGATCTTTTCAGTAGGTGACATGGGGTACTTGCATTTGCATGTTCAAACTAGCATACATGATATAGATTATGCTTTTTGGAGGTGACACTTCCTAGACTGGTTGTTCTTTTATAAGTAGATACAAATTAGGTAACATTACGTGCAACATGAACATGGTACGTGTCACATTGAAATAGATAACTCATGTGAAGGTCAAATTGTTAGTAGTTGTAGTAATGGATAATAGTTGAATAGTTGGATGAAAAGTTTAATGGAGAAATGGCTTCAAAGATTTTGTAATGGAATAACTTTATTACTTTGAAGTTTTTGGTACATAGTTGTAGTACCTAGATATAATGTGTCTCTTCACATATTTATAGGCACCTTATTACAATTTTTTATTAATAGAGTTTTCTAAATATAACATTTTAGATTTATCAAGTAGCATATTTAATAACAATACATAATGCAACTTATTAATATCTTTAGAATTCTCTAGAAATTTGTTGCATCTTCAACATTCTTAGAATTTTCTAGAAATTAGTAGCACCTTCAACACTCCTCCTTGATGCAAATTTCGGAAACTCCAATCATCATTCGAATTTGCTCAAATCTTGCTCTTGGCAATGCCTTTGTGAAAATGTCTGCAACTTGCTCTTCTGTCCTGCAGTATTTGAGATGAATTTCTTTTGCCGCTTTTGCATCTCTGATGAAGTGATATTTGATAGCTATATGCTTAGTTCGACTATGATGAACCAGATTCTTTGTCATTGCTATTGCTGATTTGCTATCCAATCTTTACATTTTACATGTTTTGGTAAAAATAGAGATATTATCCAGATTTTCTTTTTTGTTTTCTTTTTTTGTGGAGTCATCAACTTACTATGCAGCGCATACCTATGCACTGTACATTTTTTAGCTATACCTGGTGCATATGAGAACCAAGTAGAGCTACGCATCGGAGATCTTACTATGTCTTCCCAATTTCTTTTTTCTTTTTTCTTTTTTACAAGCA
Source organism: Allium sativum (assembly GCA_030737875.1). Lineage (NCBI taxonomy): Eukaryota > Viridiplantae > Streptophyta > Magnoliopsida > Asparagales > Amaryllidaceae > Allium > Allium sativum. The sequence continues at coordinate 406,807,359 of CM060926.1, forward strand.
TCCATCGTTTTCCATAACGTTGTAATGTGTTTAGTGCCAATTGAGAGACTTATTTCCTTTGTTACAGTTTTAAGATTGTCTTGTCCAGTTTTGAAATCAATTTCTTCTTTGCTCTCTACTGTTGTCTCATGAACATAACCTGCAATATTCTTCATTTTAATCACTTGCATTTCTTCAACAGATGCTTTTCCTTTTGCAGGTGCTTCTTCTTCTTCGTTGTTTTGCATTGCTCTTTTTTCTACAGGATCTGTAGTTTTTGCAAGTATAATTCTTCTTTATCGAATTTCTTCTGCTCTTATACTCCCAACTTTTCAGCTTTAATATTAGTCTCCAGTTCACTATTCTTCTTATTTTCTTCTATTATAGTTGTGTCATTCTTTCCATATATTTCTTTCAATAAATTTCATGAATCTTTTGCAGTATGTTCTCCAATAATATGATTCCATGCAACTTTATCGACATTCTCACTCAAAGCAACACGAGCTTGAAGATCTTTCCATCTCAAACTTGTAAATGATTTTTTTCTTCCTCCGTCATAATTTTAAAATCTTTTGGACATTCGTAGTCTCTTTCAACGATCTCCCATAACCCTTTAGAGATCAATTCTTCTTTCTTTTTGTTACTCCATTCTTCAAAATTTTCTTTTGCTAGAACAAATGATGAAAGAAATAGAAATATTTCCCTGGCTTATAATGATTGGAATTTTTTTCGCCCAATATGAGAACGAACAAGGTTATGATACCACTTGATAGTAGTTGTAGTAGTGGAAAATAGTTGAAATAGTTGGACGAAAAGTTTAATGGAGAAATGGCTTCAAAGGTTTTGTAATAGAAGAACTTTATTACTTTGAAGTTTTTTTTGAGGAAGACGGGCGTGTAGTGTGAAGCTACACAGTTGGTTTTATTACTTTGAAGTTTTTGGTACATAGTTGTAGTACCTAGATATAATGTGCCTCTTCTCATATTTATAGGCACCTTATTACAATTTTTTATTAATAGAGTTTTCTAGATACAACATTCTAGATTTATCAAGTAACATATATAATAGCAATACATAAGGCAACTTATTAATATCTTTAGAATTCTCTAGAAATTTGTTGCATCTTCAACATTCTTTAGAATTCTCTAGAAATTTGTAGCACCTTCAACGCTCCTCCTTGATGCAAATTCCGGAAACTACAATCATTATTCGAATTTTCTCAAGTCTTGCTCTTGGCAATGCCTTGTGAAAATGTCTGCAACTTGCTCTTCTATCCTGTAGTATTTGAGCTGAATTTCTTTTGCCGCTTCTGCATCTCCGATGAAGTGATACTTGATAGCTATATGCTTAGTTTGACAATGATGAACTAGATTCTTTGTCATTGCTATTGCTGATTTGCTATCCAATTTTTATATTTTACATGTTTTGGTAAAAATAGAGATATTATCCAGATTTTTTTTTTGTTTTCTTCTTTTGTGGAGACATCAACTTACTACGCAGCGCATACCTATGCACTGTACATTTTTTAGCTATATCCAGGTCATTTCAAAAATACCTAAATCCATAGTGAATTACGAAGTGGCTATGAAAAGAATGAACATAAAATATGAGAAAAAAAAGAAGGGAAGCATAAAAAATATGGATCTATCTACTTTTGTTTTATACCAATCTATCTACTTTTGTTTTGTAACTTAATTAAGATATAGGGATCACTCCTCTTTACCAATCCGTCGTGTTGTAGAAGACTACCAGGCTTGGAGAATGTATGTGGCTTTTGGAGAAGTCAGTGGAAAATGAGTGGAAAAGGAGAAACTATTGTTGGTTACTCGGTTAAATGAGTCTTTTTACCATTTGTTTGGACTTGTACCGTGTTTAGACCCTCATTAAAAATAATTCTGCTTTACCTCATGACTCGTTTCTTTTCACCATATTTTCCTTTTCAGTTTGGAAATATTGATTTTGCTCAAACCGCTATAGGTTAAACTTTGCGTAAGTTCTAATATTTCTGCGTTTGATATGCGTTTGTAACCTGTCATACATTTAGGTTTCTATTTGTTTTTAGTAATGATTGATAGAAATTAACTGTAAGCTATATTCCAGGCAAATGCAACATCTGGTATGGTTGTGCACTATGATTGTAAGCTCAAACTTTTAGAGCTGAAGGCAAAGAGAACTCATAGATTCATAGTTTATAAGATAGATGAAAAACTTAAACAGGTCGTTGTTGAGAAGCTTGGTGAACCGACCATGACCTATGAAGATTTCACTGCCGGCCTTCCTGAAAACGGATGTAGATATGCCATTTATGACTTCGATTTTGTCACCGCTTAATTAAACTACCAAAAAAGCAGGATCTTTTTCATCGCATGGTAAACAACTTTGCTTATATGTTTTACAACTTCAGGGACTTAAGCATAGCTAAAAATTCACTATTACTTCATAGGATCTACAAAAATAAAATATAATAACTGAATTGGGCTATGCATAATGTCTTGCTTATGACAAAGATGATATGGCATGGTGAGTTACTTGTTTGCACCGTAGGATCTATAAAAATGCACATTACCATTGTATATCCAGCAAAATTCTATGCCATTATGCAAGTAAATAGTTCTAAAGTCAGCCTTTTATCTTCAAATATGAACACCTTTAACTAAATGCAAATTCAACTATGTATATATTTATGTTTATTATTCATAACTTTTATCAAATAATTTTTGTTGCATTGGAGAGATGTGTTTACCATTCCCGAACTTGATTCATATGATAATTTTTCTCTTTTCTAGAAAATCTAGATAGAAGAGGATTATTTCATACAATCATAGTGCTTTATTTTATAGCACATACACAAAATATTAGGGGTGAGCATTTGGTTGGCCTGGTTTATCCGATGATAAATTTGCCAAACCAAACTAAAATCAATAAAAATGAAAACCAAAACCAAACCAACGAAATTAAGTTTGATTACTTCAATTGGTTATTCGATTAAACCGAACTAAAAATGTTTTACACTTTGAAATATTCTCTATAATTTGAAACAAATTATAAATATATGACTACAGCATTATTAATTTTTATTTTTATGTTTTTTAATATTAATTTTGACACATACGTGATGATTAATATATAGTTAAATAACTAAACTAACCTAAAATATTTATTATAATACCGATAATTTTGAAAATATAGTAAAAATTCGATTAAATTGCCGAACTTAATATTTTTTTGGGTCGAATACAAACCGATTTAATTTCAAAACTGAACCAAACTGACCAAAAATTAATTGGTTTGGTTGGTTTATTTGGTTTAACCGAATAATGCTCACCCCTACAAAATATTATTACCTCATTTTAGTTTAAGGGTTACAACTGTCGGTTTTAGTTACTAACCACATACACTGAAGTTGTAAACTTTTTATATTACATATGTAGTACTATATATTGAACACCCTTTTTTTTGTGTTTTGTTTTAGGACTTGATACTGAATTGGATGCAGCGGAACCAGCAAAGAGGTCAATTGTGGCTATTTTTGGACTAGGAATTGTTGGTCTTTCTATAAGTATTTCTTCTTCATTTAGTATTGTGGCTATTTTTGGCTCAATGATATCAGTTTATTTTTTTCTATAATATTCTATAGCAGCTCGGTTTTTCGGAAAGGAATTCTGTTGCCTCATCAAAACCTTCAACATGTTCTTATCTGACATTGATGGGATGTTACTTTCTGGTAATTCTCAACTTCTTTGCTTGTTACTCTAACTGGCATATTTTGCTTTCTTTTATTTCTTAAATACTAAGTAAATTGTGTCTTCTCTATGTCTGGCAGTGAAGGATTATGATGCAGCAGTAGATACAATTTATGTGGTCTTTTCTATATTTAAGACTAATTCGTTGATCACGAATACAAAACCCATTTTTAATGAAAAGACAAGTGCGGCTGCTGCACCAGTTTATGAGATAGAACCCTTGTTATGATATTCAATCACTATCTAAAGCCAACATAGGCCAAAACCCATCTTTTTATGTTTTCGTAATATTTTGATCACATTTTCAAAAATTGTATTTATTTATTAAATTTGTGGTGTTCACTTCTTGAAGTTGAACATCTAATGAAATATCTTGAAAATATTGATGTACAAACAATTTCCATGCTTCTGTGTACGGGGAAGGCCATATGGCGATAGCCAAAATAATGTAATATCCAAATACTTTGTATTTTGTTGGTGGTGGTTCTAGGTTGATTTGATTGATGGTGAACAGGTTTAATAGAACAAGGATTCTGATGGCCTTTTATCCAAAACTGTTTTCCATGAACCTACCGAAGCCGCCGATCATCATAACCAGGGTCTCCGACACTTCGTCCACACTTAAACTACATATCTTCAAGATCCCCAACGACCACGATGTCATCCACTCTCTCCAGAATTTGTCCCACCAAAAGAACCTCGATCTTTGTGGCCTTGTCGCCTCTGGCGCCGTTGTCAACCTCACATCACGTCAGCCTCTGCATCACACTGCGTTCGTCCAGTCCTCCGCTGCCGTAGGTACATTGGCTATGGAGAAAGCTGCTTGCCTTGGAAATTTCTTTCCCTTCCATTTATTAAGATTTTTCTTCCTCTTAACAGTACTATAAAGGTTCGGGATGAGCCTTTTATTTTGAAGAGGAGCTGTTCTTTCATAACTTCTGTCTCATCGGAAGATGGTTCAAACTAGTATTAACAAGGATGATAAGGCTGTGGACTTCGTCTTGTTCTCCCATATATTAACAACCATAATATTAGACAATTTGGAATGGGTTGTACCACAACTTCATCTTTTTGGATCATGATGGAGTTCTATGGAATGGAATTTCACGAATGATCACCGATATGTTTCCTGTCCAATTCATATTGGAGGTATTTGCCACCCCTTTTTTGAATGTTGTCATATTTTTCCTTTATGGCAAATTCTGATCTGTAGGATTGGCCGATCTGATATCACCAGGATATCTCAAATAGAATGGGACATAAATCGACAACGTGGAGAGAGTAAGAGCATAACTTGCTCATTATTAGCATCAAGAATAATATGAAGCGAATATGGAAGGAACGAACAGTAATGGGGCCGATGATGGCAGCTGGGACTGTAACAGTGGTGGCAACCGGGTTTGAGAATCCTAGGTTCATAAGACCGCCCATAATGGAAGATGATGAGCTGGCTCGATCTGGATCGTTGTCAGGGGTGGTGAGGATAAGAGCGGGAATAATGAGATGGACATAAAGGAGGAGCAGCGTGATCAGAGGTATGTACACCGTGAGTATTTGCATTCACAACCGCAGCAGCAGCAGAGAGTGATGCCTGGTGGAAGTGTGGATTCTTGTGCGGTGGGGATTTACGGGTCGCATTACCCGATGGACGTTATTTGGGGGCAGAATGTTCCCCTGCCACATCCACCACCTTATTAGATTGTAAGCTTATGTTATGCCATCCTTTTTTTTAAGTTTCTTTTCATTAAGACTAAAAAACGTAGGCAACATAAATATTACATAATTGCTAAGCCAAAATAAATATAAAGAAAACATATGGACACGAGGTTAATAATTATGTAATACTATGGCAAAGAATAAACGTTTATGCAGAGCTTCTTAAAAATAGTTCTTAGCTTCTTCTTTTATATAAATATTAGGTAAAAATTGATCACGTAAGATTAACTACGTAAGAAGTACAAACTTGAGGAAACTAAAAAGGAGTAAACAAAAATAAATAAAGAGAGATAGTTGGAGAATGAGCATACGTATCAAGCAACATAAAGCATCAAAAATAATAATAAAACAAATCCAACATAAATCAAAGGGAAATGAACAGTCAATAACAAATGCAGTTCTGACTTCTAAATAGGTATGTATTATAGCAGTATTATATACTTTCGTCTTTGTTTTTGTTTCAGCATAATAATTGTTGCTTTAAATTTCTGATTTACACGAAGAGTCTAGTTCCTGATGCTTGCATAGTTTACATAAATGGTGCATTTGATCCATTTCATGTTGGTCATGAGGAGGTAATATATATATATATATATATATATATATATATATATATATATATATATATATATATATATATATATATATATATACATACACACACACACACATACACATATATATACATATATATGTATGTATGTATATATATGTATAGATACATATATATGTATGTATTTGCTGTTATTCATGCTCAATAAAATATTACTTAACTTTGGACATAAATAATACTTGTCTTTGCTGCCTACCACGTGATTCTCTTCCACCTGCTCTAATTATTGGGAGACATTGGAAATGAATTGAGAAGAGATTGAAATGAGATACAGAGAAAATATTGGATATGGAATGATGCTATATTTTATTTTTGTCATTTTTCTAGGTAGGGCAGCTGCTGATCCATCTTCACATAATGCATGAAGTCATTGCAGGTCTGAATAATGCAAGTTAACAAGGTTGTGGTGAACTGTTTATTAATGGATTTTCAAGTAGTTTGATGCATGGATGTCTTATAGTAAATATTTATTTTTTTTCCCTTAGTTTTAATACATTTTATAGCAACGAATAAGATTCGTGTCTAATGTCTGAAATTTTGTCAGAAGTACATTGATTAAGAATGCATAGCTCTGACTAAGCCCTGATTTATCTTGGTCTAGATGTTTAGTCATCCATGTTACAAGGATACAATGCTTTTAGAATATGTTGTTCAAATCCAAGTTTTTGTTTAGATATCCATATTAAAATCACATAAATGAACAAGAACTTATTCACGCAGTAGCAAGAGAATATTAATGAAAAGAATTGAGGTGGGTAATTAAAATTTCGAGCTCTAGAAGAAAATAAGGGTATACAAAATGAATGTTCCTATTAACTAGTTATTGAAACAGTCTATACTAAAGCAAATACAAGTATATAAGGGGATGTTTCCTTGACTCTATGGGTGGTTTCTTCATAGTTGCTACACATTTGTAGTCTCCAATGAACTCCTGATGAGTATCAGGCACTTTGTATAAATCTTTGTTTATTTATCTAAATTTACTAATTTTGGTTTTGTTACACTAGCGACACTGCTCAAATAACAAATATGTTGTTGGAATAATGTCACCATTCTTTGAAATTAATGCATTGTTGCAAAATTTATTAAGCAGATGGCATCTTTTCCATTTTTTACATATGCTGAGGAATTATCATGTAATTTTTTTATAAGTTTCTTATGATATTTAACCAATAGAGATTTCATTGTTGTTTCTGGACATAATTTAGAATAGTTTAACTCTACTCCTATGTGCCATTTTGTTTCTTTATATTTAGGAAGAGCATGACGGTCTTGCTGAAAACTATCATGTCCTCTTCAGTGTTTACTATGTGTTGACAGTTAATCGTTGATCAATGGCAACTTTGTCTAGAGTTTATCAAACTAGAAAAAGTTTGATAATCCAATGTTATATGTTTAGATTTAAGTGGTAGATACATATATTTAAATTAAAGCTTGTACATTGGAAAGAAGTTATTTCCTATGGGTAATTCGAATTATTTATTAACTATTTTATGCAATTATGTTCTGTGCTAACTATGTTATTCTTACATTGTCTAATACTCTATAGTACATCATATTTTATTTTTTTCTACAGAGAAACATTTTAGAAAAAGAGTGTTGAATCAGAATGCGTAGAAAACGTTTACGGGAAAGTCTGGTTATTTTTATCTATTAGTTTATTATATTGTCAACCTTATAGTAGTTGTGTAATTAGGATTTGTTGTGGTATATCTGTACTTTTTGTTCCTTTGAAGATATGATTCATCTTTGTTCAATACTAATTTGTTTATGGTAAATTTTCTCATCGAATTTTTTGGGTACTTTCTAGCTTTTAATTTGAAGAATGATTGAATGTATTTATGTTATTGAAGGTATTAACTGCGTATTGTAAAATAATTTTTCATACTTTGAATCCGCAAAGCATCAGTGGTGTGATAAATAATCAGTTTGAAACATACAATAAGTGTTTCTGATGGTCAGTTTGAATCGCCTAGTAAGTGTTGTCAGTTGTCATTTTGAAACACATAGTAAGTGTTGCAGGTTATCATTTTGAAACACCAAGTAAGTGTTGCAGGCTATCAACTTGACACATTTGTTAAGTTTGCAGTTTATCAATTTGAAACACTTGATAAGTGTTGCAGTTTGTCAATGTGAAACACCTGTTAAGTGTTTTAGTTTATCAATCTGAAACACAATATTGGTGTTTCAAAAATCTGCAACATACTAATCTGCAACACCTAAAAAGTGTTTCTAATAATTTTAGCAACATTTTATTACTGTTTCTAATTGTCTATTTTTGGTGTTGTGAACCATCTCTGCTGACGATGATTCAAATTCTTTTGAGAGAAAAGATACTTTAATGACTTATGATCGGTAAACAACTCGAATCTTTCTCCCAAGAGATAGTGTCTCCACTTCTTTAACGCGAACACGATCACTGCCAATTCCAAATCATGGATATGATATCTTTTCTCATGTGGTGTCAGTTGCCGACTAGCATAAAGCCACAACCCTACCCGCATCAGTACAACACCTAGTCCGATACTACAGGCATCCATGTATACCATCATCTCTTCGTTCCCTTTAGGAGTAACTAACACTAGTGCACACGTTAGCTTCTCCTTAAGTCTCTTAAATGCATTCTCACTGCTTTCGTCCCAAGCAAAAGCTTGATTCTTCTTGGTCAACAGAGTTAATGGTGCCGCTATCTTGGATAAGTCTTGAATAAACTTACGATAATATCCAGCTAATCCTAAGAAACTTCTTACATCCGTTGCATTCTTGGGTGTAGACCAGTCTTGCACCGTAGCCACCTTTGAAGGGACAACAACAATACTATTCTTTGAAACAACATGACCCAAGAATCTCATTTCCCTCCTCCAGAAGTGACACTTAGAAAATTTCGCTTTCAATTGGTGTTTCCTCAACACCACCATCACTACCCTAAAATGTTCCTTGTGTTCTTCCTATCTCCTCGAGTAAACCAAGATATCATCCACGAACACAAAAACAAACTTATTTAATTGATCTCTAAAAACTCTATTCATAAGATCCACAAAATAAGCGGGTGCATTGGTCAAGCCGAATGGTATGGCCAACCACTCATAGAATCCAGACGGCTTAGGAAATGCCGTTTTAGGTATACTCTCCGCTGCTACTCGGAGCTGATGAAATCCTATCGCGAGATCCAACTGGGAAAACACTCTTTCTCCATTTAGTTGATCAAACAAATCATCTATCCATGGAAGAGGATGCTTATTCTTCCTAGTCACCTTGTTCAACTCGCGGTAGTCCACACATAAATGAAGGGAACCATCGACCTTGGTAACAAATACAACTGGTGCTCCCTACTCGGAAACACTCCTTCGGATAAATCCCTTCTTCAAAAGATCGCCAACTTGCACTTCTGCTCCCTTAGCGCCATACGACGAAGAGACATCACTATAGGTCTTGCATCTTTCACTAAATCAATCCGAAACTCGATCTCTCGGTGTAGTGGAAGTCCAGTCACTTCCTCGAAGATGCCTGGATACTCGCCAGAAATAGGTATATCTGATAACTCATCATGCGGGATGTCGAGGGAATTTAGAAAACTAGACATCACCCCATCACTAGGAAGGCAACCCAATACCACCCTCCGCCCATCATCCACTCTAATGGTCACCGAAGACCCGTCACAGTTTAACACCACCCCTTACATTTGGAGCCAATCGACTCCCAAGATAATGCCAAACCCAGTAAATCCCAAAACAGAGCAATCACAAGCAAACATAAGTCCATGACTCGATAAGACCAAATTACGACAAATCATACAAAGGCTAGTCGAACCACCGATCGGGATCATCACAACAAAAGGTCTATCGACAATTCCAACCTATCCACCAGGTCACTAGATACGAAGGAATGGGAAGCCCTGGTATCAAACAATGCTCGAACAGGAACATCATAAATAGAAAGAATACCTTGAATAACGACACCCTTTCCTTTCTCCATTGAAGTTGGGGCATTCGATGAAGAAGGAACAACATTGATAACATATGCTTTCACGATCTGCTTCTCCTTATGGGATTGTGGACATTTATTTTTGAAATGTCCTACTTGGTCACGGTTGAAGCACTTCTTCTCCTCTGGCTTTTCTCAACAATTTTTGATATAGTGGCCCTTCTTGCCACAGCCAAAGCACTCGATATCATTCTTATTCTTCTTTTTTTGACCATCCTTGGTTTGGTTCTGTTTTCTCTTATTTTGGGAATTCTTCTTGCCTTCACCACTTACCTGCGGTTTTGGCTCCTCAGCAGATGCAATAGAAACCTCGGTCTTCGACTTTGGGTAAAGGTTCTCTGATCTCAATGTCTTTCCCACAATAGATTCGAATGTCTCATCGATATGGTTTATAAGTCTTTCCCCCAAGCACTCATCTATGCCAGTTATGAACTTCTCGTTCTTCTTCTCGGCAGTATCGATAAGAGATATCTATATTTCGATAAGGTATCGAATTCAACAATATATTCGGAGACTGCCCTACCAATCTGCTTAAGCTCTAAAAACTTCCTGAACAATTCTGCAGCTGGAACAAATTTGTCACTGAAGCGAGCCTTAAACTGATTCCAAGTAGTTTGGACTTCGAGAGTAGCCACTTTAATATCATTCCACTAATTCATTGCTAGCCCTTGAAGCTGACGCGATGCTAGTTTTCCCTTCATTGCATCATCGATTCCCAAATCCTCGAAGATGCGCTCACAACTATCAATCCAATCCTGAACCTCTGTAGCCGATTCCATTCCGTGGAGCGACTTCCCACCAAGACTAGTGTAATCCTTGTTAAGCTTGGCGAAACCGGCTCTAGGCACTTGCACTACTGGACCACCACCACTAGCAGCATTAGGAACTGCTTCCTGAGCATCCCTATGCATCTCTCGCATGAAGGCAGTAAACATCTTCCTTATATCAGGGACATCCCCATTATTGGCTCCTGATCCTGCTCCCTCTTCAACTCGCAATGCGGGCTTCCTTATCGTGCTCCTCGTATTTCGGCTCATCGTTCAATCTATATGAGAAAACGATTAACCATCTCCTTAGTGGTGCTAGTGCAGTGCGACTTCATCCTTAGATATACTAATAGTATATATATTATTTTTGAAAACCAAAATATCACAAATACGTGCTCTCCTATATGTATACTATTTCTCCCTGATGTCTCCCCCCAGGTTAAACTACGCAACCTAGGCTCTAATACCAAGTGTGACGGCCGCCCCATACCATAAGACATTTCCCCCGAAATGTGCTATGCCAACGCCCGGCTAACACGGAACGATCGTCAAAAGGGTTGAAACAATGATTACCGAAGAACCTGTAGTATATCTCACAGTGCGTGGAATAAAATATAATAATAACATAACTAGATATAAAACAGGCGAGATGGTACATAAGCTGAATACTAAACCATATCCATCAGAGTAGCGGAGACCAAAATACAGCTTCATATCCAATTATTACAACTTTAAAATATTGTCTCTAAAGGAAATAAAAGAGGTACACTACTAATGCCCGAAGCAGTGACCAGCAAGAACACAGTGAGAATACATATAAAGTATGCAGAAGCCTCCTGCTCGTCTCCGGATAGCTACTCTTGCATAACCACCTAACCTGCCTCTAGTCTACTTGTTTAGGAGCACCCAGAGTAATAAGAAGAGACATAAAACTCTAGGTCAAACAAAAGTTATGTGTGAGCGATAGCAACAAAATAAAGCAATAACCGGTATAAATAATCATACTCGACCTGGACCTATAACCAAAGAGTTGGCACAAAAAGACGTACAATACTCTAAGGTAACACTAACATAGAGTGTAAAATGGAAGTCAGCTTGTCATAGTGATAGCAAACATCAAACATAACAATCATCCATACATCTCTCACGTAGTGCGTAAAGAATACGATATCCACCGCTTTGATCCCTAAATCCATTAGTGCCATGATAGGTCCATACCGCCCTGGAATCCGTACAACTATTGCTATGACCACACCGCTCCAGTCTATAGTAAATTAACTTACCCAGTCCACACCGTCCTGGCTCTAGGGTACGGGCCAACCAGTCCACACCGCGCTGGCTCTGGTTCGTCTACATGCCCCCTCTATCAATGGTAACCAAAGTTATAGAAATCGATAACTCCTTTGCACACATCCCGTAGCAAAGCCCAACTCTTGAAGTTAACTCGTTGGTTCCCATCTAGATCCTTAGCAATATCTTCCCGCTTGGACTTACTTTGCATCTCTGGTCTTGGTCGAATTGGAGTTGATCTTCAGAAGAGTTCACGATCGTTGTCGCGTGGTGTAAGCTCAAATCCGGTTCGGTTCGGTTCGGGGTCACCATCACGGCTTGGTTCGTGGACACCATCGGCTCGTGATCACCATTGGCTCGCGGTCACCATAGGGGTCGTCGCCTCCATGGGGTCTTGGTCACCATAGGGGTCGTGGTCACCATAAGGGTCGTGACCATGGGGTCATAACCATGGGGGTCGTGACCATGGGGGTCGTGACCATCCTAGGATCACCATCACAAACCGAAATCCTGCAGTTTTCCAGCAAGCTAATTTCGTCAAATGACGGCGTTTTCAACCATTCTAACTTTCCTGTGCAATCGCAAAACATCCCAAACAGCAGTACTAAAATGTAGAATCAACCAAAAACATCAAGAAAATGATTTCACATGTTAATTTAGGTCAAACATACCCAAATCCATGATTTTCCCCTTAATCCCCTAAATTCTGGGATTAACAAAATAAAATCCATATCAACCCAATTTCATATATGTGACATGAAATATGATTTTAGAATTTTTACATAATTTTCAGAGTTATTAGATGTATAATTTCTCTAATTATAACTAATCACCCCTGATTAGCCCTAATTAGTGTATGAACATGCAAATCACTCACCTTGGCCAATAATAAATGATAGATCTGAAACTTTTACTGATTTGGCTTGGATTCCAATGTGGTGTAGCAACTCTACCTCAAATTTGGTGTTAATTCGGCTTAATTTGATGTAAATTTGATTAATCAGTGACTAGAAAGTGGTTAGAGAGAGATTTAGAAGATGGAAGCCATGACTAGGGTTTGAGAAAGGTTTGTGGCGGCTAGAAAAATGAAAGGAGATGATTCTCCAACTCCTTCCAGCCCTCCCATAACCCTAATCCCGAATTGGGTTATGGGCCTAGCTGCTAATCACTTAATTAAGCCCAATTAGGTTGTTTTTCCATCTTTCAAATATTATTTCACCCATATCTCCCAAACAGTAAGCCCGTTTGATTAACGTGACCACTCTACAGAATGGGAAACCATCATCCAAATCCAATGGAAGTGGTTTCAGGTCAAAACTCCTTACCAATCAAAAGTTATGGGTGAAACAAGATTCGCTAGGGGCAAAATGGTCATTTTAAAATCCAGTAAAAATCGTGAATGTGGGAAATGACCCCAATAGTCGTTTTCCAAAGTTATACGACCATATGACTTCGTATGAGGATAAAACAAATATTCTACGATCCTCCAATACGTAGAATACGGTCGTTACAACCCTCTTTCGGATCCAGCTTCTATTTTTATGAAAATTTCCAATCCATAGTAGGTCCTTTTCAATGTCACCTTCTAGTAAAAGCTTTAAAATATCAGATATTTTACCAGTTAGGTAATGATCTAGCACAAACGCATCAAATTGTAGAACAATCGAAATCTTAGGATCAAAGCATAAGGTAAATTTGTGAAATACATTAATTTACGATTTGATAAATTAAATAGTAATGTTTAGCAAAGGGTATATTATGATTTAAGGAAAAAACATTGGCAATGGGGTTGAAAGCGATTACTACTGAATTTTCTACGATTTTACTTAGGGTTTCCAATGATTATTTTCTTTTTCAGTTGACTTATTCTTTGGTTATTTCTTTTAAGTTGTTGCTTGACTTGATAATTTTTTATATTAGAATAGAACTTTGTCTACTTTCGTGCTTATGTTGCTTGCTTCAAATCTATAGTGAAATTTTGCTTATTCTACTATATAGAAAGAGCATCGGTAAGTAATTTAGCTTATTGAGCATAACTTGTTTTACTCTAAGCTTCTTGGATATACTAAGCCAAAACCCAATTGTAATATTAATTACGGTTGGTTTGTTAGTCTGGTAATATGGATTTAATGGAGATAACAGTTGTCAGATTTTCCCATGCTTATAGATTGTAGTTCTGTCATTAGCCAGTAAGTGACAACACTAAAAATGAAATCATGATTGCATGATTCTTAAATATATTATTTGCTTGACTAGTATTTTGTGATAGCACTAATATTTTATTTTTCTGCTTTACTAAATTAGAAGTTCTGTTATAAGATAAACTGAGATGTTCAAAGAGTTGAACTATGTGGCACCTTTAAGAATTTTGGACGCTATTGACTTAGGAATTAGTTTTACTTAAATGTAACATTTATCTTGGCTTGCTGTTAGATCTTGTAGTGCCATTTAACTATTAATTTATAACTGCCCTCAGTGTCTGTAATTGTCGATGTCGCTTTTTATTGAAAAATAACCGTTTTGAAACTAATGTTACTGATGCATTATCTTTTAGCACTATATGTTGTGAAACTATTTGAACAATAACCTAAAGTGATATTGTGTAAACCCAGTTAACCGCATATATCATGTAATGTGTTATAGTGTACTTTGTAATTACATTTTCTTTACTTGCTTGTCAAACGCTACTCAAATGGCAACTAAATTTTACACTGTTTTATCTTATATCCATGTGAATTTAGATTATATGTACACCTGTTTGTTATAGTTTTTAATGAGTGATTTTTTCCTTTATGTATATATGTAAATTGTTAAAGTTTCAGGACAACAAATGTAACAACCCGGAAATCCGAGCAAATTTAAATTTTTTATTTTGGCAATTTTAGCGGAATTTGAATATTTAAAATGAATTATTTTAAATAATAACGACAAAAAATTTATTTTGAATGGAATTAGAACATATATATCTATATAGATCGTCGTTAGTAAATAAATATTTATTTTAAATTATAAAAGGAATTGAAAATGGCGTGGTAGTTCGATAATTCGATTTCAAAGTTCAAATGAATGTACAGGATTCAAAATAAACCGGATTTTAGCGAATACAAAAATATTAGAATCTGTTTATGAATATCTTTCCAACGAATCCGAAAAATCAAAATTTCATAGCGGGAATCAAAAGTTACGTCCAGTTGAAAATTCAGAATAGTCGCTATGGAATTCTAGCCCTTAAAAAATGGAAATTTTGCAAACGACCTCGGTTTTCGACGAAACCACTTTTGTTGGATCCGTGATGTCAAGTTATTGCTATATTTCAAATTTCGTAATTTTCTGAATCAATATGTGAGTGTGGCGAAGGAAAACGCGTTTGACCAGTTTTAGTTGATTTTAATCGACTGGAAAATGACCATTTTTCAAACGGTCTCAGAATTTGACGAAATTAGTTTTGTTAGGACCGTATCGTCAATATGAAGCTAGAAAATATTTTTCGGGAATTTTTAGAGTTCGTATGTGGCCCCAGTAAATTGAAATGCGCGTTCAAATTCAATATATAGAGTTATATGTTATTTTGACGGAAACTGATCGAAATGATCGAATCAGGTTACGATACATATCCCATTGTGTTCGGAATGGGGGTAATTAGCTAGGGACGACAGGCGGTGGGTCTCGTTTCGAGGTCGAAATTAAAAGTTACTTTATGGAATTAAACAATTAAATAAATATATTTTTATATAAAGGCCCTTGGCCCCTTTACTCTCTCAGATCGAAGTCAACCGAGATTATAAAAAAAAAGGGCGGAGCTCTAAATCGCATCGCCAGCCACCGTTGACCGCGCCGCCACACACCCCCTAGCGCGCCTCCCTTCCTTCTCCTCCCCCTCTTGGTTCGATCGACAATCGGAAGTGAGTTTTCTGTTTATTTTTTTAATTTTTTTTTCTTATGTTATTTATTTAATGAATTTAATAATTAAACAATGTTTTTTTACTTTACTGAAATTAGAAGGGATTTTTTTTATATATACAAAGAAATCATTGTTTTTTTAAATATATAAAGAAGTGATTGTTCGTATTTCATAGAAAGGTTTGATTTTTATTGAAGGGTTTAAAGAAAAATATGATTTTTATTGAAGGGTTTAAAGAAAAATATGATTTTTTATTGAAGGGTTTAAAGAAAAATATGATTTTTTATATATAGAAGTTAGCGATAAAAAGATTACATTTTTATAAGTGAAAAGTTAGATTTAAAAAAAATAGAAAGACGAGATTTTTAGAAATATATAAACATCATATTAAAAATGTGATTTTTAATATGAGCAGCGTGAAAAGGAAGGCGTAGAAATTTGGGGCAAATCCAATCGATCAGAAATTCAGGATAGATAATGGAGGAGTGGATCTCCAAGGTGAGAACTCCTCACTTTTATTTTAAATTTCTAGTTAATATATATACTAGGATGCAGACGGTATTTAGCAGCACCCGACACCCGTCGTCCACAGACCACGGACGGCTTGTTTGTTTGATTGTATGTTATTGTGAAAATTGGTTGTGTTGTGGAATGAAATAAAATATTTATATAGTTAAAAATATTTTATATCGTTAAAAATATAATTTTCAACATGATTGTGAATAAATAAATATTCATTTACAAATCGGACGGTTTGTTTATGTATACCTATTTGATGGATATTGATATATCGATAAATTTTACACATCGCCCAACTGCACAAATAATATTCAGTGCTTGTGGATTGAAACCCCATACGGGTGTTGGGATGATATTTGACGTACACTAATCCCGATTATTTAGTTGTATGTTGATATATTGGTCGACAGACTGTGTAAGCGTTAATTATTTATATTTGATGCATATGCAGTTGTGTGGTGCACTTTGGATGATGGTTGATTATATATCGTTGCTATTATATACATATGTTGTATGGAATCCATATAATTAACATTATATGGTAATTGATTGGGTCTCATTCAAATTGGGAAAATAAAGAATATTATAAAATAAAGATTCATGTGTTGACAGTACTCATGTGTTGAGATTAGTCATGTGTTGAAAGAAATATATATTCATGTGTTAAGTAAAATATTTTAGCAATAAAATTTACATCTTTATCATATATAAAATTAGAAACTAACTGGAAAATAGATAAGATGAGTGGTCCCCCGGATATTGATCTGATGTTGGTTTCGGCCATTGGGGTTAATATTTAGGGAATTGCTCTCTTGCTAATTTACGGTTAGTGTTTGATCATAAATTAAACGATAGAAATCCTAAGTTTGTAAAATAAATTAAATAACAAAAATAGTGACGTGTTGACAGTACTCATGTGTTGAGATTAGTCATGTGTTGAAAGAAATATAGATTCATGTGTTGAATAGAATAAATATTCATTTGTTGAATAGAATAACGAAGTTATTGAAAAATATAAAGCCGTGTTGATTAAAGATGCACTATTTTGACGTGAACGATATTTATATCGATTATATTCGTTTTTATAATGAACATTGGAAAGAGATTTAAAAATCGAATATATATGAAATGAATTCGAATTGAATCGAATATAAAGTGAATTCGAATTGAATCGAATATAAAATGATTCGAATTGAATCGAATATAAAATGAATTCGAATTGAATCGAATATAAAATGAATTCGAATTGAATTGAATATAAAATGAATTCGAATTGAAGTGAATTCAAATCGAATGGTAACTGAATTGAAATTGAATTAAATAAAAATGCAACTGAAAATCGAAATGAATTTGAATTGAAAGGAATTCAAATCGAATTGAAAATGAACTGAAATCGATTTGAATTGAAATCAAATATAAAGGAATGTAAAAAAAAATTATAATAGAAAATTCAATTTTGATTTGAATTTGAAATGAAAGTTGAAATTGTTTTTGAAACAAATTTGAAACGATTTATAAAATTCGTTTTTAAAAGGAAATCGACGAAATATATATATATATATATATATATATATTATATATATTATATAATGGCCTGAATATAACGCGCCGCGCCGCGGTAGTACGCGAATTTCGACCATTGACTTCGAATAGATATTACGGGAGATCCGACCGTCGGATTCTCCTGAAACCGGAACAGTTGGGTTCGTATCGAAAAGAGCATTCCAATGAATATTAGAAATTTGAAATCTAACGGTTGGATTTGGAATTATGTCCAAATCAAATTTGGAAAAGGTCACTGTAAGTGCAGTTCGGTGGCAGTTATTGAAAACAGACTGTACAAGCCTTGATAAAATTATTAAAAATATCTATAATTTGTGTAAAATCATAAGAAATGATTTGGGAAAAACTGGGATGAAAAACTACATATTTGAAAAGATAAAAATAGATTTTTATCGAAATGGACTAGTTTTGAACTAGAATTAAAATCAATTTATTTTTGAAATAAATAAATTGAATTTGAAATGGGTTTTAAATAACCAGAGTTTCTAATATATTTAATTGGAATTGAATTAGAATTGATTTGTGGGTTTATCGTGAACAGTATTTTAAATAACACTTGTTCTTTAACCCGATAATAAATAGAATGTGATTTGGGTTTATCGTGGACTGTGTTTTAAATGACATTAGTTCTTTAACCTAGTATAAGGAGTTTTAATGAATCTTTAATTAGATTGAAACGATCGGGAATGGGGTATCGCCAGTTTTGCTCCGAGCGATAGTTAAATCTTTAATTAGATTTGAACGTCAAATGGTAATTAAATTTACCGATAACACCGTGGTGTTAGTTATGGGGTAATAACAGTTTTGCTCCATGGGATGAATAGGTTGGGATTGGGAAATAAAATAAATAATTACTTCGGTGTGGTTCGCTAATCTCGACTAGTTTGGAAAACCATAATCTGGTTTGAAATGACATTCAAAGGAAGATTAAAGAATAAATTTTAAAGATTTTATCTTTGATAAAATTAATGGAAACCTTTCCCTAAGAATATGAAATTTAGAAACTAGTTGTAGGTTAGTTAAGAAGAATGGTTTCCTGGGTATTGATCTGATGTTGGTTTCGTCCCTCGGGGTTAATATTTAGGGAATTGTTCTCTTACTAATTTACGGTTAGTGACTGATGAATTGGAATGAGGCGTATATTGTGTTTTATAGCACTTGTTGATTAAGATATGCGAGTTATTCAGAAAGTCCGGTTATAACCCGTTATGAATAACTGATTCGACGATGAGTCGAAGAGATTGAAGACGGTGCAAGACCGACGATCTTCACATCGAATGGATGGGTGCTACTGATGCTCACAATGGGAGTAGATACCTTGAAGGGGGCTAAAGTGGTAGCTGTCCGGACGTACTTGGAGGTCGACGAAAATGCGAGGAAAGTGCCTCCGGTTTCGTTCAGACCTAGAACGAACTTGTAAATGGACTATGTGTCTGACATTGTATTTTATTCTGTGTGATTGATTTCTATTAAATATATATCTGTTTGGCGGCGAAGAATTTATTCACTTGCTTAACGCCCTTCTCTGAGACGTACGAGCTCAGAGGTTATATATCGATGGATATCATTCGCATGGCATGAATTGCCTGTGTGGCATGCCTAAGTGGCAAATGATCAAGGCTTCTGTTGAAAAGCAAAGTCTTCTGGTTTTTGATCAAAGCACAGCTTTAATATAGCGTTGCTTTGTGTATAGCGTTGATTCGCGAGCCTCACACCCCTGTATGGTGTTAAACTGATGGTTTAATCAGTATGCTTTTTAGAGGATGGGCACCTTAGTGGTGTCGTGGATTCGGTCGACCGAGATTGAGCTTAGTGCTCAGAGGGATAGAGTAAGCGGTGTTTCCTCTCGCCTAGACGTAAGCCGCAGTGATACTCGATTTCCCAAAAGTGCGGATGTGCATTACGGTGTTTTCTCTCGCTGAGACGTAAGCCGTTGTGGATGACACTACGCGATCGATCTTTCGAATCAGGAGCTACCATGATGCAAATCCAATTTCCAAATATGACATTTTGCGGTTTTGATTGCAGAGCCTAGTATTGGCGACATGATATATGGTACCCATGCCGTCTATAATTGATACATTTATATTTGAAGTTGTTTTCTTCACTTATAATAATAATATAAGATGAAATTTCACATATCAAGCATATTTGGTGTGACGGCCCGTCCCGCACCAGCCGGCATTTCCTCCGAAAGTGCGCTGTACACATGCCCGACTAGCATAGAACGGTCGCCAAGGAAAGGAAAGAAGGGAATGAACTAATCAAGGAACCTGTAGAATGTCTCACAGCGCATGGGATAAAATATAATAATAATAATATACTTGACATAAAACAGGTGAGACAGTGCATAAGCTGATAACTAAAACCAATATCAACATCAGAGTAGCGGAAATCCAAATACAGCTTATTACAACTTTCCAAATTTACTGTCTCTAAACAAAAGGAAGCTAAAATAGAAGATGCACCACCAATGCCCAAGCAGTGATCTTCAACAACACAGGGAGAATATCTATATCATACGTGGAAGCCTCCTGCTCGTCTCCGGATCAGCTACTCGTGCATACCTCCTAACCTGTCTCTAGTCTGCTCGTGTGAGCACCCAGAGTAATAAGAAGAGACATAAAACTCTGTGTCAGACAAAAAGTCTGGTATGAGCGATAAGCAGCTAAGCAGAACAATAACAGGTATACTAAACCATACCTGAACCTGCAGCCAAAGAGTTAGTACCACATACCGTACAGTACTCTAAGGTGCCATAATGAATAGTGTAAAGAATACGGGGGTGGGGTGTGTATGTCATAATGATAGCAAACAAACCATCCATAGCAACCATCCTCACATCACTCACTCAGTACGTAAAGCATACGACATCTACCACCTTGGAATACTAGACAAATTGAGGTAACGACGGATCCCGACTTGTAGAAACCCTGCTGTGACCAAGCTAAACATATGGAGTCATGACCAAACATTTCAATGACCCATTTCATTGATCGTAGCCCTTGGTTCTACCAATGTCATAATGGCCCTGAATCCGCCTCCGTACCTCCTACCATAGTGGTCCAAAGCTATAGACATCGTAAACCCCTTAGCACGCGTCCCGCAGCAAAGTCCAACCATGAAGCGAACTCATAGGTTCCCAACTAGATCCTGAGCTCTAACTTCCCATTTGGACTTCCTTTGCATCTCGGGTTTTGATCGAGTTGGAGTTGGTCTTCAAAAGAGTCATCGCGTAATCGCAGCTCCAATCCGGTTCGGTTCGGGTGTCTCCTCCTATCCGGTTCGGTTCGGATCTCCCCCTTCTATTCGGTTCGGTTCGGGTGTCTCCTCCTATCCGGTTCGGTTCGGATCTCCGCCTTCTATTTGGTTCGGTTCGGGTGTCTCCTCCTATCCGGTTCGGTTCGGATCTCCTCCTTCTATTCGGTTCGGTTCGGGTGTCTCCTCCTATCCGGTTCGGATCGGATGCTCTTCCTACTCGATTTGGTTCGGATCTCCTCCTCCTATCCGGTTCGGATCGGATCTTCTTCCTACTCGATTCGGTTCGGATCTCCTCCTCCTATCCGGTTCGGATCGGATCTCCTCCTTCTATCCGGTTCGGATCATATCTCCTCCTCCTATCCGGTTCGGATCGGATCTCCTCCTCCTATCCGGTTCGGATCGGATCTCCTCCTCCTATCCGGTTCGGATTGGGTGTTCTTCCTAACCGGTTCTGAAAATCTGCAACTTTTTCCAGCAAGCTATTTTCGCCGAACAACGGCGTTTTCAACCATTCTAAACTTCCTATGACATTAAAAAACATTCCAAACAGCAGTAACAACATATAGAATCAATCAAAAACATTAAAACATCATTTACATGAAATACTTTAGATCAAACATACCGAAAACCCGTGCTTTCCCCTTATTCCTTCTTAATCATGTTTAAGCACAAACTTAGTAAAACTTAATCAAATCGTCCAAATTTTCTAACAGAGGCATAAAATATTATTTAAGAATTTATAGACATTTT
Organism: Allium sativum; assembly: GCA_030737875.1. Classification (NCBI taxonomy): domain Eukaryota; kingdom Viridiplantae; phylum Streptophyta; class Magnoliopsida; order Asparagales; family Amaryllidaceae; genus Allium; species Allium sativum. The sequence continues at coordinate 406,829,445 of CM060926.1, forward strand.
TCCAGAATTTATTTGTGTGTAAATTCGCTAATCTTCACTAATTACCCTTAATTACTGTAATTAGTGCAAAAACTATGCAAATCACTCACCTTTGCCACAACTAAAACCCCAAAACTGAAATATTCTCTGATTTGGCGCTGTTCCCAATTTTACACAGCAGCCCTACCTCGGTTCTTGTGCTAATACTCCTTGATTTGATGTTTGCTAAGCCTAATCTTCAATTAGAAAGTGATTAAGAGATGTTTTGAAGAGATTTAGAGGGTGGAGGCCATGGCTAGGTTAAGAGGAATGAATAGTGACGGCTGAAAAATGAGAAAAAGGTATTCTCCAAACCATAACAGCCCTTTTAAACTCCTAATCCCGAAATTCCCCTTTGGGCCTAGCTGTTAATCACCCGGTTAAGCCCAATTAAGCTGTTTTTCACCATCTGAAACTTGTTTCAGCCATATCTCCCAAACGGTGAGTCCGTTTGGCTATTATGACCACTCTACGGAAAGAGAAACCATCATCCGGAGTCAATGGAAGTGGTTTCAAGTCAAAATTCCTTCCCGCTCAAAAGTTATGGCCAAAACAGTAACAATTAGGGGTAAAATGGTCATTTAAAAATCGGGAAAAATCATGAACATGGGAAATGACCCTAATAGTCGTCTCCCAAAGTTACATGACCATACGACTTCGTATGTGATAGAATTAAATATTCTACGATCCTATGATGCGTAGAATGCGGGTCGTTACACTCTCCCCCCCCCCCCCCCCTTAAGAAATTTCGTCCCCGAAATTCCTTAACCCAAAACATACAAAGAATCCCGCATGCCTAACGACCACATACAACAATCAAACATGCAAAACAAGCAAACAAGCCTATCTTAGCATGCGGAAAACTAAATCGAAGTCAAAATCTTACCAGGCAAAGAGTTCTGGGTGTGTCATCCTAATGTTCTCCTCTGTCTCCCAAGTACAATCATTCTCGTCCTCGCCCCACTGAACTTTGACTAGCTTCACCGCCTTCCTTTGAAGTTGCTTCATGTCGTGTTCAACAATACGGGCCGGCTTGCGGTTCCCAACCGCCTCGGGTTCTACTTCGAAGTCCTCTAACTGATCAGGTGAAATAGTCATATCTGAGTCGTGAACGAACTTCCTTAGTTGGGAAACATGAAATACGTTGTGAACTCCTGCCATCTTCTCTGGTAAGTCAATTCTATATGCCAAATTCCCGACTAGTTCAAGAACAGGGAATGGGCCAACAAATCTTGGTGCCAACTTGCCTCTCCTGCCAAATCGTATTACGCTCTTCAACGGAGAAATCTTGACAAACACCAAGTCGCCAACGGAGAATTTTAAGTCTCTTCTCTGATCAGCATAACTCTTCTGCCTATCTTGGGCAGCCTTCATTCGTTGTTGAATGGTCTTGATTTTATCTGATGTTTCCCTCACCACATCTGGTCCAAGCATAAACTTCTCGCCAGTCTCTATCCAACATGATGGTGAGTTGCACGGTCTTCCATACAAAGCTTCAAACGGAGCCATACCGATACTGGATTGGTAGCTATTATTATATGCAAACTCTACTAGATGCAAATGGTCATCCCGTGATCCACCAGAATCCAATATACATGCTCTCAAGAGATCTTCCAAAATACGATTCACCCTCTCCGTCTGACCGTCGGTCTGAGGATGATATGCGGTACTGAGATGTAACTCTGACCCTAGAGCCTCTTGTAAGCTCTTCCAAAACCCACAAGTGAACAACGGGTCTCGGTCACTCACAATGCTTTTAGGTACTCCATGAAATCTCACTACCCACTTCATATACAATTCTGCTAACTTAGCTGCCGTTCTGGTCGATTTGACTGGTATAAACCTTGCACTTTTAGCCAGTCGGTCTACAATCACCCAAATGCTATCATGTCCCGACCTAGTCCTTGGCAAACCATCAATAAAATCCATCGAGACTTGCTCCCATTTCCATTCGGGAATTTCTAAGGGCTGTAACAACCCACTAGTCTTCTTTTGCTCAGCTTTAACTAGCTGGCAATTCATGCACTTAGATATAAACTTCCCAACGTCTATTTTCATCCCTTCCCAGTAGTAAGTCTGCTTCATGTCTCGATACATCTTATTACCACCGGGATGTACAGTCAGTTTTGAGTGATGACATTCTCTAAGCACTTCATCTCTCAATTCATTGACATTGGGTACAACAAGTTTTCCATTCTTTCTAAGCCATCCATCTCGATCAAGCCCATACTTGTTCATCTCCTCATCGATACCCATCTTTAACTTGGAGATGATGTCCAATAGGTTAGGATCGTCCCTCTGACTAGAGCCGATTCGCTCAATCAAGGTGGGTCTGATCGTCAAACTTGCTAACATTTCTAGATCCAATTCGCACTTTGGTCTGAAATCATACCCAGCGATGTACTCCAGTTGCTTCCATTCTAGAAACATAGCCCCTAGGCTGGCATGACTCCTACTCAATGCATCAGCCACCGCATTGCCCTTTCCCGGTGTATATCCGATGTCAAAATCATAGGAAGCCAAGAATTCCAACCACCTTTGTTGCCGGAGATTTAAATCCATCTGGGAGAAGAGATACTTCAACGACTTATGATCTGTAAACAGCTCAAATCTTTCTCCCAAGAGATAGTGTCTCCACATCTTTAATGCAAACACGATCGCTGCCAATTCTAAATCATGGGTAGGGTATCTTCTCTCATGCGGTTTCAATTGTCGACTTGCATAAGCTACAACCCTACTGCCTTGCATTAATACAGCACCCAGTCCGGTACCACAGGCATCCGTGTATACTGTCATCTCTTCATTCCCCTTAGGAATGACTAACACTGGTGCGCTTGTCAACTTGTCCTTTAGACTCTTGAATGCATTCTCGCACCTTCCATCCCAGACAAAAGCTTGATTCTTCTTAGTCAACTGGGTCAATGGTGCTGCTATCTTGGAGAAACCTTGGATAAACTTACAATAATATCCAGCTAATCCCAAGAAACTTCTTACGTCTGTTGCATTCTTGGGCGTAGGCCAATCCTGTACCGTGGCCACCTTTGTCGGGTCCACGGAAATACCATTCTCTGATACAACATGGCCCAAGAACCTCACTTCCCTCTTCCAGAAGTGACACTTAGAAAACTTTGCTTTCAATTAGTGTTTTCTCAACACCTCCATCACTATCCTTAAATGTTCCTTGTGTTCTTCCTCTGTCCTCGAATAGACCAAAATATCATCAACGAACACAAGGACAAACTCATTCAACTGATCCCTGAATACCCTATTCATAAGATCCACAAAATATGCTGGGGCATTGGTCAGCCCGAATGGCATGACCAACCACTCATAAAATCCAGACGGCATCCGAAACGCCGTTTTAGCTATACTCTCAGCTTCCACTCTAAGCTGATGAAAACCTGTCGCGAGATCCAACTGAGAAAATACTCTCGCGCCACTCAACTGATCGAACAAATCATCTATCCGCGGTAGAGGATACTTGTTCTTCCTCGTCACTTTATTCAACTCGCGGTAGTATACACACAAACGAAGGGAACCATCCGCCTTGGTAGCAAACACAACTGGTGCTCCCCATTCAGAAACACTCCTTCTGATAAATCCCTTCTTCAAAAGATCGCTGACTTGCACCTCGAGCTCTCGCTGCTCTCTTGGTGCCATACGACGAAGTGGCATCACTATAGGTCTGGCATCTTTTACCAAATCAATACGGAACTCAATCTCTCGGTGCGGTGGAAGTCCGGTCACTTCTTCGAAAACATCCGGATACTGGCCAACCACGGGCAAACCTGACAACTCACTATGCGGAATGTCAAGGGAGTTTAGAAAACTAGCCAATACCCCCTCACTGGGTAGACCACCAAACACTATCCTCCGCCCATCATCCGCTCTAGCTGTCACTAAAAAGCCCTCACAGTCTACCACCACCCCGTATCTTCGGAGCCAATCTACTCCCAAAATAATGCCAAACCCAGTAAAACCCAAAACAAAACAATCACAAACAAACATGCATCCATGACTCGATAAGACCACGTTACGACAAATCATGCTAAGGCTAGTAGAACCACCAATCGGGTTCGTCACTACTAAAGGTCTATCGACAATCTCGGGCTCCAATCCCAACCTATCTACCAGGTCACTAGATATGAAAGAACTGGAAGCTTCGGTATCAAACAAAACTCTAACAGGAACATCATAAACGGAAAGCATACCTTGAATGATGACATTCTTTCCCTTCTCCGCCACAGTTGGGGCATTTGACGAAGAAGGAATAGCATTAAGAGCGTAGGCTTTCACCATTTTCTTTTCTTTAGGGGGTTGCGGACACTTGTCCTTGTGATGTCCCAATTGGCCACAATTGAAGCACTTCCTATCCGCTGGCTTGGCCCGACAATTACTAGCATAATGGCCCTTCTTACCACAGCTGAAGCACTCAACATCTTGCTTATTCTTTTTCTTCTGGCCATCCTTAGTCTGATTCTGCTTTCTCTTATTCTGGGAACCACCCTTGCCTTCACCACTTGCTTGTGGCTTTGGCTCACCTGCGGACGCAACCTCAGTCTTCGGCTTAGGGTAGAGACTTTCTGACCTCAATGCTTTCCCTACAATCGACTCAAACGACTCATCGATGTGGTTAATAAGTCTTTCCCCCAAGTACTGATCTAAACCAGTTATGAATTTCTCATTCTTTTTCTCGGCAGTATCAATAAGAGATAACACATATTTTGACAAAGTGTCAAATTCAGCAATATACTCCGAGACAGCTCTGCCATTCTGCTTGAGCTCCAAGAATTTTTTAAACAGCACTGACTTCTGAGCAGCCGGAATGAACTTCTCGCTAAAGCGAGCATTAAACTGCTCCCAAGTAACCTGATCTTCGGGAGTAGCTGCCTTTATAGCATTCCACCAATTCATTGCCCGCCCTTGCAGCTGACGGGACGCTAGCCTTCTCTTCATTGCATCCTCGATACCCAAATCCTCGAAGATACGTTCGTAACTATCCAACCAATCTGTGGCCGACTCCATTCCATGGAACGGCTTCCCACCAAGACTAGTATAATCCTTATTCAGCTTGGCGAAGTCGACTCTTGGCGCCTGCACTATTGGACCACCACCATTTCCACCATTGGGAGCTGCCCTCCGTACATCTCTAAGCATCTCTCTCATGAGGTCAGTAAACATCGTCCTCATGTCAGCAGCATTCCCATTATTGGCTCCCCTACCAGCACCTCTAGTATCTCGGCTCGTCGTCAATCTGAAAAAGGAAACGATTAACGACTCCATAGTGGTGCTAGTGCAGTACGACTTCATCCTTATACTAGTAATAGTATATATATATAGCTTTTAAAAACCAAAGTAATCACAAATACGCTCTCTCGTATACGTATATTATCTCTCCCTGATAATTTCCCTAGGTTGACTACGCAACCTAGAGCTCTGATACCAAGTGTGACGGCCCGTCCCGCACCAGCCGGCATTTCCTCCGAAAGTACGCTGTACACATGCCCGACTAGCATAGAACGGTCGCCAAGGAAAGGAAAGAAGGGAATGAACTAATCAAGGAACCTGTAGAATGTCTCACAGCGCATGGGATAAAATATAATAATAATAATATACTTGACATAAAACAGGTGAGACAGTGCATAAGCTGATAACTAAAACCAATATCAACATCAGAGTAGCGGAAATCCAAATACAGCTTATTACAACTTTCCAAATTTACTGTCTCTAAACAAAAGGAAGCTAAAATAGAAGATGCACCACCAATGCCCAAGCAGTGATCTTCAACAACACAGGGAGAATATCTATATCATACGTGGAAGCCTCCTGCTCGTCTCCGGATCAGCTACTCGTGCATACCTCCTAACCTGTCTCTAGTCTGCTCGTGTGAGCACCCAGAGTAATAAGAAGAGACATAAAACTCTGGGTCAGACAAAAAGTCTGGTATGAGCGATAAGCAGCTAAACAGAACAATAACAGGTATACTAAACCATACCTGAACCTGGACCTGCAACCAAAGAGTTAGTACCACATACCGTACAGTACTCTAAGGTGCCATAATGAATAGTTTAAAGAATACGGGGGTGGGGTGTGTATGTCATAATGATAGCAAACAAACCATCCATAGCAACCATCCTCACATCACTCACTCAGTACGTAAAGCATACGACATCTACCACCTTGGAATACTAGACAAATTGAGGTAACGACGGATCCCGACTTGTAGAAACCCTGCTGTGACCAAGCTAAACATATGGAGTCATGACCAAACATTTCAATGACCCATTTCATTGATCGTAGCCCTTGGTTCTACCAATGTCATAATGGCCCTGAATTCGCCTCCGTACCTCCTACCATAGTGGTCCAAAGCTATAGACATCGTAAACCCCTTAGCACGCGTCCCGCAGCAAAGTCCAACCATGAAGCGAACTCATAGGTTCCCAACTAGATACTGAGCTCTAACTTCCCATTTGGACTTCCTTTGCATCTCGGGTTTTGATCGAGTTGGAGTTGGTCTTCAAAAGAGTCATCGCGTAATCGCAGATCCAATCCGGTTCGAATCGGGTGTCTCCTCCTATCCGGTTCGGTTCGGATCTCCCCCTTCTATTCGGTTCGGTTCGGGTGTCTCCTCCTATCCGGTTCGGTTCGGATCTCCCCCTTCTATTTGGTTCGGTTCGGGTGTCTCCTCCTATCCGGTTCGGTTCGGATCTCCTCCTTCTATTCAGTTCGGTTCGGGTGTCTCCTCCTATCCGGTTCGGATCGGATGTTCTTCCTATTCGATTCGGTTCGGATCTCCTCCTCATATCCGGTTCGGATCGGATCTTCTTCCTACTCGATTCGGTTCGGATCTCCTCCTCCTATCCGGTTCGGATCGGATCTCCTCCTTCTATCCGGTTCGGATCGTATCTCCTCCTCCTATCCGGTTCGGATCGGATCTCCTCCTCCTATCCGGTTCGGATCGGATCTCCTCCTCCTATCCGGTTCGGATCGGGTGTTCTTCCTAACCGGTTCTGAAAATCTGCAACTTTTTCCAGCAAGCTATTTTCGCCGAACAACGGCGTTTTCAACCATTCTAAACTTCCTATGACATTACAAAACATTCCAAACAGCAGTAACAACATATAGAATCAATCAAAAACATTAAAACATCATTTACATGAAATACTTTAGATCAAACATACCCAAAACCCATGCTTTCCCCTTAATCCTTCTTAATCATGTTTAAGCACAAACTTAGTAAAACTTAATCAAATCGTCCAAATTTTCTAACAGAGGCATAAAATATTATTTAAGAATTTATAGACATTTTTCCAGAATTTATTAGTGTGTAAATTCGCTAATCTTCATTAATTACCCTTAATTACTGTAATTAGTGCAAAAACTATGCAAATCACTCACCTTTGCCACAACTAAAACCCCAAAACTGAAATATTCTCTGATTTGGCGCTGTTCCCAATTTTACACAGCAGCCCTACCTCGGTTCTTGTGCTAATACTCCTTGATTTGATGTTTGCTAAGCCTAATCTTCAATTAGAAAGTGATTAAGAGATGTTTTGAAGAGATTTAGAGGGTGGAGGCCATGGCTAGGTTAAGAGGAATGAATAGTGACGGCTGAAAAATGAGAAAAAGGTATTCTCCAAACCCTAACAGCCCTTTTAAACTCCTAATCCCGAAATTCCCCTTTGGGCCTAGCTGTTAATCACCCGGTTAAGCCCAATTAAGCTGTTTTTCACCATCTGAAACTTGTTTCAGCCATATCTCCCAAACGGTGAGTCCGTTTGGCTATTATGACCACTCTACGGAAAGAGAAACCATCATCCGGAGTCAATGAAAGTGGTTTCAGGTCAAAATTCCTTCCCACTCAAAAGTTATGGCCAAAACAGTACCAACTAGGGGTAAAATGGTCATTTAAAAATCGGGAAAAATCATGAACATGGGAAATGACCCTAATAGTCGTCTCCCAAAGTTACATGACCATATGACTTCGTATGTGATAGAATTAAATATTCTACGATCCTATGATGCGTAGAATGCGGGTCGTTACATTTGGCTATTATAAGGGAAAACCCTATCCTCCGGCTTGCGTTACATTGTGTGATGGGACCTGAGTCTTATAATAGCTTCATTGTTCTTTATTTAGCATCGCGCTGTTTGTTTTATGCACTGCTATTATTGGGAGGAAACCTGTTCCGTGTTATACGCCGTGGTCCCTTGATTTACCTAACTTTAAAAACAAAGATTAGTAACTATTTTAGTCCTCACACCAGTCACATGACTGACCTGAAGTTTATTGTTTTGACCTAAACTCTGGGTGCCCCTATTTCCACAGGGGCAGCTAGTAGTTTTGGTTTTGCAGATTTATGTTCACAAGATCCTGGTTTACTGCTGAAGCGATATTCGGAAAGCTCTGTATCCGTGTATCTATTTTCAGTTGTGCTTTGTATTGTTTTTCCACTACGATGTATTTAAATGTAATTTAAATCCCTGATATTTTATATGTAATATTTATTCATACTCTGTTATATTCTTGTATTCTGATGGAATTGTTGTAATAAGCAATGAAATGTTCTTCTGTTTGTGTTCTGAATTGTCATGTTCTCGATGCAATCCGGGCTTTCCTTCACGGGGAAGTTTGGGTCGTCACAACAAATGTAGTGATATTTGAAATGACCCAAACTTCCCAGTAAAGGAAAGGTTGGATTTCTTTGAGAACAACACACATCAGAACACAAACTGAAGTACATTTTATCGCTGATTACAACCATTACATCAGAGTATAAGAATATAGCAGAGTATGAATACTTATTTCATAATAGAAATATAATAATACCAGAGTTTTAAATTACATTTAAATAGCAGCGGAAAAATAATACAAATATACAACTGGAAGGAATACACGGATACAGAGCTTTCTGAATACCGCTCCAGCTGTAATCCAGGATCCTGTAAATATATCTGCAAAAAGCTACTCGACTGCCCGTGTGGAAAATAAGGGCACCCGAGTTTGCCAGTGAAACAAACTACAGGTCAGTCATGGGACTGGTATGAGAAATCTTAACTAAACTTATCTAATAAGAAGGCTAATCACAGGACCACGCCGCTAACGTGGAACGGGTTTACTCCATTGGATTGCCAGTGCATAAATTAAAATAAATCGTTAAACAACGCAATGCTTTTTAGAAAAATGAAACCATTATAAGACCCAAGTCCCATCACACAATGCAACGCAAACCAGAGGATAGGGTTTTACCTTATAATGGTCAAAAGATGCCTGATACGCTAAAATAGATTTAATATTAGTGTGCATATGTTTTAATAAAACATTTCAATCATAAATATCAATCATAGACGGCATAGTACCCCATCCTACTGTGTCGCCATACTAGTTCTAAAATCAAAACCGCAAGGTCGTATTGGAAATTGGATTTCCATCATGAGTTGAGGCTATGGGCAAGCTCCTCTCCGATTTGAGACACTCTAGCAAATGCCTCTGGATCACACCTATGGGCAACCCTTGGATCTTCAGGGCCGGTCCCTACCTAAGGGTAGTGGATTAATTATGCCTGAACACACGCTTCCCGGTTCCTTTGAACCAATAATATGACCACTATCAGCCTATAAAAAATCCGAGGCGCCTCAAAATCCATTATCCACATAAGTAAAATGCCAGGCCGTGTTAAAGCACTGACACTACCACTAGCTAGAAAGAAACATGTGCACTCCCTGCAGTCCATATCCCGTTTTTGACTCATACCGGGGTGTGAGGCTCGCGAAGTCATGATATACACAAAGCTATGCCGTAATAGGCTATGCTTTGATCATCCCACAAGGCCCTGCTTTTCAACAAAAGCCTTGATCATATGCATCTTGGCGTGCCACATTGACAATTCATGCCATGCGATCAATCACTATTAATATACACCAGGGTGTTAAGTAGAGGATAAATCCCCTACCACCAAACAGACATACTATAACAGAAATTGATTTAATTCACACGGAACGAAATCCAATGTCAAATACGCATCCCTTTATTAGCTTATGCTCTGGGTCTGAGCGAAAACCAAATTCGAACAATCAACAATAGTCCGGACGACCACCACTGAAGCCCCTTCAAGATAGCTACTCCCATCAGGGTCTCTATAGCAACACATCCATCCAATGTGAAGATCGTCGGTCTTCAACCACCGTCTTCATCTTCGACTCTTCATTGTCGTAGAAATTATTCGGAATGGGTTAAACCCGGTCTTTCCGAATAACTCTCGTATTTTTATAATTTAAAATCAAGTATTCTAAAACGCATCCAATGTCTCATTCCAATTCAGAATATTCTTTTAAATAAAATATTCAAATTATTCTATCAAAGATAAACTCTTTAAATTATTCTTAAATTTTAAAGATTTATTAAACTCCCAATTTGGTTTTTAAAACAAAAATCATTATTCAATGTTTATTTAAATTTAAGAAATTTATCTTATCTTTAACTAGGTTAAAGAACTAATGTCATTTAAGACATTGTTCACAGTAAAACCAAAGTCGCCTTCCATTAAATATGGAATTTTCACAGAAATCAAGTCAATATATAATCGATATAAATTTCTATATCGGACTAATAATATAAATGGAATAACGGCAAAGCCTTTTAAATTCCATATATAGTATCAGTCTTCTTTTATAGAAGCCTATCAAGATTAGTATCAAATCGAATTTCCACTAAATTCCAATTTAATTAATATTAAATTGGGAAACATGTCTTTAGAAAATTTCTTTTTAAATCTTAATAAAAAGATTTATAATTCCTAAATCATATTTTCACTGTAAATTGGGTTAAAGAACAAATGTCGTTTAAAACATAATTCACGATAAACCCAATCACATATCAATTTATCTCAACTACAAAATATAATTGAAACTCTAAAAATCTTAATTAAAAGATTTATCCTAGTTAATAACTAGTTTACTTCAATAGAAAGGTAATATTATCTTTTGTCCATCTAAGAATGGATACAGAAATCATTATTTTATCCTTTGTTAAATATTGTCCTAAAATATTTGTTGTTTAAAAATTAATTTAAATAAAAAGGATTCTTTATATAAAATATTCTTCATAATACAATATTCTTTATTTTAAAAGGTATGTATATTACAATGTTCTTTATTCTAAATATTCTTATTTTTAAAAGATATTCTTTATTTAAAGAAATCCTGAACTGAAATGTGACTCAATCAGTTACCATATAACTTTAGATATATGGGTTTCATACATTGTATGTATATGATAGTCAAAATAAATGATCATCAAGCGTCAATTCACAACCAGAGTGAAGTTTATAACTGTATAAGTATTAAAATGAAAAAAAAAATTAATACTCATCGCAGCCTGTCAATCTATCGATCGACATGTACTAAATATTGGGACTAGTGTATGTAAATTCATCCCAACACCTGTATGGGGTTTTCAGCCAACAACAATACTTATAAATAAATGATTGGTTAAAGAATTTAATCAGTTTAATTCTACTGACATATTGGTGACAATGGACTCACATGTTATAATATTTCTAATATCGAGTACAAGTATATTTTTACTCGTATAATTTCCCTATTTATTTCTAAGGTCTAATAAACTGTAATCTATTTATGTGGCATTACTGTGGATGACAAATAAAAGATAATTTTCTATTTTCTTTTATTTGTATGCAAATATATTTTACTTTTAATGTTTTGTTTACATCCAAAGTTGTAAACAAAATGCATCTTTTTCCTACGGTGTTCATTTGCCTCTAAATGTGCGAATGAAATATATGATCTTTAACTACGATGTTTATTTGCATCTATATATGAAAATTAAATATAATCTTTTAACTATGACGTTTATTTGCATCTAAATATGCAAATAAAAATATAATTTTTATTAAATATTTTATTTGCAAATAAGTTTATAAACAAACATGTATATTCCTATTTCTAAACTAAAATACAAAAATAAAAATGTGATATTTGTTTGCATCTAAAATTGCAAACAAAATGCAACTCTTTAAATCATATTTTACTTTCAACTCATATAAATTTACAAAAGTGTTTGTTTTGTTTCCACTAGTGTAAATTGACAAAAGTGATTATTTACAATAATGAATGCAAATAAAAGAACAAATTATATTTTCCATGTACATTTTCATTTGTAGATGCAAATAAAAGAACAAGTTTATTTTCAGTGTATACTTGTATTTGTGAATCCAAGTAAAAAGTGAACTTTTGTTTTCAATGTTTTATTTGTATATGTGAATATAAATTAAAAGAACAAATTCCAATTCAATGTTTTATTTGTATTAGTGAATATAAATTTAAAAGGACAAATTTTATTTCAATGTTTTATTTGTTTAATCAAATTCTAATTAAAAAGTGTTAATTTTGAGAATTCTATCGCCACATAACATCATCAGACAAATAGATGTATATATTATATTCAGCACAGAATAATAACAACATGAATTAACTGTAGATTAACAACAATAATTTCAGGATTATTTATAATTATAAAGGAAAGAAAATAAATAGATTTCTCACCTTGCTTTTTATTCAGAATAAATCAGATCGGTAATTTGGCCAAAAATTGATCTGCTCTGTTTCAGTTCAGGTTTGTGTCATAGCGTAGATCTCTGAAATACGATCCCAATGCACTTCGTTTCGTTGAATTTCTTCGCTGTATGTAGAAGTTATAGCGTTTTAAAGTTCGTATAATTTAATAAATAATAAAATCCTTAATTAGTTAATTAATATTATCCTTAACCTTTCCTCCCCTCTTCGTTCATCTACAGGCTTTGAACCGAACCCATCTTTGATCGTCATCATCCTTCCTTCGCACGCACCATGGAGCACCAGACCTCGATCCGACACCGCAGCCGCCAATCCCTAGCCGACGTCGACCTACGCCCTCAACCTGGAGCAACTCGGTGGGGCCCCCTGCGCGGAAAATCGAGCCCAACCCGCCATCTTTGCATCCAAAATCCGACTATCTTGCTTACTTAAATCCGATCATGGCCGTTGAGATTATAGAGCTCGTGATGCTCTTCGATTTGGTATATGGAGTGTTGAAAATCATCAAGAGGATTGGGAGAATTTAGCAATGGAATTTGGTGCGTTTCTGGCCATTGGAGTTTGAAGAACGGCGGCTACATATAAAGGGGATTAGGGTTTCGAAATAATCCTTATATTTATAATATTATATTACTTTAATAGCCCGTTAAGGTCCGATTAACCACTAACTCAGAATTAGGCCCAACAACTATCATTCTTAAGGTTTTGACACCTTCTGAACGCAATGGAATGGGTCTCGGGGCCCAATTCCGAAATTTGTATATATTTTATTTAAAATTCCATTAAAATTTAATTAATTAAATATTGACCGTACATTTAAATACACTGGGGCCACGTACGACCTATAAAAATTACACACCAGTCCTTGTTGCTGGCTATGGAGCTGGTTACGCATGATAGGGCGTTCTCGCCATGGTGTTTGGTGGCGAGCAGTGGACTGTTACCCCTACATGTCCCTTATTTATTAGAGTTGGTTAGGCGTTAGCCTGGAGGCTCGAAAGGGTCGCCGTAAAACAAGGTGTACCAGGGTACCTCTGTAAGCCACGGTGGGAGTTTAGCCCACTGCCTCATGGCGGGTCGTTACATTTGGTATCAGAGCCAGGTTTACAAAGTTTGAGAACAAAACACATTAGAACCCAACGAAAGAATTCGTCAGAGATTGGATTAGTAATATCCAATGAGAATAACTCGTTAGAGATAGTATCAGTAGTATCCTATGACGATTGTGAAGAGTATTATTTTCTTTAAAATAAAAACAAATTTAGTTTTGAAAATTTTATCCTAAAATACATATTTGAGTATATTATTATATTTTAATGTGGACAATCGAGTATATAAAGATTTCGAATCAACGAGTAATTAACGGATATTCGAAGTTTTATTATACTGGATAGATATAGAATCACACTCTAGTTGCCCGGAGATAATTCTGATAATGGAGCTCCATCATCAGTACTTATGTTCGAGTAGCGAAAGTGGGATTTCTATATATTTCCATTGACTGGTATGAGAAAAAAACATAGTTAGGACACATTGCTGTGATTTGCACTAAAAATATGATTTTTGACTATAAATAACGATTATATATTTGGAAAGTTAATCACCTAATTGATTGTTGGTTGTGATGTTTGATAATTAGTTTCACTAGTTAAAAATACTAGAATGATAATTAATTAAAACCAATAAATAAAATTTAGTTGAGTTGGTTAATTGAACAACTTTTAGCTCCGTTCCTTTTCGAGGACGAAAAGATCTTAAGTGGGGGCGATTGTAACGACCCGGATTTTGGGGCCAATTTAAAATTTTTATTTTAGAAATTTTAATGGATTTTAAAATTTAAAATAATTTATTTTAAATAAGAACGACTAAAAATTTATTTTTAAAAGCGAATAAATTCAATTTAATTATAAAAGGAGTTTAAAACAGCGCTGCAGTTTGAAATTTTGAATTTGAACTTTGAATAAGTATACAGGTTGCAAATTAAATCAGAATTGAGTGAAACAAGAAATATTTAAATACGTTTAATAATATCTTTCTAACGAATATGAAAAATTGAAATTTCATAGCGGAAATCAAAAGTTATGGTCAATTCAATTTTTAGAAAGGTCGCTGTAGAAATTATATATATATTATATAGGGCCCGAAAAGCTACTTTTCACATATGAAGGAATTTCGACTCGAAACCACTTCAATTGAGTTCGGAATGACATTTTTGCATTGAAAAACAGTAAACACTTATATATTTTGAGTTTCGGAGTTTATTTGTTTAAAAATGTTTTTTTAATATTAAATATACTGGACTTAAAAATAGTCATTTTTCAAACGACCTCGGTTTTTGACGAAACCACTTTTGTTGGAACCGGAATGTCAAATTATAGCTAGGTTTCAATTTTCATAATTTTTCGAATTAATATGTTAGCGTGGTAGAGGAAAATGTGTTTTGTCAATTATAGTCAAATTTAATCGACTTGAAAATGGCCATTTTTCCAACGGTCTCGGAATTCAACAAAATTAGTCTCGTTAGGACCGTATCGTCTAGGTTTTGACGATACGGTCCTAACGAGACTAATTTCGTCGAATTCCGAGACCGTTGGAAAAAGGCCATTTTCAAGTCGATTAAATTTGACTATAATTGACAAAACACGTTTTCCTCTGTCATGCTCACATATTAATTCGAAAAATTATGAAAATTGAAACTTAGCAATAATTTGACATTCCGGTTCCAACAAAAGTGGTTTCATCGAAAACCGAGGTCGTTTGAAAAATGACTATTTTTAAGGCCAGTATATTTAATATTAAAAATATATTTTTAAACAAATAAATTCCAAAACTCAAAATATATAAGTGTTTACTGTTTTTCGATGCAGAAATGTCAGTCCAAACTCAATGGAAGTGGTTTCGAGTCGAAATTCCTTCATATGTGAAAACTAGCTTTTCGGGCCCTATATAATATATATATAATTTCTACAGCGACCTTTCTAACAATTGAATTGGCCATAACTTTTGATTTCCACTATGAAATTTCAATTTTTCAGATTTGTTAGAAAGATATTATTAAACAGATTTAAATATTTCTTGTTTCACTCAATTCTGATTTAATTTGCAACCTGTATACTTATTCAAAGTTCAAATTCAAAATTTCAAACTACAACGCTGTTTTAAACTCCTTTTATAATTAAATTGAATTTATTCATTTTTAAAAATAAATTTTTAGTCGTTCTTATTTAAAATAAATTATTTTAATTATTAATATCTATTAAAATTTCTGAAATAAAAATTTTAAATTGGCCCCAAAATCCGGGTCGTTACAATATTCGTTTGGATTTAACAAAACATGTTGTCCATTAGGATCTTCTGTAACGTAAACCTGCAACTACGAACACGAACAATAGTTTGCTAAATTTCTTTCAACTTCCATTTTTTCACAAAATCACGTTGTCCTTTAGGATCTCCTGGAAACTAAACCGACAGTTACCAACATGAACGAAAGCTTGTTCTATTCCTTTCTTCTTTCGGTTTTTGATACATATAGGTAAATTTCACTTAAATATCAAATAAATTTATGTGCTAAAATTTTTTACTAACTTAGTAGGACTTAATTTTATAAAAAGAAATGAATAAGCATCTTTTTATCTTACTAAATTCACTATATTTTCCCTTACACTAACCAATAGTTCCCACGGATCTAACTACCGTTTTTCTTTCTCACTTAACACTGCCACGGAGCCTTACTGTAACCATTAGCTTACTTGATACTTAATTTATTAATCAAGTAATATTTTTGTCACTATTTTTTTATTTATATCTGTCAACTATGATAATAATTTATAAAGAATTACACATGAGTTCACCAATATATTAAATTCAAATTTGCAAAAAAACAAAAACATGAGTTCACCAAAAGGAAAAAAACAATGCTTTTTTATTCTATCGGTGAACCAAATTTATCAACAATGGTAAATGGAAATGTATATTAGTGAATTCAAATTTTGGTAACAAAATTAAAATAATCTTTTCATTTAACATTGTTATGGAACTTTATGCTAACTAATATATTAAATTAACTAGTTTTTCTGATAGTTCTTTTTTTTGTGAACTCGTATGCTTTAATTTTTATGAAAGAATAATCATGCTCATTGTAACGGTTTTTTTACTTACCTTTGCAAGAGTTAAATTTCAATTGATAAGTTGGCACAATAATTAATGAAGGGGAAATAGTATCCATAAGTTATACCAAGTGCTTCATGTTAAACACTTTGAGCTTGATGCACGAAGGGTTTTTGTATAGTTTGAAGTGCATGTAAATTTTTTATGGAAAAAAACAGATAGATTTAAGGTGGTTGAAGATACTATAAAGTTACAATTGAATGCCACATTTAGATGGAGCTACAAGCATATTTGAGGTCACTATAGCCACAAGAAAATTCTGATCTATCTTATTGCTTACATTGGTTTAAAAAAGGTGCATGTCTAATTGTTTTTCGGGTTTTTATTTTATGTTGGGTTATAAACAAATGATACATGTTTTATAAGATTTCATTTGATTCTGTTGTTCATACTTCATACCCCATTTTAATCCCCTTCAAGTAAACTCTTCAGATAGATTTTGTAAGCACCAATCTTCATGCTTTTGTTGCTGTTGACTGAATGTATCTACCTTACAACATATAACCGTAATCACATAATAGTTCACTTTTTATTATTTTACATTTAATGAACTAGGGATTAGGTGAGATATATTCAATGTGGTACCAGTAAGGTTGTGTTTAATTAGGCATGATTTAATGTACATTTTTGACCGATACATTTCATACTTGTAAGATTTATATCTTTATTAGTTTGATTTATTGATAAATGGAAGTGGCAGATAGGTTTTTGCATCGACGTCTATGCTAACAGCTACTTGGGCAACCAACTCCCCTTCAATTTCCCATAAAACTTCATTTTCAATTTCCTTGTATGGGAATGAGTCTGACAGGGGCTCGTCGCATGTGATTAGATCCTGGTAGACCAACATGATGCAAACCCTAACACTTGATAATAAATAATAATAAATAAATTTCTGAGGGAGAAGCCAAAACTTTTTAAGTTATCATATACGGTAATCTTAATATCTTTGTTAAATGATAATTATTACATATATATATAAAAGAAAATGTGCTTGTATCATTTTCTTTTCACATGTGGAAAATGCACTTTGATTTTCCTTTATTATTAAATTATATTTAGATCAAAATATTATTGTGTTTCATACAATTTATTGGAATGAGAATCTGCTTGATGAGAGAAATGTATATTTGATGATAAATCTAGCTGACTTGGTTATTTGCTAGATTATTTGCTATGATCATTGTATTTTAAAATCATCATAATGGTTTTTGATACATAGATTTTTCAGATTTGATGTATATTTTTCCATATGTATGTCAGTCATAACCATCTTCAACAGGTAACCATCATATACATGCTTTGTTATTTCAATTTGTACTGCATTAGCTCTGTTGTGTATTTACGTACTTTTAATATAGTATTTTAGCTCTGTAGATGCTAAGAAAAATTGACTAAGGTAGGATAATACTTTTAATCATAACCATCTTCAACATGTACCATCATATACATACTTGGTTGTTTCAATTTGACTGCATAAACTCTGTTGTGTATTTACATACTTTTAGTATAGTATTTTAGCTCTGTAGATGTTAAAAAAGAGTTAACTAAGGTAGCATGATACTTTGTAGTAACAATATTGTGGATTAGTTTAAAAATTGTTTGACTAAGAATTATTTATATTTTATTATTCACAACTTAAGACTAACTAAGTGGTACATACTTCAAGTGTTTTTTTAATGTAATGATAACCTTTGATTTTGAATGCATTTACTCTTATTCTTTAGATTGATACATTGAACCTTTTCAATCTTGAACATATAAGATTAGTTGACTACTTTAATATACATTGATTTTTTTGTTTATCCTAATATGATTCCCAAGTTCTTCACTCATGCACTTTTATTTTTTTATTTATTGAAATGATATCTTGGATAATGTAAACCCCCATTGATATCCTTAGCTTGATTTTTTGGGAAAATTGTCAAGTTTAACCTAGATCAACATACTATACACTTCTGAGTTATGCAAAAACTATTTCAGGCTGGCAAAAGAGAATATTTTAGAGATCCATTTCTTTTTCTTTATAGACATATTGAGCTTCTCATGTACCATGTTCATAATTGTTTCAGATGATTACCTATCATAAACTACCTTCTAATAAATGGTTTCCTTTTCACTTTGTATTCGCATGTAATAGTGCTAGTAGCTACTGACATAGTAATAAAGTTGGTATAAATAATCTTATTGACTTATCCATAACCATTTGTATTCCAGGGAAAGGATAGGATTGTCATCAGGCAACTTCGCATGAGTTTACACTAGCAATAAGCGGGAGAGAACTAAATGATTCTCCTGATAATACTTCATATGTAGATTTGACTGTGGAGGATTGGATAATTCAAATGAATCTTTATTATTGTATTAAAATTAAAACATGTATAGATCATAATGTTTTTGCCAATATAAATTTTACTCAAGGTAGAAATGTGTTTGTGTATATTGACAATATTTGCATATTGTTTTGAATGTTAGATTATATGTATAAATATATCATTTTTTGACAATGTTTACAGATTGTTTTGAATGTTAGAGTATATGTATAAATATATCATTATTGGAAATGATGCTAGCAGTGTTTGTGAAGTGGTATATAACATGTGCACTACGTTTTATGGAATGTTGTAAAAAAATTAAATTAATTAGAATGAATTGTTGAAAAATATTATTATACGAAGTTCTTTAAACATGGTTAAATAACAAACATTACGGTTGGAAAATGTTGTATATGATTTTTACAATCGCCTAAAAATGTTGTATAACATCGAGCAAACTAAATTCAATGTCTTACCAACAATGTAGTAGAAGTTTCATTGATGTTTATAATATGTTATGTAAGCTTTATTTACAATTTTTGGGAACTATTGTCTTAATAATGCATATATGACATATGTACCATGCTTTAAACATGTAGTAAACATACTATTTACGAAAGATTGCACAACATTAAGTAAATGTTCTGAAAGATGTGCGTTTTATGCAATTATGCATTTGACAACGATATGATAAATTTTGATAATGCGCTTCAACAACGTTCATCCACCGTTATAAAAGACGTTTTTTGTTGTAGCAAAGATCCTTTTTCATGAAACAATGATCCTGTATTCATAATAAGACATCAAAATATCCAGCTGAAAACCTGCATAGAAGACCTCGGGATCGGGACAATCCCTTTTAGAAAAAATGGTCCCATATGATCCTTTTTTGTTAGGGATCTATACCGACCCTTATACGGGGTTAGTACCAAGATTATAAATTTCGGATACCGATTACATTTTTTTAGATTTTGGAGATTCGATCTTGTATCGGGGAAGACATCGGAAGAATCTGGTTTAATTCAGGTGTTTCTCTTGGAGTTCTGTCTGAGGTCTTAATGTTCGTATAGAAACCATCTCTGGGTACATAATATGTCAAAAAACACAATAAACTTCAATAATTTTTATGAATGCAACTTTGAAAATAATAACTTAAACTTGAGTTGCAAAATCGCCCCACTGTTGTTAATCTACGAAAGAATATTCATATATTCATAAATCATAGTATACTTAAAAAAAAACATAATTCAGATAGGTTATAACTTGCAATTAATGATCCATGAATATAACTTGTTGTTGTATATATAACATAAAAAAGACCAAAAGCATTAGATAGTTACACTTAACACTACAAGGAACATTGCTATTTCCAACCGGAGAGGGAGGGGGGAGGCGACGACTTTCGACAGGCCGTAGGCAGCCGTCAGAAATACTCGGGATAAAACCCCGACCCGATCACTTTCTTGCCTATTCTTTCTCCCCAAATTAAAAAAAAAATACTCTATGGGTTTTAAAACCCTACCACCCCAAATCCGACTTTTTTGGCCTCCAAACACTGATTTCTTCACGTAGGAATATCCCGGGCTTCCGTTCAAACCTCCGGAGCGATTAATTTGAAGTATAAACTCTTTTTTTCCTTAAAAATTCTGTTTTTACCTAAACTTATGTTTGTCAAAATTAGAAAATTAGGGTTATTTGTTGATTGCAATTAGTTCCAATGTGTTGTAGTGGGTTATAACATCCTATTATGTGCGTATTTCATGTGATATACTGAAATTGAAAATTTAATTTGCAATATTTGGTTATTTGTGCATATATTCCCCCGAGCGTGGTTTTTGTCGTTGTATAATTGTGGATATTTGTCTGTATATGCACCTGTAATAACCTAAAATTTTGCAATAAACAGAATAGTTAAATTAATGTGATTCTAAGCAATAATGGTTTAAGTTTAAAATCTAGTGATTTATTTCATAAGTAGATTCAATATGAACTTGATTAAATTGTTTTAGCAATCTAAATCAACTTATTTTTGCAATAATAACTTGTATAGAATTTAAATAAAATAGTGATTTAGTTTATATTAATAAACATTGAAACTTGATTTTTATATTAAAATATTTGAATGAAGTTGATTTTGTTCATTTATAATTATAACTGAATTTTGTAAATAATAAAATTTGAACTTTGATGTAAATGAAGAATTGATGTATAAAGTTATTTTAAATTTCGGTTATGGATTGAATAAAATTAGTATACAATTGAATTGAATTAAATAGTAAATTATTAAGACTTAAAATTTCATTGATTTTATTAAAATTAAATGTTCAATTAAAATTGTTGGATAATGGAATTTGAGATTTATAATACATGTAATTTATTCTTATAGCTAAAATAAAACCTATTCTGGATTTGGATCTTAATAGTAACCATTGAATTGCATTAAAGGAGGATACTATGTTAAGATTTTAAGCCTATAAATACTCACTTCTAAAACCTAATTTATCATTTCTGTCTCTTGTAACAAATTGAACAGCCGTCATTGTTCATGTCTTCCAAAAAAAATCCCTTCCTCTTTAAAAAAAAATCAAAAAAATCAAAAGCAATTCCAATATAAATCCTAAAATCGTGGAACTTGTTTCGTTAAGTTGCTTGAGTCGAGATCTATCGATAGCCAAATTCCTAGGTAGTGCCATCGAGATTTCTGGGTGCGACCATTTTTACAGTGGATGAAATTTAGACTAGGGTTGAGAATTTTGATATGTATGATCTTTGATTTGAAAATCTGAGGTTTGATTTAGACTCAGGATAGATTTTTTCATTCATGCTTAAAATTTGATGAAATTCCACGATAAAAAGTGTCGAGACCTGTAGTGTGGCATGTGTTTTGGGTTGAAGGACATATTGTGGAGGATGTAGATGAGTTGGAGGTTGTGGTGTCGGGGAAAAGGCATTCGAGAAGACAAGTTTAATGGTGCAATCGGTTTGGTCTTTCATTGAGAGAATAGGGAGAGATGTAGGAGAGAGGCTGTGGATTTCTTTGCCATGAATGTGGAGTTTCCTGTAACGTGAGTTTGAGAAGGAAGGGGTACAAGGGATGACGTGGTATTGTGTTATTAGGTGAGAATTTCATTTATTTGTTTTATCTGTAATCAAATTTCAAATAATAAAAACATGTATAACTTTCACATGTGAATTAAGAATGTTGCACGGTTGGATCTGTTGGAATCGTATCGACGAGCTCTTTGCGATGGCACTGATTTGGACTGATTTTATGACCACTGAATTTTGGGCTAAGATTTGGTTTGAACCGCATTCAGAACCAAAGGTAAGTGATTAAACCCACTCACATCTAACTAAAATATTTGATTGTTAGTTAAATTAAATTCATATCATGATATGATTGTATTGTTTGTTGTTTGATTGTTTAAATGGCATATTTGTGTTAAATCTGCATGGACTGTATAATATTAATTTAACTGTTATATAAATTGTACTGTTATAGATTAATTTCTAGTTTTAATAATGAAAAAACCCTCATACCTGATGACTAGTAATTGATATTATTGAACTGCTTAGATGTGTTGGTTTTGATGTATGCCTTGAATTTATATATTTAATGTATTGATATGAAATTCATCTTGTTATCCATATTGTTTATATACGTTATTGATTTCTGTTGATTAATCCCAACTATTACCCTAGATGTTATGGGTATCAATTAAACCCGGGATTAATCATTAAAATGAATTAAGAAAGTAGGTTGAAATGATAAATACCTATGAACCTGATATGGATTGAAATGATATATATCCTTTCCCAAAATACTAAAATTAAAATTTAAGTATTACTTGGCCATAGGATATAAAATTACATACGGACACCGGTTGGTTAAAATAAAATTGTTTTTAATCTTGAATTTTGGAATATTATTTTAAAGACAAAATAAATGACATTATTAATCGATTTTATTTGAATTTGAACTTTAAGCTTTGAAATTTTAAATTTTAAGGAATTCGTAAATGTGAATAACTGAAGTAGAAACTGAATTGAATATAAAATATAAATTTATCGAAATTGAGTTGTTTATCCATCTTTGATATTTACTTTAAATTAACTTGATTTATAGTAATAATTTTACCGTGAACTCGAGATTTTATAAACGAATAATTTAAAGTGAGAATTATAATTGAAATTTAATTATTAAATCGAACTGTTTGAAATCGAACTGTTTGAAATCGAACTGGTGAATTTAATTGAAATACAAATGGGAAGTTAAATCCTTTTGAATTAAGATATCAAAATTTAGTCGATTGATTTGAAACTGAAATATGATTTCCAGTTTTGTTAAATTTTGAAGATATGATTCTAATTCCAACTATAGTACTTTTAAACCATTTTATAAACTATTTGTATAATAATCATTTTCTTTATGAACTATTTACCTTCTAGCTATTTTATTTTTTATTTTTTAAATAAACTAATTTTATAATAATTATTTTATTTATAAACTATTTACCTTTTAGCTATTTTATTTTATTACTTATTTTAAATAAACCATTTTTATTATTAATTATTTATTTTATAAACTATTTTGATATTAACTATAAACTTTACTAAATTTGTAATTTCTATTTTGAATACAGATATTTATTTTCAAACTATTTCAATTATATATCCAAACTATTTTAAATATATTTTTAACTATTTTAATATTCAAATTATTTTAAAGTTGGAATTGTTTCAAGAATTTAAATTAGCTTTAATGTAGATTTTATGATGAATAATATTCTCTCTTGAATATTGAAATGATTTTTATGAAAATATGATATTTTGATATAAAGTACGAACTTTTTTGAAATGCAAAAGAACCGACCGATGTGAAAATTGTAAACGATTGGTTGTTAAAGAGACCGGGATCGGATATTGTCATACTCTCTACCAGTACCGAAAACCACTTTAACAACTGTGTACGCGGTGGAGTTCCAGAATGAAGTAGGTTGATTTGGAGGCGATTACTGGACTTAAAGAAAGAGACCGACCATGGATGTCCTTGACCTTCAGGTCATAATTAAAATGACTAAAACAGGGGTATACCGGACCAAGTGGGGTTAGCTACCTCCATCGGTAACACTTTTCCCTTTATTACTATAGTCCCATCTGTTTGATTGATTTGATTTGATGCGCATCCATGATTTGGGAGTATTGTTCGGGGTGGGCGGTAGTCACGGCTATGCGTTACCACTAGTATAGGCATGCAACTAGTACATTCATACTCTGGGCATTCCTCATGTGCCTTGTCATATTATCCTGATCGAGCCCCCTACGACTTTGATTTGTACCGTACCTATGGAGTGCCCTCTGATGGCCACTACGTACTGTAGACCTTACGGTATCTATATAGACTACGGTATTATAAACGGTGTAAGGGTAAAAATGTAAGCCCACTTACGCTATTTTAATATTTTTTATTTAACTGTAGACACTATTATAATAGCATATTGTATTATATAATATCTAGTTTAACGGATCCTTAGGAGATGGAAATTCCCGTAACATCTCTTAAGTTATTACACTCATATTATCGCATGAATTTGATTTAACTAATATGAGAATATTTTAGTTCTGATCCGAGTATTTTTGTCTTTTCATTTGTGCTCGGGTCAGCCTGAGTTTCAGTTATCGAATACACAGTTTTGAAGATGAAGATGAAGCTTGCTAAAAGTATTATTATTTATTTCCGTTGCAATATTGGTATGTTTACTATGATTGTTAACTCTGAAAATCGTTATAAAATAAAATCAAATGTATGTTTTAATAGCTTTACGAACCGTTATTTATTTATTATATTTTGTCCTTCTGCTGTGAGATTATGTATTTGCTTTTCTTCTTTATTCCTTTTTCTTATATAAATCCCAATAACTATTTGTATTTTTGTTTTGTTTAAGTCGACATTGAGGATCATTGTCGATTTGAACGGTCAAAAATCTCGGATGTCACAGCACCGTTGTGCACGTGTGATTCTTTTATTGTGTTAGTTTATATAGGAAAAACTGAGTGCATGAGCTAGGAATAGTACATTGTGCACATTTTGACTTATGCACAAAAAGCCATGAGTCTAAATTCTAGTTGAGTCTATTGAAACGACAATAATAGTAAATTAGCTTTAAGCTGATTGATATGTCGAGCAAATATGGTAAAATAAAATACTTTTTTGTTGTAATAAAATTGTATTTTTATAGTAAAATGCACACATCTAATTGACTAATATTCCCTAGAGTGTTTTCGGCCCTGTCCGACGAGTGTTGTACATGATCGTTATATAAATAGTTCTTTTTGTCAAATTAAAAAACGACCATTTATATTCATCTAGTACAATATTTGTTGGATTTGTCCTTGTATTGGACAAATTATAAACGCAGTGAGCATCTACATTTTGTATACTACTTTGTTTCAAACGATTCACAAAATTTCGGTTTAATTTTTCTTTTTTTTCCCCGCGCACATGCATTTGTGTACAATGCAGGAAACAAAAGCGAAAAGCTGCCGAATTTTGTTGAATCATTTTGGACGAAGCAGTCCGCAAAATGTAAATGTTTACTGTGTTTATAATGGGAAGTAGGATGCCTGGCCATGTAAAAAAGTTGCGATAAAAAAATGTGCTAGATCTGGAATTATTTTTAACTTAATGAAATTGTTATTTGCTTTCAACCATTATATATACATGCGTTATACGACCATAAGAACAAGTTTTTTCAAATTCATATTCTTGAAAATAAATATTAATATTTGAACTTGTGACTACATATCTCAAATAGGAAAAATGATTTATTATTTTGTTGATCGGAGAAGTTGGATGTACCAAAGAAGAGGATAGAGAGGTTCAATAAAATAATATTTTATAATGGTATATATGTCTTTCCTGAATTCGATTTAAGTAATATCGGAAGTGATCCAGAATTCATTGTCCGTGTAGCAAGTGTAGACATTTGAAGTATTTGTTATGCGATATTGTGAAAGTCCATTTTTGCAGAAACGGATTCGTACCTGAGTATTTATTTTTGGGATCGTCAAGGAGAAGTTATAGAAAATAGTTCTGTAGTGACTAAGGTAGAAAGTGTTGTTAATGAAAATGTTAGTACGACTGGTATTGAAAATATGGTTGAAGATGTAGTACGATCAATGTTCCCTATAGCTGCAGTTGACGATGATGGTGGAAATGCTGAAGAATAGAATATTGAAGCTAAGAAAATTTATGATTTATTGGATAATGCTAAGAAACCTATTTGGGATGGTTCTAAAAGCGGTACTCAGCTGTCGGTAATCGTAGAATACATTGCGATGAAGTCAAAATACAACATCACTGAAGCTGGATTTACAGCTATTGTACAAGCTATAAAAAGACACATGTCGCCCAATAATTTATTGTGTGAAAATCGCTATGAAGTTAAAAAAATTATATTGGCATTTACGTTACCTTATCAGAAAATAGATAATGTTTAAAAGTATTTATGTTGTTTTGAAAAGATGACGTAAACCTTAGAAATTGTAAAATATGTAATCAATAAAGATATAAACCAAGAAAGAAGAAGGGAAAGGAAGTTCCATACAAACGTATGCATAACTTACTCATTACTCCAAGGCTTCAAGGATTATATGCATCTTTTGTAACTGCATCTCATATGAGATGGCAAAAGGTGAGATCAGAGGAAGAAGGTAAGTTGACCCATCCGGCCGATTGGAAGCATCAAAGAATTTTGATAAAACTTATCCCAATTTTGCAAGGGAGAGTCGTAATGTCAGATTAGGATTATGTATGGATGGTTTTTCACCATTTTCTCAATTTGGTGCTAAATATTCATCATGACCCATTATCATCACACCTTATAGTTTACCTCCATGAATGTGTATGAAAACACAATATACGTTTCTTACTGTTGTTGTTCCTGTCCCCGACGATCCGACACGAGGAATTGATGTTTATTTACAACCGTTAATTGAAGAATTAAGAACATTGTGGAATGAAGGAGTAGAAACATATGAAGTTTCAAAGAAGATTTTTTTTCCATATATTTTCTTCTTTGTTGTGGGCAATAAGTGATTTTCCTTCCTATGCAACGCTTTGAGGATGAAGTACTTTTGGTCGCCTAGCATGTCCGTATTGCATGGTAGAAACATGAGCATTTTCCTTACCGCACGGTAAGAAAATTTCATGTTTTGATCATCAACGATATTTTCTTCATGTAAATCATCTTTTCAGAGTAGACAAGAAAAACTTTTTAGCTAATAGAGTAGAAACTAGACAACCTCCAATGATATGGTCTAGCGAAGACATATATGAACTAACGAAAGATTACCCAAAGATTCATGAAACTGGAGTTCAAACGGAAATTGAAGGAAAATCGATTTTTGTAACGGTTGAAAATTTTCGACTCCTCGAGAGTCGAAAATCCCGCGACGTTAGTGAAAGAAAATAGAGGGTGAGGAAGAAAAGATAGAACTAATAGAATAGAAGAAGAAGAAGAACTTACATCATCAGAGTAAACACGAATCTCACAGCGGAACGAATAAAATATAACATAACTTTGAAATACAAATCAGTACTCGTATATACATACCATCTCAAAGTACAATACTTAACAACTCAGCGGAATAATAATAGCTATAATCCTGAAGTCTCCTGCTCCAAGCTCTCCAAGTGTATCTGTAAAATCCCGACTACTTGACTGCCCGTACAAATTTAGGCACCCAAGAGTTTAGGAAAAACAAAACAAAATAAACTCCGGGTCAGTCATGGGACTGGTGTGAATAAAACTCCAACACTTAGTTAAATAAAGGATATCTTTCTGATATTATAATAATGTCTAAATACAAATAGATATCAATCTAGCAGAACGCTTGCATCTCACGTTCCACATACATAGTATACAAATAAAACCGTGAGCGCTTATTGGAGATTGGATTCCAACAGACAAGGTATGGGAGCACCTTCCGATCAGTGTACTCTAGAGGAGATACACTAGGGTTCAACAAGAACGTCTTGCAACCCGGCCACACATGACCGTTCACTCATTTAGCTTGAGTGTAACGAATATATTATCACCGATGGTTGGGATCAGCAACCATCCTTCCCGATAAGGGACAGCATTGAAATAGATTATAAAGAAGTACAATTGAATATTCTCTAGATGGTGATAATACACCCTGCTTGGGTATGGCCCAACTAGCCATGCTGCCTAGCCCAACTTCTGTTATT
This sequence comes from Allium sativum, assembly GCA_030737875.1. Classification (NCBI taxonomy): domain Eukaryota; kingdom Viridiplantae; phylum Streptophyta; class Magnoliopsida; order Asparagales; family Amaryllidaceae; genus Allium; species Allium sativum. The sequence continues at coordinate 406,857,792 of CM060926.1, forward strand.
TTCCGGTTGTGAGGTTTTGAGGTCACGTTTATCACTTTGACAGATTATTTCTTCAATTACTTTGAATGCCACATCGTCATACCAGCCAAATCATTATCGATTTCTCAAGGCATCACAGGTATAAAAGCTAAGAGAAACGAATTTCTCCGCCACCAACGTAATACATTTAAAGAGATCAACCTATGATTCGTTAAGAATACTTTGTCAGACACTCGTCCATATACGTTGTTCTGGGACTGAATAAACCGAAGGCACTATTCAGTGAATCCATCCTACCTAGGCTTTTCACAATAGCCCTTGCACTTCACTCCGTCTTCAATTATCTTCAGCGTACTTGATTCGCAACGCTTATGCTAATACGGAGTGGTTCTTCGGATAATAATCCAACCGGTCTCTCCATATTTACAACGTAAACATGGTCAAAACTTTGATAGTCTGTGATTCAACTATCAAATGAAAACATGCCGGTGTACAAACAACGATCTTATTTCCAAATGGGAATTGGATCGATCAATCATCATATGTTCATATTTCCTTATTTCATATATTTAGAAAATATATGTTATTAATCATTGGAAAACATTTCCATAGCTTATTTTCACATCACTATTATTTCGCAACTATCAGTCCCTAACTGTAACTAGTATGAGAACAATTCTCTAAGTATCAATCCGGAAGGTCGAAACCAACTTCAGATCGTCAATTAGAAAACCGTTCAACTTACCCTCTCCAGTCAGTTTCTGAATTTGCTTAACTCTATTTCTTAAATTCTTATCATGAAAACATTTCATTTTCTATGTTTAGAAAACATATCTGACTATATTTGGAAAACGTTTCCAAAACTCATTTACGGATTTCCAATGAACGTTGTATAAAACATCGTTTCGCTTAATCCATTTATCGCTTATTCCTTAACTTTATTCCTAATCAACCTTTTAGATCGAACCATAACTATTCCTTTGTCAATTCTGAAGTCAATCAAGTTGGGGTATAATTACCTCTCAGACCTTAATTGAACAACGTCCTTTACTGTGAAATAGATGAAGCTCATCACTCACTTTTTACAATCATCTGTTTACGCAAATTCTTGGATTCAAGTTACGAATACACTTCTTATATGACAACGTTTGATTATAACTATAACGTTATAATTCCTACTTCTACAATATCTAACCTAAATTATAAATTTATTTCCTAACTCGAATAATTTAACAGACACCTAATTTCTAAATCAATAACTAAATCTTGATTTAAACCCTGGAAAGTAAATAGTACTTTCCCGAATTCGCTATAATCGAATTCGACGTATAACTCTCTTTCGAGTAATCTCTATTCGATTAACTCCCTTGTTAATAACTTATATTCGATAAACTCTATTTCGATTAACTTCTATCGAATAACTAATATTCGAATAACTCTTCTTGGTTGGCTCTATTTCATTAACTCTTATCGAATAACAAATATTCGATTTTCTTAAATGTGTCAATTCTTATCGAATAACTAACATCTGATTAACTTAAATGGATTTACTCTTATCGAATAACTTATTCGATTAACTTAACTTGATTTTCTTGACTCGATTATCTAAACTCGATTACTTAACTCGATTACTTAACTCGATAAATCTTAACTCGATTACTTAACTTGATAACTTAACTTAACCCAAATCGATTAACTCAAGTCTAATCGATTAACTTAATTTGATTTACTCCTTCGAATGACTCATTCGAATAACTTAATTGATTAACTCCCTCGAATAACTAATTCGAATAACTTACCTTCGAATAACTAATATTCGATTTACTCTAACTCGATTAACTTAATTCTAATTGATTTACTCCATTTCGATTCAACTTAATTCAAATCGATTAACTTAACTCAAATTGATTAACTCCTTTCGAATAACTAAATTCGATTTAACTCTTTTGGATTAACTAACTTCGAATAACCAATATCCGATAACTACTCTTCGAATAAATAATATTCGGTAACTCTTCTCAAATGAATAACATTTGATTTCTCCCCTCGAATAAACTATATTCGATTACTCTTCCCTCGAATACACTATATTCGATAACTCTACTTCGAATAAGTGATATTCGGCAACTCTACTCGATTAACTCCACTTGGATAACTCTAACTGGTCAACTCTAACTGAGTAACTCTAACTGATCTACTCTAACTGGTCAACATTAACTGGTCAACTTTAACTGGTCAACTCTAACTGTTTATCTTTAACTGGTAAACTTTAACTGGTTAACTCAAATGGTTTAACCTAACTGGTTAACTCAAATGGTTTAACCTAACTTGATTTACTTGTCTCGATTAACTGAACTAATCCACTTAGTTTAACTTAGTTAATTCACTTTGATTAACTCTAACCGATTTACTTAGTTTAACTCAGCTAATTCACTTTGATTAACCCAACTAATTTACTTCGATTAACCAATTAGTTTAACTTGACTAATTCACTTAGTTTGACGCAACTAATTCACTTTGATTTACAAATTAGTTTAACTTAACTAATTTACTTTGGTTAACTTAACCAATTACTTTGATTAACTCGACTAACTTGCTTTGGTTAACCTAACAAATTACTTTGTTTAATCCTTTTATCACACTCTGGTTATAATTCCTACTTCTACACTATCTCCATAAAATCCATATCGTGTTATACTTGTGTGCGAAGCACGTGTTTAAATCTATCCTTGTATAATTCTATTTATTTTCCGAACAAGTGTTCCTTTATTTATTCCCTAAATAAATATTCCTTTATTCCATTTATTTATAATCTAAATAAATGTTCCTATATTTATTTCCTAAATAAATATTCCTTTATATTCTAATTCATTTATTTTCTAAATAAATGTTTCTATTTTATTTCATTTATTTTCTAAATAAATGTTTCCTTTTTCATTTATTTATTTTCTAATTAAATAAATGTTTTCCTTTGTATAAAATCCTATCGATTTTATAAATAAGATTCATTTTCAATATAAACATTGAAAATCCCCTTATCAACATTTCGGTATGTTATGGTATTCAATCATATCAAATCACGATGTTCAATATCGTCCAAGCACATATAATCGCCCACAGATTTTATATCACATCATATAACAATATATGGAAAACAATAAAATAACTGTTGAGGAATCCAGTCGGATTCCTCCAACCTGTTTCCCTGCATCACAGATGTTAGACAATATAGATAACATCACTTTCAGTTCCATATGATATATTATGTTAAACAGAATCAATATAGAAATTTAACTAACTGACTAGCAGTTCAATCAAACAATCAACACACAGTCAAACAGACAATTTTAACAGTTTTAACAATACAACATGAAATTATAAACTGTTCAGAGTTAGTGAGTTTTACTCACATTGGCGCGTTAATCGTTAAATAACGGTTTGCGTTATTTGATTTTGAAGGACAATTTATTTCTCCATAAATTGTAATGAGCTCGGATTCACTTCCAATCAGTTCCAGTGTGTAGCCTTCGTCCATAGGGTCCCAACGCAACTTACGGTTCGTGATTCTGATATCGTATGACCGAGATATTGCTTGTATAAGTTAATACATTCATTAAATTTAAATAAAAACTTAAGTAAAATAAATATCGGGCCTCACCCCTCTTATCAATCACCGGCCCACTTAAGTAAAGCCCAACCCGCACCAAAATATCAGACCTCTCCTTCCTCCTATCAATGAGACAGAACCCGATCCTTTGCCATTTCCAACATTCCAACTGCCATAATCTCCTTGCTTCTGCGATGGAAATTCAAACCGAAATCAACATTAAACTCCTCGTTCAAAGCACTTCATCACCAACCCCTTCATACCCAGTTCGATCCTCCCACGATTTTTCCATCGTCGGTCTTTTCTCGTGAGGAACCCTACAGGTTGCGACCCATTTGAAATCAATAAATCCCCTTGTTTCTGCATAACTTTCGAAAGTTGTTCACTCCATTACTAACTGCTTCTTTCAAATACACACGGGTCCTCTTCCATACATCTGCATCCTCACAGTAATCGATCTGCAATATCCCCTTCACTTCGACAACATTTCCTTCATCCCAGATCCAAGAAAAATACATGCTCCAGGCATCCTGCTGAACCTCCCAACCCATTCCGAACGTTTGACCCTCTCCTTTGACTCCTCTTTGAATCCTCAACTCCCATCTTCACGCGGTGAAATCATGATACAGGTAGAGATCGACACTGTACTTTCCACGATCTGAACTTCCGTAATCCCCTCGTGGCTTCCGCTAAACTATTGCCGACCTTTTAATCTCACTGCTCTTCTCGATCTTCATTTGGCAGAACGACGTCGAGCCCAGCAGTCCATATATATATGATTTAGGATTTTATAGAATTGATTTTGATTTTCTATTTGATTTATGAAGGTCGAAATGTTGTTGTAGAAGAACTTGTGGCGGCTCATTCCCTTTCTTGCGTTTATATACATGATGGTGAGACTGGGAGAGAGTGAACGTGTACTGTTTATATCCAGTTAAGAATGATAGGTCCAGTTCATTACATATGATTCACAGAAAAATGATGCAAGGTAAAAGGATGCAAGGTGGAGGATATTTCAAGGATCCTAGGTCTTGGTTTGGTCACAAAAATTTGCCAATGTTACGTTATTTTTTATGTAAACTAAGTTTGGATTTTCTCTTTTATGTTTAACGTTATAATTCAGAAAAACTTACTAAATTAGGCTTCACATGAATGCAAAGGATTGTGAATATAAATTTACTATTTGATTGGTCTCCAGCTATATAGTGTTTGAGTTGTAGGGTACCCCGTTATATAAAATTCTCTTCGCATACAACTGCTATGGACAGAAATAAAAATGTAGTCAAGTTGAGTATTTCACCACGATCCCAAAAATATAAAAATATCGGTAGTTTAACTCTTATTGTGAAACCTCAAAATATTGATTACAGGGTGCGAAATACTCCAAATAAAAAGTTACTTATCTAATTAATTAAAAATTACAGTAAAATTCTAAAAATTAAATTATCACTACTTCCCAAAAGAACCTGGTCTAAATTCAAACCCGATATTCAAATATATTGAAAACTCTTTTATAACGTAAATAAAGCGTTGCAAATTATAAAGGAATTCCACAGCGACTTTTCTAAAATTTGATTTGGACATATCTCAAAATCTACACGACGAAATCTCAATTTTTCTCTTCCATATGAAAAATATAGTTCAACAGATCCGTACGTTTCTTGTTTCACCGAAATTCGACTTAAAACGGATTCTGTATATTCAGTTGAAGTTCGAATCGCCAAATTGCGAACTGCCACGACGTTTCAAGTTCGTTTTAATTATAATTATAAATTATAAGTTCGAACGTTGTACTTTAAGTTATCGATATCGCCAAATCTATATATAAATCATTAAATAAATTAATTATTCGACAGCTAACAAAACGCGCCATTACAGACTTCCCACCTTAATATAATTTCGTCCTCGAAATTGCTAAGTTAGAAAAATGCTACTAACTCTACTAACTAGATTTAAAAATCTTTTTTTTTTACCTCTAAATTTCAGTTTCGACTGGACCCATTTAATTTTAATTAATTTATTAATTCGTTTCCGACCAACTAAAATTTTCAAAAATTCTGAAAATTTTCTAACACCTTAAATTTTCGAAAAATTTCGCCATAACCTCCTTTGTACGGCTCAATACGTCAAACCACAACTCGCCTCTCTAGGCCTCCTCCAATCCAAAAGGAAATCAAAATAGCCAAGCGGCTTGCTAATTCGGCTCATAAAATCCAAACTCATATATGATATAAACTTGTACCTTTTTGTTGGGAATTTAACTCTATCCTTTTCATCTGCTACCATTTCAACATATACCAATGTTATCCATTCCAATTGATCTCCAATCAGTTCATATCCTCAAATCCAAATCGAATTTCATTCGAACTCTAATATCAAATTCCAAATTATTGACTTATCAATTTGGTTCCATTCTAGATTATCTCTAATCCAATTCAATTTTATTTAACTCGTTTCAAGTTAAATTTCAATTTATTTTTACCATCTCATTTTATTTAACTTCATTAGTTAAATTTTAATTCCAGAACTTAAGTTCCTGGGTTTCTTTCAAATCAATTTGAAATCATAATGCCAATTCAAAACCTTTGAATTTCTAAACAACTTGTTTTCTCAAAACAATTCAAAAACAAAACCTTTGGTAGTAATCCATCACTTAGAACTCGAAAATGAACACTGATGATGTCTAGATTCATCATCAGAATCTATTTTCCAGCTATCGAAGTGAGTTCAATACTATATCATTTTCAATTTGAAAAATATTTTCAAAATCTCCCAGGAACTTAAAATTTCCATATTTTAAATTCCAAATTCTGATTTAAATTCATATTTAATTCAAACTATTTCATATATTTCATTCATATGAATTCTGATTGGTCATTTATAACCATTTCACCCGTTTATAATCTTATTCGATTATAATAACAACCAACACAATCAATATACTATAATAATTTCAAGATATATATTTCTTTTATAAACAAATATATTTTGGGAAAAATTATTTCATTTACCCTCTTTCAAAACATACCATGACGGTTCATCGTATTCGAGTGTTTAGTAACCCTTATCGATATAGTGGATCAAACTGATCGACCAGAATTCATAAGCTACTAAACCAATGAGTCTCCACAATATAAAACCATTTTATATTGAATAACAATTATGCGCTCATAAATATACACTCAAACTCAATCTAGGATATTACTAATCCCATCTCTATCGAGTTATGCCACAGAGCCAAGGTAATCACTTAACTTAAGCTCTGATACCAACTGTAACGGCTGAAAATTTTCGACTCCTCGAGAGTCGAAAATCCCGCGACGTTAGTGAAAGAAAATAGAGGGTGAGGAAGAAAAGATAGAACTAATAGAATAGAAGAAGAAGAAGAACTTACATCATCAGAGTAAACACGAATCTCACAGCGGAACGAATAAAATATAACATAACTTTGAAATACAAATCAGTACTCGTATATACATACCATCTCAAAGTACAATACTTAACAACTCAGCGGAATAATAATAGCTATAATCCTGAAGTCTCCTGCTCCAAGCTCTCCAAGTGTATCTGTAAAATCCCGACTACTTGACTGCCCGTACAAATTTAGGCACCCAAGAGTTTAGGAAAAACAAAACAAAATAAACTCCGGGTCAGTCATGGGACTGGTGTGAATAAAACTCCAACACTTGGTTAAATAAAGGATATCTTTCTGATATTATAATAATGTCTAAATACAAATAGATATCAATCTAGCAGAACGCTTGCATCTCACGTTCCACATACATAGTATACAAATAAAACCGTGAGCGCTTATTGGAGATTGGATTCCAACAGACAAGGTATGGGAGCACCTTCCGATCAGTGTACTCTAGAGGAGATACACTAGGGTTCAACAAGAACGTCTTGCAACCCGGCCACACATGACCGTTCACTCATTTAGCTTGAGTGTAACGAATATATTATCACCGATGGTTGGGATCAGCAACCATCCTTCCCGATAAGGGACAGCATTGAAATAGATTATAAAGAAGTACAATTGAATATTCTCTAGATGGTGATAATACACCCTGCTTGGGTATGGCCCAACTAGCCATGCTGCCTAGCCCAACTTCTGTTATTTTCCGGTTGTGAGGTTTTGAGGTCACGTTTATCACTTTGACAGATTATTTCTTCAATTACTTTGAATGCCACATCGTCATACCAGCCAAATCATTATCGATTTCTCAAGGCATCACAGGTATAAAAGCTAAGAGAAACGAATTTCTCCGCCACCAACGTAATACATTTAAAGAGATCAACCTATGATTCGTTAAGAATACTTTGTCAGACACTCGTCCATATACGTTGTTCTGGGACTGAATAAACCGAAGGCACTATTCAGTGAATCCATCCTACCTAGGCTTTTCACAATAGCCCTTGCACTTCACTCCGTCTTCAATTATCTTCAGCGTACTTGATTCGCAACGCTTATGCTAATACGGAGTGGTTCTTCGGATAATAATCCAACCGGTCTCTCCATATTTACAACGTAAACATGGTCAAAACTTTGATAGTCTGTGATTCAACTATCAAATGAAAACATGTCGGTGTACAAACAACGATCTTATTTCCAAATGGGAATTCGATCGATCAATCATCATATGTTCATATTTCCTTATTTCATATATTTAGAAAATATATGTTATTAATCATTGGAAAACATTTCCATAGCTTATTTTCACATCACTATTATTTCGCAACTATCAGTCCCTAACTGTAACTAGTATGAGAACAATTCTCTAAGTATCAATCCAGAAGGTCGAAACCAACTTCAGATCGTCACTTAGAAAACCGTTCAACTTACCCTCTCCAGTCAGTTTCTGAATTTGCTTAACTCTATTTCTTAAATTCTTATCATGAAAACATTTCATTTTCTATGTTTAGAAAACATATCTGACTATATTTGGAAAACGTTTCCAAAACTCATTTACGGATTTCCAATGAACGTTGTATAAAACATCGTTTCGCTTAATCCATTTATCGCTTATTCCTTAACTTTATTCCTAATCAACCTTTTAGATCGAACCACAACTATTCCTTTGTCAATTCTGAAGTCAATCAAGTTGGGGTATAATTACCTCTCAGACCTTAATTGAACAACGTCCTTTACTGTGAAATAGATGAAGCTCATCACTCACTTTTTACAATCATCTGTTTACGCAAATTCTTGGATTCAGGTTACGAATACACTTCTTATATGACAACGTTTGATTATAACTATAACGTTATAATTCTGTAACGACCCGGATTTTCGGCGACTTTGGTTATCGACGTAAGCTCGACGTCGATAACCAAAACATCGAAAAATCCCAGTAGTTAATGAAAGAAATTAGAAGGTGAGAATAGATAAGATAGAAACTTAGAATAGAAGAAGAAGAAGAACACAACATCAGAGCAACACGAACCTCACAGCGGAACGAATAACATATAATAGATAACATAACTTTGAAATATAACAGTTATGTATACAATAGCACTTATCAGAGTACAACACTTACAACACAGCGGAAATAACTATAGCTATATGATCTTGAAGCCTCCTGCTCCACGCTCTTCCAGTATATCTGTAAAATCCTGACTACTTGACTGCCCGTATAAATTTAGGCACCCAAGAGTTTAGGGAAAACAACAAATAAACTCCGGGTCAGTCATGGGACTGGTGTGAGTAAAACAGTTTAAAAACAGGTATATGAACAAGTAAACGATATCTCATAAGACCACGCCGCGGAACGGAACGGGTTTTTCCCTTATGAGAATCCAAACATTTTTGCAAAACAATATCATTCTGATATTATAATAATGTCTAAGTACAAATAAATATCAGTCTAGTAGAAACGCTTGCATCTCACGTTCTACATATATAGTATACAATCAAAACCGCAAGCACGTATTGGGTAATGGATTTCCAACTATGACAAGGTATGGAATCACCTTCCGATCAGTGTACTCTAGGAACGATACACTGGAGTTCAACAAGAACATCTTGCAACTCAGCCACACATGACCGACCACTCATTTCGCTTGAGTGTATCGAATGTACATCACCAACGGTTGGGATCAGCAACCGTTCCCGTATATATATATGGGACAGCATTGATAGATTAAAAGAAGCAAATGAATATTCACTAGATAGGTGATTATACACCCTACTTCGGTGCGACCGACTTAGCCATGCTGCCTGCCCAATTTCTGTCATTTACCGGATGATGAGGCTAGAAGCTACGCTTTATCATCACATCAGATTCACTTCGAATGCCACATTGTCAGATCCATCAGAATCACTAATTGACTTCTACAACCATACATTACGTGTCAGCTAAAAGAAGTTTCCTTCTCCGCTTCCACTCTTGGTATAGTTGAAGAAATCAATGTACGTGACCGTCTGGAAATACTATGTCAGACATCCATCTTTATTCACTTAGAAATGTCACATCGTCATACCCGCCAAATCACAAATTGACTTATCCAAAAATAACACGGGTATACAGCTAAGAGAAACGAATTCCTCCGCCACCAAACGTGAATACGTTTGAACAGATCAACTTACGCGATCCATTGGTATACTCTGTCAGACCTTCGTCCATACTAGTTGTCCTGGGACTGGACAAACCGAAGGCACTATTCTGTAAACAGGATAGCCCTTGCATTTTACTCCGTCTTCAATTATCTTTGGCATATATGATTCGCGACGCTTATGCCAATACAGAGTGGTTCTATGGATAATAATCCAACCGGTCTCTCCATATTAACAACGTTAAAATGGTCAAAACTTCGATAGTCGGTGAGTTAACTATCAAAGAAAAACAAGTGTGCAAACAACGATATTATTTCCAAATGGAAATTTTTCGAACAAACATCATTTAACATTAATCTCTTTAGTTCATTTATTTACTCATCTCCTGTTCCCTATATTCTAAATTCTTATTTTCTTTTATCAGAAAACTTTTCTGATTCTCGTTTGGAAAACATTTCCAAAACTTCTTTACGATCAAACCTTACCATTTCTTAGTTAAGAAGGCAGTCAATCAAGTTGGGGTATAGTTACCTCTCAGACCTTAACTGAACAACGTTATAACTTCGAAATGGTCAAAGTTTATCTTTTAATCTTTAACAACTTCTTTACGCCTTTCTCGGATTCAATTTTACTAGTCCACTTCTATGTTTAAAACATTGGTTATAACGATAACGTTATAATCCCTACTTTCGAATTATCTAACTTTAATCATAACTTCTATTCTTATTAGTGAATAATTAACCTAACACTTTATTTATTTATAAATAAATAAATCTCTATTTAAACACTGGAAAGTATAAGTACTTTCCCGAATTCGATATAATCGAATTTGCCGATTAACTCTCTTCGAGAAATCTCTATTTGATTAACTCTTCTTCGAATAACCTATATTCGATTAACTCCTTCTCGAATAAACGATATTCGATAATCTTTCTTCGAATAACTAATATTCGATAACTCTTCCTTTTCAAATATCTCATATTTGAAAATCTTACTTCGATCAAAATAAAATTGATAACTCCTTCGAATAAACTACATTCGAAAATTCCTCTCGAATAAACGATATTCGATAATCTTCCCTTTCGATTTAACAAATCGATAACTCCTTTTCGAATAACTAAATTCGATAACTCCTTTTGATTTAACTAATCGATATCCCTTTGATGAAACTAACATCGATAACTCCTTTCGATGAAACTAACATCGATAACTCCTTTCGATGAAACTAACATCGATAACTCCTTTCGATGAAACTAACATCGATTTATTTTAACTTAACTAACTTAACTCGACTAACTTAACTTACTTGGTTCGACCAATTCGATTCAATTAACTAGGCTCGACTAACTTGGTTTATTTAACTCAACTTGATTTACTCCTATCGAATAACTAATATTCGATTTAACTCCATTTAACTCTATTCGAATAACTACTATTCGATTAACTCTATTCAACTCTATTCGAATAAACTATATTCGACTGACTCTATTTAACTCCATTCGCTTGACTCTAGATCGCAGCGATCACAATGGTTACGCCTGATTCCCTCAGGAGACATCCGACCGCCTTAGGCTATCTGCAGCCCTGCGAATTACGCTAGCAGTCATACAAGATGGCAACTTACCCTGAATACTATGTTTGACTAACTCTGTCTCAAATAACTATATTTGATTAATTCTAGTTCGTGTTAACTCTAATCGATTAACTCTAACTAATTGACTCCAACTGGTTAATTCTAACTGATTAACTCTAACTGATTAACTCTAACTGGTTAACTCTATTTGACTAACTCGACAAACTAACCCCTTTCGAATAACATATTCGATTAACTAACTTCGAATACCATATTCTATTTCTCCTTTCGAATGTCTATATTCGATTAACTAACTTCACTTTATAAAGATTTCCTTTTTAACAACGTTTTATTCATTGGAAAAGATTTACTTTTAAATAACGGTTCTACCCTTTTAAAAATGATTTCCCTTTTTATAATGTTTCCTTTCCAATTCTATTTGTAAATGGTTTACAAATATTCCCTTTTCAAAAATATTTTCTTGAAATATTTTAACTCCTTAAATTCCCGGGAAAATCCGCCATAACCTCCTTTGTACCGGGAGCATCGGGAAAATCCCCAAACTCGCCACACAGGCCTTTCCATTCAAAAAGAAATGTTTTGAATTTATTCCTTTTTCAAATATCTCCTATTTATAAATATCCCAATTTATAAATATTCCTTATTTATAAATATTCCACTTTATAAATATCTCTTATTTATAAATATCCCATTTTATAAATATTCTATTTTCAATATCACTTTGAAAATTCCCTTATCTACATTCCGGTATGTTATGGTATTCAATCATATCAAATCACGATGTTCAATATCGTCCATACACACACAATCAACAATAGGTTATAATTCACATCATATATCAAAATATATGAAAAACAATAAAATAACTGTTGAGGAATCCAGTCGGATTCCTCCAACCTGTTTCCCTGCATCCACAGATGTTACACAGTATAATATATATCAATTTCATCCCAACATGAAATATACTGATAATCAGAATCCATATTTGATTGACGGTTTTCTATATATAACTATATCTACATTTTCAATCAAATCTATTTAACAGTCCAATTTAACAGTCCAATTTAACAGTCCAATTTAACAATCAATACACAGCAATCAATCATTAAAAATAAAGTACAGTTTATACAAATATAAACTGAACAAAGTTAGTGAGATTTACTCACCTTGGCGCGTTAATCGTGAAATAACGGTTTTCGTTCTTTGATTCAGTCAGACAATTTATTTCGCCATAAATTGTAACTGTCTCCGATCCACTCCCGGTCAGTCTCATTGTGTTGCTCCCATCCATACGATCCTAATGGATCTTGTTTCGCCCAGTTCTCTTGAACTCCATCCGGCCCATAAACCCCTCAGCCCAGACCCGCGTTTGAGCTTCTTCCCCAAAACTGAAATACCGAACCCAGTATTCCCCTTTGCCATTCACGATTCTTACTTCCTCCACCACTCCTTCTCTGCTCAGTGAAGTTCAACACAGGAATTAGCACCATGATCTCCTTCAAAGTCTCATTCACCTCTTTGCCCTAACACCCCGCTCGCGCCACCCCTAGAAACCGCGTCGACGGAGTGACCAACCACAAAACCTGCGACATCTAACATAACCGAATCCTCCAAAAAGTTCACCAAACGAGCGCCCGACCACGCTGATCATCCCACTATCCTCCATTTTCCTCCTCGTTGCCCTTGATTTCGCAACGACCCAACCCTAGGGTTGCTGTCTAAAATTCGAGCGATCAAAATTATCGCCAAATGCATCAAACCCTATACCAGATTGAAGAGGCTACTTGTATGGATTCAATTATATACATATGTAGATTTTTAGGATTTTATATGAATTGTTATGATTTTTTTGAAAGAGGATGATTTCCTGAAAGCAACGAAGAACTGACGGTGGATTTAAATTCGTTGACTCAGGGATGAAATTAGGTTAGAAGAAAATAGTTAAGGGGTTTTTATAGTGGAAAATTTAGATATTTATTTTATATATTTGATTATTGTATTCATTTCACTTGGACCGCTACTTTCATTTCTGTTTAAAAATTTCTACGATCACATACGATATCCACAAATCACAAAAATTGACATGCACCTTCAGTTCGACATTACGGTCCCAACGAAACTGGTTTCGTCGAATTCCGACTTCGTATACTCACACAACATATTTTTAACCGTCGAAATACTAACTGTTTTTCACTCTAAAAATCCGTACGGCCACACAGTGACTCTAAAAATCACGAAACTGGAAATCTAACAACTATTTGACATTGCGGATCCAACAAAATTAGTTTCTTCGAATTCCGACTTCGTTTGCAAAAGTGGCTATTTTTAAAGCTCTAAATAGCCTATTTAAATATATAAATATATTTAAATACAATTAAATTAAATATTAAAAATTAAATATTATCGTCTATATTCATATATGATATCGTCCGGCTCCATAATATCATATCAGAATTTATAGTTTGATATTTCTGATTTTAGATTTATCGATATGCAGTTTATATCGAAAATCCTTTTATAACGTAAATAAAGCGTTGCAAAATATAAAGGAATTCCACAGCGACCTTTCTGAGATTTTATTTGGACGTACATCAAAATCTACATGACGAAATCCCGATTTTTCTCTTCCACTAGAAAGATATACTCCACCAGCTCCACACGTTTCTTGTTTCACAGAAATCCGGCTTAAAACGAATCCTGTACATTCAGTTGAAGTTCAAATCGCCAAATCGCGAACTGCAGCGCCATTTCAAGCTCGTTTATAAATATATTATAAACTATACGTTCAACTGTCGTCGATTCAATATAATCGTTATTATATTTCGAATCGAAACTCCACCAAATCTCGTATGCTATTCAATTCACACGATATAGTGAATTTCACTATCTCCGACTATTTCGACATTATAATATATTATTATATTATAATTATTTATTAAATATTCAACATTATTTAATTAAACGATCATTAACTTCTCTAAATCACCTATTATATAATTAAATAAATTAATTATATATCTCTAAAAATGCGGGTCATTACTTTCTTCCCCACTTAAAATAATTTCGTCCTCGAAATTGCTAAGTTAGAGGACGACCCTATCTATTGGAATTCCTAAGATTTGTTTACCCCTTATTTCTGATTTCAACAGAACCAATTAATATTACTAAAATATTTATTCATTCCGACTAACTAAAATTTTCAAAAATTCTGAAAATTTTCTAACACTTTAAATTTTCGGAAAATTTCGCCATCACCACCTTTGTACTGGTCAATAGCTCAAACTCCAACTCGCCTCTCTGGGCCTTCTTCAACCCAAAAGAAAATCAAAACGCCAAACGGCTTGCCAATTCGGCTCATAAATTCCAAACTCATATAAAATATAAACTTGTACCTTTTTGTTGGGCATATCATTATATCCCTACCACTTCCATATGCTTTCAACTCAGCATATACTAGTGTTATCTCAATCAAATTCCAATCAGTTCATATCCTCAAATCCAAATCGACTTTCATTCGAACCCCAATATCAAATTCCAATTTATTGACTTATCAACCCAATTCCATAACAGATTATTCTCTAATCCAATTCAATTCTATTTAACTATGTTCAAGTTAAATTTCAATTTATTTTTACCATTTCATTTTATTTAACTTCATTAGTTAAATTTTAATTTCTAGAACTTAAATTCCTGGGCAAATTTCAAATCAATTTGAAATCATATTGCCAATTCAAAACATTTGAATTTCTAAACACTTGTTTTCTCAAAACAATTCAAGAACAAAACCCTTGGTAGTAATCCGTCACTTTGGAACTCGAAAATGAGTACTGATGATGTGGCCACACTCATCAAAATCTATTTTCCAGTAATCGAAGTGAGTTCAATACTATTTCACTTTCAAAAATCATTTCTAAACACTTCTATTTTGAAAACAGTTCAAAATCTCCCAGGAACTTAAAATTTACTTATTTTAATTCCAATTCTGATTTAACTTCAGATTCAATTCGTCTTACTTCATATACTTTACTTATATGAATTCTGATTAGTTATTTATAACCATTTTCATTTTATAATCTTACTCGATTATAATAACAACCAATATATCCAATATATTCAAAATATACGTTGGGTAAACTATTTCGTTTACCCTCTTTCGAAACATATCATGACGGTTCATCGTGTTCAAGTGTTTAGTAACTCCTACCGATACAGTGGATCAAACTGATCGTCCAGAATTCATAAGCCACTCAATCAATAAATCTCCACAATATAAAACCATTTTTATATCAAATACAAATACGCACTCGTATATATACACTCAAACTCAATCTAGGGTATTACTAACCCTATCTCTACCGAGTCACGCCACAGAGCCAAGTAATTCTTAACTTAAGCTCTGATACCAACTGTAACGACCCGGATTTTCGGCGACTTTGGTTATCGACGTAAGCTCGACGTCGATAACCAAAACATCAAAAAATCCCGGTAGTTAATGAAAGAAATTAGAAGGTGAGAATAAATAAGATAGAAACTTAGAATAGAAGAAGAAGAAGAACACAACATCAGAGCAACACGAACCTCACAGCGGAACGAATAACATATAATAGATAACATAACTTTGAAATGTAACAGTTATGTATACAATAGCACTTATCAGAGTACAACACTTACAACACAGCGGAAATAACTATAGCTATATGATCTTGAAGCCTCCTGCTCCACGCTCTTCCAGTATATCTGTAAAATCCTGACTACTTGACTGCCCGTATAAATTTAGGCACCCAAGAGTTTAGGGAAAACAACAAATAAACTCCGGGTCAGTCATGGGACTAGTGTGAGTAAAACAGTTTAAAAACAGGTATATGAACAAGTAAACGATATCTCATAAGACCACGCCGCGGAATGGAACGGGTTTTTCCCTTATGAGAATCCAAACATTTTTGCAAAACAGTATCATTCTGATATTATAATAATGTCTAAGTACAAATAAATATCAGTCTAGTAGAAACGCTTGCATCTCACGTTCTACATATATAGTATACAATCAAAACCGCAAGCACGTATTGGGTAATGGATTTCCAACTATGACAAGGTATGGAATCACCTTCCGATCAGTGTACTCTAGGAACGATACACTGGAGTTCAACAAGAACATCTTGCAACTCAGCCACACATGACCGACCACTCATTTCGCTTGAGTGTATCGAATGTACATCACCAACGGTTGGGATCAGCAACCGTTCCCGTATATATATATGGGACAGCATTGATAGATTAAAAGAAGCAAATGAATATTCACTAGATAGGTGATTATACACCCTACTTCGGTGCGACCGACTTAGCCATGCTGCCTGCCCGATTTCTGTCATTTACCGGATGATGAGGCTAGAAGCTACGCTTTATCATCACATCAGATTCACTTCGAATGCCACATTGTCAGATCCATCAGAATCACTAATTGACTTCTACAACCATACATTACGTGTCAGCTAAAAGAAGTTTCCTTCTCCGCTTCCACTCTTGGTATAGTTGAAGAAATCAATGTGCGTGACCGTCTGGAAATACTATGTCAGACATCCATCTTTATTCACTTAGAAATGTCACATCGTCATACCCGCCAAATCACAAATTGACTTATCCAAAAATAACACGGGTATACAGCTAAGAGAAACGAATTCCTCCGCCACCAAACGTGAATATGTTTGAACATATCAACTTACGCGATCCATTGGTATACTCTGTCAGACCTTCGTCCATACTAGTTGTCCTGGGACTGGACAAACCGAAGGCACTATTCTGTAAACAGGATAGCCCTTGCATTTTACTCCGTCTTCAATTATCTTTGGCATATATGATTCGCGACGCTTATGCCAATACAGAGTGGTTCTATGGATAATAATCCAACCGGTCTCTCCATATTAACAACGTTAAAATGGTCAAAACTTCGATAGTCAGTGAGTTAACTATCAAAGAAAAACAAGTGTGCAAACAACGATATTATTTCCAAATGGAAATTTTTCGAACAAACATCATTTAACATTAATCTCTTTAGTTCATTTATTTACTCATCTCCTGTTCCCTATATTCTAAATTCTTATTTTCTTTTATCAAAAAACTTTTCTGATTCTCGTTGGAAAACATTTCCAAAACTTCTTTACGATCAAACCTTACCATTTCTTAGTTAAGAAGGCAGTCAATCAAGTTGGGGTATAGTTACCTCTCAGACCTTAACTGAACAACGTTATAACTTCGAAATGGTCAAAGTTTATCTTTTAATCTTTAACAACTTCTTTACGCCTTTCTCGGATTCAATTTTACTAGTCCACTTCTATGTTTAAAACATTGGTTATAACGATAACGTTATAATCCCTACTTTCGAATTATCTAACTTTAATCATAACTTCTATTCTTATTAGTGAATAATTAACCTAACACTTTATTTATAAATAAATAAATCTCTATTTAAACACTGGAAAGTATAAGTACTTTCCCGAATTCGATATAATCGAATTTGCCGATTAACTCTCTTCGAGAAATCTCTATTTGATTAACTCTTCTTCAAATAACCTATATTCGATTAACTCCTTCTCGAATAAACGATATTCGATAATCTTTCTTCGAATAACTAATATTCGATAACTCTTCCTTTTCAAATATCTCATATTTGAAAATCTTACTTCGATCAAAATAAAATTGATAACTCCTTCGAATAAACTACATTCGAAAATTCCTCTCGAATAAACGATATTCGATAATCTTCCCTTTCGATTTAACAAATCGATAACTCCTTTTCGAATAACTAAATTCGATAACTCCTTTTGATTTAACTAATCGATACTCCCTTTGATGAAACTAACATCGATAACTCCTTTCGATGAAACTAACATCGATAACTCCTTTCGATGAAACTAACATCGATAACTCCTTTCGATGAAACTAACATCGATTTATTTTAACTTAACTAACTTAACTCGACTAACTTAACTTACTTGGTTCGACCAATTCGATTCAATTAACTAGGCTCGACTAACTTGGTTTATTTAACTCAACTTGATTTACTCCTATCGAATAACTAATATTCGATTTAACTCCATTTAACTCTATTCGAATAACTACTATTCGATTAACTCTATTCAACTCTATTCGAATAAACTATATTCGACTGACTCTATTTAACTCCATTCGCTTGACTCTAGATCGCAGCGATCACAATGGTTACGCCTGATTCCCTCAGGAGACATCCGACCGCCTTAGGCTATCTGCAGCCCTGCGAATTACGCTAGCAGTCATACAAGATGGCAACTTACCCTGAATACTATGTTTGACTAACTCTGTCTCAAATAACTATATTTGATTAATTCTAGTTCGTGTTAACTCTAATCGATTAACTCTAACTAATTGACTCCAACTGGTTAATTCTAACTGATTAACTCTAACTGATTAACTCTAACTGGTTAACTCTATTTGACTAACTCGACAAACTAACCCCTTTCGAATAACATATTCGATTAACTAACTTCGAATACCATATTCTATTTCTCCTTTCGAATGTCTATATTCGATTAACTAACTTCACTTTATAAAGATTTCCTTTTTAACAACGTTTTATTCATTGGAAAAGATTTACTTTTAAATAACGGTTCTACCCTTTTAAAAATGATTTCCCTTTTTATAATGTTTCCTTTCCAATTCTATTTGTAAATGGTTTACAAATATTCCCTTTTCAAAAATATTTTCTTGAAATATTTTAACTCCTTAAATTCCCGGGAAAATCCGCCATAACCTCCTTTGTACCGGGAGCATCGGGAAAATCCCCAAACTCACCACACAGGCCTTTCCATTCAAAAAGAAATGTTTTGAATTTATTCCTTTTTCAAATATCTCCTATTTATAAATATCCCAATTTATAAATATTCCTTATTTATAAATATTCCACTTTATAAATATCTCTTATTTATAAATATCCCATTTTATAAATATTCTATTTTCAATATCACTTTGAAAATTCCCTTATCTACATTCCGGTATGTTATGGTATTCAATCATATCAAATCACGATGTTCAATATCGTCCATACACACACAACCAACAATAGGTTATAATTCACATCATATATCAAAATATATGAAAAACAATAAAATAACTGTTGAGGAATCCAGTCGGATTCCTCCAACCTGTTTCCCTGCATCCACAGATGTTACACAGTATAATATATATCAATTTCATCCCAACATGAAATATACTGATAATCAGAATCCATATTTGATTGACGGTTTTCTATATATAACTATATCTACGTTTTCAATCAAATCTATTTAACAGTCCAATTTAACAGTCCAATTTAACAGTCCAATTTAACAATCAATACACAGCAATCAATCATTAAAAATAAAGTACAGTTTATACAAATATAAACTGAACAAAGTTAGTGAGATTTACTCACCTTGGCGCGTTAATCGTGAAATAACGGTTTTCGTTCTTTGATTCAGTCAGACAATTTATTTCGCCATAAATTGTAACTGTCTCCGATCCACTCCCGGTCAGTCTCATTGTGTTGCTCCCGTCCATACGATCCTAATGGATCTTGTTTCGCCCAGTTCTCTTGAACTCCATCCGGCCCATAAACCCCTCAGCCCAGACCCGCGTTTGAGCTTCTTCCCCAAAACTGAAATACCGAACCCAGTATTCCCCTTTGCCATTCACGATTCTTACTTCCTCCACCACTCCTTCTCTGCTCAGTGAAGTTCAACACAGGAATTAGCACCATGATCTCCTTCAAAGTCTCATTCACCTCTTTGCCCTAACACCCCGCTCGCGCCACCCCTAGAAACCGCGTCGACGGAGTGACCAACCACAAAACCTGCGACATCTAACATAACCGAATCCTCCAAAAAGTTCACCAAACGAGCGCCCGACCACGCTGATCATCCCACTATCCTCCATTTTCCTCCTCGTTGCCCTTGATTTCGCAACGACCCAACCCTAGGGTTGCTGTCTAAAATTCGAGCGATCAAAATTATCGCCAAATGCATCAAACCCTATACCAGATTGAAGAGGCTACTTGTATGGATTCAATTATATACATATGTAGATTTTTAGGATTTTATATGAATTGTTATGATTTTTTTGAAAGAGGATGATTTCCTGAAAGCAACGAAGAACTGACGGCGGATTTAAATTCGTTGACTGAGGGATGAAATTAGGTTAGAAGAAAATAGTTAAGGGGTTTTTATAGTGGAAAATTTAGATATTTATTTTATATATTTGATTATTGTATTCATTTCACTTGGACCGCTACTTTCATTTCTGTTTAAAAATTTCTACGATCACATACGATATCCACAAATCACGAAAATTGACATGCACCTTCAGTTCGACATTACGGTCCCAACGAAACTGGTTTCGTCGAATTCCGACTTCGTATACTCACACAACATATTTTTAACCATCGAAATACTAACTGTTTTTCACTCTAAAAATCCGTACGGCCACACAGTGACTCTAAAAATCACGAAACTGGAAATCTAACAACTATTTGACATTGCGGATCCAACAAAATTAGTTTCTTCGAATTCCGACTTCGTTTGCAAAAGTGGCTATTTTTAAAGCTCTAAATAGCCTATTTAAATATATAAATATATTTAAATACAATTAAATTAAATATTAAAAATTAAATATTATCGTCTATATTCATATATGATATCGTCCGGCTCCATAATATCATATCAGAATTTATAGTTTGATATTTCTGATTTTAGATTTATCGATATGCAGTTTATATCGAAAATCCTTTTATAACGTAAATAAAGCGTTGCAAAATATAAAGGAATTCCACAGCGACCTTTCTGAGATTTTATTTGGACGTACATCAAAATCTACATGACGAAATCCCGATTTTTCTCTTCCACTAGAAAGATATACTCCACCAGCTCCACACGTTTCTTGTTTCATAGAAATCCGGCTTAAAACGAATCCTGTACATTCAGTTGAAGTTCAAATCGCCAAATCGCGAACTGCAGCGCCATTTCAAGCTCGTTTATAAATATATTATAAACTATACGTTCAACTGTCGTCGATTCAATATAATCGTTATTATATTTCGAATCGAAACTCCACCAAATCTCGTATGCTATTCAATTCACACGATATAGTGAATTTCACTATCTCCGACTATTTCGACATTATAATATATTATTATACTATAATTATTTATTAAATATTCAATATTATTTAATTAAACGATCATTAACTTCTCTAAATCACCTATTATATAATTAAATAAATTAATTATATATCTCTAAAAATGCGGGTCATTACAAATTCCTACTTCTACAATATCTAACCTAAATTATAAATTTATTTCCTAACTCGAATAATTTAACAGACACCTAATTTCTAAATCAATAACTAAATCTTGATTTAAACCCTGGAAAGTAAATAGTACTTTCCCGAATTCGCTATAATCGAATTCGACGTATAACTCTCTTTCGAGTAATCTCTATTCGATTAACTCCCTTGTTAATAACTTATATTCGATAAACTCTATTTCGATTAACTTCTATCGAATAACTAATATTCGAATAACTCTTCTTGGTTGGCTCTATTTCATTAACTCTTATCGAATAACAAATATTCGATTTTCTTAAATGTGTCAATTCTTATCGAATAACTAAGATCCGATTAACTTAAATGGATTTACTCTTATCGAATAACTTATTCGATTAACTTAACTTGATTTTCTTAACTCGATTATCTCAACTCGATTACTTAACTCGATTACTTAACTCGATAAATCTTAACTCGATTACTTAACTTGATAACTTAACTTAACCCAAATCGATTAACTCAACTCTAATCGATTAACTTAATTTGATTTACTCCTTCGAATGACTCATTCGAATAACTTAATTGATTAACTCCCTCGAATAACTAATTCGAATAACTTACCTTCGAATAACTAATATTCGATTTACTCTAACTCGATTAACTTAATTCTAATCGATTTACTCCATTTCGATTCAACTTAATTCAAATCGATTAACTTAACTCAAATTGATTAACTCCTTTCGAATAACTAAATTCGATTTAACTCTTTTGGATTAACTAACTTCGAATAACCAATATTCAATAACTACTCTTCGAATAAATAATATTCGGTAACTCTTCTCAAATGAATAACATTTGATTTCTCCCCTCGAATAAACTATATTCGATTACTCTTCCCTCGAATACACTATATTCGATAACTCTACTTCGAATAAGTGATATTCGGCAACTCTACTCGATTAACTCCACTTGGATAACTCTAACTGGTCAACTCTAACTGAGTAACTCTAACTGATCAACTCTAACTGGTCAACTTTAACTGGTCAACTTTAACTGGTCAACTCTAACTGTTTATCTTTAACTGGTAAACTTTAACTGGTTAACTCAAATGGTTTAACCTAACTGGTTAACTCAAATGGTTTAACCTAACTTGATTTACTTGTCTCGATTAACTGAACTAATCCACTTAGTTTAACTTAGTTAATTCACTTTGATTAACTCTAACCGATTTACTTAGTTTAACTCAGCTAATTCACTTTGATTAACCCAACTAATTTACTTCGATTAACCAATTAGTTTAACTTGACTAATTCACTTAGTTTGACGCAACTAATTCACTTTGATTTACAAATTAGTTTAACTTAACTAATTTACTTTGGTTAACTTAACCAATTACTTTGATTAACTCGACTAACTTGCTTTGGTTAACCTAACAAATTACTTTGTTTAATCCTTTTATCACACTCTGGTTATAATTCCTACTTCTACACTATCTCCTTAAAATCCATATCGTGTTATACTTGTGTGCGAAGCACGTGTTTAAATCTATCCTTGTATAATTCTATTTATTTTCCGAACAAGTGTTCCTTTATTTATTCCCTAAATAAATATTCCTTTATTCCATTTATTTAAAATCTAAATAAATGTTCCTATATTTATTTCCTAAATAAATATTCCTTTATATTCTAATTCATTTATTTTCTAAATAAATGTTTCTATTTTATTTCATTTATTTTCTAAATAAATGTTTCCTTTTTCATTTATTTATTTTCTAATTAAATAAATGTTTTCCTTTTTATAAAATCCTATCGATTTTATAAATAAGATTCATTTTCAATATAAACATTGAAAATCCCCTTATCAACATTTCAGTATGTTATGGTATTCAATCATATCAAATCACAATGTTCAATATCGTCCAAGCACATATAATCGCCCATAGATTTTATATCACATCATATAACAATATATGGAAAACAATAAAATAACTGTTGAGGAATCCAGTCAGATTCCTCCAACCTGTTTCCCTGCATCACAGATGTTAGACAATATAGATAACATCACTTTCAGTTCCATATGATATATTCTGTTAAACAGAATCAATATAGAAATTTAACTAACTGACTAGCAGTTCAATCAAACAATCAACACACAGTCAAACAGACAATTTTAACAGTTTTAACAATACAACATGAAATTATAAACTGTTCAGAGTTAGTAAGTTTTACTCACATTGGCGCGTTAATCGTTAAATAACGGTTTGCGTTATTTGATTTCGACGGACAATTTATTTCGCCATAAATTGTAATGAGCTCGGATTCACTTCCAATCAGTTCCAGTGTGTAGCCTTCGTCCATAGGGTCCCAACGCAACTTACGGTTTGTGATTCTGATATCGTATGACCGAGATATTGCTTGTATAAGTTAATACATTCATTAAATTTAAATAAAAACTTAAGTAAAATAAATATCGGGCCTCACCCCTCTTATCAATCACCGACCCACTTAAGTAAAGCCCAACCCGCACCAAAATATCAGACCTCTCCTTCCTCCTACCAATGATACAGAACCCGATCCTTTGCCATTTCCAACATTCCAACTGCCATAATCTCCTTGCTTCTGCGATGGAAATTCAAACCGAAATAAACATTAAACTCCTCGTTCAAAGCACTTCATCACCAACCCCTTCATACCCAGTTCGATCCTCCCACGATTTTTCCATCGTCGGTCTTTTCTCGTGAGGAACCCTATAGGTTGCGACCCATTTGAAATCAATAAATCCCCTTGTTTCTGCACAACTTTCGAAAGCTGTTCACTCCATTACTAACTGCTTCTTTCAAATACACACGGGTCCTCTTCCATACATATGCATCCTCATAGTAATCGATCTGCAATATCCCCTTCACTTCGACAGCATTTCCTTCATCCCAGATCCAAGAAAAATACACGCTCCAGGCATCCTGCTGAACCTCCCAACCCATTCTGAACGTTTGACCCTCTCCTTTGACTCCTCTTTGAATCCTCAATTCCCAACTTCACGCGGTGAAATCATGATACAGGTAGAGATCGACACTGTACTTTCCACGATCTGAACTTCCGTAATCCCCTCGTGGCTTCCGCTAAACTATTGCCAACCTTTCAACCTCACTGCTCTTCTCGATCTTCATTTGGCAGAACGACGTCGAGCCCAGCAGTCCATATATATATGATTTAGGATTTTATAGAATTGATTTTGATTTTCTATTTGATTTATGAAGGTCGAAATGTTGTTGTAGAAGAACTTGTGGCGGCTCCTTCCCTTTCTTGCGTTTATATACATGATGGTGAGACTGGGAGAGAGTGAACGTGTACTGTTTATATCCAGTTAAGAATGATAGGTCCAGTTCATTACATGTGATTCACAGAAAAAGGATGCAAGGTAAAAGGATGCAAGGTGGAGGATATTTCAAGGATCCGAGGTCTTGGTTTGGTCACAAAAATTTGCCAATGTTACGTTATTTTTTATGTAAACTAAGTTTGGATTTTCTCTTTTATGTTTAACGTTATAATTCAGAAAAACTTACTAAATTAGGCTTCACATGAATGCAAAGGATTGTGAATATAAATTTACTATTTGATTGGTCTCCAGCTATATAGTGTTTGAGTTGTAGGGTACCCCGTTATATAAAATTCTCTTCGCATACAACTGCTATGGACAGAAATAAAAATGTAGTCAAGTTGAGTATTTCACCACGATCCCAAAAATATAAAAATATCGGTAGTTTAACTCTTATTGTGAAACCTCAAAATATTGATTACAGGGTGCGAAATACTCCAAATAAAAAGTTACTTATTTAATTAATTAAAAATTACAGTAAAATTCTAAAAATTAAATTATCACTACTTCCCAAAAGAACCTGGTCTAAATTCAAACCCGATATTCAAATATATTGAAAATTCTTTTATAACGTAAATAAAGCGTTGCAAATTATAAAGGAATTCCACAGCGACTTTTCTAAAATTTGATTTGGACATATCTCAAAATCTACACGACGAAATCTCGATTTTTCTCTTCCATATGAAAAATATAGTTCAACAGATCCGTATGTTTCTTGTTTCACCGAAATTCGACTTAAAACGGATTCTGTATATTCAGTTGAAGTTCGAATCGCCAAATTGCGAACTGCCATGATGTTTCAAGTTCGTTTTAATTATAATTATAAATTATAAGTTCGAACGTTGTACTTTAAGTTATCGATATCGCCAAATCGATATATAAATCATTAAATAAATTAATTATTCGACAGCTAACAAAACGCGCCATTACAATTTTTCACAATTGGTGCAAATAGTATATTTTTTATGGAGTTGCCACTACTAAAATTGTTAGTGTTAGCGACACAAGGTTAGAGGCAAAATAAAGATGCCCCCTCTATTATTTTATAATTAAGTGCTGAAAAGCGTTTTGTCACCATTTACCATTAATTAAGACAAAAGTATATGCCTCTAATATAATTTTCCATTTTTGAGGGGAGCCACGTCTGAAGTTTCACTTTAAGCAGGAAAACCCATTTTATTCGAATCAACCCGTCGTCTCGTTGCATCCAGCAGATAAAACCCTAGCATCCTAATATCAGCAATTGAAAGAATTAGCTCGAAATCTGCTGTTCGCAACTACTAGTATGATGTTTTTTGTTAAAAGAATGTGCCTTTGCTCGATTCGCAACTGAAAGGTATTTTTTTTTTTAGCATTTTTCATGGTTTATCATTTGGCGCTGGCATGATCTTTAGACATTTTCTTCCTAGGCTCATTTACTATACTTTTTGAACCCTAATTCCTTCATATGAAAATCATTTAGCATGGAAACGAGATTCCTGCTGCATTAAAAATTATGGATTAGCACTCACAAAAAGGAAAAGGTATATTTTGGTCTGTTTTTATGAAATTAATCATATTAGATCTCCCGTAAATGTAAAGTTTCTCTATTCTGCCATTTGTTCCATTATTTCAATTAGGAATGATATTTACCAATTGATGTGAATGTTACACTATTATAAATAAACATTTAGTGTGAGGGATGGTAAAGAAATTAAAACATGTAAAGAGAGTTACATATCTCCTTTCTATAGTTAGCAAAGTTGAAGTATTGTGCTATCCTTACAGTTTTTTACCGTATCGTGCCTTAAGTATCATCTGACTCATTTTCCGTAGGTTCACTTTCAGTAAATTTCAATACCCTGGTTCAGTTTGCAGTGTACTGTCAAGTGTACGTCAAATTCAAAAATGTTGCCTCTTGTACCCTAGTTTGTTCATTTAAGTAGAGGTCTTCCCATTTTTTTACTTAATTAATTTTAATAAATACTAAAATTTTGCTTTGGTTTATATATTATTTTGTTGTTTATACAGGAAAATTCTTAAACTAGTGGATGAACTAGGAGGCAAAATGAATATTACTTTAAAACATTCTAAGTTGATGTTTTTAATTCACGTAAACTTCCATATGTTTTCTTTTCTAATAATTACAACTACCCAGGCTTTTTACCGCTACGTTAAAAATTAGATGAAAAATACCACACTTTTTTACTTGTACGAAGTAATTAAATCGAAAGGTTAATCCACAAGAAAATTTTCTAAAAACGTTTTAACATAAATTTTTTACATAGAAAATGTACCTAAATTTTATCTTTATTTAATGTTTTGAAGTTTATTTTTTTTTGTGAAGACGAGAGATTTTGATTTAGAGGTAAACATGTTTAGTTCTATTAGCATGTCAATCCGATAAAGCTATGTTGTAGTATAACAAGTAAGGATTCAAGTTTGCTAGTGTACATGTATTCGCCTAATGGGAGCTTGTGGGATAGGTTGCTTGTAGTGGCTAGCGAGAAGCCAAGTTTAGAGTGGGAGATGAGATACAAGACAACCTCATTTGTTACTAGAGGTTTACGATGTTTACTGTAACAACCCGGAAAATCTGAGCCAGTTTAAAATTTTTAAATTGGCTATTTTAGTGGATTTTAAATATTTAAAATAAATCTTTCAAATAATAACGATGAAAAGTATGTTTGAATCGCTGTTTGAAAATAAATATAATTATTTTAAATTATAAACAAGGCTTGAAATGGCGCGGCAGTTTCAAAATTTCAATTCAGACTTTGACTGACTATACCTGGTGCAAAATAAAACGGATTTTAGTGAAACCAAAAATATTTAAATCTTTTAGTGAATATCTTTCTAACGAATCTGAAAGATCAAAGTTTCATAGCGAGAGTCAAAAGTTATGGCCAAATGAATTTTCAGAAAGGTCGCTATAGTGAATATATCGCCCTTGAAAATAGACATTTTGCAAACGACCTCAGAATTCGACGAAACCACTTTTGTTGAATCCCGGATGTCAAATTATTGCTAGGTTTCAAATTCCATAATTTTTGAAGTTAATATGTGAGAGTGGAAAAGGAAAATGTGTTTGGTTGATTTTGGTTAAATTGGATTGGCCAGAAAATGGTCATTTTTCAAATGGCCTCAGAATTCGACGAAACTAGTTTTGTTGGGACCGTATCATCAAAACATAGCTAGATTTATTTTTCGGGAATTTTTAGAATCAGTATGTGACCCCGGCAAATTGAAATGAACGTTCATAGCAAATATTGAATGTTTTATATTTTAATTTGAAGGAAAACCGACTGAAACAGTTGAATGGGCCTACGAAACATATCCTATTGTGTTCGGAATAGGGGTATTTAGTTAGGGACGATAGTCGTTGGGTTTGGATTGGAGTTCGTATGAGATAAGGGGTATTTTTGAATTTTTAAAAATATATAAATAAAAGAAAAAAATCCTATTGGCCATCACAACCTTCTCTCTCCCCAACCTTCACTGCGCGACGACGGAAAAGGGTTCAAACCTTCTGTCCTCAAATCTGATCAATCCACGCAATAAAATCACGAGCGCCAGTGGAGTTTTTTGTAGTTCTTCCAATTCTCCTCAAATCCGTATAAGATTTGAAATTTATCGTTGCTCCGTTCTGGAGTTTCGGGTCTCGAAAGTCGAGCCCTTTCCAGCGCCTCCGCGCCGCCTATAGGCCACCGAAGTGGACCTCGCTTCAGGCGCCAGCGTGCCTCTTCCCCCACTTCGTCGCTGCGAAGGTCGATCGTCGGTCCGCTTCACCGTTTGATCGAAAAGTTCAAATCTAGTTTTGAAGAATTTTGGAAGGTAACAGCTTTATATTATTTAAACTGTTCTATAACACTTTAAAGCGCTACGGTTTATGATTTCACTGTAAAAATCATATCTTTTTGCTATGTTGACGAAATCCAGTGAAACAAGACATAGTGGACTCGTGCGGACGTCTTCTACATTCTAGAAGGGACTGCATATTTTTCTGAGCCTTCTACAATTTTTGGTGGAGTGGAACCCAATGTGAGATTTCTAATTTATAAACGATTTGGAAAACAACGATGTATAAATTATATAGTCGATGTATGAGTTATATAAGCGTTGTACACCTCATGTATAAGCGTTGTATAAGTTGTATGTTCGATGTATAAGTTATATATGCGTTGTATAAATTATATATGCGTTGAAATGATTGAAATGAAGTGAAGTAAAATCGAAATATATTTATATACGAATATATATTTATACTTCCCTCGTCCACAGACCATGGGCGATATATATTGGTTGGGATATTGTTTGGATTATTGGTTGATGAGGAATTTGGTGAATATCATGAATGGTTGATTTGAAATGATTGATTGTGACTGAAATCCCAATATGATTAGTATATGGGAAATTCGTCTGTGTACGAACTAGATATTCAAAATTCCCATTGTCAAAAGCTGCGAGGCTTTAAGGTAGAGCAAGGAGCCGTACTTGGGACGGTGTCGGTTTTAACTACCCTGCCAATGCTGCCGAAATTTTCAATAATATTCATGTGTTAGAATTATTTTCATGTGTTGAAACAATATTCATGTGTTGAATGGAAATTCATGTGTTGAATGGAAATTCATGTGTTGAGTAGAAATTCATGTGTTGAATGAAGTTCATGTATTGAATAAATTCTTTGAAAAATAAAAATCACATTTTTATTATATATATAGACTATATAAAATGTTACTATTTTGAATAAATTGTTTTAACTCCAAAAATAACATTTTCACCTTATGTATGAACTATATAAAATAATCGTGTTTTGAAATAAATTGGTTTAAAATAAAAATCACATTTTTATTATATATATAGACTATATAAATATTAGTATTTTAAATAATTTGTTTTAACACCAAAAATAACTCTTTCACCTTATGTATGAACTATATAAAATAATCGTGTTTTGAAATAAATTGTTTAAAATAAAAATCACATTTTTATTATATATATAGACTATATAAAATATTAACATTTTAAATAAATTGTTTTAACACCAAAAATAACATTTTCACCTTATGTATGAACTATATAAAATAATCGTGTTTTGAAATAAATTGTTTTACAATAAAAATCACATTTTATTATATATATAAACTATAGAAAATATTCATGTGTTGAATGAAGCTCTGGTGTTGAATAAATTCTTTGAAAGATAAAAATCACATTTTTATTATATATATATATATCAACTATAGAAAATATTCATGTGTTGAATAAAGGACTAGAAGGATAAAAATCATATTTTTATCGTGTGTGTAAAATCAAAAACATTCATGTGTTGAATATATAGATTGAACTATAAAATCTACATTTTTATTGTGAATATGAAGTGTTAAAAATGGTGATGTGTCGGAATAAATATTTTTGATGATAAAAAAATCATTTTTATCAAATATATAAAATGAATATAGTTTGAAATCGAAGAAAGAATAATATTTATATATATTTATATAAATATAATTAAAATAAATCGAATAACGAAGTTGTAGTTCGTATTTTGAAACCGTGATTTCAAACGATTAGTGCGGGAGATCCGACCATCGGATTTTCCCGAAACCAAAACCGTTGGGTTCGCTTTGGAAATATCTTTCCAACGACACCCACTTTGTGAAGATCCAACAGTTGGATTGTCTGGAATGTTTAATTCAAATCTGAAGAAAAACAGCGGCAGAATCGATTATATTTATATATATAAATATAATTAAATTAAATCGAATAACGACGCTGCAGTTCGTATTTTGAAATCGTAACTTCAAACGATTGTACCGGGAGATCCGACCGTCGGATTTCCCCAAAACTGAAACCGTTGGACTCGTTTCGAAAAGATCATTCTAATGATATAAAATTTGTGAAGATCCAGCGGTTATATTTTCAGATACGTGTAAATCAAATCTGAAGAAAAACAGCGCCATGGCCGCGTTATGGCCTGAAGCGTCGTTTTAATGAATTAGCTATTTTTAAATAAATAAAAATAACGATAAATCGTGATAAAATATTATAAACGATATGGAATGGAAACAAACTGAATTTGCTTGGTTTATGTGATATTTGATGGTTGAATGTGTTTGGCGTGAAAATTACATTAAAGAAGAGAATTAGTGATATCGAATAATTTAACCACTGAAATGAATTGATTTGAAATTCTAAATATACGTGAATTATTTGAAAGGTCGAGTTGATTCTCATTTCAAATAATTGATCGACGATCGAAAGTCGAAGATATGAAGACGGTGCAAGACCGATGATCTTCACGTCGAATGGAGGGGTGCTACTGATGCTCATGATAGGAGTAGCTACCTTAAAGGGGCTAAAGTAGTAGCGGTCCGGACGTACTTGTTGATTGTATGGATATGCGAGGTATTGAGTGCCTTCGGTTTCGTTCAGACCCAGAACGAACTCGTAAATGGACTTTGTGTCTGACATTGGATTTTGTTCAGTGCTGATTGATCTCTATTAAATATATATCTGCTTGGCGGTGGAGAATTTATTCTCTTGCTTAATGCCCTTATCTGAGACGTACGAGCTCAGAGGTTATATATCGATAGAAATCAGTCGCATGGAGTGAATTGCCTGTGTGGCACGCCTAAGTGGCAGATGATCAAGGCTTTTGTTGAAACGCAAAACTTGTGGTTGATGATCAAAGCGCGACCTGTGTGGCATAGCTTTGTGTATAGCGTTGTTTCGCGAGCCTCACACCCCGGTATGGACCAGAAACGGGAGAAGGATCCAGGGAGGACATGCATTTCTTTCTAGCTAGGGTGGTGTCAGTAACCTACCAGCCCTGACATTTATGTTATTTTCACTTGTGTGGTTGTTGCTGTTGCTAGACTCCTTGATTATATCGGTGACTATGTGAAGCCGATGGAGTCGTAGGACTCATTTACGCCCCAAAGGGTAGGGAAACACAACGTTCAGGCATTTTAATCCACATCGGTGGACCAGCCCTGTGGCTCCTAGGTGCAGTTGCGGTTGTTCCTGAGACATGGTAGGCTAGATTGTCTCGAATTCGGTAAGGACTATCTTTTGCCTTGGTTCATGACGGAAATCCAATTTCCAAATACGACACTATGCAGTTTTGATTGTATATATATATGTATATATATACATATATATATATATATATGGCGGCATGATAGATGGTACCCATGCCGTCTATGATGCATAGTTATGATTGAAATTGTTTTTGGAAACATATATACACTAGCAATGATATCAAATGATTTGTTTTTCTCGTATCAAGCATATTTTGGCCATTATAAGGTAAAACTCTATCCTCCCGTTTGTGTTGCATTGTGTGATGGTAACTGAGTCTTATAATGTCTTCATTTTATAAAAAGCATTGCAATGTTTAAAGATTTACTTGTTTTAAAGCACTGGCAATCCAATGGAGTAAACCCGTTCCGCAAAAGTGGCGTGGTCCTGTGATTAGCCATATTGTAAAATATGTTAAGTAGATTTCTCATACCAGTCCCATGACTGACTCGTAGTTTATTTCGCTTGCAAACTCGAGTGCCCCTTTTTCTACACGGGCAGCCTTGTATTCAGGTTTTAGCAGGCTCTTTCTGGATAGCTGGAGTTGAAGATGGATTCTATCATTCATCTCTTTTTATGTTGTTCAGCTCCTATTGTACATATTATGTTTTGTTTTCCGCTGTAGACATTTACGTATAGCTGAACTGTATTTGTACTAAGTATGATCCCATATACTGTGCAACTCTGATGATTATGTTTATCCAGTGTATTCCATTGTACATTATCTGGTGTATTTATTTATTTTTGTTCTGCTGTTATCTGTTTATGTGTTATATTCTAAAGATTACCTTTGCCACCGTCTTATCGCGGTTTGGGGTCGTCACAAACGTGGTATCAGAGATTTGGTTAAGCTTAGTTCTGGAATATAACATAATAACGAATTCGTCAGAAATAGAACCAGTAGTGTTCTAGGACGAGTAACTCATTACAGATAGGATCAGTAATATCCTAGTATGAGGATAGCAGAATGGAATACACCTCAATAGACACATTTACATTAATATATATGTCTCTATGTTGTAAAATTACCTTTTCTATTGGCCTAACACTTTGTCTACTATTTGCAGACATAGAAAATGAGTGGTAGAAGCAGAAGAAATAATCCTATGGTTCAACATTTACATCATTAATGTGACAGGATGATTTTGCATAGAGATGTGAACTAGACTAATATATTTTTGGATGAATTCTTTAAGTTCAGAATTGTTCATTTTGGGCTTGCTATGATATTGCAGCTCATGGTAAGAATTTCATCTCATGTATGAAAATATTTACTCCATGCTTAGAGAACAATCATGCTGAAACTATTAGTTTACTTTTTTTTGATTATTAAACCTTAAGCCAAATAAGATTATGGTATGGTAATATTGTTCTAGATAGACTTTTTCTCTTGTGATTGACCCTAAATAAGCTACCTACGAGGTTAAATCACCTATGAGTTTTTACCTTAATCTAATGAATCAGTTAAAAGCATACATCAAAAATATATCTACTTTGATAATCCATTGGACCAATAAATATGACAGCTAATTTTAGAAGGCTGTCGGTCATATTAGAGTCTAGAAAAGATTACTAATGAAAATTAATCTAATCTAGTTCAGTATAATATTAATTCAAAAATCTAGATTAGTAGACAGCTAGACATATTTGTTCACTTACACCGACTAAAATTTTCTTTCCATTCTTTGTTTCTAATCTATATTGACTTATCTAGACATTGGTCATATTAGATGACAGAAGCAATTTCATATGCACATGCGTGCACACACACGCAGATACATTGGGTTGACTATGCTATATATTCTTTGCACATGCTTAGATATAAGGGAAACTTTTTGCCACTTCCTAATGCTAATATGCTGGCTTTATAATAAGTTGTTTACTTGTTTATAAATAAGCTTCGGCTGTAAAAACCCGCAACATCACATATTTGGAAGTTGGGTTTCCATCTATGAACCGAGGCAAAAGATAGTCCTCAACTGATTCGAGACTGTCTAGCCTGAGCCTCAGGACCCAGACACAGGTGAGCCCTTGGAGCGACAGGGCCGGTCCACCGATGTGGATTAAAATGCCTGAACACTGCGTTTCCCTACCCTTTGGGGCGTAAATGAGCCAATAAATGACTCCATCGGACCCGGATCGTCCGATCAAACCGAGGCGCCTCGCAACAGCAACAACCACATAAGTCAAACTCGTCAGGGCATGTAAAACCACTGACGCTACTTCTAACTAGAAAGAAACGCATGTCCTCCCTGAGGTCCGTCTCCCGTTTTTGGTTCATACCGGGTGTGAAACTCACGAAGTAAACGTTACACAAAGCTACGCCACAAAGGCCGTGCTTTGATCATCAACCACAAGACTTTGCTTTTCAATAGAAGCCTTGATCATTTTCCAATTAGGCATGCCACACAGGCAATTCACTCTATGCGTTTGATATCCATCAGTATATAACCCCTGAGCTCGTACGTCTCAGAGAAGGGCGTTAAGCAAGAGAATAAATTCTCCACCGCCAAACAGATATATATTTAATAGAAATCAATCACACAGACTAAAATCCAATGTCAGACATACAGTCCATTTACAAGTTCGTTCTGGGTCTGAACGAAACCGGAGGCACCTAGTACCCCGCATATCCATCGATATCCAAATACATCTGGACGATCACCAAATGTTTCCATCTTCTTGGGTGTACATCCCAATCAAGATCATCATTAATTATCCAAACGACGTGAAGACCTCCGGTCTTCAACCCCCGTCTTCACCTTCGACTTATCGTCGTATCAGTTATTCATAATAGGATAAACCCAGTCTTTCCGAATAACTCGCGTATATAATAAACAAGTGTTACACAAACACAACATACGCCTCATTCCAATTCATCAGTCACTAACCGTAAATTAATCAAGAGAATAATTCCCCAAATATTAACCCTGAAGGCCGAAACCAACATCAGATCAATATCCAAAAAACCATTCTGCTTAGCTAACCAATAGTTAGTTTCTAAATTTCACATTCATAGGGAAAGGTTCCCATTAATTTTATCAAAGATAAATCCTTTAAATTTATTCTTTAATCTACTTTTGAATATCTATTCAACTAGTCGGGATTAACGAACCTTACCGAAGTAATCATTTGTTTTAATTTCCCAATCCCAACCTATTCATCCCATGAAGTAAAACTAGTAATACTTCATATCTAACACCACAGTGTTATCGGTAAATTCAATTACCATTTCACGTTCAAATATAATTAAAGATTTAACTAACGCCTGGAGCAAAACTGGTGATACTCCATCCTTGATCATGTCAATCTAATTAAAGATTAATTAAAACTCCACTTAGTTTTAATCTGTAACTGGATCAAAGAATCAGTGTCATTTAAAACACGGTTCACGATAAACCCAAAATCACGTCACATTTCAATCAGTCCCTAATCGTAAATTATCAAGTGAGCAATTTCCGAAGTATTAACCTCGAAGGCCGAAACCAACATCAGATCAATACCCCAGAAACCATTCAACTAAACTAATATCCAGTTAGTTTCTGATTTTATTAACTCCTTTGGGTCTAAGAACAGTATTATTGAAGATGCCGTTCACGACAACCCAAAATCCCATTTCCACTAATTATCGGGTTAAAGAACAAGTGTTATTTAAATCACTGTTCACGATAAACCCAAAAATCAATACCAATTCAATCCCAATTAAATATTATTTAATTGGTACACTTCATTAAATCTAAATAAAAAGATTTAATCTTTTCTCAACTGGGTTCAAGAACAGTGTTAATAAAGACACAATTCACGACAAACCCAAATCACATTTGATATTAAATACAAGGCTCTGAATAGAAAATATAACGGCTTCTATTCAATATCAAATTCTACGACCAACAAATATCGTATTGGAAATAACGATATATATATCTTTCAAATTTCCATAACAACATCTATATAATCACAAAATCCAACATCGAAATATTCCGAAAACAATTTCGATTCAAATCCATTCCAATGCAATTATTGGAAATTCTGGTTATTTTGAAAACCACTTCAATTCCAATTTATTTATTTAAAAATAAATAGAATTATAATTCTAGTTCAAAACTAGTTCCTTTCGATAAAAATCTATTTTTATCTTTTCAAATATGGAGTTTTTTCATCCCATTTTTTCCCAAATCATTTCTTATGATTTTACATAAATTATTACTATTTTTAATAATTTTATCAAGGCCCGTACAGTCGATATCCATCAACGGCCACCGAACTGCACTTACAACGACCTTTTCCAACTTTGATTTGGACATAATTCCAAATCCAAACGTTATATTTCTAATTTCCAATATTCGTTAGAAAGATCTTTTCATTACGAACCCAACGGTTCCGGTTTTAGGAGAATCCGACAGTCGGATCTCCCGAAATATCCATTCGAAGTCAAAGGTCGAAATTCGCGAACAGCCGCGGCGCGGCTCGTTCTATTCAGGCCATTATATTATATATATAATATATATAATATATACTTCGTCGATTTTAATTCAAAACATGCTTTATAAATCGTTTTAAATTCATTTTCAAAATGGTTTCAACTTCATATTCAATTTCAAACCAAAATTGAATATTCCAATATAAATTCGTTTTAAATTCATTTCAAATCGATTTCAATTCAATTTCAATTTAATTCAAATTTATTTTCAATTTCAATTTGAATTCAATTCCTTTCGATTCCAATTCGGATTCAATTCCATTCAGTTTAATACGGATTTCAATTCTATTCGAATTTCAAATCATTTCCGTGTATTTCGAATTTCAAATCAATTCAGTTTAATTCTAATTTCAATTCACTTTAAATATAATTCGAATTTCAATTCATTTCAATATAATTCGAATTTCAAATCTATTTCAATATTCATTGAAAAATGAATAAAATCGATATAAATATCGTTCACGTCAAAATGGCGTCAATCTAATCAACACGGCTTCATATATTTCTATTTTCAAATATTCTATTTCAAATATTTCTTTTTCAAATATCTCTATTTTAAATATTTCTTTTTCAAATATTTCTTTTTCAAATATGGAATGAGGCCCAATCAGTTACCATATAATGTTAATTATACGGATTTGCTACAACACATGTATACAATAACAACGATGAATAATCAACCATCATCCAAAGTGCATTCTACACTGTATAAGCATAATATATAAATATTCAACGCTTATAACAGTTTGTCAATCAATCGATCGACATACAACTAAATAATCGGGATTAGTGTACGTCAAATATCATCCTAATACCCATGTGGGGTTTCAAACAATCAAACACAGATTTTATTTGTGCAGTTGGGCGATGTGTAAAATTTATCGTCCCAATCAATATCAGTCAAATGTGTGTGTATAAACAAATTGTCCGATTTGTTTATTTTTATTTCATTTCATTTCATATACACGTTAAAAATTCTATTTTTAACTATAAAATATCTTCCACTATAAAATATTTTATTTCAACTATATAAATGTTTTATTTCATTTCACATCACATCACACAATCAACTACACATCAAAATCAAACAAACAAGCATACAAGCCGTCCATGGTCTATGGACGATGGGTGTCGGGTGCTACTAAACACCGTCTGCATCCTAGTATATATTTATAACTAGAAAATAAGAGTTAAAGTGAGAAGTTCTCACAGAGGGTTCCACTCCGCCGTGCTTTTCTTTTGAACTGTTGAACATCTGGATTCCTTTTAAATTCCAATTCAGTTCTTTTCACGCTGTTTAAATAAAAATTATATTTTTATTGCTTCATTTCAATAAATAAAAATTCTATTTTTATTTCTACTTCATATATTTTTACAACGCTTATTTCAATATAAAAAATTATATTTATATATTTCTACTTCTAATATAAAGATCAAATTTTTATTTCATCACTATAAAAATCTCATTTTTACTTCACTATATATATAAGTAATGTATTGAAAATAGAATTTCTATATAATAGAGAATATAAAAATATTATCTTTATATATGTAGCGAAATAAACTCCAGGTGCCCTTATTTTGACACGGGCAGCTAGTAGTTTTGGTTTTGTAGATTTATATTCACAGGATCCTGGTTTACAACTGGAATGATATCCGGAAAGCTTTGTATCCGTATATCTCTTCTAGTTGTGTATTGTATTATTTTCCGCTACGATGTATTTAAATGTAATTTAAATCTCTGATATTTCTGTGTAGTATTCATTTATACTCTGTATATTCTTGTAGTCTGTTGGAATTGTTGTTATATACAATGAAATGTTTTTCTGTCTGCGTTCTGTTTGTGGCTTGTTCTCGAACTATCCGCGCTTTCCTTCATGGGGAAGTTGCGGGTTTTTAAATCGGCATTGACCGAATCTTTATGTAACAAATCCCTAGTGGCATAATTTTTTAGTTTAAGGTCAAAGATTGCAAATACAACTTTAATTGATCTTATTTTACTAAGGTGAAGCTTGAGAATGTTTATAGTTATAAACTGAGGTCTAATCCATGATAGAAGTTTATCTATGCATTGGTAATTCATGAAGGAAATACCAAAAGTTGTTCCAGTTTGTAAGTTATGCACATCACATTGTAGCGTTTGTTAAGTAGGTCATGTCTAATCATAGACCTGTAGGAATGCGAGTGTACTAGAAAGAAAGGGAATAATATAAGGATATGTATCAAATTAAAACTTTCTATTAATATTTTAGTGATTAAACAAGATAAGAATATACGGATTTGACAATAAATATTGTGTATTGATTAATCAGTGATAAATTAAGTAATTTTATAAAAAAA
This sequence comes from Allium sativum, assembly GCA_030737875.1. Lineage (NCBI taxonomy): Eukaryota > Viridiplantae > Streptophyta > Magnoliopsida > Asparagales > Amaryllidaceae > Allium > Allium sativum. The sequence goes on from CM060926.1 coordinate 406,897,108, forward strand.
TAGTTAAGTTTTGTAGTAACTACTTAACACTTTGCAGAATTACATGACCCTTTTATGAAGTTGCATCCTAATTATCCCTTATACTATATAAATTATACAGGAAAATATTCATAAGGACAAAAATTAAGGCTTTTTTAACCATAAAGACAACCCATTAAAATTTTAATTACAAGGACAAGGGTAATTAAAATTTTACTATAAGGACAATACAATGATTATTTTATAAAATTCTATTTCGCACACAGTATCATCTTCTCCCTCAACTTTCTCTCTAGCGCATATCTCGATTTCACCATTGATCTCCATCGCGATTTCATAGACATGCATATTTCTATCTCTAACATTCCTCTTCAAACATCCGTATTGATCGCCCATTTCAGACTGCAAATTCGATCTCGTTTACATCGATTGAGAAATCATTGTCGAAATTACATCAATTGATTTTTTTTACGTTATAATCATTTTAATTTAATGTTCAATTTTACGATTAGGTTTTTTTTTGTCAAGGTGATTCATGGCTTCTGTTGGTTCTACAATTTTGATGTTTGACTACTCATCAGTTGGGTATTAGTTTTGTATTGTTTCAGGCATCAGTTTTGTTTAATTAACTCTATTTTATATTCATTTGTTATGTTTTTGATGTTGTACTTATTGTGTAGTTGTGTTGTTACATTAACTCTGTATTAGAATCGAACTTGTTTAGGTTTAAGTAATCAAACCGTGATGTAAATTTTTTTGTATTAATTTTTTTAAAACATTACAGTAGTATTTAGGTATCGGTTTTTCGGTGTTAACTGTGTTATGTTTTTTTATTTGTTTTTGTTGTTGTGTTAATTTTGTAGTTGTACTACTACATTTACTTTGTAAATCAATTGAATTTATTTCATTTTTATCAATCAAATTGTGATGTAAACATTTTCTACATTAGTTTTTCTTTAAAATATTATAGCAGTTTTTAGGTTTCAGTTTTATATTTTGTTAGGTATCAGTTTTATGATTTTGTGTATTAGAACTAGGTCAAGTGAGTTGCAATTTTGAGTTGTTTGCTTTGTTAAATGAATTTTTTGATACACAACATTAATTCTAACTTATACCCATTGATTAAAAAAGTAATACCAATCAATTCAATTCAATTCTCACAAAAATGATATTTATTCTCAATAATAACCACTGATATTTAATTCATCACTTGTAATATGTTTACGAACAAATTATACAACTGTAAACAACTGTAAAATTCGTTCGGCTTTCCTAAACAACAAGGATTGTTGTAGAGGGTGTCGAACTCTGGGACCAAAAATATTTTAATTTATAAATCCAATCAAGTTATTCCAGGATTTTGATTGATTGAATACACAGAAAATAACAGCAATTAAATAAAAAAGAGAGATTTATCTAATAAGAGAAAGCAATTAGGAGATAATGACATAGATTAGATTCACACTCATCAACAGCCAACAAATAAATATAGATCTAATTCATGTTTCTGTCATAAACACGAATCAACGATAAATAGATTCTTAGAAACAAATAAGTAAATAACGACAAGCATAGCCTATGCAGGAGCTGAGCTCTTAAACAACCATAGACTATCAGGACAGATTCACAAATTAATTTCTAAACACCTAAAATTAGATCTAAATCTGATAATTGTTAGATCGAACACGAATATACCCTGTGAAGGAGCATAGCTCTTAAATGACACAGAATATGAAGGTTCAGATCTAACCCTTTATTCAGATCCAGATCTACATGTATACAGTCCTCATCTATTGGCTATGTGATTCATGTTGAATCATATCTGTTAGCGTCATTACCCCCTAATCAAAGGGGATTAGCAAGACATAGCTAAAGAAGAGAAAAAACAGAAATTAAATAACATGAACATAAATAAAACTAAAACTAAATAGAACAGAGGAAGAAGAGTTTTATTCCAAGAGAAAGATTACAGAATAAAACTAATGTGTTTTACAATGAATGAGATAAAGTGTATTTATAGCTGATATGACAAAGGCTACTTGGCAAATTCCATAATGTGGGACTAAAGAATTAGCCCAACTAACACATAAGCTAGTGTGAACGCAGCTGTAGAGTGAGAGGCCTTGCAAATGAGCTAATGTGAACGCAACATGAGTGAGAGGGTCTGCAAATGAGCCAATGTGAACGCAACATGAGTCTTTAGTGAGCCAAATCTACCAAACTGAACTCTATTTGCAACCGTTCTTCAAGCTTTAAACTCTTCAAGCTTTAGTAATTTCAACTTCACTCTTTTTAAGCAAATTCTTCATGCTTTATCCATCAAATGCTCTAAACCAAGCTTTTTATCAACAATCTGAAAACACAGCTATAAATACACAATATTAATTATTTTAAATAGAAAACTAGATAAATAAGTGGATAAAATATGCACATTTACATGTATATCAAATACCCCCACACTTATCTTTTTATTCGTCCTCGAATAAACTAAACTAGGATATGTCACACTTTCGTAGGAAACACGATTGCATTTAGTGTACGCAACAAGCCGTTAAACCCTTAAGTGTCCCTAGTAGGACGAGTGTTGTCTCGTGAGGGTTTTCAGCGGATACTACCCACAAAATCCAAAGCGTGTTGTGTACGCGGATTAATCAAACAATATATTTAAGGTCTTTCATATTCCAAGGATTTCACCTAACTTCAATAATAACAGTTTAGCCCCAAATTGTCCATCCCATAATTAGTGCAAAAATGAATACAAATTTTCAAGCTGAATCGTAATTCCTTGATAACACTGTAATTGTCTTGAAGGTTAAGAGCATAGTGTCAACCAAAGTTCTACACATCGACAATGTGCACCCAATCATTTCTTTATTCTTTTCTTTTTTGAATAATTTTGCACCAATGTAACTGTAATGTATTGGATATGAGTTATGCATAGATGAAGGAAAATTTTGTAAGTTCTAAAAATATTCTAGATAAGAGGGAAAGTGTATTAGTTGAACTTCAGGCTACAAAAGATAAAGTAATACTAAAGCACATATGAACATTTTTGTTTCCTTTCATCTCTTCTACTACAATCCTCACTTCCAAGTACAGTATAATGGATGTGGATGGAATGGAAATGGATGCTTCATAGTCAAGAATGATGAAGACTATTTTATTCAGAGAGACACTCTCTTTATTTCATTTTTTTTCTTTTCTTTTCTTTTTCTCTTTTTTTTCTTTCTTTTTTTCTTCTTCTTTTTTTTTTGTTTTTTTTTGCATGATGAATGGAGATGGAATGATGCCACACATTATTTCATTTGATTCCTCCTCTACTAAACCAATACTTCATGAAAGGAAAGTTTTGTGCCCTAGTTACTCTATTTCTATAACCCTAATTCAACACACAAGTCTGGATTGATGTTATATAAAAAGCTGAAAGGAATGATAAAAAAAGTTTCGTAAGATAGATAACCCATATAAAATAAGATGTGGTATATGGTTATCCTACCTTAAAACAAGTACGGAGTGGGTAGTGTAATATTGGTATAAAAAGTGGCGTTTCTGAACCTTTGAAAATAAATTAATACAAGGTTCTTAAGTATACCAATATAAGAAAAACTTGTCGAAACATGGATGTAATTCGACTAAAACTTGGGTTTGATTAATGTGGGGTATCGAAGAAGAATGCTACAATGAGTCATTTCTCCGTAGTTGGGCCAAGTGGATTTTAGAACTTACGATTTTGAAAATTTGAATGGAAAAGAAAATATTATGCCTGAAAACAAACTCAGAAAATCCAATAAATGTAGGTGCAAAATCATTTTTATTTCTTGATTTTTTTTTGATTATTTTTACTTGCACATTCTAACAATTATAAAAACGGTTGACATGCTTACTCCAGAACACGACTAACGTCTGCACAGTCTCAAGCTAGCATCTTAAAAAGACACATTACAATTCAATGAATAAATAATGTTCATTCCCATCACCCAAAAATTCAACTTATCAAACAAGAACCAAGGTGTTATTTATGAGTTTAAGTTAATCCTTGTTCAATGAATGACCTAGTTCATAAAATTTGGTTGCTGATGTAATGTAAATCCCCCCCCCCCCCACACTTGAGTGTGACTGTGTCCTCACAGTCGTTAATCAGACATATCTTAGTGAAAGGGAAAAACAATTAAGAGAATATTTACATATGTACAAAAGAGGGTTAGTGCGTCTTACCGAATGTAATGTGGCTCATGGAGGACCATGAGCTCTTCCTCTTGGTTGGGTATTGGTTCCAAGTAAGGTTTAAGGAGCTGACCATTGACCTTATAGGATGATCCATCGGTTGGATTCTCAATTTCAACTGCACCATACGGAAAAACAGTCCGCACAGTGTAAGGTCCTGTCCATCTAGATTTTAACTTACCCGGAAATAAATGCAGTTTTGAGTCATACAACAGTACTTTTTGACCTGGCATGAAAGTTTTACGTAAAATTGATTTATCATGAAAAACTTTTGTTCTGTCCTTGTAAATTCATTCATTTTCATAGGCATCATTTCGAATTTCATCAAGTTCATTAAGTTCAAGCTTCCTATGTTCACCTGATTGCTCTAAATCAAGATTCAAAGTTTTTATTGCCCATAACGCCCTATGTTCTAGTTCAACTGGCAAGTGACATGGCTTACCAACAATCAACCGATAAGGGGACATACCCAAGTTTGTTTTGAAAGCAGTGCGGTAAGCCTAAAGAGCGTCGGTTAATTGTTGAGACCAATCTTTACGATTTCGATTCACAGTTTTCTCAAGGATTTGTTTAATCTGCCTATTCGATACTTCAACCTGCCCACAAGTTTGAGGATGGTACGGAGTGGATAACTTATGGGTTATCGAATACTTTCTCATGAGAGCTTCAAAAGAACGATTACAGAAGTGTGTTCCATTATCATTGATTATTGTGTGAGGTGTGCCAAACCTAGAGAAGATATTTTCTTTCAAGAAGCACACAACAACCTTGTTATCGTTTGTTTTGCATGGAACAGATTCGACCTATTTGGAAACATAATCGACAGCTAAGAGGATGTACAGGTTCCCAAAAGAATTAGGGAAGGGTCCCATGAAGTATATACCCCACACATCAAAAATTTCGACCTCTAGAATGGGGTTTAGGGGCATCATATTCCGTTTAGAAATTTTCCCTAAGAATTGACATCGATCACAAGTTTTGCAAAATTCGTACGCGTCTTTGAAAAGGTTGGGCCAGTAGAAACCCGATTGGAGAACCTTTTCAGCTGTCTTTTTGGGACCGAAGTGACCAACACAGGCTTGGTCATGACAGAAAGAGAGGACACTGTGAGTTTCAGTGTCGGGAACACACCTTCGAATGATTTGGTCGGGACAATACTTGAAAAGATAGGGGTCGTCCCAATAAAAATGTTTCACTTGGGAAAAGAATTTGTGTTTATCCTGCTTAGACCAAAAAGAAGGGGTCTGCTTGGTGACTAAGTAGTTGACAATGTCAGCGAACCAAGGATCAGTGGATAGAGAAAATAGTTGTTCATCGGGGAAATTCTCGTTGATTGGAAGAGGAGAAGACGGGGCATTTGGAAGACGAGACAAGTGGTCTGCAATAACATTGTCAGATCCCTTTTTTTCCTTAATGGTAAGGTCAAATTCTTGAAGTAGAAGGATCCAATGAATGAGACGAGCCTTAGCATCCTTTTTAGAGAAAAGATACCTAAGTACGGAATGATCGGTATAAACCGTGATGTGTGAGCCAACTAGATATAGCCTGAATTTTTCTAGAGCGAAAATAACTGCCAAGAGTTCCTTTTCAGTGGTCGTATAATTAATTTGGGCATCGTTCAAAGTCTTACTCGCGTAGTAAACGACATGAATAATTTTATCGACGGTTGTCCTAAGATAGCGCCAATAGCGAAATTCGAGGCATCACACATGATTTCAAAAGGCAACTTCCAGTTGGGAGAACAGATGATAGGAGCCGAGACAAGTTCATTTTTAAGATGCTCAAAAGATGAAATGCAATCAGAATTGAAGTCGAAAGGAACATCCTTACCAAGAAGATTGGTCAAAGGTCGAGTGATGTAACACCCCACCTCCGCCAGGGTCACTCGCAAAGGAATGCACTAGCTTTGTAGGGGCATTATTGGTAAACATGCATAATGATATAGCAAGGCAGGACATGACATATATATATGTAAATAAACAGAGTAAGTAAATAAAACAGCGGAAGATTTTTAAACCATTTCAAAAACAAGTCTGGTACATCAAAATGTCAATTTCCCAAATAAACAAGTCTAGTACATGAAGTAACATCATCTGAAACTGAAAAAGGAAAAACATAAAAGTAGCTATCCCCAAAGTGGAAGAAACCATAGCAAGCCCAAGTCCAAAGCATACATGAGCTATCCAAGAAAGCAGCTAAGATCCAAGCTAGGCTCCTGTATTCCCTCCCTGAGAACCTGGGGGGGGGGGGGGGGGGGGAAACGGAAGAAAAGAGGCGAAACAAAACGGGTCAGTCAAAAAGACTGAGTAAGCCCTGCTACGATCAGTCTATAAACTAATAAAGTTAACATCATGATGGGAACTGAGATGATCATAGATAACAACATACTGGCATGGTAAATTAACTACAAGATAGATAGAGGTGTCATCGCATAAAACATGGCTAAGTTTTGCACCACGGTGTACTAGCAACCCAACATAACAGGTATTGATCCCTTGGCCCAAGCTTTGACCCAATAACATGAAGTGACCTTAGTATAAGGTCCAACCCAACGGTCTAGTCGATCGGCTCCCTATAAGCTTAACACGTCAAGTGTTGATGTCCATACGGCCCACATACGGATGTAGGTAGTCTGTGCTGGGCCCACCTTTGGGTGTATCAAGCCCTCGGTTGTCGACCCCGGACACTTAAGCAATAATGCACAGCCCTAACCTACTGGTACCCGTGCCTCGAGTTTGTCCAACATCGGACTACGTGCACGTCCGTAGCCCGCCGGACCCGCACCGCTGTACCACTCAGCCGTCGCTTTGGTCGCTTACATCAGTCCAGTAATCGTGCCCCGCCCTAGCCTAGCCTCTAGGGTTGTGAATGATACCAAACTGGGATTACTGCTGGAACAGACCACGTTGCTAGGGTTTCTAAGAGGGTTAAGTGTGATTTAACCCTTCACTAATCCTGGATTAAACTGGTTAAGTGTGGCTTAACCCCATTCTAATCCCTTAAATCCCCAAATTGGTTAAGTATTAGTGGACCCTGACTTAACCCTAATTATGAGGCATTAATTAACTTAATGCACCTCAACCTCTCACATTAGACCTTGTTGTGGTTACTAGTTAGGCCGGGCGGGTCCGGGTAGCTTTACACCACAACTTGGTCTAACCTCGGGTCTTGGCACCCCATGACCAACTTCTCACATTGGGTCCTATTGTTTGTAGCCACTAGTTAAGCCGGTCGGTTCCGGGTAGAATTACGCTACAAACTCAACCCAACCTCGAGTTGGCCACACTTATGTTTTCTAAGTGTCATGCCCACTTTATTTCAAAACATAATCACAAGTCAAACAATTACTTGGGTAGACCTAACTTAATAGGTAAATTCCCAAGGGGTAGACCTAACTTAATAGGTAAATTCCCAATCTTATATTTTTATGTATTTTAAGTTTACCCCAAAACCCCCAACGTCATTCTATCGCTTATATATTCGTAATAACGCATAAAGGATAGGAAGAGGGAACTTGGCACAACATACATGACAAACTTGCACAACGATCATGCATAACATGTTAGACTTGCACAACTTAGCATAGTGAACTTGCATATTACCATAAACATGCATAACATGTTAAACTTGCATAACTTAGCATAGTGAACTTGCATATTACCATAAACATGCATAACATGTTAAACTTGCATAACTTAGCATAGTGAACTTGCATATTACCATAATCATGCATAACTTGTCGAACATGCACAACTTGTCATTTTAAACTTGCATAATCATGCACAACTTGTCAAAACATGCACAACTTGCCAAAACATGCACAACTTGTCATTTTAGACTTGCATAAACATGCACAACTTGTCAAATCATGCCCAACTTGTCAAAACATGCACAACTTGTCAAAATATGCACACCTTGTCATTTTAATCTTGCATAAACATGCACAACTTGTCAAATCATGCTCAACTTGTCAAAACATGCACAACTTGTCAAAATATGCACAACTTGTCATTTTAAACTTGCATAAACATGCACAACTTGTCAAATCATGCTCAACTTGTCAAAACTTGCAAATCATGGCTTAGTAAACTTGCATAAACATGCATAACTTATTTAACATACAAATCATGGCTTAGCAAACTTGCATAAACATGCATAACTTAATAAACATACAAATCATGGCTTAGCAAACTTGCATAAACATGCATAACTTAATAAACATACAAATCATACATAAACCCCAACTTTCATCACACATTAACTTTAGAGTTTCTAAAATGAAGGTAAGAGGGCTTACAACTATTATGAAGACACAAATCTCCTAATAGAGATTTAGAAGCCCTTTTTATGCAAGCATAAAACCCCAAAACAAAGCTCCAATAAGAAAACACCCAAAAACACTAGCTTAGCAAATAAAACTTGCAACTTGATGATGTATGCAAGCTAATGATCATTCATACAACTTAGAAAAGCTTGTATGAACATCCAAATCTTCTTAGAATTGATTTTTGAAGAGGGTGGAGGCCATGAGAGTTTTGATTTTGGCATAGTTTAGTTACTAGGATGAATAATGAGTGATTTAGGGTAGGTTAGGGTCTTATTTATAGATTAGGTTAGTGATTTGGACCATAGGATTAACCCTAGATTGAATTAGGGCCATCAGATCCCGGAACTCTCTAGAAACAAGCCACAAGACCCAACCCCAATCAGAAATGGTGCACCAGGCTAAGCAGCCCGTGCACCCCCTGTCGACAGGGCTGTCGACAGGGCAGTCGACATGCCTAGACCCCTGTCGACAGGCCTGTCGACATGGGGTCCTGGGCGGGATTTTTCCCGCCTTGGCCCAGCTGGCCCAAACCCTTGTTTCTAATTTTAAATCTAAATCTGTTTTTTACTTAGAAATTTTCTGCAAACTTCAATGGGCCTTAACTGGGTCATACGGACTCCGATTTCCGAAAACTCGGACTCTATTTCGCGTATTTTTCCGAGACGAACGCAATGGCATAGCCCGTTTCCCTTGATTCACATTTTAAAATTTAATTCTGCCTCAATTTTCATTATTACAGGTTATTGAAAATACGGGTTGTTACATTCTCCCCTCCTTAAAGGATTTCGTCCCCGAAATCTTCAAGTTAGGAGGAACATATCCTACCATCCAACATCCATCTACTCAAAACATCATCCACGAGCAATCATTGTTCTTAAAGGATTCTAAATGCTGGATGAACATATTCAAAAGTGTGTGTATATGTACTTACCTAATGCAAAAATCAGGCGGTTACTGATACAGTAAACCTCCTTAATGCATATGTATGTAAATCAGGCGGTTACTGGTACAGTAAACCTCCTTAATGCATATGTATGTCAGTGAAATGAATCCATATGTATGCAAATTCCTACCATAATTCATCGTATCTATATGAGTGCACATAACATTCATCCATATGCAACATCCATGTGGTAGCACAACAAGTTTCAACCATGAATAAGCATAAACACTCATGCATATGCAACATGAAGAGTGTGCGAGCCGATCTAGTGCCTAATGTGTATAATGCATCCACGAGTAACCACTTGCAAACACTTGCAACCACTTGCAACCATCAAGCATAACATGTTTCAAACACATGTTTCAACCAAAAGGGTTTCTACCTAAGGTTCTCATGACAAGATAGACACGATAAACTAGATAAACTAGACAAACTCCTTTTTGGATTACAAGAAATCCATTCAAACTTTGACATATAGTATTAACCGATTGAGTCTTAACCCCCTTATGGAGTTCACAACAGAAATAAGATCGAGAATGGGACCGAGAGGATATATACAAAAGATAACTTGCAAGCAAGCTCCACAGGAAAACTAGGATCAAGGATGCACTCTTAAAAAGAGATATGATGCGCGTATCTAGTCTTCACTCTTCTTAGTCACGTTTCCTTGGGCTTAACTCCACTGTGCTTTGACTATCTTTCACTTCATGATTCCTTGGCTTCCTAACTCCTATTTTCCCAAATTCGAGTTGGAACTTATTTCATTGTCGCCTCTTGTCGTTCTCTTCCACTTATTCTTCTTTCTGTATACTTGGCTTAAACATACTATAACCTCATGATTTCATGCAAGCTCTCCAAAATTCACTAGTGAATCCTGGATCTCGTCCACTCACTATACAGTATTTCACGCAGCAGAACTTTTGTTGCCAATTGCCCTTATAAACGTGATTTTCTATAACTCATGCTTAATCGAAACGAACCACCCGCCTATGAGTGATAGGTCATACCTAGATTCAGTTGTCTACTCATGGCTTCCTGTAGGCTCCTTCAAAACTGGCCAACTTCTTGTGGGTAAACCGTTGCTAAACATGATGCAGTCCTCTCGCTCTTCACCGGACTGAAATGAGCACTCTTCGTGAGTCTACCTATTATGACCCACATACCCGTATTCCCTTTCTTTGATCTAGGTAGTCTATCCACATAATCTATCGAGATGTTTTCACACTTCCCTTGCGAAACTTCCAATGGAGGTAATGGCCCACTGGGCTTCTATGACTTGGCCTCAACCTGGTGGCACAACATGTACCTGAAACCAACTCGGCCACCTCCTCGAGTGATGCGCATCTTCAAGAACCCTCTTTACCAAGTCTTTCACTCGAGGAACACATAATCTCTTGTCGCGCCTTAGTCATCCTTTATAATATATCTAGCGAGGTGACCTAACATCTCGCCTCGAGTCGACTGGTCCATGTTCTTGACCAACTGCGGATCTTCTTCCCGTGAAGCTCCCTTCTTGATCCAGAAGAGTAAGTCTAAGCTCAGGTAATGCTAACTAACTAGCCAAACGGAGGAAGCTTCTCGCTTCAATTGCCCTCCTCAGAGTTTTCCGGTCTTAAACCGCACCCACTTTAGCGGAATCCACCGCTAAGCCTTACTTAAGAACTATGTGCCCAAGAAATCCAACTTCTTTCCTCCAAAGTGACATTTGGAGAACTTGACCTTCCACTGGTGGCTCTAAGCGTATCCATCTCCTCCTTGAGATGTATAGCATGTTCTTCCTCGTTCTTTTGAGGAGATCAAAATATCGTCTATGACGACCATGACAAATTTGTTCAAGGACTCCCTAAACACCCTACCCATCGAGTTCGCGTAATATGCGGGTGCCTTAGTCAAACCAAATAGCATGACTAACTATTGCAAATATCCATCTAGAGTCCTAAACTCAGTCTTGTCAATCCCATCCTCAGCCCTCCTAAGCTGATGGAATCTGGTAACTGGATCAAAAGAAAACAGATGCTCCTACAAGCTGATCGAACAAATCATCGATCCTTGGTAACGGTTATCCATTCCTCTCACGATAATTCAACACATAAGCGAAACAAACTGTCCACGTCAGTAACGAATACTACCGGAGCACCCTACTCGAAAATGCTTCGTCTCAGGAAGTTCTTTTCAAGCAACTCCTTGACTTGCTTTCTTAATTCTCACCTCGTGAGGTCATGTGCCTAACCGGCCACGAAACTGGCTTGGTATTACCAACCAGATAATGCGGAAATCTATCCCACGTCTAAGGGTAACCCCTTCACTTTCCCCAAGATATCAGGATGTTCTCGGACCACCCTCACAGATTGCAAACTATCGATAGACGAGTTGAGGGACTCAAGATAACAATCATGACGGGACCCCTAGGGTTGCTAGAAATTTCTAGGGTATTACCGAGGCGAGTCATGAGCCTCACACACCTATATACAAAAACCCAGAATGGCTCCAAAACCGGACAACCAACCCATGCCCAAAACCAACCCATATCCCCTGAAACTGAGAATAAAACATCCCACAAGAATTCTATACTCAAGATAGAAATTTTCAAATCCACTCAGACCACAGACAAACGGGCAGAACCCCCAATTGGATTTGAAACACATACGGGATCATCAACTACACTAGTACTTAGGTGCAAAACTTTCAACTGGATCAGATGAAATAAAACTATGCGATGTGCCAGAATCAAACAAAGTTCCAACAGGGAAAATCAGAAAATGTGAACAAGATTTCCACAGAAACGCTACCTCTATCATAAGCTGGTGCTGAGGGGATGAACTCGCCCTACGGATAGTCCGGCATACTGAGTCTGGCCTTGCCCTTGTTTCCTCGGGCAATCCTTGCTGAAATGTCCAAACTCACCACAAATGAAGCATTCGCCCCGCTTTCTCTTTTCCTTCTTCCTACATTCCTTGGCTATATGTCCAACTTTACCACAGAAGTTGCACTTCCTATTCCCTCTTGGCTTGTTCTTGCGGTTGTGGTTATTCTTGCCCCGTTTCCCGGAATTTACTCTCTTGTCTTGAGACTCATTCGCCTTGACCTCTTTCTTGTCATTGTTATCTTCTTCTTGAAGTAGGGCCAAATTCACTAAACTCTCGAAAGTCGCCCCCAAGGGTATATGAGACATGGCCAAACTATGTAATGGCTCGCTTAATCCTAGAGCAAAGTGTAGGGCCTTCTTCTGAGCTGTATTAACCAAGTCTGAATTGACACGAGCCAGTTGATTAAACTTATCTATGTACTCCCTAATAGTCATGTCCCCTTGCTTCAGGAATAAGAATCTCAGTCCAAACCTTCCTCTAAAGTCATCCCAAGTCTCAATTGGCCTGGTCGCGGTGGTGACTACCCACCAACGTGCAGCTTCTTCCTTTAGCAACCATACTGCTAATAAAACCTTCTTTCGGTCACCTATATCAAAGGTGGCTAAAAGATCTTCGGTCTCTTTCAACCAATTCCCTGCTTCTACAAAAGTCTCTGTTCCATTAAAATTCTTGCCACCCATCCTCTTAAAGTTCTTGCAAGTTTCCGCGAAATCCGCTTGTGGAGGCTGAGGGGGAAGAGGAACATCAGCTATGGGAGGGGGAGGAGGAACAGCGGCCTCGACTGGGAAGACAACATTAGGGACACCCGGGACCGGTGCCGTGACTTCCAAGTACCGACGAAACCAATCGGGTATCGTTACTCCTTCGGGCGAGATGAGATTATCAGACATGCTGGAAACGAAAAGAAAAGAGTTCAAACGAGGAGTCAAAGGATAGTGCTAATGGCTTTTGGGGAGTAGCCTTTCAAGAATAACTAGACTTTTCTTTGGAAAATACTTCATACTTGGTTTTGAAAATAGTTTTTCAAAAGTTTTTAAAACCTTTTTATCCCTTCTCGTAAACCATATGCTCTGATACCAAATGTAACACCCCACCTCCGCCAGGGTCACTCGCAAAGGAATGCACTAGCTTTGGAGGGGCATTATTGGTAAACATGCATAATGATATAGCAAGGCAGGACATGACATATATATATGTAAATAAACAGAGTAAGTAAATAAAACAGCGGAAGATTTTTAAACCATTTCAAAAACAAGTCTGGTACATCAAAATGTCAATTTCCCAAACAAACAAGTCTAGTACATGAAGTAACATCATCTGAAACTGAAAAAGGAAAAACATAAAAGTAGCTATCCCCAAAGTGGAAGAAACCATAGCAAGCCCAAGTCCAAAGCATACATGAGCTATCCAAGAAAGCAGCTAAGATCCAAGCTAGGCTCCTGTATTCCCTCCCTGAGAACCTTGGGGGGGGGGGGGGAAACGGAAGAAAAGAGGCGAAACAAAACGGGTCAGTCAAAAAGACTGAGTAAGCCCTGCTACGATCAGTCTATAAACTAATAAAGTTAACATCATGATGGGAACTGAGATGATCATAGATAACAACATACTGGCATGGTAAATTAACTACAAGATAGATAGAGGTGTCATCGCATAAAACATGGCTAAGTTTTGCACCACGGTGTACTAGCAACCCAACATAACAGGTATTGATCCCTTGGCCCAAGCTTTGACCCAATAACATGAAGTGATCTTAGTATAAGGTCCAACCCAACGGTCTAGTCGATCGGCTCCCTATAAGCTTAACACGTCAAGTGTTGATGTCCATACGGCCCACATACGGATGTAGGTAGTCTGTGCTGGGCCCACCTTTGGGTGTATCAAGCCCTCGGTTGTCGACCCCGGACACTTAAGCAATAATGCACAGCCCTAACTTACTGGTACCCGTGCCTCGAGTTTGTCCAACATCGGACTACGTGCACGTCCGTAGCCCGCCGGACCCGCACCGTTGTACCACTCAGCCGTCGCTTTGGTCGCTTACATCAGTCCAGTAATCGTGCCCCGCCCTAGCCTAGCCTCTAGGGTTGTGAATGATACCAAACTGGGATTACTGCTGGAACAGACCACGTTGCTAGGGTTTCTAAGAGGGTTAAGTGTGATTTAACCCTTCACTAATCCTGGATTAAACTGGTTAAGTGTGGCTTAACCCCATTCTAATCCCTTGAATCCCCAAATTGGTTAAGTATTAGTGGACCCTGACTTAACCCTAATTATGAGGCATTAATTAACTTAATGCACCTCAACCTCTCACATTAGACCTTGTTGTGGTTACTAGTTAGGCCGGGCGGGTCCGGGTAGCTTTACACCACAACTTGGTCTAACCTCGGGTCTTGGCACCCCATGACCAACTTCTCACATTGGGTCCTATTGTTTGTAGCCACTAGTTAAGCCGGTCGGTTCCGGGTAGAATTACGCTACAAACTCAACCCAACCTCGAGTTGGCCACACTTATGTTTTCTAAGTGTCATGCCCACTTTATTTCAAAACATAATCACAAGTCAAACAATTACTTGGGTAGACCTAACTTAATAGGTAAATTCCCAAGGCGTAGACCTAACTTAATAGGTAAATTCCCAATCTTATATTTTTATGTATTTTAAGTTTACCCCAAAACCCCCAACGTCATTCTATCGCTTATATATTCGTAATAACGCATAAAGGATAGGAAGAGGGAACTTGGCACAACATACATGACAAACTTGCACAACGATCATGCATAACATGTTAGACTTGCACAACTTAGCATAGTGAACTTGCATATTACCATAAACATGCATAACATGTTAAACTTGCATAACTTAGCATAGTGAACTTGCATATTACCATAAACATGCATAACATGTTAAACTTGCATAACTTAGCATAGTGAACTTGCATATTACCATAATCATGCATAACTTGTCGAACATGCACAACTTGTCATTTTAAACTTGCATAATCATGCACAACTTGTCAAAACATGCACAACTTGCCAAAACATGCACAACTTGTCATTTTAGACTTGCATAAACATGCACAACTTGTCAAATCATGCCCAACTTGTCAAAACATGCACAACTTGTCAAAATATGCACAACTTGTCATTTTAATCTTGCATAAACATGCACAACTTGTCAAATCATGCTCAACTTGTCAAAACATGCACAACTTGTCAAAATATGCACAACTTGTCATTTTAAACTTGCATAAACATGCACAACTTGTCAAATCATGCTCAACTTGTCAAAACTTGCAAATCATGGCTTAGTAAACTTGCATAAACATGCATAACTTATTTAACATACAAATCATGGCTTAGCAAACTTGCATAAACATGCATAACTTAATAAACATACAAATCATGGCTTAGCAAACTTGCATAAACATGCATAACTTAATAAACATACAAATCATACATAAACCCCAACTTTCATCACGCATTAACTTTAGAGTTTCTAAAATGAAGGTAAGAGGGCTTACAACTATTATGAACACACAAATCTCCTAATAGAGATTTAGAAGCCCTTTTTATGCAAGCATAAAACCCCAAAACAAAGCTCCAATAAGAAAACACCCAAAAACACTAGCTTAGCAAATAAAACTTGCAACTTGATGATGTATGCAAGCTAATGATCATTCATACAACTTAGAAAAGCTTGTATGAACATCCAAATCTTCTTAGAATTGATTTTTGAAGAGGGTGGAGGCCATGAGAGTTTTGATTTTGGCATAGTTTAGTTACTAGGATGAATAATGAGTGATTTAGGGTAGGTTAGGGTCTTATTTATAGATTAGGTTAGTGATTTGGACCATAGGATTAACCCTAGATTGAATTAGGGCCATCAGATCCCGGAACTCTCTAGAAACAAGCCACAAGACCCAACCCCAATCAGAAATGGTGCACCAGGCTAAGCAGCCCGTGCACCCCCTGTCGACAGGGCTGTCGACAGGGCAGTCGACATGCCTAGCCCCTGTCGACAGGCCTGTCGACATGGGGTCCTGGGCGGGATTTTTCCCGCCTTGGCCCAGCTGGCCCAAACCCTTGTTTCTAATTTTAAATCTAAATCTGTTTTTTACTTAGAAATTTTCTGCAAACTTCAATGGGCCTTAACTGGGTCATACGGACTCCGATTTCCGAAAACTCGGACTCTATTTCGCGTATTTTTCCGAGACGAACGTAATGGCATAGCCCGTTTCCCTTGATTCACATTTTAAAATTTAATTCTGCCTCAATTTTCATTATTACAGGTTATTGAAAATACGGGTTGTTACAAGTGATTTTGCTGAAATCTTTTATAAAGCGACAGTAAAAACCAGCATGACCTAAAAAGGATCGGATGTCCTTAACGGATTTGGGAATGGGAAGATTCGAGATAACCTCAATTTTGGCTTTGTCTACTTCAATTCCTTTGTTAGAGATGACATGTCCTAAAACAATGCCATGTTTGACCATGAAGTGGCACTTTTCCCAATTAAGCGTTAAGTGTTTATCTTTACAACGGTTAAGAACAAAATCCAGGTGATGTAAACACTCAGTGTACGAATCCTCGAAGATGGAAAAATCATCCATGAATACTTCCAAAAATCGCTCGATCATATCAGAAAAAAATGCTAATCATGCACCTCTGAGAGGTTGCAGGTGCATTACAGAGACCAAAAGGCATACGTCGATACGCAAATGTACCAAATGGACAAGTGAAAGTGGTTTTCTCTTGGTCCTCAAGAGCGATAGGGATTTGATTATAGCTCGAGTACCCGTCAAGGAAACAATAGTACTCATGACCGGCTAGCCGTTCTAACATTTGATCGATAAATGGCAGAGGGAAATGATCCTTACGTGTTGCAGCGTTAAGTTTCCTATAGTCAATGCAAACACGCCAACCAGTCTGGGTGCGGGTTGGGATAAGCTCGTTAGCTTCATTTTGGATCACGGTAATCCCTGATTTCTTAGGTACAACATGAATCAGACTAACCCATTAACTATCGGAAATTGGGTAGATGATTCCGTTGTCCAGACATTTAAGGATTTCAGCATGAACTGCTTCTTTCATGATAGGGTTTAGTCAATGTTGGGGATCCCGAGTGGGTTTGGCATCATCTATAAGGTGGATTCGATGTTGGACAATCGAAGGACTAATCCCCTTAATATCAGCCATGGACCAACCAAGTGATTCCTTATTTTTCTTAAGGATGGGAAGGAGAAATTGTTCCTGCTCTAAAGTAAAGTCAGAAGCAATGATGACAGGAAAAGTTTCATTGTCTCCTAAGTAAGCGTACTTAAGATGACTAGGAAGCACTTTGAGTTCAGATTTTGGGGACGACTCAACCGAAGAAATTGGTTGAGGAATAGGTTCAACTATGAGCGGCTCAACAGAAATTGAATCAGAGACATTTTCGGGAATATCTTGAAATAATGTTTCATAATTTGATTCCATTTTGTTGCTCAGATGGTCGAGCTCAGATTCATTATCATGGACAACATTTATTTCAGAAAACTGGTCCACATAAGAGTTAGGAGAGTTTTCAGTTCTGAAGATGTTTAGCTCGTGTAACACCCCGCGAATTCTATAACTGTGAAACTCTCAAATTAAAGTATAATTAATTTCAAATCAAAGAACTAAGGGAAACGGGATACGCCATTGCGTTCGTCTCGGAAAAATACGCGAAATAGAGTCCGAGTTTTCGAAAAACGGATATCGTATGAAGAAGTTATGGACGAACGAAGTTGGGCGAAAAACCGAAAAAGGGTCAGAATGCACTGGCGCACTTGGGAAGTGCGCCAGAACAAAAATGAACTGGCGCACCTGTGAAGTGCGCCAGTACATTTTTGACCTGGCGCACCTGCCAAGTGCGCCCAGGTCAAAAATGACCTGCTGGCCAGGTCTGGTCTAGCCCTGGCTGGCCAGGTCGGTGTGTGGTCGAATTTCTGTGGTCTGCTTTGTCATTAGGGCTAGGTGGCGGGTTTTTATTGGTCTCTCTTCCTAATGAATGGCTACGATCTAACCTAGCAACATCAATGGTCCTAATCAATTCCTAACCTCTATATAAACAACCCTAGACTAAACCCTAATCTATTCATTCAAAATAAGATTATAGCCGCCATGTTGCTGAGGAACGACAAAGAGTAGCCGCCGACTAGAGAGAGAGTTAGGAAGAAAGTTCTAAAGCCTAAAGCAATTCAAGCAACCTAAAGCTAATCAATTCAACAAAGGAATCGTGTCTCTTAATTAGAGGATTCGCCGCAACCATTGTAAGTAGAGTATTACTTTGGTATAATAAACAACTGTGTTGATGTGTATGCTTGAATTGTGGCAATGGAAGTAATTCATGTTTGTGCAAAATTATGTTATTCATTATAAAGAACTACATGCGGTAGTTCTATGCAAATATACGTTTGGAATATTGCGCAAATTATGTAATCTATGTTGAAGCTACATGTATGTAGTTGAGTGAAATTTATGCAAGTTTGGGGCTTTGTTATTATGTCGTCATGATGTATACTTTGTGCATAAATCGTTTTGCAAGCAATTGAGACAAGTTTGGTTGTTATAGTTCATATGAAACTATGTTGGAATTTGGACACCATAATCCATGTATTAAGTCATGCTTATGAATATGGCTAGGCTATGAATGATATTTGGCATAATTGAAATCTATGATTAAGTCTATCTTGTTTAAAAGAGTTATATGATGACATATGTTAGACATGGCTAGGTTAGACTCAAAAATCCCTTTTTGCAAGTTTAAAGCAAACACCATGATTAGGAATATTTATGCATAAGTATATTTATACCATCGTTATGTGATTAGACTTAAACCATGATTAAGTTGAACTATGCTTTTGTGTTAGTAACAAAGTATCCCCTTTGTAAACATGTAGGAACCTTATGGACATGACTTGTTTATGTTTATGCCATGAACAAATTTAACTTTACTTATGCCATGCTTATGTTTGACATTATGCTATGCCTATGCTAGGAATATTTATGACATGCTTATGTTTGACATTATGCCTAAATAAGAATATAGGTTCATGTTGTAGTTAAACCTATGCAAGTTCACATGCTTTGATTTATGTCACCTATGTTGCCCCTATACAAGTACACCAATATCTATTTTGTATTTCCAACGTCGTATTGCAAGTTCATGCGCTCACCTTCCCCTCTTTGTGTATACGCCATAAGCCTCCCCTTTTCGCATGGCTAAATTGGGCTTTAAAAGGCTAAGCCCAATATATATGTGAACGGACGGGTAAAACGGGGGAAAATAACGTTGGGTTAAAATGAATTAATGAATGAAAATATAAAATAGAAGGGCCCAAATTCAAGTATGGGTTGGGCCCGTGGTTGGTGTAATCTTTACACCATTAACTTAATAATGGGCCGCAAATATTTACATATAAATAAAGAAGAATGACAAGGTATGTAAATGTAGAAAATACGATGTGTTTAACCCGAGGTTGGATTGAGTTGTGATGTAAACCTGCCCGGAACCGCCCGGCTGTCCAGTAGTCACAACAATACCTATCCAATGTGGGAGGTTAAGCATGGAGCCCAGCAAGGACCCGAGGTTAGACTGAGTTGTGGCGTAAGACTGCCCGGAACCAACCGGCAACAGGCAGCCACAACAATACCTGTCTAATGTGAGAGGTCAGGGCCTTAATAAGACAATTAAGGCTGAGTCAGGATTGTTAGGATTAAGTGAACTAAAGACTTAATTAAAATGGAACATGCTAAACTAAACAGACTGGTGGGGTTAGGTAGGGAACACTTAACCAACTTAGCATGTTGGCTGGAGATAGAAAACCTAGTAACGGGGGACCCTTTTCAGCAGTAACCCTAAAAAGGTGTATCAGGATACCCTGAAACTAGGCAGGGTGGGGCACGATTACTGGGCTGATTGTAAGAGGTCAAAGCGACGGCGGTGGTGTAGCAGTGTAGGTTCTAACGGAGTGCGGGCGTGCACACACTCCGGCGCAGAAAAATAAGGCACTGGACACCAGTAGCATACCTGTGCACTCTAAGGTTGTGTCGGGTTGCCACTATGGGACTTGATACACCCCATGGTGGGACCAGCATAGGTAACTACAGACATCGGGGGCCGTAAGACACATGTAACTATGCGAGTAGGAGCTGATCATCATTTAATGGATCACATCACCCTGATTATGGGGTGCAAATTGGAAACTAGTTTATATGGGTTCAGAGATTAACATGGGGTACGATAGTATATTCGACCCTAGATAACTTAACCAAGTTCATAGTGTTTGCCCACTTCTTGTTTATACTTATCATACCCAGTTCTTTATTCATAGACAAAGTAGTACTAGACTTACTCAGGCTTTATGTCTGACTCTATTTTTCCTTCGTCTTCTTTCTTCCGTTCCCCCCCCCCCCCAGGTCCTCAAGGAGGGAACACAGCAGCTTGACCAGCCTCAACATCCAGCTTGAAGAAGAGAAATGTATTGCTTGGACTTTCCTGTTTTGAACTATGGCTTTGGACAATCCACTAAGGGGCTTTTGCAGTTTATCTATGTTTTATTTATGCTTCTTTAAATAATGTACTCAAGACAGATTATGAAAGTGTTATGTTATGTTTTTGGAAAGGATGTTGTTGTAACACGTATTTGACTTACTGAAATAAAGTTTGTTGTTCTTCCGCTGTTTTACAAATATGTGTTCTTATATCTGTCTTATATATCTGTGACTTGTACTTATAAACCTCCACCAAAAATTAGGGCATTCCCTTTGAGAGTGACCCTAACGGAGGTGGGGTGTTTCACTTGGTATCAGAGCATAGGTTTACCAGATAAGATAAAAAGTTTTGAAAAATTATTTTCAAAAAGGAAATTTAAAGAAGCATTTTTAAAAGAAAAATATTATTTTATTTTTAGAAGGCAAAGTCCACTCCCCAAAGCCATAGGAACTATCTCTTATCCTTCGTTTTGAATCTATCCTTTTTGTTTCAGCATGTCCCAAGATCTTAACTTGCCTGAAGGGGTGCCAATACCTGGTTGGTTTAGACGGTTCTTAGAAGCAAGGGCCACTCAGCCAGGTCCTACCGTTCCTCCTCCCCCAGCTGAAGAAAATCATCCAGCTGCAGCAGCACCTTTTCCTCCACCTCCTCCTCGGGGAAACACGTTCGCTAAGATATGTAAAGATTTTAAAGCTATGGGAGGAAGGGATTTCCATGGAACTGAGTCCTTCGTAGCAGCTAGGAATTGGCTGAAAGAAACGGAGGACCTATTTATCATCTTTGAGGTAGAAGATAGACAAAAAGCACAGTTGGCGGTATGGCTATTGAAGGATGAGGCTTCCTACTGGTGGGAAGTCACTAATGCTGAAAGACCAGTGGAGACATGGGAGGACTTTAGGGCAAGGTTTGAGACCAAATTTCTCTCAGATGCAGAAAGGAGTTTGCAGTCAGAAAAATTCCTATTTCTTAAACAAGGGGACAAGACAGTCAGAGAATATGTGAATCAGTTCGATGAGCTGGCTAGGTTTGGGCTTGACCTAGTCAATACCCCGCACAAGAAGGCTCTCCGTTTTTTCAAAGGGTTAAATGAGCCATTACACAGTTTGGCCATGACCCATATACCCATGGGAGCCACGTATGAAAGATTGGTGCAAATGGCATTGCTGAATGAGGAGGATAAGGGCAAGAAGGAGACGAAGGCAGAAAGCTCTCAAGGGAAGAAAGAGGGTTTGCAGCCCAAGAAGACAGACTGTAAGAAAGGCGGGAAAGGCAACAAAGAGAAGAGGAAGTGTAATTTTTGTGGCAAAGTGGGGCACTTAGTAAAGGACTGCCGGAAAAAGAAAGCCAAGGAGAATGGTGGGTGCTTTTCTTGCGGTGAGACGGGCCATAGGGCTAAGGACTGCCCAAAGAAACGAGGACAGGGGCAGAGGGCTGGATCCACCCCAGGGGCCCAGGTCCATGTGCTAGAAGCGCCACCTTTGCAACAGCGAGGTACAAACACTTCTGTAGAAAGTGTAGTTTATCTTTATGATCACCCCGTTCGCACTTTATTTGATTCCGGCGCATCACACTCCTTTATCTCGTCTACTTTAGTAGAATCTCTGCACCTAAAAAACTAGTATGGTAGAGGACCCCTTAATTGTTTCAAACCCAATTGGGGGCCCAGCTCATTTGTCTATGATCTGTGTGGGATTAAAAATTTCTATTCTAAGTGTAGAATTTCAATGTAGTGCCTTTGTTTTGGGCTTTTCGGGGTATGGTTTGATTTTGGGCATGGATTGGCTATCCCGTAATGGGGCCATCCTTGATTGTGAAAAAAGGGTTGTTAGGCTCCTAACCCAGCTCGGTAATACTTTGGAAATTTCTTGTAATCCCTCGTATGCGGTTATGCTTAGTTATCTTGAATCGCTAGATGCCTCTGTTGAAAACTTGCAATCAGTTAGAGTGGTTCGGGAATATCCGGATGTCTTTGAAGAGGTGAAGGGCTTGCCTCCGAAGCGGGAAATAGACTTCCGCATATATCTTGTAGATAATGCAAAGCCCGTTGCGTTGCTCGTTAGACATATGGCTCCACGAGAAAGGAAAGAGCTCAGTAAACAGATTAAAGAGCTTCTAGAGAAGGGGTTCATTAGGAGGAGCATTTCAGAATGGGGCGCTCCGGTGGTGTTCGCTACAAAGGCGGATGGTTCACTCCGTCTATGTGTTGACTATAGGGAGATCAACAAGCTAACGAAAAAGAATAGGCACCCTCTCCCTAGAATTGACGATTTATTTGACCAGCTTGTAGGAGCGTCTGTTTTCTCCCAACTCGATTTAGCAACCGGTTTTCATCAGCTAAGGGTGGCTGAAGATAGCATCGATAAAACGGCGTTCAGAACCCCAGATGGCTTCTTTGAATGGCTTGTCATGCCTTTCGGCTTGACAAATGCACCTGCTTACTTCGTGGACCTGATGAGTAGGGTATTTAGAGATTTCCTCAACAAATTCGTAGTGGTCTTCGTAGATGATATCCTTATCTTCTCAAAGAGTGAACAGAGTTTTGGAATACCTTCTAGTAAGTGAACAAGATCCAAGATTCACTAATGAATTTTGGAGAGCTTGCATGGAACCATGAGTACGCAGTAAGGCTTGAGCCAAGTATACTAGAAGGAGAATAAGTGAAAGAGGAACGAGAGGCAAGGGTTCCAACTCATATTTTGGAAACAAGAATTAAGAAGCTACGAAATTGTGAAGTTAAAGACGGACAAAGCATAATGGAGTTAAGCTCAAGAAATGCGACTTAGAAGATTGAAGACTAGATTCGTACATAATATCTCTTCTTAAGAGTATATCCTTGATCCCTCTCTTCCTGTAAAGCTTACTTGCATGGTATCTTCTCTGTATATCCTCTCGGTCCCATTCTCAATCCAATTTCCGTTGCAAACCCCATAGGGAGTATGACTCACCTGTTAGTAACACATGTTGGGGCTCGAGGGTGTTCATTGGTTTGACTAAAGTTTTGGGTTTTATAGGATACAGATTGGTTTTAGGAAGGGACTCCCTTGTGACCTAAAAGGAGTCCATCATGCTTAGTTGCCTAGAATCATATATGGTGGTTGGGTTGATTAACTCTTTGGGTGTCAGTCTGATGTTGATTTCGGTATTCGGGGATGATGCTTAGAGAGTTCTTCTCCTAATCAATATATATGTGGCATAGGTTTTCAGTTTTGACATTGCCTAATGGGCACAAAGTTTTTACTTCGACTATACCTTTAGATAGGAACAATTGGGAAAATGTCCTATAGATTAGAGCTACCTGAAAAATTGGCCGGAGTTCACAACATCTTTCACGTTTCACATCTCCGAAAATGTCTACATGAGTCTGCTGAAGTGGTAGAGCCAAATATACTCGAAGAGGCCGAAGTGGAACGCGAAGCAACCATAAGAAAAGTTCCAACCCGCATCTTAGGAGCGGAAGTGAAGAAGCTACGCAACCGCGAAGTCAAGCTCGTCAAAGTTCGGTGGAGCGACGCCGAGGGAGACGCGACTTGGGAAACTGAAGCTAGAATCCGTACAGCCTACCCTTTTCTGTTCGAGGGTACATCCTTGATCTTTCTCTTTCCTTAAGTTGCGCTTTTATCTTTTTAGGTATATTTCCTCGACCGTATCTTTTAGGTAGAATCTTTTTGGATGGAAACATGTAGTTGAAACATGTTATGTATGATGGTTGCAAGTGGTTGCAAGTGATTGCTAGTGGTTGCTAGTGGTTGCATATACACACACAATCTAGGTTTTAGATCGGCTCAGTCACTTCATATTGCATATGCATATATGTTTGCATTCGTATGTGGTTGAACTTTAATGTGTTGTCATGTAGATGCTACATTTGTATTGAATGATTGTGCACTCATGTAGAATCATGAATAGAAAAATTTGCATACATAATGGATTCATGGCACTTACATAATTCGCATTAAGGAGGTCAACTGAATCAGTAGACCGACTGATTTTGTATTAGATAAGTTCATGTACACACACACCTCGCATATGATCATGAAGCATTAGAAGTCTTTTAAGGACAATGGATGCACGTGTTTGATGGATGAGTAGATGGATAATTGGATGATTGGATGTTAGGATATACATTCCTCCTAACTTGAAGATTTCGGGGACGAAATCCTTTTAAGTGGGGGAGAATGTAACACCCCGCGAATTCTATAACTGTGAAACTCACAAATTAAAGTATAATTAATTTCAAATCAAAGAACTAAGGGAAACGGGATACGCCATTGCGTTCGTCTCGGAAAAATACGCGAAATAAAGTCCGAGTTTTCGAAAAACGGATATCGTATGAAGAAGTTATGGACGAACGAAGTTGGGCGAAAAACCGAAAAAGGGTCAGAATGCACTGGCGCACTTGGGAAGTGCACCAGAAAAAAAATGAACTGGCGCACCTGTGAAGTGCGCCAGTACATTTTTGACCTGGCGCACCTGCCAAGTGCGCCCAGGTCAAAAATGACCTGCTGGCCAGGTCTGGTCTAGCCCTGGCTGGCCAGGTCGGTGTGTGGTCGAATTTCTGTGGTCTGCTTTGTCATTAGGGCTAGGTGGCGGGTTTTTATTGGTCTCTCTTCCTAATGAATGGCTACGATCTAACCTAGCAACATCAATGGTCCTAATCAATTCCTAACCTCTATATAAACAACCCTAGACTAAACCCTAATCTATTCATTCAAAATAAGATTATAGCCGCCCTGTTGCTGAGGAACGACAAAGTGTAGCCGCCGACTAGAGAGAGAGTTAGGAAGAAAGTTCTAAAGCCTAAAGCAATTCAAGCAACCTAAAGCTAATCAATTCAACAAAGGAATCGTGTCTCTTAATTAGAGGATTCGCCGCAACCATTGTAAGTAGAGTATTACTTTGGTATAATAAACAACTGTGTTGATGTGTATGCTTGAATTGTGGCAATGGAAGTAATTCATGTTTGTGCAAAATTATGTTATTCATTATAAAGAAGTACATGCGGTAGTTCTATGCAAATATACGTTTGGAATATTGCGCAAATTATGTAATCTATGTTGAAGCTACATGTATGTAGTTGAGTGAAATTTATGCAAGTTTGGGGCTTTGTTATTATGTCGTCATGATGTATACTTTGTGCATAAATCGTTTTGCAAGCAATTGAGACAAGTTTGGTTGTTATAGTTCATATGAAACTATGTTGGAATTTGGACACCATAATCCATGTATTAAGTCATGCTTATGAATATGGCTAGGCTATGAATGATATTTGGCATAATTGAAATCTATGATTAAGTCTATCTTGTTTAAAAGAGTTATATGATGACATATGTGAGACATGGCTAGGTTAGACTCAAAAATCCCTTTTTGCAAGTTTAAAGCAAACACCATGATTAGGAATATTTATGCATAAGTATATTTATACCATCGTTATGTGATTAGACTTAAACCATGATTAAGTTGAACTATGCTTTTGTGTTAGTAACAAAGTATCCCCTTTGTAAACATGTAGGAACCTTATGGACATGACTTGTTTATGTTTATGCCATGAACAAATTTAACTTTACTTATGCCATGCTTATGTTTGACATTATGCTATGCCTATGCTAGGAATATTTATGACATGCTTATGTTTGACATTATGCCTAAATAAGAATATAGGTTCATGTTGTAGTTAAACCTATGCAAGTTCACATGCTTTGATTTATGTCACCTATGTTGCCCCTATACAAGTACACCAATATCTATTTTGTATTTCCAACGTCGTATTGCAAGTTCATGCGCTCACCTTCCCCTCTTTGTGTATACGCCATAAGCCTCCCCTTTTCGCATGGCTAAATTGGGCTTTAAAAGGCTAAGCCCAATATATATGTGAACGGACGGGTAAAACGGGGGAAAATAACGTTGGGTTAAAATGAATTAATGAATGAAAATATAAAATAGAAGGGCCCAAATTCAAGTATGGGTTGGGCCCGTGGTTGGTGTAATCTTTACACCATTAACTTAATAATGGGCCGCAAATATTTACATATAAATAAAGAAGAATGACAAGGTATGTAAATGTAGAAAATACGATGTGTTTAACTCGAGGTTGGATTGAGTTGTGATGTAAACCTGCCCGGAACCGCCCGGCTGTCCAGTAGTTACAACAATACCTATCCAATGTGGGAGGTTAAGCATGGAGCCCAGCAAGGACCCGAGGTTAGACTGAGTTGTGGCGTAAGACTGCCCGGAACCAACCGGCAACAGGCAGCCACAACAATACCTGTCTAATGTGAGAGGTCAGGGCCTTAATAAGACAATTAAGGCTGAGTCAGGATTGTTAGGATTAAGTGAACTAAAGACTTAATTAAAATGGAACATGCTAAACTAAACAGACTGGTGGGGTTAGGTAGGGAACACTTAACCAACTTAGCATGTTGGCTAGAGATAGAAAACCTAGTAACGGGGGACCCTTTTCAGCAGTAACCCTAAAAAGGTGTATCAGGATACCCTGAAACTAGGCAGGGTGGGGCACGATTACTGGGCTGATTGTAAGAGGTCAAAGCGACGGCGGTGGTGTAGCAGTGTAGGTTCTAACGGAGTGCGGGCGTGCACACACTCCGGCGCAGAAAAATAAGGCACTGGACACCAGTAGCATACCTGTGCACTCTAAGGTTGTGTCGGGTTGCCACTATGGGACTTGATACACCCCATGGTGGGACCAGCATAGGTAACTACAGACATCGGGGGCCGTAAGACACATGTAACTATGCGAGTAGGAGCCGATCATCATTTAATGGATCACATCACCCTGATTATGGGGTGCAAATTGGAAACTAGTTTATATGGGTTCAGAGATTAACATGGGGTACGATAGTATATTCGACCCTAGATAACTTAACCAAGTTCATAGTGTTTGCCCACTTCTTGTTTATACTTATCATACCCAGTTCTTTATTCATAGACAAAGTAGTACTAGACTTACTCAGGCTTTATGTCTGACTCTATTTTTCCTTCGTCTTCTTTCTTCCGTTCCCCCCCCCCCCAGGTCCTTAGGGAGGGAACACAGCAGCTTGACCAGCCTCAACATCCAGCTTGAAGAAGAGAAATGTATTGCTTGGACTTTCCTGTTTTGAACTATGGCTTTGGACAATCCACTAAGGGGATTTTGCAGTTTATCTATGTTTTATTTATGCTTCTTTAAATAATGTACTCAAGACAGATTATGAAAGTGTTATGTTATGATTTTGGAAAGGATGTTGTTGTAACACGTATTTGACTTACTGAAATAAAGTTTGTTGTTCTTCCGCTGTTTTACAAATATGTGTTCTTATATCTGTCTTGTATATCTGTGACTTGTACTTATAAACCTCCACCAAAAATTAGGGCATTCCCTTTGAGAGTGACCCTAACGGAGGTGGGGTGTTTCAGCTCGACAGTCATGTTACCGAAAGAAAGTTTCATAGACCCATTTCTACAGTTGATAAGCGCATTGAGGTTGCTAAGAAGGGTCGTCCTAAAATCAAAGGGATCTGGTTCGCAGGATTTCTTACCTGTTGAGTTTCTAGGACAATGAAATCAACTGGAAAGATGAATTCGCCTATTTTGATCAACACATCCTCGATTTCGCCCATAGGTTTCTTAATTGACCGGTCAGCAAGTTGAAGGGTAACCTTGGTGGGTTTCAGTTCTCCTAGCCCTAATTGGCGATAGACGGAATATGGAAGCAAGTTAACACTAGCACCTATGTCTAGCAGGCATCTATCGATTTTCTTGTCCCCAATAGTACAGGATATTGTAGGGCAGCCAGGATCTTTGTATTACACTGGCATTGATTGGGACAAGACTTCGCTTAGAGTTGCTGCTAGAAACACTTTCTTAGGTACTTGTGTATGACGTTTTTGAGTGCAAAAATCTTTTAGAAATTTCGCGTACTGTGGAACTTGCTGTATAATATCTAAAAGAGGAATGTTCACTTTAACTTGCTTAAATATTTCAAGCGTCTTTTCTAGCTGATCCGTCTTTTTCCTAGGTCGGAATCTATGTGGGAATGGAGCAATCAACTCAGTAGGTTGCACTACTTTAGTTTGAGGATTGTCCTTGTCAGAAATTGGCTCAATGTTTTGATCTGAGTTGGTCGAATTTTCGATTGGGTTTGGAAGATCATCCGGTAAAGCATTCGGGTTGACCACATGGTTGTCAATATTTTTGCCGGATCTAAGAGTCACGACAGCATTCAATTGACTAACGTTTGAATCCTGAATGATGTGAATTTGGTTGGGGTTTGAATTTTGTCCTCTAGGGTTTTGAATGGGTTGACTTGGAAAAGTACCCTTTTCCCGTTCACTTAATCTAGCATTAAGCTGAGACATTTGTTTTTGGAGTTCACTCATTTGTTGATTCGTGTTTTGCATATATGATTGCAAGGAGTTGTCTAGCTTGTTTGATTTTCAACAGTTTGCTTAGTCATTTGCGCTAATAGGTTGCTAACCTCAGATAAATTCCCCTCAATCGTAGAAAGGCATTTTTCATATTGGGGTGCAACCGTTTGATTGTGGAAAGGAGCCTGGTTCGAAGTGTACTGATTTTGCCTAAGAGGAGGGTTCACGGCATTGTTCGGAAATGCTCGATTCAAAGGTCTATTCATCAGAGGGTTATTCGGACCATAAGAAAGATTTGGATGGTTGTTGGGTCGGTTGAAAGCGTTCACTTGCTCAAGGGACTGGGGACAGTCATCAGCCATATGATTGGAGTCAAGACAGATGTGACACATGGCTTGGGAAGCGTTATTAGACTGAGTGTGTGCTCTAACAACGTTCAGTATGGCATCAACAAGAGTATTAGAAGAAGAAGAAGAGGATTCAACAGAATTACTACAGGATCGCGAATAGAGAGATTTTTCATTGGTTCGTTCCCATTGTTTCGATTTTTCCGCTAATTCGTCAAGAAATTCCCAAGCTTCTACGTCAGTCTGCTTTAGAAAATTGCCCTGACACATGAACTCTAACATTTTCCTAGTACTATTGTCAAGTCCATCATATACAGTTTGACATAGCGACCATGTTTCATAACCATGATGGGGACAATTTAACAACAGTTCTTTAAATCTTTCGAAGTATTGCCAAAAAGATTCACCCCCTTTTTGGTGGAAATTGGGGATTTCATTTCTGATCTAGCTGTTTTTTCTAGGAGGTAGAATTTTTTAATTAAAACTGCTGTAAATTCATCCCATTTTTTAATCGAATTTGGGAGAAAGCTGCGAAACCATTTTTCTGTGGAGTCAGTTAGTGCGAATGGAATCAAACGAAGTTTAATATCATCCTCACATAACTGTTGTAATTTAAAGGTTGCACAAGCATATTCAAATTTCGTTAAGAAACTATATGGTTGATCATGAGAAAAATTTCCAAATTTGGGAAGGATATTTATCTAACTTGATCGGATTTCAAAGTGACTACCCACAGGATTGGGTAACTGAATGCAAGAAGGGATAGAAACTCTATCGGGAAGGATTCTGTCCATCAGGGTATGAGGTGCGGGTTCGTTACCCATTTCTAAGGGTTGTTCGGGAAAATTGGTTTTTGAGGAAAGAGAAGGTGGTTCGATTCTAACTAAACGACGAGATTCCTGGTCACGGGTCCAAGTTTGCATGCACTAGAAAGAAGAAAAAGAGAGTTTGTCAAGGAAATATAGACAATGGAGAAATTCAAAAAGAGGTGAAAAGGAAAAAGGTTTTGAAACTGGGAGTTTTCTTGGAAAAATACGACCAACAGAACTAGCGAGGTTAAAAAAAGAGGAAAAAAAATTGTAAATTTTTTTTATTTGTTTTTGTTTTTCAAATTTTTATTTGTTTTTGAGGAGTTTTGAATTTTTTTATTGCAATTCGCAAACCAATCAGATACACAGAATTTGGCTACAATGAAATTTTCTGTCCTTAGTAGCTCCTAACCCAAAATTATATAATGACACGTTTGATTACTTAAAACAGAAGATTTCTCAGCCAGTTAACGGACAGGAGTTATTGGTGCACCAGGAATCACCCGAGCAATGCAAACGAAGGTTTAAGTACCTTCAGAGTAACAACCGATATAATATTTACGAATCACCGTAATATTTATAAACGGTTATTTCTCTGTCGTAGTCTAGACACCAAGAAATAATTCGTTCCAAATGAATCAACTATCAAAATACAATTAAGCCCTAGATGAACCCGCGACTCCCTTAAGTCCAATGTCTAACCGTTATAATTAGTCAGATTCTACGATGAATGCAGTTTGTGGGCTAAGGAAAGGGTGATGAAATCCCTCACCTTATGTGAATTGGGGTATTGCCCTTAACAGAATGAACATAGATGCAGAAATAAGAATTGCAGAAATTAAAAGAATGTACAAGCAAGCCGCTGCCCCTACAGAAGATTTTTACAAGCAATTTCTAAATATTTTTGTTTATTTGCAGCAGCAGTCCCTATAGAGTTAGAAAATACTCACCTTGATCGGCAGTCCGTCCAGTGCAATTGAGTAGCGCTAGCGCGTTCACACACCACTTGGTGTGCAACTGCTCCAACCCTGAATCGTCTACTGCTATCTGTTGTTGTTGTTGTCATCTATTAATTGCTTGACTGCGCTACGGCACGGGTTCGGGATCCTTTTTTTTAAGACCTTTTTTAAATTTCCACTGTACCTATTTTTGAAAAATTTCTCCTTTTTTTTGAGAGAGAAAAAAAGAAAATAAGGTTAAAAGCAAACAAATGCAACCTAAATGAAAATGAAAGAAAAAATAAAATGATACAACTAGTATTAAACAACGAAGCAAATTAACCCCTTTTTTTAACAAAAGGAACAAAGAAGAGTAATTAAAAGAAAATAAAACCGCAAACTAAACTAATCAAAAGCTTAAGCCCAAACCTACTCCAAATAAAACCCAAAATCAAAGTCGGCCCACTTGCAAGCCCAAATTAAAATGAAACCGCACCTTGACTTTATCAAATGTTGACCCTGATGCCCCCAGATAAAAAAAATCACTTTCTCAAAATCGCTACCCCAAGAACCCCAAGAAAATAGAATTACTACGCTCCAAATCAAAGGTCGCTCGACCTAAAATTCTCAAATTAATCGCAACACTCCAACATCCTTATTTCGAGTTTCCTGCTGCGATCTGTTTCTCGTGGTTTCGGGATGGATGAAGCGGAAGGAATTCGAAAGTGGGGAATTGGCGAATCAGGCGTGGTCAGTGGTGTGATAGTGTGAGATTTGGTGCTAAAGTCGAACAGGGTTTTGGATTGGGTATGCTTGAGGTGAGGGTGTGCCTTTCTGTGAAGGGGATGAAAGGTGATTTGTAAAAGATGAAGTATGGAGGGCTATGAAGATGTTTGTTCTGAACTGCGTTCAATTTTTAGGAGGAGGTTTGGGCAAGAGGAAAGTTGCGAGCTGATGAAGCACGGTTGCG
The DNA here is from genome assembly GCA_030737875.1 of Allium sativum. NCBI lineage: Eukaryota > Viridiplantae > Streptophyta > Magnoliopsida > Asparagales > Amaryllidaceae > Allium > Allium sativum. The sequence continues at coordinate 406,929,383 of CM060926.1, forward strand.
TGATGGAGGTATTTGAGATCGACTGGTTCCGGTTGATGTTGATGGTTCGGGAATTGGGTTATTAGGATTTTTGCAGTAAGGGTTTTTGGTGGTTCGCTGTATGGAATTAGTTTAGGAGGTGAGATGATTATCAGTGAGGAAAAATGGTTGAACTGGGTGGATATGGGATGGTTGGGGGTTGAAATGGTGACAGTCGGTGATGCACAGTTGTCGAAGTTGGCAGTAGTTTGGATTGAGCAGAGTTGGGTTAAAGAAAGGATCTGGAGACTGTTGGTTAGAAGGATTTGTTTGTGGTATGCTGAATTGTGGATGGGGAGGAGATGATCAGATTAGGGGAGGTTTTTTTTTTTTTTTTTTTTTTTTTTTTGAACAAGGGGAGCGTTGGGTTGACTTTGATGTATTTGGTGACTGAGCAATTTGAAAGGCTGTGTAGTGGACAATTTGGTTGCGTGAGGGGCAAGGGGGGTTTGTTGACTGTGGAAGACGATTGTATGAAGTAGGGTTTGAAGCAATGAGGCGAGTTCAGAGAAATAGCGAAGACGAGGAGATTTGTTGCTTTTTTTATTTGAATTTGTAAAAAAAAAAAAAAAGAATTTGAAAAGAAAAGGAAAGGAAATATATAAAAAAGTGGAAAGAAATTGAAGCAAAAGTAGGATTTCATATATATATATATATATATATATATATATATATATATATATATCGTAAGAGAAGAAAAATGTACAAAGAAAGGAAAGAAATCTGAAAAGAAGGGAAAGAAAACGAGCAAAACAAGTGGAAAGAAATTGAAGAAAAATTGGCATGGTTTTTTTTCTCTTGTTTTGGAAGATTACGGTATCATAGAATAATACCAAATCAAACCAAGTAAGATTTTTTTTTTTCTATCTATAAAAGGAAAACAAAAGAAATAACATAAAAACATTTTGTGTTTTTTTTTAAAATAAATAAAAAAAAAATAAAACTATAACCCGAAGGATTTAAAAATAAAAATTATTTTGGTCCCCGGCAACGGCGCCAAAATTTGTTTACGAACAAATTATACAATTGTAAACAACTGTAAAATTCGTTCGGCTTTCCTAAACAACAAGGATTGTTGTAGAGGGTGTCGAACTCTGGGACCAAAAATATTTTAATTTATAAATCCAATCAAGTTATTACAGGATTTAGATTGATTGAATACACAGAAAATAACAGCAATTAAATAAAAAAGAGAGATTTATCTAATAAGAGAAAGCAATTAGGAGATAATGACATAGATTAGATTCACACTCATCAACAGCCAACAAATAAATATAGATCTAATTCATGTTTCTGTCACAAACACGAATCAACGATAAATAGATTCTTAGAAACAAATAAGTAAACAACGACAAGCATAGCCTATGCAGGAGCTGAGCTCTTAAACAACCATAGACTATCAGGACAGATTCATAAATTAATTTCTAAAAACCTAAAATTAGATCTAAATCTGATAATTGTTAGATCGAACACGAATATACCCTGTGAAGGAGCATAGCTCTTAAACAACACAGAATATGAAGATTCAGATCTAACCCTTTATTCAGATCCAGATCTACATGTATACAGTCCTCATCTATTGGCTGTGTGATTCATGTTGAATCATATCTGTTAGCGTCATCACCCCCTAATCAAAGGGGATTAGCTGGACATAGCTAAAGAAGAGGAAAAACAGAAATTAAATAACATGAACATAAATAAAACTAAAACTAAATAGAACAGAGGAAGAAGAGTTTTATTCCAAGAGAAGGATTACAGAATAAGACTAAGTGTGTTTTACAATGAATGAGATAAAGTGTATTTATAGCTGATATGACAAAGGCTACTTGGCAAATTCCATAATATGGGACTAAAGAATTAGCCCAACTAACACATAAGCTAGTATGAATGCAGCTGTAGAGTGAGAGGCCTTGCAAATGAGCTAATGTGAACGCAACATGAGTGAGAGGGTCTGCAAATGAGTCAATGTGAACGCAACATGAGTCTTTAGTGAGCCAAATCTACCCAACTGAACTTTATTTGCAACCGTTCTTCAAGCTTTAAACTCTTCAAGCTTTAGTAATTTCAACTTCACTCTTTTTAAGCAAATTCTTCATGCTTTATCCATCAAATGCTCTAAACCAAGCTTTTTATCAACAATCTGAAAACATAGCTATAAATACACAATATTAATTATTTTAAATAGAAAACTAGATAAATAAGCGGATAAAATATACACATTTACGTGTATATCATAATATAATGTTGTTATGACCTAATCACTTGTATCATATGATATCTACAATGATACAGAACTGATACCCAATCACTGAAGTAAGTAAATAAAAAAACAAAAGTGAAACCTACAATAGTGCAAAATTGATACCCATAAACTGAGAACAATAATAAAACTAAAACTGATACTATAGAGGGATGAAACTGATATCTAGAAACTATAAATAAATAAAACACAAAACTGATACCTACAGAAGTGCAAAATTGATACCCATAAACTGGAAAAAAAATAGCAAAAATAAAACTGATACCTACAGAAGTGCAAAACTGATAACCATAAACTGAAAACGATAGTAAAAATAAAACTGATACATACAGAGGCATGAAACTGATATCAAAAAACTATAAATAAGAAAATGACATGAAGCTAAGGAATTTTGCTGTTTGTATGATTTTTTGTGGTTCGATTGCATGAAACGACATAGATTTTGAATTGGTTGCTGGTAAAGATGATTTCGTGACTTTTGATTTCACGATTTCGTGATAGGATATTGAACGCAACTGATTTTTGTCCTTTTGAATAAAATATTAGGTGGCGACTGTCCTTCTGGACAAAATATTAGGTGGCTGTCCTTATGCTTAAATTTTTAATACAAATTGTCCTTGTAAATTAATTACCCTAAATTATGTTGTAATATACATAATATGGTATCATGTAGTATAAGTTGTGAAATATGACATGAATCTTATCGTCCTATAATTCACACATGCGTGTTGGTGCACGATTGCATGCACTCACACACAAACTGAATTTAGGGTATGCTGAAAAGCACAAACTGCACAAAGAAGGTGCAGTGTAATATTAATGATTACAAGTGTAGCACTGTTTTAAAGATATTAATATTGTAATCGTAGGAAAGCACTAAATTAAATTTAGTTGCCAATGTAACATTAATGATTATAAGTATAATCTATATTCTAATATAATTAAGTTGTTACAGATTAAAATGAACATCAAATGCATGTAAATGTGCAATACTACAAAATATATCTATTGCATCGCCTCAATTGCTTCGATTGTACTCACAACCGAAGCAAATAGTATCATTTGCTTTAGTTCTATTAGCAACCGAAGTACATAGCTGAAGCAAATAGCATTATTTGCTTCAGTTGTGCTGACAACCGAAGCAAAAAATATCATTTACTTCGGTTATATTAACAAATGAAGCATATGCATCGAAGAAAATACTATTATTTGCTTTAGTTGTCCTTACAACCGATGCAAATAACTTTATTTGCATCGGTTCCATTGGAACTGAAGCAAAGGCACCAAAACAAATAATGTTATTTGTGTTGATTCCTCAAGAACTGAAGTAACCGCAATTTTTTTGATTCGAAGCAAATGCATATATGAATAACCATAAAAAGAACTTATATATATTGTAACAACACGAAAAATCAGAAGCAATTTAAATTTTTTATTTTGGCAATTTTAATGAATTTTGAATATTTAAAATGATTTATTTTAAATAATAATGACTTGAAATTTATTTTGAATAGAATTAGAACATATAAATTTATTTGAATCGAAGTTAGAATATAATTATTTATTTTAATTATAAAAGGAATTGGAAATGGCGCGGTAGTTTGAAAATTCAATTTAAAATTTCAAATGAACGTACAGGATTCAAAATAAACCGGATTTTAGTGAAATCAGAAATATTTGAATCTGTTTGAAAATATCTTTCCAACGAATCCGAAAAATTGAAATTTCCATAACGGGAATAAAAAGTTATGTACAGTTGAAAATTCAGAATAGTTGCTATGGAAATATAGCCCTTAAAAATGGAGATTTTGCAAACGACCTCCATTTTCGACGAGACCACTTTTGTTGGATTCGGAATGTCAAATTATTGCTAGATTCCAATTTTCATAATTTTTGGAATCAATACGTGAGCGCGGTGAATTTAAACACGTTTGGTAATTTCAGTTTGAATGTAATCGACTGGAAAATGACCATTTTTCAAACGGTCTCCAAATTCGACGAAATTAGTTTTGTTAGGACCGTATCATCAAAACATAGCTAGATTTATTTTTTGGAATTTTTAGAGTCCATATGTGGCCCCCGTAAATTGAAATGTACATTTAAAATTGAATATATTGATTTCTATTGTAATTTTGAGGAAAACTGATCGTAACGGCTGAATTGGGTTACGAAACATATTCCATTGTGTTCGGAATTGGGGTATTTGGCTAGGGGCGATAGTTATTGGGTTTGCTTTGGAATTAGTGTGTAAAATCTCATTTAATTGAATTAAATAAAAAAAGGTGTATAACATGGTCAAACCCTAGTCTTTGGTCATTAATTCATTTCCGCGATCAACAGGCACCTCGATCCTCTTTGAACGGCGGAAATCTTCAAAAGAAAAATCCCCAATTCTTTCTAATATGATTTGAATTAACTATTGATTCTAAAGATAAATTTGAAGACCAAGGAGAGATCTTCCAATTGATATAGGGTTCACGAATTATTGTTGGGAGATTTGCGTGAAATCTGAACTCAGAGACGCCACTTTCGAGTTGAATCTACTGGGCCTGGGAACATGCGAGCATGGCGGCGTGCCTGGAGGTGGAAGGTGGCGGAGAGGCACGTCGAGGGGGAAGGTCTGATCAGGGTCTGGTGACCCCAACGTGATGCGGTGACGGGATTTGTTCATCAAAGAATGGGTTTGAATGGAAACTTGCTACAGAAAATAGACGGGTAGAAAAAGGCAAGGGTAACGGTTTCTAAACGTTGTTAAATATTGTAATTAAGGAAATTAATTGTTTTGAATTATATAAATAGCAACTGTTTTAAAATATATAAATAGAATTGTTTAAAAATATATATAGCATGGGTTTTTTTTTGAAAATATAAATATACATGATTTTGAAAATATAAATATACATGATTTTGAAAATATAAATATCTTTGATTTGAAAATATAAATATCATTGATTTGAAAGTATAAATATTGTTGTTTTAAAAAAATAGAAAAAGCATTGTATTTAAAATAGAAATGGAAAAATAAATTTTGATTTTTATATACACATAACATAAATAAAAATATGATTTTTTTATTCATAAATATCATTGTTTAAAAATATGATTTTTAATTATATATAGTGATGTTAAAAATGTGACTTTTAACGTGAAAATCGTGTGAAATAGACTGCAATGGAACTGACTTGAATCAAAATCCAAATCTAAACCGTTTAGAAATAAAGATTGACGGAGTGGATCCCAAAGGTGAGAACTCTCTCACTGAATTCTTTGTGTAGTTATTTATTTTATAACTAAATATATTAATTTCTCCCCGTCATCCATCGACCATGAACAATTTGTTTTGTTGTGAGTTTGGATTGATTTGTTTGTGTGGATTTGGTTTGTGATGTGAAATGGAAAATAAAATATTCATGTATTGAATATAATATTTTATCGTTAAAAATATAATATTTTATCGTTAAAAATATAATTTTTAACGTGTATATGAATAGAACAAATATTCATTTACAAACCGGACGGTTTGTTTATGTACACTTATTTATCTGATAATGATTGGGACGATAAATTTTACACATCGCCCAACTGCATAAATAATAATCAGTGTTTGTTGTTTGAAAACCCCACACGGGTATTGGGATGATATTGGACATACACTAATCCCAATATTTAGTCGTATGTCAATCGATTGGTTTACAGACTGTTGTAAGCATTAATTATTTATATGTAATGCTTATGCAGTCGTATGATGCATTCTGGATGATGGTTGACTGTGTATAGTTATTGTTGTGTACATATGGGTATGAAATCCATATAAATAACAACATATGGTAATTGACCGTGTCTTATTCCAATTTGGAAACAACGAATATTTTAAATTAACGAATGTTTTAAAATAATATTCAGTGACACTACAACAAAATGACCCTATTACAATGGCGGAACACCGTTGTAATATACATTTTACAACGGTGGGCAAACCGTCGTGTATTAAGAAGTTGTAATAGCCTAGTATCTTTTACAACTTTTCTGCACTGTTGCAACACCGTTGTAATATGTATATTTTACAACTTTTTTCCACCGTTGTAATAAGTTTATTACAACAGTTATGCACCGTTGTTGTTTTAATTTTTACAACTAATTATAATTGTTGTGATATATTTTATTACAATTTTTATATTTTATAATTGTAATATATCCACAAATTATATACATATTACTAATAAAAGAATTCATTGCAGAACATATTATCTACAAAACTGAAGATATCAAACAAACTGAAAACATGAACCAAAACAATATATTATTAATTTCAAACTCATCATTTTTTTTACATAATACACTGACAAAACTGAAGATACAAAGACTTTATAACAGTTCTAACTTTATTATGCTCCTGTTAATCACCTTGTGCTCCTTTTTCTCCTTAATATCCATTCCTAAGAAAGAAATTATCAAACTGTTAGTGCTGCAGTATAGATTTATGCATGTAACGAAAATTGGAAAAATGTGAGTGCACAAAATAAACAGCTAATACAATGCATTCAAACCATTATATACGTAAATAACCTGACCATTATATATAATGCATGTAACGTTGGATGATTCATTTTGTTACAGCAAGTGTATCAAACAAAGTCTGAAATTCAAAAATTGAATTGAGCAAAGGAGTCATAGATTAGAGTATGATAAATGCAGTTCTACTTCAGAAAATAATAAATATTTGAAAGGAAATGTGTATTTTCATACTGAAACTTATTTGCTATATGTTGGGTGATGGGTGGGTTTTCATGGGCTTTTGATTAAAAAAGTGAAATTGATCTACGAAGTTTAATTGATGAAGCAGTTATTATCGAGGTTCATGAGGATCAAATAATGAATGGAAAATAAATCACTGAAACTACGGAGAATTGGCAAATGAAGATCCCGGTCTTTCTATGGACAAAAATAATAATGAAGAATTCATGAATTTAGATAGCGAAAAACAGATTAGACATGTAAATGAGAAAGATAAGGAAAATTTAAATGAAGATCTCGTGCCTTTGAAGATTGATGACTCAATTTATTTGAGAAGAGGCTAATAACAATTTAAGAAACTTATTACTAGACAAAATTGAGAAAAAACAAATTTCCCAGCAACCAATGATGGTGGACATTTTTCGAAGTGTGCAGGAATATATTAACAACCACATCCATCGCTATCCAATGAATGAAATCCCATGTTATTATTGGCAGATAAATTCAAAATCCTATTCATTAAAAATATCGAAGAAGAAATAAATTTTGTGTTATGATTGACTGTATATCATAGTTCACATGTATACCAGAAGGAACAAATATCATGACATGATGCGTGGTATCTCAACAAATAATTTTTATTAGACCTCAAAGGTGAACAATACATCTTCTCTTGGCTATTTTAATTAACCCGAAATTATGCCAAAGCATCTTGAACTAGATACCGACAATAAAAAAGATCAAGGATATGAAAATGGTTGGAAGGGAAAACAAAATTGTACAAAGTAATTGCTTAAAATAAATCCTCGAGCATATTATGCGCAGTGTGGCAGCTATACCCCGTCCTGCACTTCATAACATGACCAATTATAATTCAAAAAGCAGTACCATATTTTGGAGTAATTAAACATATATATACTCCATTCTCAACTTCAGAAAAATGATGGAAAGTATTTAAAGATAGAGTTAATGGACATACTAGTAAATATTAAGTCGTCTCAGCTAGTTCGAAAAGCCAAACCGATAGTATTTCAAAACAATAAAATGTTAAGCTCCACAAAAAAAGATGCTTTAATTGACTTGGTTGCAACATGCAATGAACACTAAAGGAAAAAAAACATTAGACCTCCTATAAATAAGATTAGAAGTTGAGTTCTCACGGGATTAGGTGTGTGTTAACAATATTAATGGAACTTTTCAATTTGGGGATACGAGACTACGAATGTTTTTTTTTTTGTGTATGTATGTTATGCTGCAATTCCTCTCCTCTTAAGAAAAAGAAAATGATTACAGCAATATAAATCAACTACACACAGAGTCATAAATTCATCAATACAATTTCCCAACTGTAATTCACACAACAATATTAAGCTCACAGGCATGTTTCTGCAACTATACGTATACTCCTAGCATTTAACAATCCCATCTTTAATCCATAAAGCAGCTTAATACGTTCCTTAAACCAACACAATTTGTATTACTGTTTAAACAAGTAGGTAGCAGGTCATACGAAACCAACTACAAACAGATCCATATATATTATGTGCATATATATATTTATATAAAAAAATTCTTTTCCTTTTTGTACCAGATCCATATATATTCACGTTTATATATACGCGTCCAACTACAACCAGAAAGCAAATCGAAACCAGCATCAATCACTAATTATAACAGCAGGCCATACGAAAACAATATTGCATCCATCACAGAGTTCAACTCAAAAGAATAACATGTAAATCACGCATTCAGCATACGGGTTTCACTAAACAAGCATACTGGAAGATGTACAAACAACATGGCTGCCTACAGAGGACTTAATGCCAAAGGGAAAGGGGAAAATACACTCACCGTGGGTTTAATCTCGATTTCATCCCTTTTGAGATCTCGATTTGGCCGTGAGATCCTCCTAGACTCGCTGCTCTCGCCCTCGAGTTCGTCTCCATCACGAATCCAACTAAAAATCTGATGCAAGGCATCAGATTGATCGATTTTCCCCCAATTTCCAGTCGCTAGGGCTTCGGCCATTATTGTTGCCTTTTATTTTGAACGAGATAAATGAATATGATGGCTCATTTCTCCTTTCTTACATTAACACAGATAGGGTTATTTTCCTGCCAATTGACAGCTTTGGCCCTAAGGTTTTATTGGGCTTTACAACCCTTAAGCCATTTTATAATACTTAAATCAATATTTACAACACTTGGACTAATTTCCATGTCGCACACACGCACAATATAAAAATTAGCATGTATATTTGTTCACAATTTAAAAAATGTACAATTTTTATATATTCATTATGTACATAAATAAATGATTTATTTATTTATTCATTTATCCACCCTATATATATACATACATATTTATTTATTTATTTATTTATTTATTTGAGATCAATATTATAAATTAACTATTAAATATAATCATAGTTATTAATCTCTTCTTCTTAATTATTAATCTCTACTTCTTAATTATTAATAGCAATCATTGATTATTCATGATTATCATTAATTATTATATTTTAATTATTAACTATTTAATAGTAATTATGTAATATTAACTATATTTTTTAATTATTCTTCTTAATTGCTAGCTACGTATTAAATATTACGGATTGATTATCAATTATTACTTCCTAATTTATTATTAATAACTATTGGTTATTAATTACAAATAATCAATATAAATGTATTAAATATTAGTTATTAGTTGTTAATTATATTAAAATATACTCATATATTACAACAGTCAAAAAATAAAAGTTGTGATAGGCTTTTATTACAACTGTCAAAATAACACAATTGTTAAAAATAAGTTTATTGCAACTTTTCTGCAAAAAAGTTGTAAAAAACATTTATTACAACGGTGCTTTTACGACCGTTGTAAAATTAAAGTTGTAACATGGTGTTTTTGTTGTAGTGTGAATATTGAAATGTGAAGCCGTGTTAAGTAGTTAACCGCCATTTTAACATGAGCGGGAATTTTGTCGATTTTATTCATTTTATACTGAATGTCGAAAAGTGATTTCAAAATTAAATATTTTGAAAATATTATAATTTAAATAATATAATGACAAGGAATATACAAATTTGATCTGAAATTTGAAATGAAATTAAAATCATTTTAAAATGAATTTAAAACAAATTTATTAAGGAATATTCAAATTTGATTTGAAATTTGAAATGAGATTGAAATCATTTTAAAATGAATTTAAAACGAATTTATTAAGGAATATTCAAATTTGATTCGAAATTTGAAATGAAATTGAAATTGTTTTAAAATGAATTTAAGACGAATTTATTACGGAATATTCAATTTTTGTTTAAAATTGAAAATGAAGTTGAAATCCTTTTAAAACGAATTTATAAACAATTTATATAATACGTTTTAAATGGAAATTGATGAAATATATAATATATATATATATTATATATATTTAATGGCCTGAATAGAACGCGCTGCGCCGCGACAGTTCGCGAATTTCGACCATTGACCTTGAATTAACATTACGGGAGATCCGACCGTCGGATTCTCCTAAAATTAGAAACGTTGAGTTTGTATCGAAAAGAGCTTTCTAAGGAAAAAAGAAATTTGAAATCTAATTTGGACAAGGTCGTTGTAAGTGGAGTTCGATGGCCGTTTATGGAAATCGACTTTATAGGCCTTGATAAAATTATTAAAAATATTAATAATTTGTGTAAAATCATAATAAATGATTTGGAAAGAATTAGGTTGAAAATTCCATATTTGAAAAGATAAAACTATATTTTTGTCGAAATGAACTAGTTATGAACTAGAATGATAATCCAATATTTTTAAATAAATAAATTGGATTTTAAATGGTTTTTAAAAATAACCAGAATTTCCAATATATGAATTGGAATGGATTTGAATCGAAATTATCTTCGGAATATTTCGATATTGGATTCCGTGATTATACGGACATTGTGGAGGAATTTGGAAGATATATATCGTTATTCCAATACGATATTTGTTGATTTCAGAATTTGATATTTAATATAAGCCGACATATTTTCTATTTAGAGCCTTGTATTTAATATCAAATGGGATTTTGGGTTTGCCATGAACGGTGTCTTCACTAACACTATTCTTAAACCCAGTTGAGAAAAGATTAAATCTTTTTATTAAGATTTAATGAAGTTTACCAATTAATTAACATTTAAATTGGAATTAAATTGAAATTGGTTTTTGGGTTTATCGTGAATGGTGTTTTAAATAACACTTGTTCTTTAACCCGATTTACAATGGAATGAGTTTTGGGTTTGTCGTGATTGGTATCTTTAATAATACCATTCTTAAACCCAATGGAGTTAAGAAAATTAGAAACTAACTAGAGATAGCTAAGTTGAATGGTTTCCTAGGTATTGATCTGATGTTGGTTTCGGCCTTCGGGATTTATACTTAGGGAATTGTCCTCTTACTAATTTACGGTTAGAGACCATTGGAATGGGGTCTTCAGTAACAATGTTCTTAAACCCCGTGTGAAAAGAATAAATCTTTTTACTAACATTATTAGATTTTCTAGTTAAATTTAGTAATTGGAATAAAATGGAATGTGATTTTGGGTTTATCATGAACCGTGTTTTAAATGACATTGGTTCTTTAACCCAGTTAAGGATAAGATTAATTTCTTAACCTTGAGTAATCATTAAGTAATGATTTTTGGAAATTAAAACTGAATTAGAGTTTTGATGAATCTTTAAATAGATTGAAATTGGTTTTTGGGTTTATCGTGAACAGTGTTTTAAATAACACTTGTTCTTTAACCCGATTAACAATGGAATGAGATTTTGGGTTTGTCGTGAATGGTATCTTTAATAATACTATTCTTAAACCCATTGGAGTTAAGAAAATTAGAAACTAACTGGAGATTAGCTAAGTTGAATGGTTTCCTGGGTATTGATCTTTTGTTGGTTTCGGCCTTCGGGTTTTTACTTAGGGAATTGTCCTCTTACTAATTTACGGTTAGAGACCGATGGAATGGTCTTCAGTAACACTGTTCTTAAACCCCGTGTGAAAAGAATTAATCTTTTAATTAAGATTATTAGATTTTCCAGTTATATTTAGTAATTGGAATAAAATGGAATGTGATTTTGGGTTTATCGTGAACCGTGTTTTAAATGACATTGGTTCTTTAACCCGGTTAAAGATAAGATTAATTTCTTAACTTTGAATAATCATTAAGTAATGATTTTTGGAAATTAAAACTGAATTATAGTTTTGATGAATCTTTAAATAGATTGAAAGGTGAATTTGATAACTAAAATTATCAAATTCAAGAAATGATCGAGAATGGAGTATCATCAGTTTTGCTCCAAGCGATAGTTAAATCTTTAATTAGATTTGAATGTGAAATGGTAATTAATTTTACCGATAACACCTTGGTGTTAGGTATGAAGTATTACCAGTTTTACTTCATGGGATGAATAGGTTGGGATTGGGAAATTAAACAAATGATTACTTTGGCAAGGCTCGCTAATCCTGACTAGTTTAGATAAACCTTAATTTGGTTTGAATTGATATCCAAAGAAATATTAAAGAATAAATTTAAAGAATTTATCTTTGATAAAATTAATGGAAACCTTTCTCAAAGTATAAGAATAATTGAATAAAAAAATATTCTTAATTGGAATGAGGCGTATGTTGTGCTTGTGTAGCACTTGTTTATTATATACGCGAGTTATTCGGAAAGACCGGGTTTATCCCATTCTGAATAAATTAATCGGCTATGAGTCAACGATGAAGACGGCGGTTGAAGACCGGAGGTCTTCACATTGTTTGGATGATTATTGATGTCTTGGTTGGGATGTACACACAAGACGAGGTAATAAGTGGTGATTGTCCGGACGTACTTGGAGATCGAATGGATATGCGAGGACCTCTCTCCTGTATTGGACATATGGGATGAGGAATAAGGTGCCTCCGGTTTCGTTTAAACCCAGAACGAACTTGTAAATGGATGTGTGTCTGACATCGGATTTCATTCTATGTGATTGATAGACATCGGTTGCATAGTGTGAATTGCCTGTGTGGCATGCTGGGATGCAAATGATCAAGGCTTTTGTTGAAAAGCAGAGTCTTGTGGTTGATGATCAAAGCACGACTTTAATATAGCATAGCTTTGTATATAGCGTTAATTTGCGAGCCTCACACCCCGGTGTGAACCAGAAACGGGAGAGGACATCAGGGAGGACATGCGTTTCCTTCTAGCTAGGAGTGGTGTCTGGGTTTTACATGCTTAGACATTTTACTTATGTGGATGATGGATAGCGAGGCGCCTCGGATATATCGGCACTGCGGGGCCGATGGATGGTTTGGTCGATATACTGACCAATTTTACGCCCCAATGGGCAGGAAACGTATTGTTCAGGCATTTTAATCCACTTCATGTGGACCGGCCCTAACGATCTAAAGGTCACTCGAGCTCTGACCTGAGACATGGGCTAGATTGTCTCGAAGCGGTAAGGACGATCCGTTGCCTTGGTTTACAGACGTAAATCCAACTTTCAATATGTGACATTTCGTTTTTGATTGTAGAGCCTAGTATTGGCGACATGATATATGGTACCCATGCCGTTTAGGGTTGATACATTTATATTTGAAGTTGTTTTATACACTGTGCACTTATAATAGTATCAAATGATTTGTTTTAAACGTACCAAGCATGTTTGGCTATTATAAGGGAAAACCCTATCTGCCGGCTTGCGTTGCATTGTGTGATGGGACTTGGGTCCTATAATAGCTTCATTTTTTCAAAAAGCATTGCGTTTTTTGTTTTATGCACTGGTACTCTTGGGAGGAAACTCGTCCCGTGTTATAAGGCGTGGTCCCTTGATTTACTACATTTTAAAGTAAAGTTTTAAATAATTGTTTTAGTTCTCACACCAGTCCTTGTTTGGCATGCCCAGTAATAGGGTGCAACATGATAGGGGGTTCTCTCCATGTGTCTTGGTGGTGAACAGTGGGCTCTTACCCTTACATGCCCCTATTTAGGGTTGGTAAAATCAGTCGAGAGGCTGGCCATAAAATAAGGTGACCGGGAGATCATCTGGGAGCCACGGTGGGTATTACCTGCTGCTTTAGGGGATGAAGGGATGGTTGCAAAGCCTACGGGATTTCGTCGGGCTATCACATTTGGTATCAGAGCTTTGGTTTATAGAGCTCGAGAACAAGACACGTTAGAACCAAACGAAAGAATTCATCAAAGATTGGATTAGGAATATCCAATAAGAATGAGTCATTAGAGATGGGATCAGTAGTATCCTAGAACGAGTGAGAAGAGTGTTATTTTTAAAAATAAAAATGAAAAACAATTTTGTTTTGAAAATTTAATCTAATTATACGTATTTGAGTATATTATTTTATTTTAATTTGGACAATCGAGTATATGAGATTTTGCATATACGCGTCATGAACATATATTCGAAGTTTTAATATACTGTATAGATATAGAATCACACTCTATCGCCCGGGGACGACACTGATGATGGTAGCAGCATCATCAATATATATGTTCGAGTTTCGAAAGTGGGATCTTTATATATTTCCAATTGACTGCTTTGAGAACCAAAACTAGATAGGGTTTACTGTTTGTGAATTAGCATTAAAAATACGATTTTTGTATATATATAAAAGTTATGTTTTTGAAATGTTAATCAACTAATTGATTGTTGATTGCAGATTTCATTATGTGATTATTCATTTGAACCAACATGTAGATGAATGGTAAATTTGGGCCAAATTGATCAAATATGAAACTGAATTTAAAATTGTTTGAAATTGCATGCACGTACATGCACATAGATTGAACAGGTCATAGCAGGGAAGCTAAGCAAAGGAATAAAATTGTATGCCCGATAAATAGGTACGTGTTTACTAATTTATTGGGTTTGGATGATTTTATAAGCCAATTGGCTAGCCTCTTGGCTTTTTCTTTTTGAGATGAGAGGGCCTGTGTGGCGGTTTGGGGATTTTCCCGATGCTCCCCGTACAAAGGAAGTTATGGAAAAAAAATTCGAAAATTTTGCGTGTTAGCCAAATTTTTGAAAAATTTGAAAATTCTTAGAAACTGAAAAGTTGGACAATGAAAGCCAGAATGGAAGTTGAGTTGATTAGTAAAAAAACTTATAGCTCCATTCCTTTTCAAGGACGAAAAGATTTTAAGTGGAGGAGATTGTAACAACCCGGAAAATCAGAACCAATTTGAAATTTTTATTTTGGCAATTTTAATGAAATTTGAATATTTAAAATGATTTATTTTAAATAATAACGACTAGAAATTTATTTTGAATAGAATTAGAACGTAAAAATTTATTTGAATTGAAGTTAGAATATAATTATTTATTTTAATTATAAAAGGAATTGGAAATGGCACTGTAGTTTGAAAATTCGATTTCAAATTTCAAATGAATGTACAGGATTCAAAATAAACCGGATTTTAGTGAAACCAGAAATATTTGAATCTATTTGAAAATATCTTTCCAACGAATCCGAAAAATTGAAATTTCATAGCGGGAATAAAAAGTTATGTCCAGTTGAAAATTCAGACTAACCGCTATGGAAATATAGCCCTTAAAAATGCAGATTTTGCAAATGACCTCCGTTTTCGACGAGACTACTTTTGTTGGATCCGGAATGTCAAATTATTCCTAGATTCCAATTTTCATAATTTTTGGAATCAATATGTGAGCGTGGTGAATTTAAACGTGTTTGGTAATTTCAGTTTGAACTTAATCGATTGGAAAATGATCGTTTTTCAAACGGTCACCAAATTCGACGAAATTAGTTTTGTTAGGACCATATCGTCAAAACATAGCTAGATTTATTTTTCTGGAATTTTTAGAGTCCATATGTGGCTCTGGTAAATTGAAATGTACGTTTAAAATTAAATATATTGATTTCTATTTTAATTTTGACAAAAACTGATCGTTACAGCCAAATTGGATTACAAAACATATTCCATTGTGTTCGTAATTGCGGTATTTGGCTAGGGATAACAGTCATTGGGTTTGATTTGGAGTTGGAATGTAAAATCCCATTTAATTGAATTAAATTAAAAAAAAGGTGTATAACATGGTCAAACCCTAGTCTTTGGTTATTAATTCATTTCCGCGGTCAACAGGCGCCTCCATCCTCTTTGAGCGGCATAAATCTTCAAAATACAATTCAGAAATACCTTCTAATATGATTCGAATTAACTATTGATTCTAAAGCAAAAATTGAAGATCAAGGAGGAATCTTCCAACTTATATAGGGTTCACGAATTATAGTTGGGAGATTTGCGAGAAATCTGAGCTCAAAGACGCCACTTTCGAGTTGAATCTCCAGGGCCTGGGAACATGCGAGCGTGGCGGCACGCCTGGAGGTGGAAGGTGGCGGAGAGGCGCGTCGGGGGGGGGAAGGTCTGATCAGGGTCCGGTGGCACCAACGTGATGCGGCGACGGGATTTGTTCATTGAAGAATGGGTTTGAAGGGAAACCTGCTGCAGAAAATAGACGGGTAGAAGAAGGCAAGGCTAACGGTTTCTAAACGTTGTTAAATATTGTAATTAAGGAAATTAATTGTTTAAATTATATAAATATCAATTGTTTTAAAATATATAAATAGAATTGTTTTAAAATATATATAGCATGGGTTTTTTTGAAAATATAAATATACATGATTTTGAAAATATAAATATACATGATTTTGAAAATATAAATATACATTATTTTGAAAAATATAAATATACATGATTTTGAAAATACAAATATACATGATTTTGAAAATATAAATATCTTTGATTTGAAAATATAAATATCTTTGATTTGAAAGTATAAATATTGTTGTTTTAAAAAAATAGAAAAAGCTTTGTATTTAAAATAGAAATGGAAAAATAAAATATGATTTTTATATGCACATAACGTAAATAAAAATATGATTTTTTTATTTATAAATATCATTGTTTAAAAATATGATTTTTAATTATATATAGCGATGCTAAAAATGTGATTTTTAACGTGAAAATCGTGTGAAATAGACTGCGATGGAACCGACTGGAATCTAAATCCGAATGTAAACCGTTAAAAAAATGAAGATTGACAGAGTGGATCCCAAAGGTGAGAACTCTCTCACTGAATTCTTCGTGCAGTTATTTATTTTATAACTGAATATATGAATTGCTCCCCGTCGTCCACAGACCATGGACGACTTGTTTGATTGTTTGTTTGGATTGATTTGTTTGTGTGCATTTGGTTTGTGAAATGGAAAATAAAATATCCATGTATTGAATAAAATATTTTATCGTTAAAAATATAATTTTTAACGTGTATATGAATAGAATAAATATTCATTTACAAACCGGACGGTTTGTTTATGTACACTTATTTATCTGATAATGATTGGGACGATAAATTTTACACATCGCCCAACTGCACAAATAATAATCAGTGTTTGTTGTTTGAAAACCCCACACGGGTATTGGGATGATATTGGACATACACTAATCCCAATATTTAGTTGTATGTCAATCGATTAGTTGACAGACTGTTGTAAGCATTAATTATTTATATTTAATACTTATGCAGTCGTATGATGCACTCTGGATGATGGTTGACTGTGTATAGTTATTGTTGTGTACATGCGGGTATGGATTTCCATATAAATAACATTATACGGTAATTGACTGGTCCGATTCCAATTCGGAAAGAACGAATATTTTAAATTAACGAATGTTTTAAAATAATATTCAGTGAATATTGAAATGTGAAGTCGTGTTAAGTAGTTAACCGCATTTTAACACGAACGGGAATTTTGTCGATTTTATTCATTTTATAATGAATATCGAAAAGTGATTTCAAAATTAAATATTTTGAAAATATTATCATTTAAATAATATAATGATAAGGAATATCCAAATTTGATTTGAAATTTGAAATGAAATTGAAATCGTTTTAAAATGAATTTAAAACGAATTTATTAAGGAATATTCAAATTTGATTTGAAATTTGAAATGAAATTGAAATCGTTTTAAAATGAATTTAAAACGAGTTTATTAAGGAATATTCAAATTTGATTTGAAATTTGAAATGAAATTGATTTTTTTTTAAAATGAATTTAAGACGAAGTTATTAAGGAATATTCGATTTTGGTTTGAAATTGAAAATGAAGTTGAAATCGTTTTAAAACGAATTTATAAACGATTTATAAAATACGTTTTAAATGGAAATCGATGAAATATATATATATATATATATATATATATTTAATGGCCTAAATAGAACGCGCCGCGGTAGTTTGCAAATTTCGACCATTGACTTCGAATTGACATTACGGGAGATCCGACCGTCGGATTCTCCAAAAATCGGAACCTTTGGGTTCGTATCGAAAAGAGCTTTCTAAAAAATACAAGAAATTAGTATTCTAACTGTTGTATTTGGAATTATGTCCAAATCAAATTTGGAAAAGGTCGCTATAAGTGCAGTTCGATGGCCGTTTATGGAAATCGACTGTATGAGCCTTGATAAAATTATTAGAAATATTAATAATTTGTGTAAAATCATAATAAATGATTTGGAAAGAATTGGGATGAAAAATTCCATATTTGAAAAGATAAAAATTTATTTTTATCGAAATGAACTAGTTATGAACTAGAATTATAATCTAATATCTTTATATAAATAAATTGGATTTGAAATGGTTTTTAAAAATAACCAGAATTTCCAATATATGAATTGGAATGGATTTGAATCAAAATTATCTTTGGAATTTTTCGATATTGGATTCTGTGATTATACGAACATTGTGGAGGAATTTGGACGATATATATCGTTATTCCAATAAGATATTTGTTGATTTCAGAATTTGATATTGAATATAAGTCGATATATTTTTTAATCAGGGCCTTGTATTTAATATCAAATGGGATTTTGGGTTTGTCGTGAATGGTGTCTTCACTAACACTGTTCTTAAACCCAGTTGAGAAAAGATTAAATCTTTTTATTAATATTTAATGAAGTTTACCAATTAATTAACATTTAATTGGAATTAAATTGAAATTGGTTTTTGGGTTTATCGTGAACGGTGTTTTAAATAACACTTGTTCTTTGACCCGAGTAACAATGGAATGAGATTTTGGGTTTCTCGTGAATGGTATCTTTAATAATACTGTTCTTAAACCCATTGGAGTTAAGAAAATTAGAAACTAACTGGAGATTAGCTAAGTTGAATGGTTTCCTGGGTATTGATATGTTGTTGATTTCGGCCTTCGCGTTTTTACTTAGGGAATTGTCTTTTTACTAATTTACGGTTAGAGACCGATGGAATGGTCTTCAGTAACACTGTTCTTAAACCCCGTGTGAAAAGAATTAATATTTTAATTAAGATTATTAGATTTTCCAGTTATATTTAGTAATTGGAATAAAACGGAATGTGATTTTGGGTTTATCGTGAACCGTTTTTAAAATGACATTGGTTCTTTAACCCGGTTAAAGATAAGATTAATTTCTTAACTTTGAATAATCATTAAATAATGATTTTTGGAAATTAAAACTGAATTATAGTTTTGATGAATCTTTAAATATATTGAAAGGTGAATTTGATAACTAAAATTATCAAATTCAAGAAATGATCGAGAATGGAGTATCATCAGTTTTGCTCCAAGCGATAGTTAAATCTTTAATTAGATTTGAACGTGAAATGGTAATTAATTTTACCGATAACACCGTGGTGTTAGATATGTAGCATTACCAGTTTTACTTCATGGGATGAATAGGTTGGGATTGGGAAATTAAACAAACGATTACTTCGGTAAGGTTCGCTAATACCGACTAGTTTGGATAAACCTTAATTTTGTTTGAATTGATATCCAAAGAAAGATTAAAGAATAAAGTTAACGAATTTATCTTTGATAAAACTAATGGGAACCTTTCCCAAAGTATATGAATATTTTAATTCAAGAATATTTTGAATTGGGATGAAGCGTATGTTGTGTTTGTGTAGCACTTGTTTATTATATACGCGAGTTATTCGGAAAGACCAGGTTTATCCCATTCTGAACAACTGAATCGGCGATGAGTCGACGATGAAGACGGTGGTTGAAGACCGGAGGTCTTCACATCGTTTGATGATTACTGATGTCTTGATTGGGCTTTATACCCAAGACGAGGTAATAAGTGGTGATCATCTAGATGCACTTGGAGATCGACCGTATATGCAAGGACCTCTCTCCTGTATTGGACATATAGGACAAGGAATAAGGTGCCTGTAGTTTCGTTCAGAGCTAGAAAAAACTTGTAAATGGATGTGTGTCTGACAATGGATTTCATTGTGTGTGATTGATAGACATCGGTTGCATAGCGTGAATTGCTTTTGTGGCATACTAAGATGCAAATGATCAAGATTTCTGTTGAAAAGCAGAGTCTTCTGGTTGATGATCAAAGCACGACTTTAATATAGCATAGCTTTGCATATAGCGTTAATTAGCGAGCCTCACACCCAGTGTGAACCAGAAACGAGAGAGGACTTCAGGGAGGACATGTGTTTCCTTCTATCTAGGAGTGGTGTCTAGGTTTTGCACGCCCAAACGTTTTACTTATGAGGATGATGGATAGTGAGGCGCCTCAGATATATCGCCACAGCAGGGCCGATGGATGGTTTGGTTGATATACTGACCAATTTTACGCCCCATTGGGCGGCGAACCGTATTCAGGCATTTTAATCCACTTCATGTGGACCGGCCCTGACGATCAAAAGGTCACTCGAGCTCTGACCTGAGACATAAGCTAGATTGTCTCGAAGCGGTAAGGACGATCCCTTGCCTTGGTTCACAGACGGAAATCCAACTTCCAATACATGACATTTCGGTTTTGATTGTAGATCCTAGTATTGGTGACATGATATATGGTGCCAACGCCGTCTAGGACTGATACATTTATATTTGAAGTTGCTATATATACTATGCACTTATAATAGTATCAAATGATTTGTTTTAAACGTACCAAGCATGTTTGGCTGTTATAAGGGAAAACCCTATCCTCCGGCTTGCGTTACATTGTGTAATGGGACCTGGGTCTTATAATAGCTTCATTTTTCCAAAAAGCATTACGCTGTTAGTTTTATGCATTGGTATTCTTGGGAGGATACCCGTCCCGTGTTATACGGCGTGGTCCCTTGATTTACTATATTTTAAAGTAAAGTTTTAAATAACTATTTTAGTTCTCACACCAGTCACATGACTGACTTGGAGTTTATTGTTTTAACCTAAACTTTGGGTGACTCTATTTTCCACACGGGCAGCTAGTAGTTTTGGTTTTGCAGATTTATATTCACAGGATCCTGGTTTAGAGCTGGAATGATATTCGGAAAGCTCTGTATCCGTTTATCTCTTTCAGTTGTGTTTTGTATTATTTTCCACTACATTGTAAATTGTAAATCTCTGATATTTATTAAATGTATATTATTTGTTCATACTCTGTATATTCTTGTACTCTGATGTAAATTATTGAAATAAGTAATGAAATGTTCTTCTGTTTGTGTTCTGATTTGTTGTGTTCTCAACTCAATCCGGGCTTTCCTTTACGGGGAAGTTTGGGTCGTTACATATATCATTACTTGTAATTTATTATCGTTAACGATTATAACTAAATAATTTACAAGTTCTTTTTATACGTAATCAATAATTATTTTTATATTTATCATATTGTAGTTAATCATTGATAATTATTGATAATTAACGAATTATAGTTAATATTTATTAATTATATTTAATAATTAACATTAAATAATTAATAATCAATGTTTAAAATTCAATATTTAATTAATAACTAATATTTAATAATTAGAAATGATACTTAATAATTATAAGCTAATAATTAATGTTAAATATTTAAATATTATCTATTATATAATAATTAAAACAAATATCTAGTATTTAGCATCTGATAGTAAAATTTTATACTTATGAAGTGATACTTAGTATTTATTAAAATATAACAGATAACTACTATTAAAAAATTACTAATAATTAATAAGTAAGAATATTATATAGTAATTCATAAATTCTTTTTGGCAAGGCTTAGTAATTCATAATTAATAAGAAATATTAATAGTCGAGAAGTAAAATTTAAAACTAGATGAAATGATTCATAAATAATAATATATAATTATTGATTATTAATTTTAAATTAATTGTTTAATACATAGGCCAATTGTCTGTTATACTTATGAGGCAATTCAGATGTACTGCATTGTCTAACAGTTACCTCCTACGACTAAAGCGCCTCTATTAGGACTTGAAATTGTATAACTAAAATAATTGTTTTACATATACTAATGTAACCCTAAATTCCACCCCTTTAGTTACTTATTAGTAATTACTAATTAATAATCGACATTGAATACTTAATTTATAAGTAATATTTAATAGTTATTAATTAATAATTACTCTTAGTTAATTAATTATTATTAATTACATGATAATTAAGACTAATATTCAATAATAACTTTTTTATACTTATGAAATGATACTTAGTATTTAACCATTAATCTCAATTAATTATTAATGAAATATGACTATTAAAAATTTAATAATTAATTAATTATCAATAATGAAGAAAAACAAATAATAGACCTTAATTTATAAGAAATATTAATAATTAAGAAATAACAATTAACAATTACTATTTTTTAAATATAAATTGTTTTTTAAAATATTTTCTATAATAAATTGAAATACCTAATGTTCATTTGTACCAATCATATGGAAAAACTAAAGAAACTTCCTAAAATTTGACTAGTATTTAAAGTATTAAACAAAAATTATTAATTATCTAATAACGATCATTAATAGTAGTTTATAAATTATATTTAATAATTAATATTTCATTATAATTAATTATTAATAAATAAACTATCGCTTATAATCAAGATTAATAATGTCAAATTATAATATATACGTAATAATTTATGATTATATATGTCTGGTTCTTCTTTGCAAAACCGTTATGGATCTTTTTTTTGATTCTTTTTTGTTAATTGCCATCATCTGGCTGTTACAATTTGCAAACTTTTTACTTTTTAACGTGTAAAACAAAAATGAACAAATTAGCTAACGTGTAAAAGAAAAATGAACGAATTAGCTAGTACATTAGAAAATGGGATCTGACCCGATACCCAAACTAAGATAATGTTGCAGATATCATACCCGCCACATGCTTTTTTGTTCCTACTTCCTAACCCTAACCGAAAGAAATTAAATCATGGCGGCTTATAATTTTTATTTCTCTAATCCTTTTTTACCTTTTTTCTTCCGCTCATCCACTTTCTCATAGCTATACTCGCCAAACGCCTATATCGAGTTCGTGAAACAACCTGTATCATCTAAATTAGCTATTCCTTTTCTCAATTCGACAAGTGATCGATAAACCGAACAAGCTTCCAGAGATGAGAAACTAGAGTCATTCAAGAACTATTTTCTGCCAGTAGTTGCTTTATTGGGGTGCTGAGCATTAAAACTATGGTGATGGCGGCTTTGGTTGTTCAAGAATCTATTTCCAGATCTACGGTAACAATAGAATTAAATATTGTCAAGTCTAATAACTTCACCGAGTCTTCAGTAGTGACCTTGCAGTAGTCTTTCTTAGATATATCTGATATATTTACTGCCCTTTTTGTTTTTTATTGCATTGCAAACACGAGTACAACGATTTTATCTCTTTTTGTATGATTTAGCTATTTTTCTTTTTTGATAATCATTGAATCCTTCTAACAATTTAGAGAATTTTTTCTAGTATTTTGAATTGTTCTTGGTTTTACAGTAAGCATTCAATGTTTGCTTGAAAGATTTGTTTTTTTTTTCTTTAGGGAATTGGCTTAAGTATATGCATCATATCATTACTCAACAGTCAATAATAACTACGGATGATTGATTTGAAATATTGGTGGATGGCATCTAGAACATGACTAGTAGAATTGCAAGATGTATTGAAACAAAGTTCTTTTGCTTCAGAACATAACTTGAATTTTTTTTAGTATTGAAACTTTACAGCAAGCTTGCTAGTCATAAGGTCTGTTGACAGCAAGCTTGTTGTTACATGCTTGTGCAGCATGCTTAAGCTTGTTGTTAACAGTAAGCTTAAGCTAGCTGCAGATAAGCAACTTTGTTTTGCTACTGTATTTTTAAAATTTAGATCTGCTGAAATCTTTAATGATATAAAACTTAATTAATACTAGTTTTTTCTTTCTAGGAGTAATGGAACGACTTACAAGAAACCTAGCTTATGGATAGGATAAGCCACCGAAAACATCTATGCTAAGTGTGTTGCAGCAGGTGCCTTACTAGCACAAGTGAGTCACAATTTATTTTGATTCCCATATTGTGTTATTATTTTTGTTACCAAGCTTTGTATTTCACTGCTGTTTCATAACCGTCGTTCTCTAACATGGTAATTAGTTAGGACATGCTTCGCATTGATAACCTTTACTGTTTTTTTATTCGTGGATAGAAGGATAACTGTTACACTTTCTAGTAACAATCCATATGATAAAATTCCTTTGGTTTAACAGAGAAGACAAAGGATATAATTAATCTAGGTCTATACATATTTTTCTGCCATTAAGGTCATTATGTTGTTTGATGTCACCGTTAAAACACATTGCTGAAACGTAACATTGTTCTTTACGGTTGTTCGCTCGCCCATTTTTTTTTAAGCTATGATAACTTACTTCTCCTAGCTTCCTCAGTCTCCATGAGAAATATCCAAGTCAATATACTTGGAAATTCATATAATAGTTTTTATTTCCCTCTATTCTTTAAGTCTGATTTCTGCAACACTTCTTTTACATGCATTGTAATACTTGCACCCTCTGACTGTCATTGGACGGAAATATAAATTCATTTTGGGTTTCCCTCCTTCGGATTGAATAACATCATCTTTCGTGCCAAGGTTCGAGGTACTTATTCACTTCACCTTCCTTTTACATGTAGCTGTCTTCCTTATTCACTTGCAATTATTTTTCTACTTCAGTAAACATCATACTATAATGAATGTAGTTTGCGGTTACGGTTTGTATTCTTTTATGTCAGTTTACTTTTTGTTGTCGTTTTCATTTGTCTAGTACGCACATAACGTGGTTGATTATATATCGAAGTGGGTTACCTCTTCTCATCCAAATTTATATACTAAATTTGTAATTGCTAGAGCGAATGCTGGGCATGGTTTGTCACTATGGCATAACAACCTTTTATTTCATTAAATATGACTACCATTATTTTGTTATGTTACCAATTGAACTGTGATGGATTTAACGTATCAAACACAAGAATATAAGCTGGTATTCTAGGTCTGTGTTATGTTTATGCTGTATATGATATATGATTCCTTCATTCTTATTTATATGCGCATAAAGCATCTGCCAATGAACCGATCGATTATTTGATTTTCTTTAAAAAGGGATTTAATTAACTGTGTAGATTGAGAGATAGCAAACAGTAAAACAAGTATTGAAATTGTTTTACTGGTAAAATACTATATTGTTTGTGTATGTGTTTCCTCTTATGCTAGTCTAATTTCGAATTTCCTTAAATTCTTCAAAAATACCCATAATCAATTAATCATAATATTTAAATAATCTTTGTATTTTTTCATGATTAATAAACACTTGTACAATAAAAGAAGAGAAAGGAAGAAGGGAAGAGGACCGAAATAAACATAATAACTAGATTGACATATAATGGCAGAAATAGGCAAAGCAACTCATAAACATATGGTGACAAGGTTGGGCACAATGACAAGATAGGTATATAAGAACATATTTGATGAACATGTGATAGATTTTAACATAATAGGGACATCATAAATAGGCATGTTGAGATTTAAGTAATGAATTAGATAAACTAACAATGGCAGATTTGACATGATAAATATGTATAGGCTTACATCTAGTTCATAGTCATGTCTGAATAACTTAAATACACATCTTATAATTGATCAGATATGATTCAAATTGTCACAGGCTTAGATCCAAGTTATAGTCATGTCAAAATTAACTTTTAAATATTTAGATCTAAAAATAACGTAGACTCACTGTGATTGGATCTAAGAAATAGAAGAGGGATTGTAGATGTTGAATCACATATCTCTAAAATTGAATAACTCTAGTTGATTGTTGAGGAAGAAAAAACCTGATTTAATCTGGGCGGAGGCAGCATCTAGTTCTCCATTGATTTAGAATGAATAAAACAATGGGTATAGGGTCTTATTTATAGCCTAGAGTTAACGAATTTGGTCAAGAAAGGAGTCCATATTTAGAAAAATGAATTTTGCCACGGATCTAGCAGGGCGGTCAACCCCCTCCTTTTGTAGTCGACCCAAGGGTCGACACCCCCTTGATGGGGTCGACACCCCTGGGCAGGAATTTTCCTGCTTCCCCCTTCTGCTTGAATTTATGTTTTGAATTCTGGGCTTATTTTACTTATATATATTCTTATTATGCGTATAAAAACTTCAAACCCTGATAACTTCTTAATACAGTGTCTGTTTATGCAAATCAAGTGTCTATTTTGACCAGAATTCCGAGACGAACGCAATGGCACAGTCTGTTTCACTTAATTCTGAATAAATATTTAATTATTCTTTAATTTATCATCTTAAGTGTTGTTAAAATTATGGGGTGTTACATTCTCCCCTACTCAAAGGATTTCGTCCCTGAAATCTCCAAGTTAAGAAGAATGTATATCCTAACATCCACATCAATCTACTCATCCACCAATCACAGGCATCCATTGTCCGTAAAAGATTTATAATGCTTATATGATCATATGCAAAGGTTTGTGTTTATGTGACTATGTCCTTATACTAATGCAAAAGATCAGGCGGTCTACTGATTCAGTTGACCTCCTTAATGCAATGTATGATTGTGCCATGAATCCATCATGTATGCAAATAATCCTATTATAACATGTAAGTTCTATATGTATGCACAATCAATCATCCAATGCAACATCCATATGATGATACATCCATTTCCATCCATAAAAAGAAGAAAAATGCACACACATCCATATGAGGTATGAGAGTGATTGAGTCGATCTAGTGCCTAATGTGTGTGTATATGCAACCACTAGCAAACACTTGCATCCATCAATCATAACATATCTCAAACACATGTTTACATCCATAGGGTATCCTACCTAAAGGTTGAAGATTCGACCAATAGGATATACTTAAATGATAGAAACAAGCATAAATAAAAGCTTTGGAAAGGAAGTTAAGAACATACCCTTG
This sequence comes from Allium sativum, assembly GCA_030737875.1. Classification (NCBI taxonomy): domain Eukaryota; kingdom Viridiplantae; phylum Streptophyta; class Magnoliopsida; order Asparagales; family Amaryllidaceae; genus Allium; species Allium sativum. Next base: position 406,956,677 of record CM060926.1, read on the forward strand.
AAAAGAAAAGGGTACAAAGTGCGAATCTTGTCTTCGGCCTCCCAAGTTGCATCCTCTTGGTTGTCTCCCGATTGAACTTTCATCAACTTGACGTCTCTGTTGCGTAGCTTCTTAACTTTTAATCCAAGAATACGGGTAGGAACTCATCTAACTGTCGCCTCCCGTTCCACCTTTACTTCCTCCAATATACTCGGCTCAACTACTTCTGCAGTATTATGCAAGCACTTCCGCAAATGAGAAACATGGAAAACATCATGAACGCGGAATAGTTTTCTGGTAGCTTTACTCTATAGGCCATTTGACCGATCCTTTCTGTTATGGGAAATTGCCCTACAAATCTTGGTGCCAATTTCCCAATAGATCCAATGCGAACCACAATTTTTAATGGTGATACCTTAATGAAAACCATGTCTCCCACATCAAATTCAATGTAGATCCTTCTCTTATTTGTGTAGGATTTCTGCCTGTCCTGAGCTACCTTCATTCGCCTTCTAATAAGATCAACCTTCTCAGAAGTTTCTCTAACCATATCTGGTCCAAGTAGAAGTCTTTTTGTAGACTCCTACCAACAAGTTGCTGATCTACAAGGACGCCCGTATAATGCTTCGAAGGGTGCCATGCCAATACTAGCTTGATAACTGTTATTGTAGGCGAACTCTTCTAAAGGAAGATGCTCTTCCCAAGTCCCTCCGAAGTCTAGGATACATAGTCTTAAAAGATCCTCAAGAACTCTATTCACCCTTTCCGTCTGTCCATCAGTCTAAGGGTGATAAGCGGTGCTCAAACACAACTATGTGCCTAATTCTTCTTGCAAGCTCCTCCAAAATTCACTGGTGAAAATGGGGTCATGATCGCTTACGATATTGGAAGGTACTCCATGAAGACGGACTATCTCACGAACGTAAACTGCTGCAAATCATGCTGCCATCCTCTTACTCTTAACTGGAATAAAATGAGTGCTCTTAGTAATTCTATCTACTATAACCCAAATACTGGTATTACCTTTCTTTGATTTAGGAAAACCATCTATGAAATCCATAGAGACGCTCTCCCACTTCCACTGTGGGACCTCCAAAGGATGAAGTAAACCACCAGGCTTCTTTTGCTCAGCTTTTACCTGTTGGCAAATCAAACATTGAGAAATAAACTCCGTCGCGTCTTTCTTCATCCCAGCCCAAAAGACAAGCCTCTTCATACCTCTATACATCTTATCACCGCCTGGATGAATAGTCGTCTTATAATGATTAGCTTCCTCTAGGATTGTCTTCAACGAACTCCCAACTTGGGGAACACAAAGCCTTCCATCTCGTCACAACTACCCACTATCGTCTATGGAATATCTAATGAGGTTACTAGAAGTCTCCCCTTTTATTGAGCCTAAAATCCATGGATCCTCTCACTACAAACCTCCTATCTGGCCCATAAGAGTAGGTCGCACCTCCAGAGATGCAAATATGCGAGGCAAAAACTCGGTGAAGGGTCTAAAGTCAAAAGTCGATATAAACTCCAAGCTTTTGCTCTCCACAAACAGAGGACTTAAGGCCATCCTCTGCCTACTTAGTGCATCTGCCACCACATTACTCTTGCCATGGGTATAAGCAATCTCGAAGTCATAAGATTCTAGGAAATCCAACCACCTTTGCTTCATTAAATTAAGATCCTTCTGCAAGAACAAGTACTTGAGAGATTTATGATCATTGTAAAACTCGAGCTTCTCTCCAAGCATTTAATGGCGCCAAGTCTTAAATACGAATACTATGGCAGCTGGCTCTAAGTCATGGGTAGGGTATTTCTTCTCATGAACCCTTAACTATCTAACTCCAAAACATACTACCCTTCCCTCTTGCATCAGCACCGCACAAAGCCCTGTACCACATGCATTAGTGTATACTGTAAACATGTTGTTCCCATCGGGTAAGGTCAAGACTGAGGCTATTGTCAGAGCCCTCTTCATTCGTTGGAAAGCAACATCACAATCTATATCCCATGAAAACGTCAGATTCTTCTTTGTTGGCCTGGTGAGTGGGGTTGATATCTTTGCAAAGTCCGTAATGAACTTCCTACAATAGTCTGTCAATCCAAGAAAACTTCTCACCTCCGTTGCATTATTTGGGATTTTCCAATCTTGTTCTACAACTACCTTTGCTGGATCTACTGTTATCCCATCTTTAGAGACCACATGCCCTAGAAATATCACCACTTTTCTCCAAAAATGGCATTTGGAGAATTTCATCTTAAGCTGATGCACACGTAGAGTTTTCAAAACCTCCCTTATATGTAAGGCATGCTCTTCCTTGCTCTTCGAGAAAATTAAGATGTCATCAACAAAGACCACAACAAATTTATTTAGGAACTCTTGAAACACCCTACTCATCAGATCAACAAAATAGGCGGGTGGATTCGTCAACCCAAAAGGCATAACGAGCCATTCAAAGAAACCATCTGGAGTCCTAAAAGCGGTCTTGTCTATACTATCCTCAGCCACCCTCAACTGATGAAACCCCATGGCTAAGTCTAACTAAGAGAAAATTGATGCACCAACAAGCTAGTTAAACATATCATCTATCCTCGAGAGTGGGTACCTGTTCTTCTTGGTGAGTTTATTGAACTGCCTATAGTCTACACATAAGCGAAGCAAACCATCCGCCTTAGTTGCGAATACCACCGGAGCACCCCATTCAGATATGCTTCGCCTAATAAACCCTTCCTCAAGTAGCTCCCCTACTTGCTTGCTAAGCTCCCTCCTTTTCGTTGGAGCCATATATCGCACGGGCAATGCAACTGTCTTTGCATTGTCCACCAAAATATACGAAAATCGATCTCGCGCCTCGGAGGTAATCCCCGAACCTCATCAAAAACATTAAGATACTCACGGACTACTGGTACATATCGCAGATCATCGATAAATGTATCAAGTGACTCTAGGAAACTAAGCATGAGAGACCCCTTTGGGTCACAAGAAATCTCAAGGGTCCTCTCATGGTAAGTCAAAAGCCTAACAACCCTCCTCTCACAATCCAGAATGGCACCATACATGGCTAGCCAATCCATCACTAGAATCAATCCATAGCCCATGAACCCGAACACATATGCATTGCATTCAAATTCGATGCCTAACACTGATATTCTCAAACCCCAAAAAATCATAGATAAATGAGCCATACCACCAATGTGGTTTGAGACAACAATGGGATCCACTAACATATTTGTACTAAGGTGCAGAGACTCAACCACATAATCAGATATAAAATAATGTGAAGCGCCCAAATCAAAAAGAGTTATAAGAGGGTGATTTGAAAGAGAAATCAAACCGTCCACGGAAACTTTACTACCTCTATCGGGAGCACTAGTCACGAGAGCATGCACTTGCCCTCCAGAAACTCCTGCTCTTTGACCTTGTCCTTGCTTCTTCGGGAACTCTTTAGAGAAGTGTTCGACCTCTACACAACTAAAACAAGCATTCTTCCTTCTTTTGTAGTCCTCGATCAAATGACCCTCACATCAATAATTATGGCACTTCCACTTATCCTTAGCCTTTTCGTTCTTTTCGCCCTTCTTCTTTTGTTGTTGTTGTTCCTTCTTAGGCCACACTTCCTTATTTTGTGTTTCCTCCACCTTAGTTTCTTTCTTGTCGCCCTTGTCTTCCTCATGCATCAATGCCATATCAACGAGCCTCTCAAAAGTTGCTCCCATTGGAATATGAGACATAGCTAACCCATGGAGGGGTTCATTCAATCCTCTAGCAAACCGAAAAGATTTCTTATGTGGAGTATCCACAAGCTCCAACCGAAACCTCGCCAGTTGATTGAATTTGTTAACATACTCTTTGACAGTCATGCATCCTTGCTTGAGCACCAGAAACCTTTACATTTGCATACTTTTCTCAGCTTGAGAAAGAAACTTCATTTCTAATCTCTACCGAAAATCATCCCAAGTCTCCACTGGACAACCTTATTGCGTCACTTCTCACTAGAATGAAGCCTCATCTTTCAGTAGCCATGCGACTAAATAAATCTCCTTATGAACGTCAACTTCAAAAATTCCAAATAAGTCCTCCGTCTCTATTATCCAATTCCTTGCTTCTACGAAAGTTTCAGTTCCTCGGAATGGCTTTCCACCCATAGCACAGAAATCTTCGCAGATCTTAGAGAAATTATCTGCTCGCGGAGGAGCTGGACCACCGGCTGGCGTCGTAGCCTCTAGAGACCTACGGAACCAGCCTGGTATCGTAACACCCTCAGGAATATTAGGTTCCCAAGACATTTTGAAAAGAAAAGGGATTCAGACAGAGAATCGAAAGATATTACATATGGCTTTGGGGATTATGTTTTTTAATATAGACTTTTCTTTTGAAAATGCTTCCTTTTAAAACCATTTTGAAAATAATTTTCAAAATCTTTTATCCGATCTGGTAACCTTCAGCTCTGGTACCAAGTGTGACGCCCCACATCCGTTAATGTCACTCATTAAGAGAATGCATTAAGTTTTGTGAAGCGTTATAGGTAAACAGAAACAGAAACATTACAAGACAAAAATAAATAGCAGCGGAATTTAAAATTTTATTAAGCAGAAAACATCGTAGTTCAAATCATGGTTACATCATTGTCTGAAATGCATAAAACCAAGTACATCATCAAAATTTCTGTCTTTTACTTAAAACATAAGAGTACAATAAAAGAAGCATAATCCTTAAAACGTAGCCATAGTAGGGAGATATGAAATCAAGTCATACATCTAAAACAGCTACAAGCAAGATGAAAGTAGAGTCGCGATCAAGCTTGAGTATTCCTACCCTGAGAACCTGGGGGTGGGGGGAGGGGGGGTAGGAACGGAAGAGAAAGAAGAGGAAACAAAATAGGTTAGACATAAAGTCTGGCGAGTCCAGTTACTTTTAGCATATAAATAAGTAAAAGTGTCATGACAGGCATATAAAGTGGATAAGAGGGATAACATCATAAAAGGCAGGTATGACAAGGTAAATGTGGTAGAGTATACTATGCTTCTCTAGTAATTTATCTTTCTCTCTACACCAATACTAGTATAACCATAATGAGATGATCCCAACAACTATAAAATGGTAGACTTAGGCATACTTCTAATGATAGGTTCAACCTCATACAATCAATAGGTAGCTCAACGTACCGGAGTTACCCCTAAGGATAATAACGGGCTCCTAAACATACCAAAGTCTAGATGTATCTTAATTACAACCCCAATCGATCGTCTCCCTACTCCGTAAATACTCTGTGCTGGCCCCTCAGTAGGATGTATCACTTCCTAAAGTGGCAACCCTTTGTTTTCAGGATGTGCACAACCATATCTACTGATTTCACGGCATCTAAAACTCCTCTGCCGGACCCATGCACACACATGACCCCCTTGGAACACGCTGCCCACAGTACCCCTTCGTTTGGAGCTCTTACAATTAGCCCAGTAAGCATGCCCCGACTCCGACCTAGTTCAGAGTACTCGTTTGATATCTATATATGTGTTACTGACTGAAACGGGTCCCACACACAAGATGTTACAAGCTTCCCCCACGCTTGCATCCCCACTAGGTTTTCCATAGGTTATTCCATAACAGAGTAAAAGATTGCATAACCCCACATGTTAAGTTTGTGGGCCTATATATAAATATTACCCACCAACCTAAGATATAATTAACCCTCCCACTATTTCATACAATTTTACTTAACCCCTACTCAAGTTAACATATACAATCCATATTGATTCAAATAGGTTAAGTATTCAAGTATATTACCATATTCATTTATGGTTATAAGGTACTAGACCTCAAGTATTAAGCCTACAGCTTGTGGATGCTGGTTATGCCAGTTGGTTCCAGGCAGACTTCTTCCACATGTCAGACTTAACCTCGTGTCTTAGCGCGTTTCCTGTTTATGTACTTAGACCCCTCACATTAGATTCACCACTTGTGGTCGCTGAATATGCCGGACAGTTCCAGGCGGACTTCCACCACAAGTGTATTCTAACATCGTGTCTAAGCGCGGTTGCAGTTTCTAATTACTGTAATTCTAGGCATTTCAATTATTAATCAGTTATTCCTATGTCATTATAGGTTTCCATTCCCCTTTTTCCCAAGTCGTATTCATCATGTATCGTATGCCCTAAATTCAGATCTTTAGTCAAAGTTTGGTTTATGCCCTAAATTCATATTCATGCATTTAATTCAATTTATGCCCAATTTTAATGTTTTCCCCTTGTTCCCAGTTTTACGCGTTCGCATATTTTAGCGGCATGCCCAGGCTCAAAGGTAGTCTGGCTGTATAAAAATATAAGGGAAAAGAAGAAAGGAAGAGGACAGAAATGAACATAATAACTAGATTAACATATAATGGCAGAAATAGGCATAACAACTAATAAACATACGGTGACAAGGTTGGGAACAATGACAAGATATGCATATAGGAACAGATCTGATGAACATGTGATAGTAGAACTGATTGTAACATAATAGGGACATCATAAATAGGCATGACGAGATTTAAGTAATGAATTTGATCAACTAACAATGGCAGATCTGACTTGATAAATATGTAAAGGTTTAGATTTAGTTCATAGTCATGTCAGAATAACTTAAATAGGTTATAGCAGATCTTATATGATTCAAATTGTCATAGGCTTAGATCCAAGTTATAGTCACGTCAAGATTAACTTTTAAATATTTAGATTCAAAAATAACGTAGAATCACTGTGATTGGATCTAAGAAATAGAAGAGGGATTGCAGATGTTGAATCACAGATCTCTAAACTTGAATAACTCTAGTTGATTGTTGAAGAAGAAAAGACTTGATTTAATCTGGGCAGAGGTAGCATCTAGTTATCCATTGATTCAGAATGAATAAAACAATGGGTATAGGTTTTTATTTATAGCCTAGAATCAATGAATTTGGTCAAGAAAGGAGTCCACATTTAGAAAAATGAATTCTGCCTCGGATCTGGCGGGGGGGGGGGGTCGACCGCCTCCTTATGGGATCAACCTATGGGTCAACACCCCTTTGATAGGGTCGACACCCCAGGACAGGAATTTTTCCGCTTCCCCCCTTCTACTTGAATTTTGAGCTGTTTTGAATTCTGGGCTTATTTTATTTATTTATATTCTTGTTATGCATATAGAAACTTCAAACCTTAATAACTTCTTCATACGATGTCCATTTTACGCAAACCAGGTGTCTATTTTGACCATAATTTCGAAGCGAACGCAACGACGTAGTCCGTTTTGCTTAATCCTGAACATTTATTTAATTATTCTTTAATTTATCATCTTAAGTGTTGTTAAAATTATGGGGTGTTACATGAAATAACTTTATGTATACAAAATCATATTCCAAGCAGTTTTCCTAATTATTTATGTTTTACCCTCCAGGTTGATGGTTTACAGGGATGATTGTAATCTATGATATTTGATTAAGAGTCTACAACGGGGACTGTATTGATGCTGCCCTCATAAATTATGAATCCCAAATTTCTTTTCATCTGGGTGAAATTCAAATGTTCCTAAACAAGTTGTATAGGTGGCAACTGTTGTGTATGAAATAAGACTTTTTAAACTCTATTGGCAATGCTTATTTATTTTATGTATGATTTGAAGTGGTATTACAATTTACATACTGTTAATGTTATTCGATCACCAAAAATGTTAAAATGAAGGTTATTCATTTTTCTGGAATGTGTTATAAGTTTTGTGTTTGCATGGATATTTAGATCTGAATGGAAGTAACTCATGAATTAAATTAATGCTAAGGGCTGTCATACTCGCCCCTAATGCACATTGCGTAATAAATATTTTTGTTAGTGGGGGCACTTGTTAATGTCTTTATTGGTTTATAGATTTCTCTGTCCTACATGGCATTTGGGGTATTAGAGGCGAATTATGTGTTCAATTTGCCTCTAATTGTTTTTAAGGACGCCATTTATAGGGATGATTACCGTTTTGCCTCTCCTTTTTGTAGAGGCATATTATTGTAAGTTCGTGCCTCTAATATAATTGATCAAGGCAATTTTATTTGCCTGTATTATTCCCAAATGTTGTTGTGTGCCGTATGCTTTGTCATAATATTGATGCAATGCACAATGAGAAAAATATATTTGATAATGTCTTTAACACAATATTGAATGTCAAAGGGAAGAATAAAGATGATTTGAAATCAAGGCGCGATATAGATATGCAAACATCCCGAGCTTCATATTAAACCAAATGATAGTAAAAAAAACTAAAGCATGTTGTGAATTAGAAATAATCAAGTTAAAGTTGTGTTAAAATGGGTTGAAGGGTTAAGATTTCTTGGTGGGATTTCATCAAATCTTCGTAGATGTGTGGACTTCAAAAATTGTAAACTGAGTGGAATGAAAAGTCATAACTATCACATTATGATAAAGCATTTATTTTCCGTTATGTTCAAAGAACTAGTATCGTTAAAAGTTTGGAAGGTAGTAACGGAGCTTAGTATGTTTTACAAAGAGCTTTGTTCGACTACTTTAAAGCTGCAACATTTAAGTAAAGTTGAAGTAGATATTCCTATATTGCTCTGCAAATTGGAGAAAACATTTCTGCCAGGTTTTTTTAATGTAATGGAGCATTTACCGGTTCATCTCCCAACTGAATCACGATTTTGAGGTCCCGTCCAATATGGATGGATGTATCCATTTGAGATATATATATATAAACATGTTACCTATTAATTTAATTGCACTTAAAATATGAAATAATGTAAATTAATTTTGCATAGTTATATGAATCATTTGGAAAAAAAAGTGAGACAAAAAGCATGAGTTCAAGGTTTGATATGTAAATCTTACATCAAAGAGGAATCTTCGTTTTTTATCTCATTATTTCAGGGACCATGTGAATATATCATTTAAAAGTGTTCCTTGAAATGACGTAGGAGACGAGCAAGAATCGTCTCGAACAATGTTATCTATTTTAAGACAACTTAGTCGACCTTCTGGGAAATGTGTAGACGTACAGCTAGACGATAAAGATCTTCGTGTAGCACCCACTTATATTCTTCTAAATTGTGTTGAATTTGCACCATTTGTTAGGAAATCTGAAATATCAATTAGTGGTTTATTCATTTCTACATCTTTGCATGTGTATAATCTAATGTAACATTTTACTTATATTAAAACGTTTATGAATGTGAACATCCAAATGGAGATCTCGGTAAAGAATTTTCTGCTTGGTTTACAAATTACGTTTATGAACCAGAAATTGTGTTGTTGATGAAGGGTTGAAACATCTTGCAATGGGGCCAAAAAGAGCTGTCAAGACATATCCATAATACAGTGCTGAGAAATTAACGAACAATACAGGTGTATTCGTTGAAGGTACCGACGATCCAGAAAATGACATAAATGATTTTTATGGCATTTTAACGTAAATTTTGCAACTGACATATTTCTCACGACCCGCGGAGGAGGTGTTTCTATTTAAATGCAATTGGTTGGAAGTGTTCTAGGTTCTGGGATTAATGTGGATAAGGATTATTGTAACGACCCAACTTTCGAACACATCGGAAGTCGTGCCATTAATAAGAATAAGAATAGATAGAAGATAAAATCACATAAACCATCAGAATCTTACAGCGGAATTTTTACAAAAGATGATACATCATAATATTACACAGCAGTACATATTACATCAGAGCAACATAGGTCTAGTGATACAAGCCATTCACAGTACATCTTTAATTATACATATCATAGATGACCAAACTGATTGACTTAATTATACAATAGATAAGACAAGTGGACCGCCACACAGAAAGTTCCATTCCAGCTTTCCAAGTTTTATCCAATCCTGATTCACTTGTCTATTCATAACAAGTGTTATAAATACCCAAGAGTTTAAGGGAAACACAGAAAAATATACTCTAGGTCAGTCAGCGGACTGGTATGAGTAAACAGTTTTAAAACAAATTAAAGAAATAAAAATATATCTCATAAGACCACGCCGTGAATACAGAACTGGTTTTTACCTTATGAGATCAAAACACTTTGTATACTTTAAGTCAGATATTATCATAGTGTCTATTAGGTTTCACAAATAAATTAGAATCTAGAAGAATTCTTGCATCTCACATTCTCCTATATAGTATACAAATAAAAACCGCTTGGCGCATATGGATAATGGATTTCCAACTATGAGAAGGTATGGAACCACCTTCCGATAGTGTATCTCTAGAGGCTAATACACTGGGTTCAACAACAACGTCTTGCAACCCGGCCCACACATGACCGACCACTCATTTCGCTGGAGTGTATCGAATGTATATCACCAACAGTTGGGCTCAAACCACCGTTTCCCGAAAAGAGACAGCATCGAAATAGATTAAAGAAGTAAAAGGAATTTCTCTAGATAGGTGATTATACACCCTAATGGGAGCGACCCACATAGCCATGCTGCCTGCCCGATTTTTGTCATTTCCCGATTGTGAGGCTTGAGGCTAGACTTACCTTTTATTCATCACTGTTAATTTTCTTTGAATGCCACATCGTCAAAACTCGCCAACCACTAATTGACTTCCCCAAAAATATATTATAGGTATACAGCGAGAGAAACGAATTCCTCTGCCACCGTATAAATACGTTTGGAGAGATCAACGTACATGATCAGTTAGAATTACTTTGTCAGACATTCGTCCATACAAGTTGTCTTGGGATTGGACAAACCGAAGGCACTATTCAAGAATAGTCCTTGTATATCGCCGTCTTTAATTAAAAATCTCTGACACGCGGCGTATAATCAAATCAAAGTGAAATATTTATTTTGGTCTCTTTGAAATGATTAGCGAACATTTTCTTTTTAAATTATTAATCTAACATGATTATAATATAATATAATTACAGTTAAACTAAACAGTATATAATCATCTTGCCTATATCTGGTGTTTTGATCATTTCTTAAAAATGGACAATTTCATTGTGCGCGCCGCACACGGTTTTTATTTCCATTTTGTTCGTCACTTTAAAAATAAATACTTACATTATTCTTTTAGAAAATTATTTTTCCATAATTATTCCTTAATCTGTTTATTCATAAATGAATTTATAATTTATGATTTTACAATTTACTTTACAGATTTCACACTTTATACGTTTCATCAAATTTCCCTTTTATTCTTTATTCTCGATCTACTTCTTATTTCCTTCTATAGACCAAATAAAATTTCCCTTTTTATTTATTAATCTAACACGATTAAAATATGATTTATAGTTCTTAGTTTATATAATACCGATCAGTACACGACTAGTTACTTGTGTCGGAAATTCAGACTTGCATTAGTCAAATTTGAGCGTATGTATAGCATACGGTTTCCTTTCATTTTTGTTGACTTTAAAATTTAAATATTTTTATTAGAAAACCATTTCTAATTCTAATTGTAAACTAAATTTATAATTGAATTTAAATTACAGCTTCTGTACTTTAATTTCAATTCTTGACAAAAACTTCCATTCGATTTTAACACCTGATTCACTCTCTTTTTCTCGTTTGCTAAATTAAATAAAATTTCTATATTTATTTATTTATTTATTTCTCCTTTATATTTAATCCATTATTTAGTTTAAAAACTAGTTTAAATTTAAATTATATTCAAAAATCCCCTTTTAAACCCAAAGTACCAAAGTACCATGAAACACCACATCGATTTCGTGTGCTTTCCTTGCCCGATCAACCCTGGCTCCCATGGTTTTCCCAAAATAACACTTCCTAGACCAGAGTACCACCCCCCTTGCATATGTGATTTTTGGCCTGATCATGCCCTGGATCTTGTGCTCTAGCCGAGTACCAGGTGGTACTACCATAGTGAAGTACCACCCCCTTGAAATTATGGCTGATCACTTCAAATCCCCAGCGTTTCTTCCTCGTTCACACACACCTACACATGCACACGCACAGGGGCCTACGTCCATCTCCGACAACCACCATCGCACGTCAGTCGCCACCCCTTGATCACTTCGCCAAGCCTGGATTATCACCTCCACGGCCTTGGTGGGTTTTCACCGTTCATCATCACTTCCAGACAAAACCCACCATCCAAGAAAATGTCCACCACGCCTCGCCTCGCCCATGTGTTGCCCCCCCCCCTTTTGGCCACATCATCACCGCCCCTTGATGTTGCTTTCCCCCCATGACCGCACCCCCAAAGATCCACCGTCGACGAGCAGCTCCGGCCTGAAAAACTGAACCCAAAAACCAAGTTTAAACCCTATTTTCACCTCGTCCTTACAGTCCTTTCATTTGAAAAATAAACTAGTATTTTTCCTTGCATCCCTGAACCTAAATGATGCTTCTCCTTTAACCACTTCATCCCTGATTGCCTGGATGATCGGAAATTGGCCCGGTCCCCAATTCTGATCATCTCAAGATTTATCATGATTTAGGTAGTTAAAAATCTTGATTTTTCTTTTAAAAATCCTTATTTCAATCCATCATTACATTTATGTAATCAAAACATGTTTTTACAACGTTTGAAAATCCACTTTGATTTTTAGATACAGAGAGTAACTGTTGTTTTCTGTTTTCATGTTTAAGTGTTTGTTAGAAATGTTACACCTTCTTTCCTTATTTTCAGAAGACCTGTATGTTATATAATGGTTCAAACTCAACAGGATGTCCTATTCAAACCCTCTTAAGTTCCCTGACCAAAGAATCAAGGGTTTGATTCTTTAAAACTGGATCAGAACAACAAAGTTTATGCTGGTATGATAACATCCTTAAACTAATGCCACTAAATATTTTAATTACTAACCACTAGTTTGTGATTAGGCAAAGATTACTATGCAAACAAGACATACAACTTAACAAGACCATCACAAAACCTAAGTTCAACTTACAGTTCAAACTAGCAAAATACAGGAACTTTAAAACAGAAATTTTAAAAACAGTTTACTCACCTTAAAAGCTTGAAACCCTTATCTTTACTCCCTCTTACTGATCCTATTCAAACGCTTGTGTTGTGTGAGGAGAACGGGTGTGTTTATGGTCTATTTATAGTAGAGGAAAATAATTAAATAAGAGTGAAAAAAATCAGTTTTCAGATTTTGTGTTTGACAAATGATAGACAACTCAGAAAATCTTTTTCTTCCTCTTACTGATTCAAAACACTATCACAAAATTTACTTGGCTTATCTCAGCCAACATCACCCTAAAAACCTCTTGCACATGACCTTCCTTTTTCCTATTGGTTTCCTTGAAACATCACCTTAAATGCCATTGTACAACCCATGTTCTCCACTAGATCTTCCTTAGCATAAAACAAATCATAGCATCCATTTGTGTACCATATATGCTCAGTTTTTCATAGAGTTTCTAAACCAAAATTTCTCACATGACAAATTGATTTAACACAAAATATATAAAATCCTTACTTTCCTTCCAAGGTGATGCAAAATCTGAAAGTTTTAGTACAATAAAATCCATGACATGTGATGGATGTGTGTGAGAAAAATTCTAGAAAGTATATATGTTAGTAAGTATCTAGTGTAGGCAAGATTCATGTTATATATGCAAGATTTTAGCAAGATCTTATGGCACATATGTGTTGACAAATATAACTACGTTTTGAAAAATGAGAAAGGAAGTGTATTTTCAGAAATCAAATGGAAGAAAAGAAATGATTTTAAAACTGAAAAATACTTTATTCTAAAATGATTTTGCCATGTGACAATATTTCTCTAGATTCTCTTTACTAGTCTAGTATTAGTGTAGGAGTTATCCTTGCATTATTGTTTATGAAAACATGCTTGCAAAAAGGAAATGGCACTTTCATGTTTTGAACTTGAACTTGCTTTGACAACAAAATGGTTTTGGCATGTTTAATTCAAGTGTTAAAAGTTTTCAATTCAAGAATTTGCAAAAAACCAAATTCTAAATCCTTTGAAAAAAAATGAACAAAACTTGTGTTATAAAATGGCAAAAACTTGCTATGCCTTAGTGTTATTCTATATACATGGGTAAAATAAATTTAAACAGCGTTATTTAATACATGCTATCATACATGAATGTGTGAAAATGGGTTTTAGTAAATGCTGTGATATATGCATATGTAAATGCTGTTATACATAAGTTAACATGTTTTGAAATTTTGAAGTCTAGATTTTAAATCGTATTTGTAAATACATACTTACGATCAATTCATATCTGTGTCAGTGATATGTGTAAAGACCGGGTCATTACAATTATAATCTAATTGAAGTAAAGCATACATTGCACTATTACAAGTATGATCCTTTTGTACTAGCCAAACAAGCATTTCAAGTTTATTATGCTCCTTAACCATCTCTAAAAAGAGATAAATTAGATTGGTTAACAGTTTTAAAACAAAGGCCAGATTTATGTTTGTCCAGAAGAAGATTCCAAACGAGGGAGCCTATTAGACAGAATTCGAGCAGAACAATAAAATAATAATTGAAGATGATCATGTAGGTTTAGGACCTTTGGTCGATGAGACAAATGTTTTGGTAGAAGAACTCAAGAGTGAAGAGGAAGATATCATAGAATTTGAGACCGATTTTGAATCAGAAGACGATAATGACTGATGTAGATGATGAGTATTATCTTTCTAGTTGTAATGTAATTATGGATATAAGACGTATATTTTGCTATTCATGTTACTCTGTTAAATTTTTGAATATTATGATCATTATTTACGTCCTTTATGCCATATGCAGTTTTTCCTATTTATTTATCTTTAAACTGCAATGTAATATGTTACTCCTTGGAATATGAGACCCAATTAAATGCAGGTATAAACAATTTCATTTTGATATATGTCATTTATTCAGTAGCTTATATCCTTTATGTAAGTTAACTATGAAATAAATTTGAATATGATGTTATTGTTATCTTTTAAAATGATTTGTATGTAACAGGTATGTCATCGAGAGGGAATTCTTCAAGGAAGGTTCTGGATCGCAACCCTCACAGCATCTAGTCGTCTCCTTGGTGCCTACGAGTATCGAGTAAAAAATAAACTTTATTTATCATGTTAATTTTTTTACTATACACTTATGTATATCATATTTAACACGGTGTTTTCGATCTTCAACCTTCGAAGGTTATTTTAGATGCATCGAGAGCAGCATACAGGGCTCAAATGTCGGTATGTTAGCGAAGTGGGGTCTGATCCCGCCTCACACACAGGACGTCATTTGGTAGGATAAAATAATTTCTTATATATGTTTTTCCATTTTAATTTCTTTTAATCGCTGGTAGGTTGTACATATTTTACTGTTACTGTTTGTTTAACGCGAAATTCATGCCGAGGTGGATATGCAAACACATGATTTACAGCTGGCTCGGACATGCTGAATGCAGAAAATGAGAAAAAATTATAAGGATTGCATATCAACAAGAAAGAAAAACACGAAAAAACCAAGTTGGATGAGAGCAACCGTGTGAGATGGATTTCTTAGGTATAGGGAGAGTGATTAGGCGAAGGTAAATGTACAATTTTTTTTTTAAATATCAAATATATTTACTCAATAAGTAATATATCAAATTTTGAATGTACATGCAGAGTTAGAAAGAAACAATACAAATCGAAATAAAAATCCAGTCACGAATCGAGGAAGATCGAAGTCATTTCAGCAGTATCGGCAAGAGTTAGTATATTTTAAAATGCGACTACTAAAAAATTAATATGCTATATAATCTTGAATGTGTAATAATGGTATGTAATAATCAAATTCATGATGCAGAGGGAATGGGTACGGTTTCATATATTGACGTATTCACTCGTACGCATGTCATCGAGCATGTCGATGCAGATGGGAACATCACATATACATGGCATGATGAAAAATCTTGGAAGAGTCATGTAAGATTTCATTTTATGTAGAAGTAGTTGTAGTCATTGTTAAATTATAATAAAATAAGATATCATGATATTAATTTTATTTACATTCTTATTTGGTCTTGCTGGAGAAGTTTATGGAGTAGCGCTAGAAGTGTCTAGCTGAGACTGGACATGAGCAGCTCACGATTGACGAGGAGGACATTATATTCCAGTTAGTGATGGATCCAGTGACGCGAAACAGACGTTATGGCTTCGGAAATCAAGTGGTAAACGATTTTTCCCTTAATTTAATTCGTAGTTCAGAAATAAAATAAATTTTACAAGTTATAGGTTATTAATATAACCGCATATGATTAAAAGATTTTTAAATAATTGTTACAGGCTAGTAGTCAGCAGGGACGGGGTCGGCAGGCTAGAGAAACTACAGACGCTGCAGAGACTGAGCAGCTGAGAGCTAGAATGGCGGAGCTTGAGGACCAAAATTGCTACCAAGCCATTGAGAGGGCTCAGCTTCTAGATCAGCGATTGGCTGAGTCTGAGCAGCAGTACGACCGCTTCCCCTCTTCAGCAGGTTATGCAGAAGATGATCAGTAATGGATTGTAAGGTATGTTTTTTTTGGGAATGTACATATGATTGTGGGTTGCTTTGACTATGGGGTGATATGACTACGATTTGATATTTTGTATGTATTATGACGGTAGACTTGTTGTGGTAGTGTTGATGTGGTAGACTTGATGTATTGTATATTATTGTGATGGTAGACTTGATGTATTCTGTATGTATTTATGTTGTTTTTGATGATTTTTTGTTTGATGTTTTGTGTTTTTGATGATTTTTTGTGCGCTGGGAATATAAATTGTTGGTTTGAGAAGATGGTTTGAAATGATGGTGTGTTGGAAGACTAAATAGCTGCTGGGATACAAAAAAAAGTGCAGGTCTTTCGACGGCTTAGAGGTATACGAATCCATAATGGTTCTGATGGCTTACAACGGTGTATTGGCATAGAGTATGTAACGATTTCCTATGGCTATCGACGGCAGTTGGAAACCGTCAGAATTCGATACCAACGGTTTTAAGCCATCGTAAATACCAATGACGGGATGTGTCGATAGTCATCGGAAACTATGTTCCTTAACGCCCTTAAAAGCTATGACTACGGACGGCTTCCGATGGCCACCGATGGTTTTTAGCCATCGGAAATAGCATGTTTTCTTGTAATGTAAGTAGATATAAAATACATAATTTCATAGGTAACAGATATGTAAAAAAATGACGAGAACTTTAAAACATATATGAATATATGACATAGTCAAATAACATGCATAATATATGTATTTAACCAACAATTATATTAGGCTAATTAACAACTTAATTATCTTCTTCCTAAATAATCCCTGTAACATGCGTATTTGTAAACCCACCAATGTCATGCAGTAATTTATGATGAAACGTTGTTTTTCCCTACGAAATCGAATATCGTTTTCATCAACGTGTTACTTTTTCCCGAAGCTCGATCTATAGCAATGGAATCCCCAAACCTCAAGGATTTATCGAAATGCAACTTAAATGACATAGCCATTAAAAATGTGATAACCTATGCCAGCTTTTGTAACAGCCTGCAAATTTCATGATAATACATTTAAATATTTTTGTTTAAATATAATATCGTTAACCGATTAATTGAGTGTAGGTCTAAAAAGTCACTTTTTGCATATGGATGAATTTGGACTTGAGACCACTTCCATTTAGTTCAAAATGTTGTTTATGACTTTTGAAACTATAAACATCAATATATTTTGAGTTAGGGAAATTTGGCAGTTTGGGTGGGACTTGGGTTAACAAACCTAGCCTGCCTTAAAACCCCACAACCTCCTTCTCCTCTTTAGTCGTTTTTACTTCAACAAAATAGAAAATGAGGGAGAGAAATGGAATTTGAATTCCCTAAACCCAGATGAATCCTAGGAGCTCCAATTCTTGAGGAAATCAAGTATAAAGACTTGGGTAAGAATCTCCATCTTGTTCTCTCTTCAATTTCTGAGATTTTCCTAAACCTATCTCTTCGGAAATTCATTCATATGTGTTTAGATTGAAAATTAGCAAGCTATATTGAAAGAAAGGTTGCTCTAGCTTGTTATTGGATCAATTCCTTGCCTCTAACAAAAAAAGGTGAGTTCTTGGAAAACTTACATCTATGCCTCAAGTTTTATGTTTATCTAGTGTGCCTTTGGCACGTGTATGTTGTGTGCGTTGAGTTATCTGGATTGTTTTGTGTGAACAATCCACTTTGCAAATTTTGAATTTAATTATACATAAATCCCAATATAAATCTTTAAGTAGGTTTTATTCATATGATATTGGTGTTTTAGCGAGTCAAGGAAGCCTCATAGACATCTAGAAAACGTCATAAGCCTTCACCCCTAGTCTACGCACATCTGAAATTCCTTGAGTACACGACCTAGGCAAATCAGTGCCCAATCCTCAATTCATACATCTTAATATTTCCATTCAGAAGTTTGACCTACTACTGATACATACAAAGTTGTGTATATGTGATTCAAATGGCTGAATGGGTAATTCAGACGTCTAAAAACAGATTCATACGGTTGAATTATTTTATTTAGACGTATGAAACTCAGAGAAGAAACATGGTTTATATGGATTCAATTCAGATGTCTAAAAAATAATTTCAAATAGCTGAATTGATGAGAAATGTACATCTTGCCATTTCTTTGCGATGTTTTGAGTTTTATTGATCCAGCTTACTTCGCATTGATTTCTATCATTGTTTTCAAGTCGATAACTTTTTTTTGGACTTTCGATTTCTTCGTGATAAATGAACTTATAATCGATAGTCATGAGATTTAATTTACGTGATTAAAACGTGAATTCTTAGTTCGATCATTATTTCGATCACTATTATATGGGATTTGCCACTTCAAAACTGTATAAAAGTTTTTATATTATTAGTAGATAACAAACCGTTTACTAAATGATTTCTCTTTCTACTTTATTATAGGTAGTTATTTTCCCAATTATTTTCTAATCTACTAATATATTTTTTGATAAAACTTTTTCTCGTTCGTATGAGAAATATAATTAAATGCCTTAATAAAAGCAAGGACTATGAACCCTTGAATTTGTTTCGATGGATAATTCTTGGACTTGTTCGATTGAAAACCGTGGCAATGATCATTTCGTATTTCTAGTGGAATATATAACCTGTTCGTAAATATTCAAGTAAAGCAAGTGGTTATGGGACATGTAGCTCAACTCTTATATTTACTAGCTTGGCGTAGTTTACGCTATAATTGATCAATTTTGACCACTCAGAATCTTCGGATCATTTTATCTTAGGAACTTCGGTTCTGGTGGATCTTCGGATCACTCCGACCTTCAGGTCATTTCGATGATCTTCGGATCATATTGAGGAACTTCAATTCATCCTAAGAGTCTTCGGATTATTTTAGGAACTTCAATTCATTTGATTATATCGATGATCTCCAGCTCATTTTAACGGGGGAGCAAACCGTGGTCTTTAGACCATCTAAGGAGATTTAGTTATATTTTATAGGATAGCTATCTTGAGATCACGTCTCACCTTCGGTACATGTGTTGATGAGTCTTTGGCCTCCCGGCTTGATTTAGGCCTTCCCTTCTTAGGGATATTCTAGATTTCTTATTTATCGATTTCTAGACTATGAGTTCTGTTGATACTAAGCTATCAATCTGAGTTTTACTAATACTGTGTTATCAATCTTAGTTTCATTGATACTGAGATATCCTTATATAGCATTGAGATTTCTTTGGTGTATTATATGTACATTTTGAACCTTTACATTTTACATGTGAGCATTGTTATGATTACCTATTTGTCATTTTCTGTTTATATCTTTATATCTATCTCAATTTATTATGATGAGTACAACTAGAATGATTCATTTATTGTTTATTTTCTTATAAATAATACTTAGATCAGTACGAGGTATTACTGGTACTCCTCCTTGACTATAGCATGGACTAGCTTCTCCTTTAGCTAATGAAATATATTTAGTAGTTTTACCTTTCTTGTACTTGGGATAGAGACTCATATGTGTATGTATTCTTCTTCGTTGTTCATGTATCTATTATTTGATGATGTAGTGGATCCTGCATGACTCCTTATATTATATCCACTTCTTTTGTATTATATTCATATCTTTTTCCACCTTAGTAATGTGAATATCGGTGTCTGACTCTGATTATATTGTTATGTATTTTATATTGATTCCGAATTATATACAGCCACTGTGTAGTGGATTTGAACTTGAATTAGATGTGCTAGATTTCCTCATGAGATTTAAAAGTAAGACCACATTATCCAATATGTTTAAAACTCGTTCAAAGCTATTATACAGATGGTCTCTCTTCAACAATCTTATTATTTGCGTTAGTTAAAATCATTTCTTGTGATGACCTTGGCAACACGAGTATAGAGGTAGAGCATTACAGCTTGGTATCAGAGCCAAGTTCAAAACAATATCAGATATTATGGCGAGGATCATTGTCCTAAGTCTCTCTTAGAAAATAGTGTTTAGGATTTAAATCGAGTCTTAGCACCCGTCATATCCTATTTTATATTATGATTCCATGTTTATTGAACCAAAATTATTTGATAATGACATTTTTCTTTCTTGCTTTCTAGAACAGAAATTCTTAAGCGTATCGGCACGAACGTTGGTCCATCTAGTGGCCCTCATACAAGAGAAGTGGTTATGACAACCCAACAACTTCTAGATTTAGTGGCTAATGCCCAAGCAGCCGGAATCCCTTCTGTGTCTATGCATCCCAAATGTTGATTTGTTAGTTTTTGTGGCGATTTCGCTAAGCTTGGTGGAAAAGCTTTCCGAGGTTCCGAAGGCGTCAATGAGGTTCTAGCTTGGAGCCGATCATGCAAACGCATCTTTACCTGCATGAATCTTGTAGACTTGCATCGATTCCAAGTGGCTTATAGTATGCTCTAAGCTCAAGCTCTCAATTAGTATGCGCTCATGAATTCTGGAATACAAGAAGCCGATCTAACCATCCGAGAAAGATTTAAATCTATGTTCGTACCCCATGGTGAGAAAGTAATGTTAGCCCGACATTTATCTACCTTGTTGAAGGAAAATCTTCAGTGGCAAAGTATGTCACTTCTTTCGATTCTCTCTCAAAATATAGGCTTGAGTATATTAGGAAAAAGAACCATAAATTCGTGTATGGACTCAATAAGAATCTTAAGAAGATCTTACTTCTTAAATTAGTCGAGCCTTTCGATGAACTTGTAGATATCACCCTTTGTCTTGAGGAAGCCGATAAAGATAGCGATGGTGGAGCTGTAGATGTTAAGAAGAGAAGAAACCAAGCAATGACTTCGACGGAAGAAATTTCTACCCCAAGTCAACGGTCATGCTTCAATTATGGTGCTAGAGACCACTTTGTTAATGATTGTTCAAAATCTGTCTTTTGTCGCTATTGCAAAAGTTTGAACCATCATATTTTGGCATGCCTTGAACTCCAAAATAAAAGAAGGAGGTGATCCTTCTCGACTAAGGTACATTTCCCTCTATCATTAGTGCTTTTGTCATTTTTCGTAATTATCCTTTTTTAGATTTCTTTGATCTATGTCAAGAGGGTTTATCGACACTTTGTCCTTAAATGTCATAAGTTATGATTTTACATAATTACCTTGAGTTTTCGTTACCCATTTATTTTGCTATCGAGACATATATAGCTTTCTTTGGGTAATGATTGACTGTTCTCTATTGCTTTGGGGTACTACTTGTTTCAAACATTTTTTTTTATTGGATAAGGAATTTAATTAAACATCTTGGTAAAATCGGGTGGGTCAACACACTTGTGTTTACTTCATTAGTTAATTTCTTGACTTAGTCAGTTGAGATTTGATTTGATTTCATTTTTTTTTATGAAATCTCAGGGTCATGTACGATTATTTGGCTGTCTCATGTGTTGTGTATCTTTATATACATTCTTTAGATTTCTCGTGTATCGTATATCTTTATATACACCCTTGTTAATCATTATTGTTTGAGCTCATATGTTGTGTATCTTTATATACATCCTTGAGAGATCTCGTGTGTTGTGTAACTTTACATTCGTCCTCGTTGATCGTATCTGGTTGTCTCATGTGTTGTGTATCTTTATATACATCCTTGACAGATCTCGTGTGTTGTATATCTTTATACACATCCTCGTTGATCATCATTGGTTGTCTCATGTGTTATGTATCTTTATATGCATCCTTGAGAGATCTCGTGTGTTTTATATCTTTATATGCATCCACATTGATCATTCCGTTTGAACTCATGTGTTGTGTATCTTTATATGCATCCTTGAGAGATCTCGTGTGTGGTATATCTTTATATATGTCTTCGTTGATCATCTTCATTTGATCTCATGTGTTATATATCTTTATATACATCGATGCATTGTATTTGCGGTGTGAAGCCAATACGTCGGCAAGATGAAACACTTAGCAAGGTGTGAAGCCACCTCACCTTAGACGAAAGGCTTAGTTAGATTCCTTTATGGTGTTGGACCACCTTATCGAGTGACATAAAGCTCTGTGTGATGATTTGCAATCTCGTGGTGAACAAGATTGCTTATCCCTCCACTAAGTTAAAAATTTATCAACTTGGTGATTTTTGTGTTTGAGTCGGCCATTTATTTCTTTTGGCCATTTTTGGGTTTCCTGGAGGTCCAAACCCCTTTTTTAGGATTGACCATTTATGGACTACACAGGTGCTCCCATTAGCTATTATGACACATATTTCTTACGTGTTCATCTATGGACCTATGTGCTCATTCGTGATTCTAAGTGCATTTTGCAAGTTGTTCATAAATTCTTGAGTTAAGTCGGCGGTTATGGGACATTTGGCTAAACTCACCTATTTACTAGATTAATGTAATTACGATTTCCTTGTTGATCATTTATGATCACTTTACTATTTATGAAATTTGTACGCTCTCCTTTGTTATTGTTCGAGCATCTTTCCATTTTATATTCTTCTAGATCTCTTTGTGTTATTCCTGGGATTTGAGTGGTTCGAGTTTTCATTTGAAATTTTATCTCGAATCTTCTTTCCAAAACTAATAAGCTATATATTTCTAATCTATCTTAGTCTCTTGTTTTCGGATTTCGATTATAGATTTCTGGGCTTTCATAATTTGGGGTTAACAAATATTCCAATTTATTTTGTTAAGTTTAATAAACTAGAGATTTTCAAGGTCATAACCCGACTGGTTTGACCTCATCCTTGTTGATGATGTCCTTGTGGAGTTGGGAACCAAGGTTTTCAAGTTTTATGATATTCTTACAACTTCCACCATTTATCATGATCACATGATTTAGAAATTGTTTTTGAATAGAGGATGTGCTAGTATTTCAAATTTGAGCCATAGGTATTAATTGGTAGTATAAAGTTCCAATTTATTTATTTGTGGAATATTAGAGAACTTGCTAATATTTCCAATCTATGGTATATAACCCGTATTTTATTTCATGATCTTGTTTCCCCAACGGGGTCGATTATTTCTGTGAATAGGATATATATGATACGTCATATATACATCCTTTTCAATATAAGCAAATTTTGTAAGATAGAATACTTTTAAGAAATCTTTAAGGGATAAAATTTTCTAGCTAAAATGTGATATGGAATGTTGGATAATTTTGGATAGTCGATATTTCCAAGTTGGAATTTGAATTTTTAATTTGTTTGAGTTGGGAACATAAGAGAATAGGTTTATAATTTTTAAACTTACTGAATGTTAAATGATTTTTTTTATTAAAACGAGCTTGTCGTGTAGCGGTAGCTCGTGATTTTGAGAAATGAACTTCAATTGAGTGTATATGATCCAATACAAGCCGGAATCCTTTAAAACAAGAATTATCCGGATCTACTGGATTATAGTTTTCTAGCGAAAGAAAAATATCTGAATTTCATCTTGTAAATTTTGAGATATGTCTAAAACAAATTTTTCGAAAAATCGCGATGCGGTAGTTTCCGATTTAAATTTTAAATAGTTGTTTAAATTGATGTTTGTAATATTTAAAATTATGTAAGGAAAATTCTAATTTGTCAAAAACACTTATGAGAAGAATAACTTGATTGTTTATATATTTTCTTGATTTTTTTTATTTGATCACGTTACATAAATAAACATAAGTTATATAGCGATTTATTGCTCAAAGTTAAATTTATAAGATTATTCATAAGTGAATTTTAGTATAAGAATGATATACTAAATATGTAAACGAAAGTGAATTTCTTGAGTTGATCTACTTTCATATAGATTTTTGTTGGTGGTTGGTCGTTACTTTTTGATTTTTTCCTTAAGTAATTGTGGGGACGCAATTTCTTTAAGGGGGGAAGTCTGTAACAACCCACATATTTAATGATAATATAATTAAATATTTTGTTTAAACATAACATTGTTAATCGATTAATCGAGTGTAGGTCCAAAAAGTCACTTTGTGCATACAGATGAATTTGGACCCGAGACCACTTCCATTGAGTTAAAAATGCCGTTTATGACTTTTAAAACTATAAACATGGTATATTTTAAGTTAGGAAAATTTGTCACTTGGGTGGGACTTGGGTTAGCAAACCTATCCCACCTTATAACCCCACAACCTCCTTCTCCTCTTCATTCATTCTTACTTCAACAAAAATAGAAAATGCAAGAGGGAAAGGGAAGTTAGGATTCCCTAAGTCTATCTTAATCCTAGGAGCTACAATTCTTGTGGAAATCAAGTGCAGAAACTTGGGTAAAGTTCTCCATCTTGTTCTCTCTTCAATTTCTGAGATTTTGCTAGACCTAACTCTTAGGAAATTCATTTATATGTGTTTAGATTGAAGATTAGCAAGCTATATTGGAAGAGGGGTTGCTCTAGCTTGTTATTCGATCAATTCCATGCTTTTAACAAACAAATGTGAGTTCTTGGAGAACTTACATTTATGAGTCAATCTTTATGATTTTCTAGTGTGCCTTTGGCACGTGTATGTTGTATGAGTTCAGTTATTCGAATTGTTTTGTGTGAACATTCCATTTTGTGAGTTTTAAATTTGTTATATATGAACCCTTGTACAAATCTTTAAGTAGGTTTGATTTATATGATATTAGTGTTTCAACGAGTATAGGAAGCTTCATAGACACCTAAAAAACGTCATAAGCCATCATCCTTAGTCCGTGCTTGTCCGAAATTCCTTAAGTATTGCGACCTAGTAGAACCAGTTCCCAGGCCTCAACTCAGACGTCTGAATATTTCCATTTAGAGGTTTGACCTGCAACTAATATGTATGAAAATTGTGTATCTATGATTAAGATGGCTAAATGGGTTATTCAGACGTTTGAACACAGATTCAGACTGTTTAATGACTCTATTGAGAAGTTTGAAACTCATAGCAGAAACATAGTTTCTGTGAATTCAATTCAGAAGTCTGAAATATAATTTTAGATGGCTAAACTGATGAGAAATGTACATCTTGCCTTTTCTTTGTGTTGTTTTGAGTTTTAACAATCCAACTTACTCCGCATTGATTTCTATCATTGTTCTCAAGTCGATAACTCCTTTTTTAGACTTTTGATTTCTTCGTGATAAACGAACTTATAATCGGTAGTCATGAGATTTAATTTACGTTATTAAAACATGAATTGTTAGTTTAGTTGCTATTATATGGATTTGCCACTTCGAAACTATATAAAGGGTTATATATTATCAGTAGATACCAAATCTTTTATTAAACGGTTTCGGTTTCTACTTCATTATATGAAGTTATTTTCCCAATTGTTTTCTAATCTGTTTTGATAAACCTTTTTCTCCTTCGTACGAGAAATCTAATTAAATGCCTTAGTAAAAGCGAGGACTAGAACCCTTGTGTTTATCTCAAAAGTTAATTCTTGGACTCATTCAATTGAAAATCGTGGCAATGATCGTTTTGTATTTCTAGTGGAATATACAACCTATTCGAAAATATTCGAGTAGAGCAAGTGGTTATGGGACATGTAGTTCGACTCTTATATTTACTAGCTTGGCATATTTCACACTATACTCGATCAATTTTGATCATTGAGGATTTTCGTATCATTTTATCTTAGGAACTTCGGTTCCAGTGGATCTTCGAATCACTCTAACTTTCGGGTCATTTTGATGATCTTCGGATCATATTGAGGAACTTCAGTTCATCCTGAGAGTGTTTAGACTACTTTAGGAACTTTGGTTCATTTGATTTTATCGATGATCTCCGGATCATCTTAGCGGGGTCGCGACCCGCGGTCTTTAGACCATCTAAGGAGCTTTGACTCAATATTATAGGCTACATGCCTTGAGATCGCGTCTCACCTTCGATACATGTATTTATGAGTCTTCAGACTCCCGCCTTAACTTAGGCCTTCCCTTCTTAGGGATCTTCTGGAATTCTGATTTATCGATTTCCAAAATCTTAGTTCTGTTAATGCAAAGCCATCAATCTAGGTTTTATTAATACTGTATTACCAATCTTAGTTTCATTGATATTGAGATATCCTTATATAGCATTGGAATTTCTTCGACATGTTATATAGACATTTCGACCTTCACATTTTATATGTGAGGATTGTTATGATCACCTATTTGTCATTTTCTGTTTATATCTCTATTTCTATCTCAGTTTAATATGATGAGTACAATTAGACCAATCCGTTTATTGAATATTTTCTTATAAATAATACTCGGGTTAGACCGAGGTACTCCTTCTTGACTATAGCACGTAGCAACTTCTCCTTTTTGTTAATGGAA
The DNA here is from genome assembly GCA_030737875.1 of Allium sativum. Taxonomy (NCBI): domain Eukaryota; kingdom Viridiplantae; phylum Streptophyta; class Magnoliopsida; order Asparagales; family Amaryllidaceae; genus Allium; species Allium sativum. The sequence goes on from CM060926.1 coordinate 406,983,315, forward strand.
TTTTTTTATTAGTTTTATCTTTCTTGTATTTGAGATAGAGACTCACATGTGTACATATTCTTTTGTGTTGTACATGTATCTATTATTTGGTGATATGGTGGATCTTGCACGACCGCTTATATTATGTCCACTCCTTTTGTATTATATTCATTTCTATTTCCGCCTTGGTGATGTTAATATTTGTATCTGACTCTGATTATATAGTTATGTATTTTACATTGATTCCGAATTATATACAGCCACTGTGTAGTGGATTTGAATTTGAATTAGATGTGTCGGGTTTCCTCATGAGATTTAAAAAGTACGACCACATTATCCATTATGTTTAACACTCGTTCAAAGCTATTATACAGATGGTCGCCCTTCAACAACCTTATTCTTCGGGTTAGATTACATTGTTGCTTCTGATTACCTTAGCTAACGCGAGTATAGAGGTGGGGCGTTACAGCTATGGAACATGGGGTTATCAATCCTGGCTCCATCAACTAAAAGGACAAAGCTGTTAATCACAGGCATTACAATGGTTTATTTTCCCTAATCGGTACGATGCACACTCATCGTCCCGCCGGAACGCACTCGTACCTACCTCGTTTGGACCTCTTACTATCTAATGTAGAAAAACGTGTCCTTGCCTCTACCTAGTGTGGTACCTCCAAATATGATAATTGGGATACTACTTGATACATGTCCCCAACCAAATATTGAATTGACACAAGTCACCCCTTATTTTCCCTAATCAGCCACACGCTGTTGGAACAGACTCCACTATCTTAGCCTTTTATTTTATCTCTAATTTAACTTAACACAATTTAACTTATTTAATAAGCCCAATATAACCTTATGTTATGTTCCTAGATTGTATTGAACATTCCTAATTAATGTTTATCTTTTATACAAGCCAAACCCATGTTACTTAGCATCCAACTAAGTTAATCATATTCCAGTTTATGTATTTGCATGTTCTCCAATTACATATTAAGTTTTATCCCCAAATTACAGACTAATATTGACTATAATATTTAATCAGTTCTAACATGCCTAATTATCCATTTTAATTCAATTCCAATATTGTTCTACTTTTAATGCAAAATAACGATAAAGGCATAGGCTCTCTTTATGCCTAGGTTCAGTGCTAAAATAAAATGAGAAATAGTCTAGGTTACTCGCAAGGCCTAAACTAAAAAATAAACAAAACAAATAAAATAAGGCATAACCTAAACTATAAATAAAACCACAACAAAGAAGGGGATAGAATAAGGCGAATTAATTATGAACAATAAATAACTGGAAATAAATAGGCATAAACAGTAGATAAATTACAGAAATTTTACAGAAAGGCTGAACACATAAATACTATAATAACTGTATACTTTAAACAAGCAAATTAAAACTATTTATCTATCTAAATTTTCCTAAATAATTTACTAATCTAGAAATCACATAAAAACTCACTAATCTGATGAAGAGAGCTCCCCCTTGGCCTTTCTTATTCCAGCAGAACCTCCGCCTCCAGAAGTATTTATAAAAATAAATATTAAAGGTATAGAAGTTCTTTATCTCCATAAAAATTTAATTATTTAGCCCTACTTAATTTTGACACTATGTCATAGATGGCCTATTGCAACAAAATTACAAAATGTTGCTAGATACAATGTAACGATAGCTATGCTGATTTTTGTCTATTACGACATTCACTTCAAGGTGTTAGCATAGATATTAGCAAAATGTTGCAGTAGCTATAAATATATTCAAATTAAAAAAATATCACTCAACGATCCACAACATCATTTAAAATAAAATCTCAAACATCAATCCACATTTCAACTATTTCTATTTTCCACTTTATTTTCATTTACCCGCTTTCATTTTCATTTCGTTCTTACCCCCAAATTTCCAAAATCATTCGGATACCTAATTTTCATTCACCTCCAAATTTTTCAAAAATGGCAGAGGGATAGGCTCGATTACTTTATCAATTGTATACCATGTTTCCAAATTTGCACCGTTTGCAAATTTTGATCATTATATTTCAGGTATAATGGCGGTGCTCATACTTTAAATCAACTAGAAAGTTTCCCAATCTTCCGATCTTCAGAAGTTTTTCCTTGATATTATTAGAAGCGATATTGAAGGAAATTCTCCTGCACCACCAATCAATCCCAACACAGATGTGGAAACAAAGAGAATTATTTCTGCTTCGAACCCAGATGCTAAAGATGCTGCAGATCTTTTTAGGTAATTCAAATTGCTTGTTAAATCAATCATATTAGGCACTTTTGCAACTCATTTATGATGCTAATAAACTATATGTCCGTTTATACAAGCGATATTATATGTAGCAAGAATAATATGATTATGATTGTCATCATTAACTAAACAGTTCTCAGAAAATCTCAGTAGTGATAAGGGATTTTGGGAAATTTTGGTAAAACTAGAATGGAGTACCATTATATAATTATTACACAGTCCTACAACATTCCACAGTTTCATCAGAGCTAACTTTCAATGTAGGTTTATTAATTTATATTATCATATCATAATACACATAGCTGATTTATTGCATCTTGTTCTCGTTGCTACTGGTGATTGGCTCAGGTCAGTTTCTTTGCAATCGAAGATCGATAAACCGATGATTATTGAGTTGTGGTTTCCGCCATGGAAGAGTTGGTTCGAATGGCCCAACTCAGCGAATCTCTTTGGTTCAGTCAAGGCAGCGGTGGAAGAAAAGTATTGAATGAGAGGAGTATATCCAAAATTTTCCAAGAGGAATTGGACAAAGGCCATTTGGACTGAAGTAAGAAACTTCTTGGGAGACTGCCATTGTGATTATGAACCATATCAATCTTGTTGAGATTCTCATGTAAGTGGTATGACATCTGAATTTTAAAACGGGGCATCTTCGTTAAGTACATATGTGCATGTAGTTAGTCTTGATATATTTGTGTAGAATCAGTGGTCTACAATATTTTTGGCATAGTTTCAACTGGTGTCACTGGTAAATATAACAGAGCATTACAAGTGGTATATATTTATATATAAAGTTACAAAAAATTTCAAAATGGATGCAACAATTGGTATTTACATGGCGCTATTACCAAAACTGACAGGCATCTGCGGAGTTTCAAGTTCCATCGCCACTTGTTCCAATGGTAGAGACCTTGTTTGTGAGATACTGCAAGCAACACAATGATGGGAAATTGGGCAGCGGTTGATGTGTCGTTCGATAGCCTTCATCCTAGCCCGGTCTTGAGATGCCGAAGAAGGCAATCTGGCTGCCTGATTCAAGAAATGCTCAATGGTTATTCTAAGGTACCCTCATTTTCAAGCAAAAGTAGCCAATAATAATTGTTTTTCACATTTCTTTGTCAGCATATTTATATGTACCATGAATAATTGCCATTGCAACGTTGAAGGGTCTTCCTTCATTGTCTTAACTGGACTGAGAATATTGTGGAAGTAAACCTACTGATGGCAACTAATAGAAAATTACTTTCATAACACCACATAACATGTAAATTACTGAATTATTTGTATGTGGACATATAAATAGGCAACATGGGTAGAACATGTTGAAGTGGATGATAGGTCGGTACACAACATGTACAAGCCACTGGTGAACTCAGGCTTAGCATTAGGTGCCACAAGATGGATCCCTCGCAAAAATGATATTTTCATTAATTTTCACTTAAAGAGAAAATGCCTAATTCTCTTATAAATTTAGTAAAATTTGCTTCGTTTAAAGGTTTGGTTAATATATCGGATATTTATTTTTTTGTTCCCATGAATTCTAATGAAATTTTCTCTTTACTTACATTATCTCTTAGGAAATGATGCCTTATATCAATATGTTTAGTTCTCGAATGATATGTTGGATTTTTAGATATATTTATAGAGCTTGTATTATCACAGTATAATGGAGATTTACTTATATTTAATCCAACCATTAAGAGTTTGTTGCATATATATTACTTCTGAACAAGCCAAAGCAGTAGATATATATTCTACTCCAGTTATTGACAAAGATACTGTATTTTGCTTTTTATTAAACCAGGAGACTAGTGAATTGTAACAACCCGTATTTTTGGAACCAATTTAAAATTTATTTTTAATAGATTTTAATGGATTTTAAGAATTTAAAATGAATTATTTTGAGAATAAACGATTTGAAATTTATTTTAATGTAAGTTAGAATGTGTCAATTTAAAATTAAATTAAAACGAGCTTGAAATGGCGTAGTAGTTTGAAAATTTGACTATAAAATTTGAATGAATATATAAAAATTCAATATAAATCAGAATTTTGATAAAACAGAAAACGTTGAAATATTTTGAATTGTAATTTTCTAACAAATGTAAGAAACTGAGATTTCACTTTACCAATTGTAAGTTATGTCTAAATTAAAATTTAGAATAGTTGCTATGGAATTTATATATAGTTTAATATTATTTATAGCCCTTAAAAATAGCCTTTTTGCATACGGATGAATTGAGACTCGAAACCACTTCCATTGAGTTCAAAATGTCGTTTACAAGCTTGAAAACTGTAAATATCGATACCTTTAGAGTTAGGTGAAATTTTGTCTTTTTCTTTGTTCGTATGACCAAAATATCACTTTTTACATATGAATGAATTTGGACTCGAAACCACTTCCATTTAGTTTGAAACGTCATTTGCATATTCGAAAAGTATAAGCTTTGATATATTTCGGGTTCGTTAAAATTGGCACATGGGTTGGGTCTTGGTTTGGATAACCTAGCTCACCATATAACCCCCAAATCAGTCTCTTTCTTCCATTCACTTCAGCATGTAGCCAAACTAGAAAAGAAGAGGAAAGGAATGAGAAATTAAAATTCCTAAGCTAGGGTTCTTGATTCTAAGCCCAATTCTTGTGGAAATCAAGTGCAAATCCAGAAAGTAGCTTAAGAAAGCTCCTCTTCGTCTTCTCCATCTTATTTCCTCTTTGATTTCTAAGATTCCCTATGACTAACTCTTAGGAAACTCAATTATATGTGTTTAGGTTAGAGATTAACAAGCTATTTTGGAAGAGTGGTTGATTTAGCAAAGCTTTGAATCGATTCCTTGTCTCTAACAAGCAAAGGTGAGATCTTTGGGTACTCACTCTAGGTTACAAGCCATTAGTTTGTAAAAGTGTAATTTTGTAATCATTTGAGTTTGCATATGCTAGTGTATTGGGTAGTCTGGTGTAACTTAGTTGATTTCATGTATTCATGTTTCATTGAATTAGAAAATTATGGTTTGGAATGCTCATATAATCCATTTATATGCTATGAGTTGATTTGGTGATATTGTGAAGCTTCGTTGCCGCCCCGACAAAGTTCTAAGTCTTCAAAAGTCACTGGAATCGTATTTGATTGCTCTGGTTAGAAAATTTGCCCGTTTTGGAATTTATAATCAAAAATCATTGCAAATCTCTTGTATGAATGTTTGTGCACGTGAGTTTGGTGTTATGACCTACCCCCATTGAGTTTTAGAAGCCTCATTTGCATGTACATAACATCATAGGCCTTCAGGCTTGAGTTGATATCATTTAGAGCTTGTTACCCAGGCAAATTGTGCTTCGGTTCAGGATTCAGACGTCTGAATATTTTGGGTAAGACGTCTGACCTACTTCAAATAATTATCAAACAAACAGAGCTATTGAGATGTTTGAAATTTTTAACTCAGATGTCTGAATTTTAATTCATACGTCTGACCAAAAAAATTCAGACGCTAAACTGGCTCCAAAATGAACTAAATCCTTGCTGTTTCAGGAAAATGCAAATTCAGACGTCTGAATTTATAATTCAGACGTCTGAATTCCATTTTTGGACTGTTGACCAACGGACACCACGGTCAATAGTTTAGGTCCATCCATGCCCTTTTCCCGCCGAGTTTCGGCCCATTTCGACTTCGTTTGTGACTTGTCAGTTTCACTAATTCGCAGATTTCAGTAATTGATTTTATTCGAAATCGTTTCAAATTATTTCAAGCGATTTAAAATGTGTTCAAATCAATTTTGCTTGGTTTGAAAAATAAAAATGTTTAGGTACGATTTGGCATGAAAACGTATAAAATGAATTATGGATATGTTATGACTTAAGTATTTAATTCGATGACCGAATTAAATCCTCAATTAAACTTTTATACATACGGCAACCAATGGTGAAGGCCAATGATTTAACCAAGGAAAAGAATTTGATTTGAAATTGAATTTTGAGTTCGTTGCGAATGGTATCTTAAATAATACTATTCTTGAACCAACCTGTGAAAGTGATAAATATTTTAAATGTGATTTAGAGAAGTTATCCAGTTTATTTAATTAAATTGGAATTGAATGGAATTTGAGTTAATAATAATCGAGATGAGCTTCTGTGAAGGAAGGGTTTACTATTTGTGGAATTTAAAAGACCTTGTCGTTATTCCACTTATAGTATTAGTCCGATACGGAAACTTTGATTATAAATTATTCCAATTTCCGTGAAGATTCCATATTAAATGGAAGAGTATTTTGGGTTCATTGTGAACTATGTTTTTACATGACATTTGTTCTTTAACCCAAGTGAAGACAAGATAAAAATAATTAAGTAATGATTTTAGAGATAGAAACTAAGCAGAGTTTTAATAAATCTTTAATTTGATTTGGTATGAATATATGGTAATTAAATTTACCAAAATACGAGAAGTGGTATTAACCAAACATACTTGGTTGTTGATATTGATTGTGGTTGATTGATTGTTTGGACTGTGCCTGACCAGTTTATGAGCAAAATATGCTTTTACAGTTAACATTGGGTTGGATAGAAATATTTGTATGCTAACACCTTATGAAACATTTCAGGATTTGACTATGATGTGTTTAGCGATGTTGTTTGCTTCATTTCAAATTTAATGAATGATTTTTCGAAATGTGATTTTCTTAAATAAAAAGAAGTATTCGAGATGGAGTATCACCAGTTTTACTCTGTGCGGTAGTTAAATCTATAATTAGATTTGAACGTGAAATGGTAATTAAGTTTACCTATAACATAGTGGGTGTTAGATATGGAGTACTACCAGTTTTACACCATGGGATGAATATGTTGGGATTGTGATTAATAAAATAAATGGTTACTTCGGTAAGGCTCGATAATCTCGACTAGTTCTTTAACCTTAATTTGGTTTAAGTTATGGAAATATAAAATAAAATCTTTTGAGAATGATATCCAAAGGAAGAACAAAGAATAAGTTTAAAAGAACTTATCTTTGATAAAATTAATGGGAACCTTTACCTAATGATGTGAATATTTGAATAAAAGAATATTCTAGATTGGAATAAGTTATGTGCTATCTTTGTGTATTTATCACTTGATTATAAAATGCGCAAGTTATTCGGAATGACCGGGTTTAACCCTTTCTGAATTGTTGTTACGACAATTAAAAGTCAAAGATATTGAATGCGGTGGTTGAAGACCGACGATCTTCACATCGAATGGATTACTACTAATGCCCTAGATTTGGATAGTTCCCATGAAGGAGTTATAGTGGTAGTTGTTCGGACATACTTGTTGATTATCTGGATATGCGAGGGCCTCTCATGTATTGGACATATGGGACGAGGAATAAGGTGCCTTCGGTTTCGTTCAGACCAAGAACGAATGGATGTTATGTCTGACATTGTATTCTTTTATGTTGTATTAGTTGATCTCTGCTAAATATATATCTGTTTGGTGGCGGAGAATTTATTCTCTTGCTTAACACCCTTCTTTGAGATGTACGAGCTTAGAGGTTATATATTGGAAGAAATCAGTGGTATGGTATGGATTGACAATGTGACATGCTGAGATGCATGGATCAAGGCTTTTGTTGAAAAGTAGAGCCTTAAGGTTGATGATCAAAGCATAGCTTTGAGTAGCGCAGCTTTTTGTAGCGTTAATTCACGAGCCTCACAGACCGGTATGACGATAAACTAATGGTTAGATCAGTATACTTTCGAGATGAGGATAGACGACAACTTTTAGGGTTGTCATGGATTCGGTCGACCGAGATATATGGGGTGTGTTCGCTCCACCGTAGCAGGCATAGGGCTTATACTCAATTCCCAGAAGGATAGAGTAAGCAATGTTTTTCCAATGCGTTGGACGCATGCCGCAGTGATACTTGTTTCCTGGATATAGTGCAGACGTGCGTTACGGTGTTTTCCAGAAGCCCTGGGCATAAGCCGTGGAGTATTTGCAATATGTGATCAATCTTTCGGATCAGTAGCCATCATGATCGAAATCCAACTTTCCAATACGAGCTTTGCGGTTTTAGTTGTATACCTATATGGCAACATAATAGGATAAGGTATTATGCCATCTAGGATTGATACATTTATATTCAAAGTTGATTTCTACACTATGCACTTATAGTGATAAAAGATAAATTTCGCGTATCAGGTATATTTGGCTATTATAAGCTAAAACTATATCCTCCGGCTTGCGCTGCATTGTGTGATGGGACCTGAACCTTATAATTGCTTCACTGTTCTTTTATTTAGCATTACGAGTTTGTTTCATGGTATTCTTGTGGAGTAAATCCATTCCGTGTCATACGACGTGATCCCATGATTTACCTAACATTAAAATAAAGTTTTATAACTGTCTTTAGTTTTCACACTAGTCCTATGACTGACCTGGAGTTTATTGTTTTTCGCCTAAACTCTGGGTTCCCATAATTTCCACACGAGCCGCTAGTAGTTTAGGTTGCATATATTCTATTTTACAGGATCCTGGATTATGGCTGGAGCTATGCTCTGGATTATTTTACAGTTTTCTGCTTATTATATTCATGTATTATATTTTTGTTTTTTATTTATTGTTCGTACTCTGATGTAAAATTGTTGTAATAAGAAATGAAATGTACTTTTGTTTTCTATTCTGATGTGTTGTATTCCCATTACAATTTGAGGATTTTTGACTTTTGCATCGGACTTGTGTGGTTTATGGTCGATTATAAGGGCGGTGATTTTCGGGTTGCTACAGGTGGTATCAGAGCTTTGGTTTACAAAGCTCGGGAATACAACGTATTAGAACGAGATGAAAGAATTCATCATAGATAGGATTAGTAATATCTTATAAGAATAACTCATTAGAGATAGGATTAGTAATATCCTGTAATGAGTGGCTCACTAGAGATGGGGTTAGCAATGCCTTAGAATGAGTTAGAAGAGCGTTATATATATAAAAGAAAAAAAAAATGTGTATATATATGAAAATGAACTTGAGTTTAAAATATTATATTTCAAATACAAAAAGGAACATGATTTGAAAATATATGGATTACTTGCCTGATTATTTTAATATGATTTTTAGTGTTTATTTTGACGTCGAAATTGGACTATCTAGTATAAGAAGATTTTGCATATACGTCTGATCCACGTATATACAAAGTCTCAAATATACTGGATTAATATAGAATCACATTCTAGTCGCTTGAGAATGATTTTATTGATGACCTAGGCATCATCGGTGTATATTTTCGAGTTTCGAAAGTGGGATAACTATATAATTCCAATTTAAACGTCGAAATATACTTAAATGAATTTACGTAAGTATTTGGAAATATTATGAGAGTTAAAATTTAATTAATATTAGTTAAATAGATTAAAAAAGATGAAATTCAAGTCAAGATATTTATTAAGTGGAAATTGATGTTAGACCTCTTGACAAAATCCTAAGATATTATATAGGAAATGAATGGCTATGGCTTATTTGAAACTGAACTCTGAATGACTCTAAAACAAGTAAGAAGGGCCCATCAGCAAGAAGAAAAGGAAAGGGAGTTGGACTTAGGAACATGCGTGGGTGTTCATTGTTATAAATGAAAAAAGGAAGTACATTATGCAGTTTTGTGTCCTGAGAAAAAGAAGAATAAGAAGAAAGAGATAAGTGAGGACATAGTTTGTTTTAAATGCAAGCGGACGGGACATTTTGTAGATAAGTGTTCAAAAGTTAGGAAAAAAATCCAGAAAACTAGGAAAAGAGAAGAAGTGCTTCCGATGTAAAGAAGTAGGGCATGTTGCTCGAAAATGTCCATTAAAGAGGATAAATAAGAAGTCGAAAGTAAAGGAGCTATCTACTTTGGAAATTATGCAGGATATGGGCACGATTCACTAAGAAGTTAAGTTCTAATGTGAAGAGCTAGGATTTTGGATGTATGTATGTACATGTGATGCTTGTATGGGTATATATGATATGATGCTTTTTGTTTTAAAAATATATCAGTATTGTATGATAGAACCAATGTAAGAACGAGTAATTGAACCGGGTTAAGTTTATTTTAACGATAATGTTAAATTGATTTTGAAATTAGTTGGAACAACATATATGTATATATTGAACAGGTCATGGCATGGAAGCAAAGAAGAGGAAAAAAATTGTACGCCCTACTAATAGGTACATGTTTACTATATTGATTGGGTTTAATGATTTTATGAGCCGATTGGAAAGCCACTTGGCTTTTTGATTTTCTATTGATATATGAGAGCCTATGGAGGCCATTTATAGTTGTACAGATCAACCCTTACAAAGGAAAAAATGGCGAATTTTTTCAAAAATTTAAGGCGTTAGCCAAATTTTGAGAAAATTAGAAAGTTCTTAGAAACTGAAAAGTTGAAGAACTTGAGTCAAGCGGAGGTTGAGTTGGTTAAGTAAATGACCTTCAGTTCCTTCTTCCTTTTCGGGGACGAAAATATTTTAAGTGGGGGAGATTGTAACAACCCGTATTTTTGGAACCAATTTAAAAAATATTTTTAATAGATTTAAATGGATTTTAAGTATTTAAAATGATTTATTTTGAGAATAAACGATTTGAAATTTATTTTAATCGAAGTTAGAACGTGCCAATTTAAAATTTAATTAAAATGAGCTTGAAATCGCGCGGTAGTTTGAAAATTCGACATAAACTTTGAATGAATATGTAGAATTCAATATAAATCAGAATTTGATAAAACAAGAAACATTGGAATATTTTGAGTTGTAATTTTCTAACGAACGTAAAAAATTGAGATTTCACTTTACAAATTGTAAGTTATGTCTAAGTTAAAAATTAAAATGGTCACTATGGAATTTATATATATTTTAATATTATGTATATAGCACTTAAAAATAGCCATTTTACATATGGATGAATTGGGACTCGAAACCACTTCCATTGTGTTCAAAATGCCGTTTGCATGTTCGAAAACTATAAACATTGAAACTTTTAGAGTTAGGTGAATTTTTTTCTTTTTCGTTCTTTGTATGACCAAAATATCACTTTTTACATATGAATGAATTTGGGCTCGAAACCACTTCCTTTGAGTTCGAAACGTCGTTTGCGTGTTCAAAAATTATAAGCTTCGATATATTGTGAGTTCGCGAAAATTGGCACTTGGGTTGGGTCTTGATTTGGCTAACCTGGCTCACCATAAAACTCCAAATCAGCCCCTTTCTTCCGTCCACTTCAACACTTAACCAAATAAGAAAAAATGGGGAAATGAATGGGAAATTAAAATTCCTAAGTTAGGGTTCTTGATTCCAAGCCCAACTATTGTGGAAATCAAGTGCAAATCCAAGGAGAAGCTTAAGTAAGCTCCTCTTCATCTTCTCTATCTTGTTTCCTCTTTGATTCTAAGATTTCCTATGATCTAACTCTTAGGAAACCCAATTATATGTGTTTAGGTTTGAGATTAGCAAGCTATTATGGAAGAGTGGTTGATTTAGCAAAGCTTTGAATCAATTCCTTTTTCTAACGAGCAAAGGTGAAATCTTTAGGAACTCACATCTAGGTTACTAGCCATTAGCTTGCAAAAGTGTAATTTATTATTCATTTGAGTTTGCATATGATAGTGTAACTTAGTCAATTTCATGTATTCATGTTTCATTGAATTAGAAAATTATGGCTTGGACTGCTCATATGATCCATTTATATGCTATGAGTTGATTTGGTGATATTGTGAAGCTCCATTGCCGCCTCGACAAAGTTCTAAGCCTTCACAAGTCACTTGAATCGTATTTGATTTCTTTGGTTAGAAAGTTTGCCCGTTCTGGAATTTATAATTAAAAATCATTGTAAATCTCTTGTATGAATGTTTGTGCATGTGAGTTTGGTGTTATGAGCTACCCCAATGAGTTTTAGAAGCCTCATTTGGATGTACATAACATTATAGACCTTCGGGCATGAGTTGATATCACTTAGAGCTTGTTATCTAGGCAAATTGTTCTTTGGTTCAGGATTCAGACGTTTGAATATTTTGGGTCAGACGTCTGACCTACTTCAAATAATTATGAAACACGCAGAGCAATTCAGATGTCTGAAATTTTTAACTCAAATGTTCGAATTTTAATTCAGACTCTTACCAAAAAATTCAGACATCTGAAATGGCTCCAAAATGAACCGAATCCAAGCTGTTTCAGGAAAATGCAAATTCAGACGTCTGAATTTTTAATTCGGGCGTCTGAATTCTATTTTTGGACTGTTGACTAGTAGAGACAATGGTCAATAGTTTAGGTCCATCCAAGTTTTTTCCTGGCCGAGTTTCAGCCCATTTCGACTTCGTTTGTGACTTGTCAATTTCACTAATTCGAGATTTCAACAATTGATTTTATTCGAAATCGTTTGATAAATCATTTCAAATTATTTTAAGCGATTTAAAATGTGTGCAAGCCAATTTTGCTTGGTTTGAAAAATAAAAATGGGTAAGTACGATTTTGAATGAAAACGTATAAAATGAATTATGGATATGTTATGACTTAAGTATTTAAAACGATAACCGAGTTAAATCCTCAATTAAACCATTTTACATACGGTAATGGATGGTGAAGGCCAATGATTTAACCAAGGGAAAATTTTGATTTGAAATTGGATTTTGAGTTCGTTGTGAATGGTAACTTAAATAATATTGTTCTTGAACCCACTTGTGACAGTAATAAATCTTTTAAATGAGATTTAGAGAATTTTTCTAGTTTATTCAATTAAAATGAAACTGAATGGAATTTGAGTTAATAATAATCAAGATGAGCTTCTGCGAAGGAAGGCCTTTACTGTTTATGGAATTTAAAAGGCCTTACCGTTATTCCACTTATAGTATTAGTCCGATACAGAAACTTATACGGACTATAAATTATTCAAATTTCTATGAAGATTCAATATTAAATGGAAGAGTATTTTGGGTTCATTGTGAATGATGTTTTTACATGACATTTGTTCTTTAACCCAAGTAAAGACAAGATAAAAATCATTAAGTGATGATTTTAGAGATTGAAACTAAGTAGAGTTTTAATAAATCTTTAATTAGATTTGGTAAGAATATATGGTAATTAAATTTACCAAAATACGAGAAGTGGTATAAACCAAATATACTTGGTTGTTGATATTGATTGTGATTGATTGATTGTTTGGATTGTGCTCGACTAGTTTCTGAGTAAAAAAGCAATGCTTTTACATTTAGCATTAGGTTGGGTAGAAATATTTGTATTCTAACACCTTGTGGAACACTTCACGATTTGACTATGAGGTATTTAGTGATGTTGTTTGTTTCATTTCAAATTTAATAAATGGTTTTTTGTAATATGATTTTCTTAAATGAAAAGAAGTATTCGAGATGGAGTATAACCAGTTTTACTCCGTGTAATAGTTAAATCTTTAATTATATCTGAATGTGAAATGGTAATTAAGTTTACTGATAACACAGTGGGTATTAGATATGGAGTACTACCAGTTTTGCTCCATGGGATGAATAGGTTAGGATTGTGATTAATAAAATAAATGGTTGCTTCGGTAGGGCTCGATAATCCAAACTACTTCTTAAACCTTAATTTGGTTTAAGTTATGGAAAGATAAAATAAAATCTTTGGAGAATGATATCCAAAGGAAGAACAAAGAATAAGGTAAAAGAACTTATCTTTGATAAAATTAATTGGAACCTTTCCCTAATGATGTGAATATTTGAATAAAAGAATATTCTAGATTGGAATGAGTTGTGTGCTATATTTGTGTATTTATCACTTGATTATAAGATGCGCAAGTTATTCGGAAAGATCGGGTTTAACCCATTCTGAATAACTATTACGACGATTAAAAGTCGAAGATATTAAAGGCGGTGGTTGAAGATCAACGATCTTCACATCGAATGGATTACTACCATTGCCCTGGATTTGCGTAGCTCCCATGAAAGGGTTATAGTGGTAGTTGTCTGGACATACTTGTGGATTATCCAGATATACGAGGGCCTCTCTACTGTATTGGACATATGGGACGAGGAATAAGGTGCCTCTGGTTTCGTTCAGACCCAGAACGGACTTACAAATGGATGTTATGTCTGACATTGTATTCCTTTATGCAGTATTCGTTGATCTCTGCTAAATATATATCTGTTTGGTGGAGGAAAATTTATTCTCTTGCTTAAAACTCTTCTTTGAGATGTACAAGCTTAGAGGTTATATATTGGTAGAAATCAATAGTATGGTGTGGATTGACAATGTTACATGCTGAGATGCATGGATCAAGGCTTTTGTTGAAAAGCAGAGCCTTGTGGTTGATGATCAAAGCACAGGTTTGAGAAGCGCAGCTTTGTGTAGCGTTAATTCACGAGCCTCGCACACCGGTATGATGTTAAACTGATGAGTAGATCAGTATACTTTCAAGATGAGGATAGACGACAACTTTTAGGGTTTTCATGGATTCGGTCGACCGGGATGTGCTGGGTGTGGTCGCTCCACCCTAGTAGGGATAGGTCTTATACCTGATTCCCAGAAGGATAGAGTAAGCGGTATTTTTCCAAACCTTAGACGTAAGCCGCGGTGATACTTGATTCTTGGATATAGTGCGGACGTGCATTATGGTGTTTTCCAAAAGCCCCGGACGTAAGCCGTGGTGTATTGCACTATGTGATCGATCTTTCAAATCAGTAGCCATCATGATGGAAATCCAACTTTCCAATACAAGCTTTGTGGTTTTAGTTGTATACCTATATGGCAACATAATAGGATGGGGTATTATGCCATCTAGGATTGATACATTTATATTCGAAGTTGATTTCTACACTATGCACTTATAGTAATAAAAGGTAAATTTCGCACATCAAGCATATTTGGCTATTATAAGGTAAAACTCTATCCTCCGGCTTGCGTTGCATTATGTGATGGGACCTGAGTCTTATAATAGCTTCATTGTTCTTTTATTTAGCATTGCGAGTTTGTTTCATGGTATTCATGTGGAGTAAATCCGTTCAGTGTCATACGACGTGATTTACCTAACTTTAAAATAAAGTTTAATAACCGTTTTAAGTTTCACACCAGTCCTATGAATGACCTGGAGTTTATTGTTTTTCACCTAAACTCTGAGTGCCCATAATTTCCACATGGGCAGCTAGTAGTTTAGGTTTCGCAGATATTCTGTTTTACAGGATCTTGCATTATGGCTGGAGCTATGCTCTAGATTATTTTACAGTCTTGCGCTTATTATATTCATGTATTATATTTCCGTTGTGTATTAATTATTCGTACTCTAATATTCTGTACTCTGATGTAAAATTGTTGTAATATGCAATGAAATGTTCTTTTGTGTTTTGTTCTGATGTGTTGTATCCCCATAACAATCCGAGGATTTCTGACTTTTGGATCAAACCTGTGTGGTTTATGGTCAATTCTAAGGATGGTGATTTTCAGATTGCTACATGAATGACCTAAGAAGTGATACGTTTCACTAGTGGTTTTACGATCCGATTTACATCCCACATAGTCAGCGTCACAGTTGGAAATTAAATCGAATGAATCATTTTTAGGTTAAAATAATATAAAATCTAATTTATGCTTTACATATCTTAGAATATGTTTTAAGACTTTTAAGTGAGTTTCTTTAGGTTAAGATTGATATCTTGCACAGAGACATGCATTATGCATTATATCTACTCTACAAGCGGTTATGTACAATAACGATCCTATCATTCCTCTATACAATTTTTGATCGACATCTTTTGATGTATCATCTGTACTTAGGGCTATATTAGTAGTTATAGGTGTAGGTCTTTCATTTGTTGTAGTTAAGTTATATGTATTAATTAAATCTCTAGAGTATTTTTCTTGATTAATAAATATTTCATTCTTTAGTCATCTTATTTGTCAGTCTAAGAATATTGTAAGTTCACCCATATGGCTCATCTCAAATTACCTTTTTTTTTAAAGTTAAGTGCAAATGTTATTAATCTCCAAAATGATTACTTACACATATCAGCATAAACAAGAATGTTATGACATATAACCATCCTTCTATATACTCTTCAAATTCACTAATACTCACTCCCAAACACAAGAAAGCATTACGTGACCAACTAATACTCACGACATTCCTTCAGATTTAACACTAGGCACAAGAACTACTCATGTGATGAATTTATCAAATAAAGGGCCAGGATTGCGCCTAGTGTGTCGTTTCTACGATAACACATTGTTTCCAGCAGGTAGTATGTCTTCAAGTGTGAACTCATGTCCCTCATCAATGTCATCTTCAACCCAAAATTAACCATTAAGTTTCTTTCCTTTGAATTTTGCTGAGGGATAGGCACTCATACATACAACATATGACAACATAGAAGAATCAATAGTTGGAAGAGGAATAATTAGATGGTCAGGAGGCTTTAAATTAGCATATAGGGAAGCAGATTTCTTTGCACTGGAAGAATTTGTGCCACTCAAGACCGAAGAAAAATTCAGACAAGAGGAAGTAGAATGCTTGGCACAGGAAGAAGCAGGAGAGCTTTGACTAAATGATGATGAACATGTCATAGTACGAAAAAGAGATGGACAAAAAGCAGCAAAAGTGACACTAGATAATAAACCAGAAAAGGATGTACTAGTACCAAAGCATGTGGATTTACCATTACAAGAATTTCCTGTAACCTTCCTTGAAGTTTCTAAAAGTTCTCTTGTATCATCAAGCAGATTACCAAATATGGTATCAATCTCATTCACAATTTTGTTGGTCTATGTTGATGGGCCTTTTTGGACTTCCCATCAAGGCATAGTAGTGTCGAAGATTCGCCTTCGAAGCCCTTGAAGTAAATCGATTAAAGAAGCCCATCATCCTATTCCACGATTATCCATCAGAAGCAGTCCCAAAGGAGTATGATGAGGCCCGGTCCAGTTAGCTATGAAGCGCTCGTCTAAGGGTCAGTCTAAAGAATAGTTCATCCCAGATTTTTTCCATTCAAATTGCCCACGACGGGTGGATCAAGCATCGAATCTGCACTGGATTTTTGGAAGAAAGACCGATTCTTCAGCAGATACTAATTCATTCAGTCGCAGCTATTTTGTTGGATCTGATGACACGTGTAGATAACGGCCAAGCATTGTACCATCTATAAATAACTGTGTTTCAATTCAGAAAATGGTATTGTAATCATTCTAGCAAATCAAAAAGAGAAATAATATATAAAGTGGAGGTAGGCACCATCTTCGCCGAACCACTATAAAAACTATATGTGTGATCTTTTTCAATTTTTTGTGCATTGTTTATTGTTATTAATCTTCATTTATTCTCTACAAATCTCTTTTCTTTGGGTGTTGAACCAGTTTTTGGTATCAACATTTTGGTGCTTTAACTGAGAACCTGACTTTCTCGGATCATTTCGGATTTTTTGCTCTACTTTTGGATCACCAAGTCCAAGACAAAAATCCTATTTTTTATTATTATTGCATTGATTTAGCAATGGCAGGGAAGACGACATGCAATACAGAAATAAATCCGCCGGTGGGTTCCTCTACGGGAGCAGCTGGTGGGTCGACCGCCCCCGAAACTGCTTCGGATCAGCCTGTATTACCCGCTGAAGGGGATTTGGCTCCATCCTCTTCCTTTGCAACTCGAGACGAATTCATGGCTATAGTAGATCAACTTAGGGAAACTACTGATGCCCTAAGGGTCCACTCTCAGGAGAATGCCGCTATGCGTGAAGACATGACTCGCATGGCAAGGCAATGGGAAGAATTCAGAAATCAAGCTCAGGAGCTCCGGGGCTATCGACTCCCTTCTCCGCCGCTGGATCGAGTATCAGGAAGCTCATCTTCATCGGAAGAAGACAGGGATCCATGCCGACCCCGACGTCCATTAGAGAGAATTGAAATTGCCCGACTACCGCAGACGGAAGAACATCAGAATCCGCCCGATGAACGTGCTCAAGGGCGTGCTGAACAGGTCGAGTTAGAAGTAGACGACCCTGTAGCCCCACACAACCGGGAGCCTTCCCCTCAAGTAAACCGAAACACTGTTCGAAGAAATCGGTCTCCTATACGCCCTCCCCGGAATCTTGTGAGGGACCAAGAAAACCAAGGGAGAAGAAATGCCCGGACGGTATTTCCTGATAGAAGGGGTAGAAGAAGTCCGTCGGTAGAAGAAGTCGACCCGGATACAGTGGTTCCACCAAACCTAGCTGCAATGGTATGACAAATTATGAACAATAGTTACGGGCATAGAAATGAGGATTGGGGAATCGACCGAAGCCATACACCATTCATTGATGACATTTTGCAAGCGGAATTTCCCAGGAGATTCAACATGCCCCAAATGGACCAGTACGATGGGACTTCAGACCCACAAGCATCTAATGAGATATTCTTAGCACATGGAAGTAGCGGTTGCACCTGACACAATCAATTGCAAGGCTTTTCCAATCTTTCTAAGTAGTATAGCTCTTATGTGGTTTGTATGTTTACCCGCGAAATCTGTATCTAGCTTTAAAGAACTGAGTGAAAAGTTCCTAACTTAGTTCCGTCTTCATGCAACCAAATCAAAACATGTCATGGCCCTGTCAGCAGTTAAGCAGGGGAGAGGCGAATCCCTAAGAAATTATCTCAATCGGTTTAATCGGGCGGCAACCGAAGTTAGCAACCCCAACCACGAGACCATTTTGATGGCCATGGTCGATGGCATCGACAAACAAACCGAGTTCGAGAAATATTTGATTGGAACACCGCCGACCACGATAGAAGCTTTCTATGAAAAAGCCAACGTCCGATTAAGGCAAGAAGATGCGCAGCTGGAAGAAGATGGTCAGAGGGATGCCTTCAATCCGTCAACTCGAAACAACGTCACGGTTAAACAATCCAGGGATAACTCAGGGAAAATCGAAGTGAATGTGGAAAATCGTGGCAAGCGAAATGGCGAAGGATCGAACATCGGTAGTTTGAAGCAAGGGAATTCCCGGAAGCGTCCTCGCTTCCAGGTATTTGAAACATATACGGCGTTAAACGACACATTAGAGAACATATACCTCGATACCTGTAATACGATGCAATATAAGAAGCCGCCCCTACGAGAGCCTACAGAGAAGGAGTGTGCAATCGGGAAGTACTGTTTATTCCATGACATTTATGGGCAAACAACCAATGAGTGTCGACATCTTAGGGACATCGTGGAAAAGATGATTCGAGAAGGAAAACTCGACGAATATAAAACAGCTCCAAGGGACAGGGGGCAAGGAACTTCGATGCCTAAGCAAAACCAAGCCACAGCTCGTGCTACCCCTCAAGAAAAAGGAAAGGGGATTGTTATTAATACCATCGTGAGAGGACTGCATCCCGCGGGTCATAGCATCAGAGCCATGGAACGATACATCAACGCCGCAAAACATCTTGATGTTGCAGAAGTAGATCCCCGTGAAGCCGCGAGTCCTATCAAACAAAGAAGAACGATGGGCGAGGATATCATCTTCCACGAGAGAGAATCATCTGGTATAGAAATTCCTACGGTCGATCCATTGGTAATAACAACTGTTATTGGCCCAGCTACCGTCCGAAAGGTTTTGATTGACAATGGGAGTTCAGTAAACATCCTATTTAAGCAAACCTACGACCAAATGAAATTAGATGTAAAGGACTTGGAGCTGTATGAAGGTCAGATACGTGGTTTCCATGGGTCGACCACCGAACCCATCGGCCAGGTCAAGCTATCAGTGGAATTAGGAGATGGGGATCGACGAACAGTCAGGATTCTGCCATTTGTTGTAATGAATATCAACTCGCATTATAAAGATTTCCTGGGGCGGCCTGCCCTGGCTGTGTTTCGAGCATTTATTGCCCCTTGGTGTTTACTTTTGAAGTTCCGTACGGATAGCGGAATCGGAACTATGCGAGGAGACCAGGTAACAGGTCGAGCGTGCTATATGGCATAATGGAAGGAGCTACGGAACGGCGGTAACAAAGAGTCTGAGAAACCTTCCCCCTCGGGGGAAAGTAAGGAAGCATAGCAATTACAGAAAACACCCCGACCAGGACCGTCAGCCTGTGAGGTCGAAGACATCGACCTACGAGATGACGATGAGTCAGGGTGCAGAAAGGCGGCTCTAAATGAGGCCACCATAGAAATACCCATCGATGATAATGATCCCACCAAGGTCCTAAAGATTGGATCTCACATTGATCCCCTCCGGACGAGGGAGTTAAATGAATTCCTTCGGGCAAATTTGGACGAGTTCGCCTGGTCCCATGCTGACATGTGTGGGATATCTCCATCTATTATAACCCACTCCTTCAGCATCGACCCAAAATATACTCCAATAAAGCAAAAAAGGCAAATGTTAGGCCTTGAAAGGTCGAGAGCTTTAAAGAGGAAATCGGGAAGTTACAGGCTAATGGGTTCATCCGGGATTCAACCTATCCCGACTGGATAGCTAACTCGGTACTTGTGAAGAAGGCTAATGGGAAATGGACAACTTGTATCGATTTCTCTGACCTAAACAAAGCGTTCCCCAAAGACAGCTTCTCGTTACCTAGGATCGACCAGCTGGTTGACTCGACCGCCGAGCACGAACTACTCTCATTCATGAACGCATATTCCGGATATAATCAAATTGCCATGCATGTCCCTGACCAAGAACACACCAGCTTCATTACCGATCTCGGACTATACTGTTATGTGGTGATGCCTTTTGGCCTAAAGAACGCAGGAGCTACATATCAAACGTTAGTCAATCGAATGTTTCATGATCAAATTGGGAAAACAATGGAAGTATATGTAGATGACATGTTGGTAAAGTCGAAACAATCGTCCGAGCATGTGGACGACCTATCAAGAATGTTTAACATCCTCCGAATATATGGGATGAAGCTAAATCTGCTGAAGTGTTCTTTTGGAATAGCATTCGGCAAATTCCTCGATTTCATTGTGAGTTCCCGTGGAATCGAGATCAATCCCGATCAGATTGCAACCCTTAAAGGGATCCAGGAACCTCGCCGGATAAAGGATGTTTAGAGTTTAGCGGGAAAGGTAGCAGCTATGGGACGGTTCATTTTGAAAGCCACTGATAAATGCATGCCGTTCTTTGAATTGATAAAAAGAGGAAAGAGAAACTTTGCTTGGACACCTGACTGTGTCGAAGCTTTTCGCAACTTAATCGACCATCTTGAAAAGCCTCCTATTCTCTCCAAACCTGTCGATCATGAGGACTTGTTCGTTTATTAGCAATATCAGCACATGCACTCAGCTCAGTTCTTGTCCGAGAAGAAGATCGAGTACAGCGACCAGTCTACTGTGTGAGTAAGAAATTAACCGGGGCCGAACGCAATTATCCTAAAATTGAAAAATTGGCCTATAGTTTGTTAATCACGTCGAGGAAGCTTCGACACTACTTCCAGGCCCATCCAATTAAGATATTCACTGATCAGCCTCTTCGATAAATCTTACAAAGGCCAGAAGCGAGTGGGAGATTGCTAAAATGGAATATTGAATTAAGCCAGTTTGACTTTACATTTATTCCTCGGAAATCGATTCCAAGACAAGCTCTGGCTGATTTCATAACAGAGTTCACAACCCCGGAGGAAGAATGTCAATACTAGGACCCTAAGCCCATAAATATCGAGCAGAAGCTAGTCAATTGGAAGCTCTACACGGATGGGGCCCGAAATAGACAACGTTCAGGAGCCGGAATTGTAATTTTGTCCCCTGAGGGGCGCTTGGTCTATTATGCTCTAAGATTAGAATTTTTAGCAACCAATAACGACTCTGAATACGAAGCCCTGATTGCTAGACTCAATCTGGCGAAAGACCTGAAGATAACATCGCTCGACATCTATTGTGACTCACAGCTTGTAGTCTGCCAAGTCAGAAAAGAATTCGTAACCCGAGGAGAGCGACTGACCTCTTACCTCAAAGAAGTCGAGAAGCTGCTATGGAGCTTCGACCGATACAACATCTCCCATGTCCCTCGAATAGAAAACCAGAAAGCGGATAGGCTAGCTAAAATGGCTAGTTCGGACCATCCGAGCGAAACAGAGTTAGTTCCCGTAGAAATCTTAAGGATGCCAAGCATCGACCAAATGGATGCCAATCAAACAGACTTCGAACCCGAAGAAGAATCATGGATGACTCCCATTAAAAATTTCCTTCTCCACGGGCAATTACCCGAAAAGAAAAACAAAAAACGAGCTTTGGTACGACGAGCTTCTAGGTACCTTATTCAGCAAGGCCAACTCTATAGAAGAGGATTTTCTGTTCCTATGTTCTGGTGTATAGCCAACAACGACATTAAAAGGATACTGCAGGAAGTACATGAGGGGGATTGCGGAGCACATACCAGGGGGAAGGCCCTTGCCCAAAAAATACTGTGCTATGGGTATTTCTGGCCAACCATCAATAGGGACGCTTCCAACTATGCCAAAAAATGTGATAAGTGCCAGAGATTCGTGCAAATCCCACGGGCACCCCCGATGAATATTACCTCGATGACTAGTGCTTGGCCGTTTGCTGTGTGGGGAATTGACATCATAGGAACATTGCCTATTTCGAAAGGGGGTGAAAGATATGCAATTGTGGCGGTAGACTACTTCACAAAATGGGCGGAAGCTGAGCAGATGACTACAATCACAACGAAAAAAGTTATCAACTTCATCGTTAGGAATGCCATATGCCGATATGGAGTGCCTCGAACTATTGTCACAGATAACGGAACTCAGTTCGATAGTTTAGAATTTTGAGATTTTTGTGAGAAATATCATATTGAAAAGAAGTACACTGCAGTCACACACCCACAATCCAATGGTCAAGTCGAAGAGGTCAATAAGATCATTAAGACCATTTTGAAGAAACGACTGGAATGCGCTAAAGGAAAATGGGTCGACGAATTACCCTTGGCACTATGGGCATATCGTACTACCCATAAGACCGCTACGGGCCATACCCCCTTTGCTTTTTCATACGGATCTGAAGCAATCCTTCCGATCGAGCTTGAAGTCCCTACTCACCGGACAACATATTATGATCCCCTGACTAACAAGGCAATTCTCTTGACGTCTTTGGACATGATCGACGAAAAAAGAGAAGAAGCAAATCTTCGTGCTCAGGCTCACAGGCAAAGGGTCGCTCGATATTATAACAAGAAGGTCCGACCAAAAACCTTCGAAGTAGGCGATCAGGTCTTGAAACGAATCTTTCCAGTTCCTGTGCATATGGGCCCAAAATGGGAAGGACCTTATGTCATTCAGAGAAAGCTCGATAATGGAAGTTTCAGATTAGTGACTATGGATGGGGAGCTATTTCAAAGAGCATGGAACGCGGAGCATTTACGGCATTATCTTTCTTAGAATTTGTATTTCGATGTTTTTACCTTCTTTCTGCATTTAGATTATTGGTTTATTTGTTTCTGGCGTTGTAACAAGCGACCATCATCGGTCGCATTAGCATATTAATAAGTGTCTCCGTTCCTGCTCTAATTTGTTGTAATTATAGAAGAGCCAGTAATTGTGATTGAACGACTGACCTTATAACCTTTACCTTGGTTGAATCAAGGATAAGAGTGACGCCTATCCAGGCATACTGATCGACTATCAGACCTCGACTCTCGACCTCATTGACTTGAGGTTGAGCATAAACGACACCCGAGCGTGAATGGTGCACCTTGACAAAAGACGGCTCAAATAATAGAACTTTACCCTTTACTGACCAAAGGATAAGTATAAAAGCCTCAAGGCGCCCCTATTTAGTTACATCCAGGTTTTGATTAAGGATGAGACAACTTAAACTCGATGGGGGAGTCCACCACTCAAAGGTCTACCCGACATTGGGGGCAAAAGATGTAGCAATCGCCCCCGATTAGGATGAAGGGCGACTTACCCTTAATGTTTAAAAAAAACATAGCCATGAAATTCATACGACGTTTCTATACACGTTATCATCATTCACAAGATAAGTTGATTTCCTTTTAAAGTACCCTGACATCATTACAAAATATTACTACCTTACAGGTGCTGTCCGGATAGCGCTACATCATCAAAAATTTACACAGAAATGGAAAGATTAAAAGGGAGGCGACATCAATCCTTGTTCCACCATCTCAGCCAACTCCTTCTGTCTGATCATCACTAACATCTCCTCAGTGGTCATCACGCGTCTTGACCCTCCAAGCGTGCTACCAAAGGAGCGAGGAGTCGGGGTAGAAGCCTGTGGATTCGCCAAAATAGCAGGGAATGGAGCTGCAGATATAATGGTTGCAGGATTGAATTGAGGAAGTCCAGTGTGTGCAGGATCTTCAATGGTCTCGGGCTTCAAAGCGGAAATTTCCTTGTCTTCCTGATCCTTGGTCTCGGCCATAGATGTGCGACCCTCTTTTTTGGATTCCTCAATAATCTCGACATCAGGAGATACTAAGTCGACCGTTTCTGCTTCTACAGCCTTGATCACCTCTTCAGTAACGCCCTTTTTCTCGGCGACAGGCCCTTCGCTCGCCGTTTCAGAAGCAATGGAAATCCCTGAAAAAGAGAAAAGATACATGTAAGTTGGAGGAGGATAAGGATTTGAAAAAGAAAAAGGAGAGAGGAGAAGCTCACCTTCCATATTCAAACCAGCCACCTGTCCTTCCGTGGCCTTGACTTTGTCGGATGGAAAGGTAGAAGGCGAACCCCTCTCTGTAACCCTGTGCGCAGAAGGCGCGGGAGCATAAGGATGACTATCACTAGCTTTAGTCTGAAGGACCGATTTTCCCTTCACCTTACGACGCTCCGCCTCTGCCATTTTCTTTTTTTGTTTTCGTGCCTCCACCATAATGGCACGCTCTCTGTCATTCAAGATATGGGTCATCAGTGACGTCTCATTCACTGGACAACTCTGTGTTGCCTTCTTCTCTTCCTCCCATAAGAGTACCTTCCACACGTCAACTAACGATTTGGGATACCCAGGCATCCAGGACAAATCCCTACGGCGAAGAACATCCGCGCAAAATAGAAGAACCTGACGAGCATGCCCCTTATTCATCTCAACCTTCTCCGGGGCATGCTCGGCCTTAAGAGTCTCGACTTCAATATCATGCTGAAGCTTCAGATTACTAGCAGACTCAACCGTTGCAGCAGTGTTCTTTTCAGCCTGATCCTTAGCTAGCTCTGATGAATGAAGGGCACCCTTTAAATTTTGAATTTTGAGGTCAAGCTGAGCTCTATCCCTCTTCAAAGCTACAATTTCCTCCCTCATGGAGGCGCATTCCTGGCCTTTCTGTTGGGCCTGAATCTTCAACTCCTCGACCTCTTTCCAGTGCTTTTCTCTGTCCGCCGCTGCCTGTAACTCTTGGTCTTTAATTCTCCTTTCAAGGAACCCGAAGGTCCTCTTACCACTGTCGACATCCCTTTCTAAACTAGCGAGCACGACTAGTTTTCCCTTTAATGCCCCACTCACCTGCTCGGCATATTCCAGCATAGCGTCATATTGAGATAAGGCATATTCCAAATTACTGCGCATACGATGACGAAAGCTGTGGGATAATGGTTGTATTTCGGGAAGTGCTCCGATCTCAGAAAAAACAAGACCAGGGAAATTTCGTTCCAATTCTTGGAATCGGTCGACGGAAGAAGTGCCAGCCATAGGACTGGAGCGATGGGTCACTACCCGAGAAGGCTCGGCTTCTTTTTTCTCCCTGGGCTTGGGAAATTTATCCACTTTCCTCTTCTTGGGCGTGTTACTCAACTCGTCCATATCTTTCGGTGATCGATCATGTCTTTTCAAGCATCTCTTTTTCTGCCCATCCTGGTCCTTGGGCAGTTGATCTCCTCTTTCTTCTCTTGATTCTTCTCTCTCTTCTTCCTTCCTGTCTCTCTTCACGGCTTCTGCTTCCCTCCTGTTATCATTGTCTTTTTCGCTGACATCTTTTTCAGTATGGGGCAAAGTAGCTTCCCTTGGCCCGACGTCCCTTGAGAAGGAAGCAAACAAATCTCCATAAAACTCTTCATCAACACCTGTAGGGGAAGCAAAATGAAGTGAGCAGTCTTTGATTTGCATATAAGCATTTGGTGTTTTAACGTGCAATAAACCTTATAGCTATGACAAAATTATACCTCTAATGCCGCTCTATTTGTCTGGAAAGGAAATTCCCTCAGATTGGTGGATAAAGAATCGATCTGGATTTAAGCTTGGAGGTGAGAGAATAACATTGGGCATTTGGAGATTTTCCAACCCCGGAAGAGGGGCTGCGTCGAGCTCCGCCTGCAAGTCATGAGTCAAGGGAAAATCATCTTCAACTCCCGAATTTTTCGGATGGACCTCAATTGATTCTTCTTTGTTTATATTCCTAGGTGCCACTTTGGGAGACCTTTTAGCAGAAACCGTCTTTTTTGATCGATGTCCGACCCCATCGCGAGCAACTTCCTGAAACTTGACCTTCTGAACCTGCCTTTTGAAAATAGACTTCTTTGAACCGGATTTCCTTTTCTTCTCAAGCAAAGGACGAACAGAGGACCCTACGACCTGTAGAGTCGCCTGTTTATCACCCGACTTTTTTGTAACTGGGGGCACGTCATCTCGAGCCGGCACTGCAGGGTCAGGCCCTTCTTTCGTTGAGCCCCACGACCTATGTTGGTCGAGGAGGGCATATCGGTGCAAGTTCTCATCGGTTAGGCAGTCCCAGAACTCCCACTGCTTCTTTTCTATCTCGATCAGCCGTCTGTGGCGTTCTTTAAAGACCTCCCCATCAGGTCTTGCTAGCTCGCCTTCTGTATATTGAAAGAGAGATCAATTGAGGAGAGAGACTCCAATAATAAAGAAGAACTTACCACATTTTAACCAGTATCGAGCGCACCCTGACTATTGTTTAATCCAAAACCAGTCTCTCCTGGGATCGCCTGCCTTTCTTGGAACCTCCTCAATAATCTTCCAACCGCGAACAACTTCAAAGAAAAATAAAGAAGGAGACTTATCATTCTGTCTAAGGTTGAAAAAAGGCTATGTCATCAAAGGATGGAAGATGTCCCAGAAATTTCAGAAATAGGTAACAGGTCGACAACAGTTTGCCATAAGCTATCGGATGAAACTGCATTGGAGCCAAGTTCATTCGACATAAAAAATCAATGATGAAAGGAGGAAAAGGGGGAATGGCTCCCATGTTGCACATCGGAAGAGAAATTGCCATATAACCGTCCAGGGGGTCGTGAGGTCTGTCGGTCTCCGCGGGGACTTGAACTTCATCAAAAGGAATGTTATGTTTCGCTGTTAAATGTTTTAATCGCTTGAGAGTAATGTTGGATTTTTCTGCTTCTGGAGGGTTCCTTAGGATCTCTGCATCAGGAAGCATATCGGGCGCCAAAGGGATAGGTGTCGCCTCGGATAGCTCGACCGATATCGGGGGAATGGGTTGCGGATCCATCGACCGACTTTGAGGATCGTTACTAGGAGCGGATTTTGACTGACTTGTAGATTCCGAGGAATTGTCCATTCTAACGGAAAAAGTTATCTCTCCACTAGACTTCGACATAGCCATTAACCTATTAAAAAAAACGAGTAACTGGTGATCTAGTTTGGGGTAAATAACAAAATCTTTTGCCATCAAGATTAGAAATTTTATATCTACAGGTTTAATGTGGAGAAACCCCGTCGATGGAGTCAAATTAAACCCTAGGTCACAGTAAAAAAAGGGGGGGGGTGAACAATTATGCAAAAATGATATTTCGAAATGGAGAACAATTCATACCAGAAAAGATGATTTTTGGAGAAGAGAATGATCGCTGATTGTTTTTCTTTCGAAGCAGTAGATTAACCCCCACGATGACGAAAAAGTAAAAAAGAAAAGGGGAAATGAAAATTTACTTTTATAGCAGTAAAGAAATGTGGCTATTCAGATCAATCTGATTGGACCAGGCGGACGTGAAAAGGAGTTGGAAAATCAGAAGTCAGTTGATAAGACGGGGAGATAGAAAGGCGCCATCATTATCTGAATTCATTTACAATCTCAAAGAAATCGATGGGACTTGACACAGTATGCGGTGCCCGTTAAATGAAAGTTGGGGCAACCAATGGAGTAAGCGATGCATAGACTTTGGTTCAAAAAATGTAGCAGCAAAGCATGCTTCCCATTAAGTGAATCATACTTTGGGGGGGGGGCAAAGTGTTGATGGGCCTTTTTGGTCTGCCCATCAAGGCATGGTAGTGTCGAAGATTCACCTTCGAAGCCCTTGAAGTAAATCGATTAAAGAAGCCTATCATCCTATTCCACGATTATCCATCAGAAGCGGTCCCAAAGGAGTATGATGAGGCCCGGTCCAGTCAGCTACGAAGCGCTCGTCTAAGGGTCAGTCTAAAGAATAGCTCATCCCAGATTTTTTCCATTCAAATTGCCCACAGCGGGTGGATCAAGCACCAAATCCGCAATGGATTTTTGGAAGAAAGACCGATTCTTCCGCAGATACTGATTCATTCAGCCGTAGCTATTTTGTTGGATCCGATGACACGTGTAGATAACGGCCAAGCATTGTACCATCTATAAATAACTGTGTTTCAATTCAGAAAATGGTATTGTAATCATTCTAGCAAATCAAAAAGAGAAATAATATATAAAGTGGACGTAGGCACCATCTTCGCTGAACCACTATAAAAACTCTGTGTGTGATCTTTTTCAATTTTCTGTGCATTGTTTATTGTTATTAATCTTCATTTATTCTCTACAAATCTCTTTTCTTTGGGTGTTGAACCATTTTTTGGTATCAACAGTCTGCATCTCACCGTTATTTGTGTGATCTGACTGTGCATTAATCAGATCAGAATGAATAATATTAGGATCATCATGAACAAGACCAACATTATCAACATTCTGCTCAATATCCTCAGAAGCTAGACTTGCAAAAGAATTAACATTCCCATTGCTAGTACCGTCTGCATTATCTATTGTACCCTTACTAGTATCAACCTCCTTTCTCTTCCAATACTTCTTTTTCTTGTTGTATACGTTTGTCCATTTATCCTGATTACCATTTGCATGTATATTTGTATGTATTTTCTGTACTTGGACATTCTGATCTGGAGAATAATCCCTCATATTAGCATTAACCAGATTCTGATCATCCTTATTATTATTAGCATGTAATTCACAGTGGGTTGAATCATGTCCAAATACCTTACAATTGACAAAAATCCTTCGTTTCCCATCATAGCCTACCTTTACAATTGGACAACTATCTCCCAAACCATCAATTTCAATGGCATTTGGAAGTTCAAATTCAGGAGAAATTTCGACTAACGCCTTCGCATATCTGAACCTATCTAACCTTTTAGTACTAATATCATAACAGATGAAACTGCCAATATGATTTACAAGCCAATTGATGCCGATTAGAGTCCATAAAACCACGGGTATTCTATATAAATGAATCTAAACAGGGACCTTCTTTACTCGAGATTGGGCACAACCTATGGTTGGATCCAAAAAAGATATGATAAACATCCTACCACGTATGAAAATGGGATCGGATCTGAGTATTTTTTCCCTATCAGAGTCATTGGAGAATTTGAAATAAAAATGAAATCCATCCGAATTAATGTCAACCTCCCCAATTAGTTTCCAATGCGTACGTAAGTAACTAGATATAACATGAAATGATAGCGTACCATCGAAGAAAAAACCAATCAGAAATTTATCCCAGTAATTAAGACCTTCCTACTTGACAAGTTTTGGTACCTTATGCTTCTTTCCATCTCTCGGTATATCAAAGTGGAGTGGCTTATACGATCCAGCGTTCCTTGGAGGAGATCTAAAAAGAGATGCATAATCGGATTTTACTGGAATAGATGCTTGTGATGGAACCAGATTTGGATTAGCATCTATAAAAGAAGAGGGATTTCCAGATAGAGGTGGTGGATCAGGGGTAATATAGGGTGTAGAGCGAGGTGGAAGAGGTGGAAAGCCACGGAGGCAAAGGAGGAGGAGATTGGAGAAGATGAATGAGTTGTCGCTGCTGCCATTGCTAGGTCATGATTGATTCGCCATTGCTAGGTCATTTTTTTTCACTCATCTCAAATTATCATGTCATAATATCTAAGAATACTTTATTCATTTGATTATTTGTTGATCCAAAAATTATATCATCAACATAAATTTGTACTAATCGAATATCGTTTTTATTTCTTTTAATGAAAAGTGTATTATCTACTTTACCAACTTCAAAATTAGATTGTAATAAATACGTTCTTAACCTATCATACCTGGCTCTAGGAGCTTGTTTTAATCCATATAATGCTTTCTTTAATTTATATACGTGGTTTGAAAATATTTTGTCTTTCAAAAGAGGAGGTTGTTCTACATATACGTCTTTTTTAACATATCCATTTAAAAAAACACTTTTAACATCCATTTGAAATTATTATAATTAGCGAAGGCTAGTAAAATCCTATTTGCTTCTAGTCTTGCTACAGGAGCAAAGGTTTCATCATAATCTATTCCTTCCTCTTAACTATATCCTTTGCAACTAATTGATCTTTATTTCTTACGACCTCACCGAGTTCGTTCATTTTATTTTCATAAACCCATTTAGTTCCAATTATAGTCTTATCCTCTGGTCTAGTAACAAGTTCTCATACATCATTCCTAATAAATTGATTCAATTCCTCCTGCATAGCAAGGATCAATGAATCATCAAATGATGTTTCCTATGGTCTAGGAACAAATTCCCAACATCTATACAGTTAGCATACAAAAATCTAATGGGTGGTAAGCCAACATCTCTCGCTAAGAATGTCAACTACAATGGTCGACGTATGCAATTGCACGTAATCGTTAAAATTTACCAAAAGGTGATGCAAGCAGTTTTGCCCTAATTGGATCAGGTAGTGTGTTAAAATAATCTGCAATACACTTATGCTAAGTGCAGTATATGTTAATCTTATGAACCTAAATAAGTAATCATTTAATCTTAATAGTATAATAATCAAACCAGTAATCTGCAGAAGTATTAACTTATTGGTTAAGAATAAAATTATACATATGGCATTATTAGTGTCGATGTAAGATGATGTGACATAGTCGGGGGAAACTCTTGCTATACCCGTAGATCATCCTTGGTCACGCCAGCATCGGAAATAGTAGAGCTGATCCAGCATTGTCTACAGAGATGTAATGAACGGTCTGTCTACTGCCATTCTGATTGTTACACTACTAGCATTCTTCAAGTTACTGGTTACTTCATCACAGTCATATGAAACTGGCTTCCGAGTCGATCCCATTCACATCGATGCAGGCAAAGGTTACTCCCAGGTTGAACTTTTCGGCCGAGCAGTTCAGTGCAATAAGTCCCAAGCTAAAGGACTATCAAGTGGGTTAAAGGGAACGACCGACGTAAGACCAAGTGAAGGGGAATATATTCTACAACTAGCTATTGGAACGCCACCGCTTCAATTCGAAGCAATCCTGGACATAGGAAGCGACTTGATATGGACTCAATGCACCACCACCTGCATGAAATGCATACCTCGGCCTACCCCTTATTTCAACCCACTCAAATCCTCTATCTTCTCACTCCTCTCATGTGCCCATAAACTTTGTCAATCTTTAGGCACAGGTGGGGGCTCGTGTGCACCCAGCAATTTCCTGTATGAATACAAATACGGTTATGACACCCAAACAATTGGCTTCTTGGGCACCGAAATGTTTTCTTCTAGAGCCAAAAAAGAAGTAAGAGTCCAGAAACTTGGTTTTGGTTGTGGTATGTTCAACCGAGGTGATGTGTCAAACTCTTCTGGGTTCGTTGGTTTTGGACGAGGACCTCTTTCGCTTATATCTCAGTTAGGCATCACCGCCTTCTCCTACTGCTTTACTCAAATTGCCAAAAAAAGTCCACTCTTCTTTGGCTCTCTTGCTAAATTGGGAGGGCCCAATATAAAAACCATACCATTTGTACATGTTGAAAATATAAGTCTCACATCCGGAAATATTCAACCAAGATACTGAATAAATACTAAGAGGCTATAGTTCACATCAACCAATTGATTTTGTGAACAAACTATATAGCTTCCTAAACTATAAAATGCCAAAAATGCAACTGAAATCCTCCTCCACCTTCTACTATATACCTGTCAAGGGAATCACTGTAGGCAATACTCTTTTATCTGTGCAACATGAAGCGTTTCAAATTCAGAAGGACAGATCAGGAGGAATGATCGTCGATTCTGGGACAAACTTTCTTCTGTTGTGGAATCCTATGTATAATGCGCTTGTTGATGCGGTCAAAGCTCAAGTGAAGTTTCCCGTAAACAAAACAGGCGATCCACTTCTAAGTTATAATTCAAAGCCTAATATTTCCAAGTTTTTGTTTCACTTTGAAACCGCGGATTGGGAGATACCAGAGAGCAATTACCTAATCAAGGACGAGGATACAAACTTGTACTGTTTCACGGCTTTAGAGTCGTCGGGTATTTCAATATTAGGTAACATACAGACACCGAATTTCCTCGTTTCCTATGATTTGAAGAATGAAGTGCTTTCGTTTGAGCCCAAACGATGCGACCAACTTTGATTTGCTACCTTGCTGGTAGGAGGAGTGAAATTTACTACTAAGTTGATACTGTTTACTACTTAAGTTATATATGTATGTGTCATGCATTATATAGAATTAAAGTGGTGAAATAAGTCAGTGCTTTTGGGTGCCAATTTAGTCAGCCAACTATTGGAGTTTGGTGCTCTCTAAAGACGCTGAAGCTTGTAATAGGGAATTGTGGGTGATACACCATTATGAATTATATTGAGGATTGTTAATGACACCACCGATTCGGTTAAGGGGTGTCATTTTGTTAAGGGGAAACCGACGTTGGAAAATTTGTTATGGGGCAACATCAGGCAAACTTTTACGGGAAAAAAATAACCTTGTAAAAACGGTTAGAGTATACCGTTTTTATTTAATAAAAACGGTTTCATTAGACCATTTTTTCTATTTCTATAAGAAACTTTAACAAACAACGAAAACGGTAAGAGTATACCATTTTCAGATTAAGGGTATTTTGGTCTTATTATTTCGTATTGTTAAGGGGTGTCTAGCCTGTAGCGTTCGCCCCTTAACAAAAATTGAAAAAGCCACTTTCGTGACACCCCTTAACCCAAAAAAGGGTGTCATTAACAATCCCCATTATATTGTTATGGACCTTACCTAATTGTACTCACACAGCCATGCATATTTGGTATTAGCTAAATGATTTAATTAATCAATCAATGATATATGGTGGAGATTTGATGAGACAGGGACAAATAGGTTTGTGGATAAAGGAACTGATATGCATGTTTCCTCCTTTCGTTTTGTTTTATTTTTATTTTTTGTAATTGAAGAGAATGGTGCCAATTGACGTCAAAAATGACATGACACCCAAGTAGTATATGAAAACACCGATATGTGGAACCCGACATTGACATCAAAATGTTAAAGCCTAAAACTAAGTTACAGCTACTTCAAAGAATGCAGTAGAGAAAATATTAAAAAATCAAAAATTAAACACTAAGAAATGAACATTTTTTTATAGTTTTTCAAATTACTCTAGTATATGTCCACTTCGAACATTTTTCTTTTATTCATACTGTTGATTACAACTATGATGGTTTAAATTTGAGTAGTAAAATCGGTAGAGTGTAGACAAAAGAGAAAAGATCCTTTTTCATGAAACTATGATCCTGTATTTATAATAAGACACCAAAATATCCAGTTTAAAACCTGCATAGAAGACCTCGGGATCGAGACAACCCCCTTTAGAAAAAATGGTCCCATATAATCCCTTTTTTGTTAGGAGTCGACACCGACTCTTACATAGGGTCAGTAACAAGATTTTAAATATTGTATACCAATCACATTTTTTTTATAGATTTTAGAGTTTCGATCTTTTATCGGGAATGATCTCGGAAGAATCGAGTTTAACTCAGGTGTTTCTTTCGGAGTTCTATCTAGGGACTTAAAATTCGTATCGATACCATCTCTGGATACATGATATCTCAAAGTCACCCCACTGTTGTTAATATACGAAAGAATATT
Source organism: Allium sativum (assembly GCA_030737875.1). Classification (NCBI taxonomy): domain Eukaryota; kingdom Viridiplantae; phylum Streptophyta; class Magnoliopsida; order Asparagales; family Amaryllidaceae; genus Allium; species Allium sativum. The sequence goes on from CM060926.1 coordinate 407,017,553, forward strand.
CACAAGTCATAGAATACATAAAATAAAATAAACATAATTCAGATAGATTATAGCTTACAGTTAACGATCCATGCATATGAATTATTGTTGGATATCACTACAAGAGAAAGACCATTTTACAACGTTATATTTACAATGTTTTACAAAACTGTTGCAAAAACACAAATATAATTTACAACATTTGTTATAAAAACATTGTAAAAAAATTTAATGACAACAGTTATTTCATAAATGTTAAAATTTTCCCTTTTCTACGATGTTTCAAGAATAGTTGTGAATAGTGATTTTTAATAAGTAATCATCAAGCTTTGATAAATATGTTGTTGTCGTGCTTAGATTTACTATGGTCTCTGTGTGTGTGTGTGTATATATATATATGTATGTATGTGTATATATATATGTATGTATGTATGTATATGTATATATATAACGAAAATTAATAAATGTTTTTCTATTTTATGAAGAAACATTATTGAAATACTCTAAAATACTATTTATTTTAAATAACAATATCATGTGTTAAAAGATGGTAATGATAATAATAATTTAGAAATATTTTAATGATGGTAATAGTTAAGTACTTCATTTATGTTTTAACATCTAATTCTAACCATTTAAAAATAATTCCTTTTAATCAAAATCTAATAAAACAGCAAACTTTGAATTATTCTTGCAATCCGCGTCCTCAAAATCATGACCGCCCAATTAAACTTCGTTAAAAATCTAAATTATAATTGATCGCATTACCACCCACTCCTTTCTCTTCAATTTATAACCGTAAGCCTTTTTTAGTTCATCCTATTTTTATTATCTTTACCAAAAAATTTCGATAGAGAAAAAAAAACCTAAATTTCTAAATCGCCCAGCTATGGCAGTTGTTGAAGATCGTGTCCCTTAGCTGCGTCGTCTGCTCTAGATCTGACTTCCGCGCCTGCTCCAGATCGCGCTTCTCTGCCTGCTCTGCTCCAGATTACAGGTACACAATTTGAAACCAAATCAGAAATACAAGATTGCCGTTCTTTTATAATTCTTTTATTCAATCTCAGATCTCTATTTGAGGTATCAAACAATTTTTTTAGGAGTTAAACCAGAGATCAAACATGCCTTCTAGATAGCTTTTCGGAAGCTAACAATTTCAGAGAAGAGTCAAGTCGAGATTGGTAAATGAATTGGTTTAGAAAGACATGAAAATGTGAAGAACATGGCTTTAAAAGGGTAATTTCTTTGCATCTTTTTCAAATTTTAATGCTTAATCTTAAAAAAATTGGCAGTTAAGAAAAGAGAAGGGGAATTTTGTTCAAAGTGACTAAAGAATCTATTGGTAGCATTATTAGAAGCATTCAATTGTAGTGTCGTTCTTAGAAGCGGGCAATTTGAAAACATAGTCGAATTGTTATTGTAGAGTAAATTGAGTTTTCCTAACACATGCATCTAGATATATTTTTCTCATTTAGTGTTCTATTTTTAAGATCCAAGATTTTGAAACCTATGTCTAGTTAATTTCATGTGTCTTAGATGGAGTTTTTACTATGCTGTAAACCATAGTCTGTGCAATTCTGGATTTCGTGTAACTCACATCATTTTATATTTCTTGGTTGGAGAGGAGTTCCCTTTGCAAAAAGTATGAAAAGAAAAGAGAGTTAGAGATAAACATGCATCACATTGCAAGGATAAATATGAGAAGCTCTCTATTGTTTATTTTGAAAGTACAGTAAAGAATCAAGTGTTGAAATGTTGTATAACAAAGTAAACTTTGTAATGTTGGTGGTTTATACAATAATTGTTTCAGCCAAGACTTAAGTGTGTTGCTTGAATGAAAAATATACATTTGTTTGTAGTATGTCACTTATACATTTGCATATCTTTTGGGCAACTGTGGAATAGGCTAAAATGATGTGAAATGTGTAATGAAATGTTAATACTTAAACACAATGTCTGCTGAAAATATAAGAGTATAACGATAACACTAGCACAGAGCTACATTAAGAGTTTTCCAAATTGATATTTAATTTTCCAGTTGGCAATAACTGTTGTTGAAAATTTTCAATGACATACTTCACAACGTTAGAAATATGTTATTAATATTGGAGCTTCTTTGCAACTCCTGAATAGACAATGTTAAGTGAAACGTGTATGTCTTTTATTAACGTTTTTCAAACATTGTTAAATGGTTTTTTCCTTGTAGTGTATAAAACATAAAAAAGATCAAAAGCATTAAATAGTTACACTTAAGTAGAAATAAAATACTTAGTTTCATAAGAAACATATGTGTAAAAAAATGATGAGAACTTTCAAAAATATATGAATATATGATATAGTCAAATAACATGCATAATATATGTATTTAACCAACAATTCGATGAGGCTAATTACCAAGTTAATTATCTACTCCCCTAAATAATCCCTGTAACATGCATATCCATAAACCCACCATTGTCGTGCACTAATTTATGATGAAACGTTGCAATGCCCCCACGAAATCGAACATCGTTATCACCATGTTTCTTTTTCGAAGCTCGATTTACTAGTAGTAAAATCCCCAAACCTCGAGGCTTTATCAAAATGCAACTTAAAGGATAGCCGTTGACGATGTGATAATCTATGCTAGCTATTGTAACAACCCACATATTTCATGATAATATATTTAAATATTTTATTTAAATATAACATCGTTAATCGATTAATCGAGTGTAGGTCCAAAAAATTATTTTTGTATACAGTTGAATTTGGACTCGAGATCACTTCCATTGAGTCCAAATATCATTTATGACTTTTAAAACTATAAACATCGATGTATTTTGAGTTAGGATTATTTGGCACTTTGGGTGGGACTTGGGTTAGCCAACCTAGCCCACCTTATAACCCTATAGCCTCTTTCTCCTCGTCATTCATTGTTATTTCAGCAAAAACAGAAAATGAGGAAGGGATAGGGAAATTAGAATTCCCTAAACCTAGCTTAATCCTACGAGCTCCAATTCTTGAGGAAATAAAGTGTAGAGACTTGGGTAAGCTTCTCCATATTCCTTTTAATCTTCTCCATCTTGTTCTTTCTTCGATTTCTTCGATTTTATTAAACCTAACTCTTAGGAAATTCATTTTTAAGCATTTAGATTAAAGATTAACAAGCTATATTGGAAGAGATGTTGCTCTAGCTTGTTATTGGATCAATTCCTTGCTTCTAACAAACAAATATGAGCTCTAGGAGAACTCACATCTATGCCTCAAGCTTTATGCTTGTCTATTGTGCCTTTGGCACGTGTATGTTGTGTGTTTGAGTCATTCGGATTGTTTTATGTGAACATTCCATTTTGTGAGTTCTGAATTCGATTATATATGAATCATAGTATAAATCTTTAATTAGGTTTGATTCATATGATATCAGTGTTTCAGCTAGTGTAGGAAGCTTCATAGACACCTAGAAAATGTCATAAGCCTTCACCCTTAGTCCGCGCTCGTTCGAAATTCCTTGAGTATATATGACCTAGGCAAACCAGTTCCCAGGCCTCAATTCAGACGTTTGAATATTTCTATTCAGATGTCTGACCTGCTTATATAAAAATTGTGTACCCGTGATTCAGACGGTTGAATGATAAATTCAGACTTTTGAACACAGATTCAAAAGGATGAATAATTTTATTCAAATGTCTGAAACTCAAAGCAGAAACATGGCTTCTTTGGATTCAATTTAGACGTCTGAAATATGATTTTAGATGGCTGAATTGATGAGAAATGTACAATTTTCCATTTCTTTGTGATGTTTTGAGTTTTATCGATCCAACTTTCTTCGCATTGATTTCTATAGTTCTTTTCAAGTCGACAAATTCTTTTTTGGGCTTTCGATTTTTTCGTGGTAAACGAACTTACAATCGATAGCCATGAGATTTAATTTACATTATTAGACGTGAATTCTTAGTTCTATTTTGATAGCTATTATACGGGATTTTCCACTTCAAAACTATATAAAAGGATTTATATTATTAGTAAATACCAAATCTTGTATTAAACGGTTTCTATTTCTACTTTATTATATGAAGTTATTTTCCCAATTGTTTTCTAATCTACTAGTATACTTTTTGATAAACCTTTTTCTCGTTCGTACGAGAAATCTAATTAAACGCTTTAGTAAAAGTAAGGACTATGAACCCTTGCATTTGTTTCGATGGTTAATTCTTAGAATCGTTCGATTGAAAACCGTAGCAATGATCGTTTCGTATTTTAGTGGGATATACAATATGTTCGTAAATATTCGAGTAGAGCCAGTGGTTATGGGACATGTAGGTCGACTCTTATATTTACTAGCTTGGCATATTTTACACTATACTTGAATAATTTTGATCATTGAGGAGCTTCAGGTCATTTTTCTTTAGGAACTTCGGTTCCGGTGGATCTTCGGATCATTCCAACCTTGGGGTCATTTCGATAATCCTCGGATCATCATAAGGAACTTCAGTTCATCCTGAGAGTCTTCGAACTATTTTAGGAACATTGTTTCATTTGATTTTATCGATGATCTCCAGTTCATTTTAGCGGGGTAGCGACCTACGGTCTTTGGAGCTTCGACTCAATATTATTGGCTAATTGCCTTAAGATCGCGACTCACCTTCGGTACATGTGTTGATGAGTCTTCGGGCTTCCGCCTTGATTTAGGCCTTCCCTTCTTAAGTATAATGACTATCATCCCTAGCTAATTACCCCCATTCGGAACACAATGGAATATGTATCATAAGCTAATTCGACTGTTATAACTAGTTTTCTTTAAATTTAAAATATAAATTAATTTAGCGTTCAGAATTGATTTTAACGTACATTTAAATTTACAGGGGCCACATACTGACTTCAAAAATTCTGGAAAAATAAATCTAGCTATGTTTTGATGATACGATCCTAACAAAACTAAAATATTTAAATTCCAACTTTCAATTCCTTTTATAATTAAAATAAATATTTATATTCCAACTTCCATTCAAATAAATATATTCATTCTAATTCTATTCAAAATAAATTTCTAGTCGTTATTATTTAAAATAAATCATTTCAAATATTCAAAATCCATTAAAACTGCCAAAAATAAAAAATTTAAATTGGTTTTGATTTTCCGGGTTGTTACATTAAGGATCTTCTGGATTTCCGATTTATTGATTTCTGGAATCTGAGTTTTGTTGATACTTAGCTATCAATCTGAGTTTTATGGATAATGTATTATCAATCTTAGTTTCATTTGTACTGAGATGTCCTTATATAGCATTGTGATTTCTTTGACATGTTATATTGACATTTAGAGCCTTACATTTGACATGTGAGCATTATTGTGATTACTTATTTATCATTTTCTGTTTATATCTCTATTTCTATCTCAGTTTATTATGATGAGTACAGCTAGACTGATCCGTTTATTGTTTATTTTCTTATAAATAATACTTGGGTCTGTCCAAGGTATTACAGGTATTACTCCTTGACTATAGCATGGACAAACTTCTCCTTTTGGCTACTGGAATTAATTTAGTAGTTTTACCTTTCTTATATTTAAGATAGAGACTTACATGTTTATATATACTTTTGTGTTGTACATCTGTCTATTATTTGATGATATAATGGATCTTGCACGACCACTTATATTATGCCCACTCCTTTTGTATTTTATTCAAATTTGTTTCCGCCTTAGTGTATCTGTGTCCGACTCTGATTATATTATTATGTATTTTATATTGATTCTGAATTATATACCGCCACTGTGTAGTGGATTTGACCTTGAATTATGGGATTTAAAAAGAAAGACCACATTATCTCACATGTTTGACACTCGTTCAAAACTATTATACATATGGTCGCTCTTCAACAGCCTTATTCTTCGAATTAGTTAACATCATTGTTTGAGATGACCTTAGATAACGCGAGTATAGAGGTGGGGAGTTATAGCTTGGTATCAAAGCCAAGTTCGGAACAATATAAGATGTTATGGAAAGGATCGTTGTCCTAAGTCTCTCTTAGGAAATCGTGTTTAGGATTTAAATCGAGTCTTCGGACCCATCATATCCTATCTTATATTATGTTTCCGTGTTTAATGAACTCAAATTCTTTGATAATGACATTTTTCTTTCTTCCTTTCTAGAAGAGAAATGCTTAGGCTTGCCCATACGAATGACGGTCAATTTAGTGGCCCTCCTATGGGAGAAGTGGTCACGACAACCCAACAACTTCTTGATTTAGTGGCTAATGCCCAAGCATCCAGAACCTCTTCCGTGTCTATGTTTCCCAAGTATGGGTTTGCCAGTTTATGTGGAAAATTCGCTAAGCTTATTGAAAATTCCTTCAAGGGTTTCGGAGGCGTCATTGAGGTTCAAGCTTGGATCTGATCATGCGAATGCTTCTTTGCCTTCATGAATCTTGTGGACTTGCATCGAGTCCAAGTGGCTTCTAGTATGCTCCAAGATCGAGCTCTCGATTGGTATGAACTCATAACTTTTTAAATCCAAGAAGTGGATTTAACTTGGAAGCAATTCTGAGAAAGGTTTGAAGCGAAGTTTGTACCCGAGGGTGAGAAACTAACGTTAGCATAACACTTTATAGACCTTGTTCAAGGAGAATCTTCGATGGCTTCGTGTATGGACTCAATAAGAATTTTAAGAAGTTCTTACTTCTTAAATTAGTCAAGCCTTTTGATGAACTCATGGATATCACCTTTCGTCTTGAGGAAGCCGAAAAAGATAGCGATGGTAGAGCCGCGGAAGCTAAGAAGAGAAGGAAGCAAGCAATAACTTCGACGGCATAAATTTCCACCCCGAGTCAAGGGGCATACTTCAATTGTAGTGCTAGAGACCACTTTGTTAATGTTTGTTCAAAACCCGTCTTTTGTCGCTATTACAAAAGTTTGACCTTGAACTCTAAAATAAAAGAAGGAAGCGATCCTTCTTGACTAAGGTACATTTTCCTCTATCATTAATGCTTTCGTCATTTTTCATAATGATCCTTTTTTAGATTTCTTTGATCTAGGTCAGGAGTGTTTATGGACACTTTGTCCTTAAATGTCATAAGTTAAGAATTTACATACTTACCTTGAGTTTTAACTACCCATTTATTTTGCTATCGAGACGTCTTTAGCTTTCTTTGGGTAATGATTGAGTGTTCTCTATTGTTTTGGGGTATCACTTGTTTCAAACAAGTAATTTTGTCTTTTCAACTGAATAAGGAATTTAATTAAACGTCTTGGTAAAATCAGGTGGTTCGACACACTTGTATTTACTCGTCAGTTAATTTCTAGGCTTAGTCAGTTGAGATTTGTTTTCTTTTTTTATGATGAAATCCCAGGATCATGTTTGTTTATTTGGCTGTCTCATATGTTGTGTATCTTTATATACATCCTTAAGAGATCTCGTGTGTTGTATATCTTCATATACACCCTCGTTGATCATTTTCGTTTGAGCTCATGTGTTTTGTATCTTTATATACATCATTGAGAGATCTCATGTGTTGTATATCTTTATATACATCCTCGTTGATCATATTTGGTTGTCTCATATGCTATGTATATTTATATACGTCTTTGAGAGATCTCGTGTGTTGTATATCTTTATATACGTCCTCATTGATCACCTTTGGTAGTCTCATGTCTTGTGTATCTTTATATGCATCCTTAAGAGAACTCGTGTGTTGTATATCTTTATATACATCCCCGTTGATCATTTTTGTTTGAGCTCACGTGTTTTGTATCTTTATATACATCTTTGAGAGATCTCGTGTGTTGTATTTTTTTATATACATCTTTGTTTGATCTCCTGTGTCATATATATTTATATACATCGATGTTGATCATTGTCTTTGCGGTGTGAAACCACCACGTCGGCGAGACGAAACGCTTAGTGAGTTGTGAAGCCACCTCGTTGTAAGATGAAATGCTTAGTTAGATTCCTTTGTGGTGTCATGCCACCTTGTTGAGTGACAAAAAGATCAACGTGATGATTTGCAACCTCGTGGTGAATAAGATTGCTTATCCCTTCACCAAATTTAAAATTTATTGACCTGTTGATTTTTGTGTTTGAGTTGGCCATTTATTTCTTTTGACCATTTCTGGGTTTTTTGGAGGTCCAAACCCTTTCTTTGAGAATTGACCATTTATGGACTATGTGATGACCCAAATTTCCAGTACCTTTTAAGCTGATCAAACCACACCAGTCCAACCCAAATTGCACTGGAAACTCAGATGCCAATAGAAAGAACTTAGATGGTGAGATAAGAAAGGAAGAAATATTAGAATAGAAGAGGAAGAAGAAGGAGAACCAACACAGAAACAGAGTATCACATCGTAGTGAAACAAAAATATAATATAGAAATAAAACTTTTTTGAGAGCTTTTGAAATAAACACTTATAATCATCAGAGTACATCATTGCACCTGGACAGTTATAATAATCTGTCCTCATATACATCTCATAGCGGAAAATATAGTAATACGTTTAAACCCTCCCAACACGTCTTCTGGAAACCCATAGCGTCTTAACCTGAACCTACAGACCCGGCTAACCCGAGCATTACAAACGATGGGTCAGTCTGGTGAACCAGAGTGAGAAAAACCCACTAAGTTTAAATAACATCCATATTGATTTTAAAGTCAAAAATCCTTTTGAAAGAAAAGGATAATAGTAAGACCAGCCAATGCATAACCACAGACGGTTTTTACCTTACTATAACCCAAAACATGTTTGAAATCAATTTTCATCTGATATTATGATAATGTCTAAATACAAATAATTTGATTCTAGCAGAACGCTTGCATCTCACGCTCCACATATATATTATACAAACAAAACTGCAGGCGCTTATTGGAGATTGGATTCCGACTATGACAAGGTATGGAACCACCTGCTGATAGTGTATCTCTAGAGAGGAATACACTGAGTTCAACAAGAACGTCTTGCCACCCGGCCCACACATGACCGACCATTCATTTCTCTTGAATGTTCCGAATAAATTGCCACCTACGGTTGCTAGCAACATAACCGTTCCCAGAAGATACAGAAGTGGAAAGAAGAAAAAATAAGGGTATTCTCTAGATGGTGTCAATATACCCTAATGGGAGCGACCCACATAGCCATGCTGCCTGCCCGATTTTTTTCATTTTCTGGTTGATAAGGCTTGAGGTTACAATCTTTTGGAACACCTGACCACCATTCACTTTGAATGCCACATCGTCAGATCCGTCAAATCACTAATTGACGTACACAAATATACTCTAGGTATTAAAGAAGTGCCCCTCTTCGCCACCAACTCGATATATTTGTAGAAATCAACGTACGTGGTTCTCAGGAAATACTCTGTCAGACATCTGTCCATACAAGTCATCCAGGAATAGGATGAACCGAAGGTACTCTCCTACTACATCTAATATAGGAATCACCCCATGGATCAATAGCAAGTAGTCCTTGCAATCCACAGATTTCAACCACGACAGAACCCCAGTATATCTCCGGGTCGAATCAGAGATTGTAAGTGGTTCTTCCATTTTATGAAGATTTATGGTCTTCAAATGCTCCATCTCGATCGCCATCTGATATCTTCTATACTTTCATATTTGTTGGTCGGAATGGTTTTCGAATATACATTTGATCCCGGTCTTTCCATACCAACAATCGTAAAAGTCAAATTTGATAGTCGGTTATTTAACTATCAAATAAACATCCATGTAATCATAAAAATAGATTTACTAGTTTAGTACTTAGCATCACTTGACTTCTTTAATTAAAATTAATTAAACTTGAATATTCCAATATAGGAAAAACCGTATTTCAATTCTTATTCTAGTATACTAATATTCGCAACTACTTTGTTTAAATATTTAGAAAATTATTTTATAACAATATCCCATATTCTGTTTGACTATTATTTTCAAAATATTTACTATAACATCAGCTATAATTGAGAAATCAGTTCAACTTACTATTCGATGTTGCGCAAACTCTTTTGTTTTTATTACTTGAAGAAGTATCCAATCCTTATTCTTATAGAATAAACCATTCTATATCTTGTTCCTTTACTCTTCGAAATTATCGCCCAATCTCCTTTTAATTCCATTACCAAAACCTCATCCCATATTATTTCCGTTACTTTGGAAATTTTATCATACATTCTCAAATCTATTTATTTCCGTTACTTTGGAAATCTTATTATACATTCCTGCCATTACCAACTAGTATCATCCTTGGATAGTCTCGAAGTCATTCAAGTTGGGGTATTTTAATTACCTCTCAGACCTTGATCAACAATGTTATTATCTTCAGATAAATACGAGTTTGTAATTAAAAAACCGATATTCAATCTAATATCAAAACACATCCCACTTAACTCGTTAATATAGCTTTATAACTCTTCTTATCTTTTTGGAAGTCTCTCTTTTTAAATATAATTAATATTGATTAATTCGTCAATTAAATAATTGCTTACTAAGTGTCACTATTATTAACTCTCAACTTATGTAGATAACTTTGTTTCCTAGCCTGGATTATTATTACAAATCCTATTCCAACCTCCTTTACCAAGCTCAATTACCATCCCTTTTTCCAATCCCCTTTTTCTTTCAGAAAAATCTCATTTCAATTCCATTTGATTTAGCTTAATCCCATTATCAAGTATTTCCAATTCAAAACAACGCTTTAGTCTAGCATTCCTTTTATAACTATGTTTATAAATCTAGGTTTAACATAAACCCTTTACACCTTCATCTCCTTCCACTTAATCCATACGTTAAGTAACATTTCCATTTAAGCTATCGTATTTGTTTAGAACTCTTTATTACTTAATTATAAAACTCGAGTTCAAATATAAAACTTGTTTATAACTTTTTTTCAAAACTCAACTATATTCCATTCCAAAATAGTCAACTACTTAAATGTATTTAAGAAGTAATTACTTAAATTAAAATAAATAATTTACTTTTACATTCACTATTGTAAAATCAGTTAAATGCTTTATTTACAAAAATAAATAAATAAAATATCTTTTAAAATCTTCTTAAAATTTAAACACTATTCATTAAGTGATTTTATTTTGTTCATTAACAAACTAATTAAAAAGTCCAACTTAGTTAAAATGGTCGACTCGGTCAATTCAAAACACGATTACTCCTCTAACCCATTCCAGTTAATTCCTCCTTTAAATTAAATAAAATATAATTAATTTAAATAACTTCATTTAATTGTTCCTTAGACGCGATTAATCAAATACTTAACTGTTAGGTTATTTCTTGCTCATTTGCTTATAATCCTTATTAACATAAGAATTTGTTTTATAAAACTAATTTCATAATTACTTATGAATTTTAATTAATGAATAATTAATATTTATTCCCTTTTAAATAACTTTCATTCATAGTAATAGCTTTCAAAACCTATTTCAGTTATAAAATATATTTATAACTCCAATACTGTTGATTCACCATCGATAAAATCCATATTTTATAAATTGATTGATTTATAGGCCATGTGATGCCAATTACCCAACTCATAGTATCCATTGGTTAATATCAAAATAAATTTTGAAATATGGTTCAACCATCAACAATAGTCAATCATTCAACCATACTGGGTAAACCGTCCATATAATGGTAATATGAAAATAAACAATAAATTTGAGGAATCCAGTTGGATCCCTCCAACCTGTTTTTACCTGTATCCAAATTGGTTATCTCCAAATCAAATCCCTCATTTTCATTTAACTATAATTTCTATATCGACCATCAATCAATTAACGGACCATTTAAACAATTCAAACAATTCAAACGCTTTTATAAACGTGACCAATCAAGGGAAACTACCTTATTCGGGTCAAATCATAACGATTGGTATCTTACTGAAATTAAACAACCATTTAATTTCATTAGTCAAATCAACAATAAATGTATAACTTGCAAATGGTCAACCACTAACAACCAGAGCACGCAAAATAAAAACCAAATTTATATAAAATATAAATGGGAAGAGTTGAGTGAGTTTAACTCACATTGATTTGAATCCGTCGATAAACAGTTTGTTTTAGTCAAATTAAACTAACGTTTAATTCGACTAAAATTTCCAGTAGATTCCGATCCTAACTAAAATTGCTCCATCTCGATGCTCCCGTCTCTACGGTCCCGACGAAACTGACTGTGCTTGAATCTGATAACATAGGAGCGAGAAATCGTATTACGAAATTTATAAAGTAATCTAATTAATAAAACATGGATCTTCTATTATTGAAATGGGCTTCTTACCTTAAAATCATTCGGCCCAACCCGCTTTCCTCTTTAAAAAAACCATGTCGGATTACCTACCTTCATTTACGCACTCCGTCTCCACACAATTACTCACGACCGAAATCTCAAATCCCTAATCCCCCTTCTATCTTCTTCCGCAACATCGAAGACACCTCGCAACCCCTCTACCAAATCACGCTCAAGTCCTACCCGCTCTTTCTAGCTGTTGTCGCTCCGCCGTACCTTAGTCCCTCGATCCCGAACAAATTTATCAGGAAGTCCACCAAAAAGCATTCGGAGATGGAGTGCGTAGATCCAAAGATTCAGATAAGTATTTTAATTGATTTCAAATTGCAGTATTTTTTTCTGGCTTTTCTCAGGGTTCAAATGGTTTTCTGGTTTACTGCATTGTTTGAATGGTCCTGTAATTGGTGAAACTATATGCGTGATACATCTATTTATAGTATGGTTTGATTTAGATAAGATCAAAGTCTTTCAAATCTTATCCTGGATAGGTTCGGCTACACCTAGCTTAGGCCATTTCCTTTCTTACCTTTTCAGAATTTTTGTATGGTGATGGCAGTCTGATGGGTTGCGTGATGGTGATCTGATCGAATGGGACATTGATCGAACATGTATAGGTTAGGCTATGAGTTGTTCATTTTGTCATAGATATTTAAATCTGTATGTTGCAGATTTTATTTACATTTTAAAATATATGAAAACAGTGATTTTGTATATGAGATTTACTGTATATATGCATTGTATTAGCTGTTCGATTTGGTAAAGGTTTGATGTATATAAATATACATATCAGTTCTTTCCTCTTAACTGTGCAAGTGTACATTTCTTTAGCTGTCTTAGCTGTTTACTTTAGCTGTATAAATTGTACTATTTTCTTTTGCTGATTTTAATTAGCTGTTGATTTGAGGTATCATACCTAGCTGTTAGCTGTTCTAGCCCTGTATTTTATATTTTTAGTTGTACCTTGTCTATGTTTTAGCTATTCGTTTCTGTGTTCATGGAAAAATGGTGTGTTACTGTTTGAGAGAACGTGGCGTATTGTTCTTAAGATTTTAAATGAATTCCTTTGGTTTTGCATGTGTACTGACACTAATATACATGGTTTTCTTTGTATTCACCATGTCCTAGTTTTACGTATTGTATACTTTTTTTTAGCTACTTCATTTCACTGTTTCTAGAAAGAACAAGACATGTAGAGATTAAAACTGTCTGGGTAGGTTTGAGGTTATTGACATGTTTTTCACAACATACTATTAGGCGGAAGATGGGTTCATGGTGACAATGGCAGATATTTTTCAGAAGCTGAAGTCGATTTTGGAGAATTCATAAAGATAATGTTAGGATATTTGCAACATGCAAAGATAAGACGTTGATGGTGCATGTTGCAAGTTTTTTATATTTTTCAGTATTGTATTATGTCTGTTTTCAACGATCTGCTCCTAATAGTTAGTTGTTGGATTGATAAACAGACCATACGTGTGTTGGTTGTGCTTCTAAAGTACCTTTGCTTGTGCATCCAATTATGAGTGCAATATTCTCGTGGCCAAATCATGCAGGCCGTTAAAAATGTGTGTGCATTTTTTGGTTAATCATTTTTGTAGTTTTCGTTTGGTTGAAAAGAAAAGGGAATTGTTAAAGGGACTCCATTTTTTGTTAAGGGAGGGACAATTTTTCAATTTTTGATGAAATGTTAAGGGGAGGACGAAATAAGTTAACCCCCCTTAACCATATAATTAAAAATTCCAGTACTATCCCTATAACAGAGAAAAACTAATGCACACCTGCAAATAACTATATAAATTTAAACACTTAAGCATAAATCAGACCACAGTTGCATGAATTCAAACACTTAAGCATGAGTCAGACCATCACTTATTAACATTTCTTGGTCTAATAAGGTACATGAATAATTAACTCTGCAAATTGCAAAATAAATTTAGAAACAATATACACTGACCTTCTATAATTCAACTTAAAAGGAAAATAAAAAGAAATAACAATAAAACGAAGATCCACCTCCTTCAACTCTCCCCGATTCAAACAAAGTTCATATAATCTCAATAAGGCAAATTTTATATATACACCGAACATCCCTCAACATACACCATTATTTTTTCTATAAAATTTTATTACTAAATTACCCTTTTCTCGTAATTGATTTTTAAAACTTTTGGATATAAAAAGTCAAATTATTCTTAAAGATATTGAAACATGATACAAACTAGATATGTTAATGAATTATTTATTCATAAAGTCTAAAATTTCTATTAAAATAACATTCAGAAATAATGTCTAATTTAGAAGTGTTGATTTATTTTGTAGAATCAAAGTAATTTTGTTGAAACTGAATTTTTTTTCAAATTTTTTATAGAAGTTACAATATTAGTACAAGAAATAAATTTCATTTTGTTAAATTTAACTCAATATGATGCAAAAAATTTCTAATTTTGGGTAATTTTGTTTTAAGTTCGAAAGAGGAAAGAAAAAGAAGATGAGAACATGAATAATTTAGAAAAGAAACGGTGTACGTAAAGTAATACACGGTGTATAGTAGTTTGTTATAATTTTTGGTATATATTTAGCACTTTTTGGTGTATAAATAGAATTAGCCTCTCAGTAATCTAGTTTAAATCACGCTTTTATCACTTATATATATAAATAAATAAATAATAGTGAAAATAAAAAAACGATAATTACATGCCTTGCAAAAAAAACGATATTTACAGTTGCATGCACCTTATATTTGGTAATGATATAAATAGCGTAGATGATTTTACGCAAGTATTCAAAGAAAGTCAATACCAAACATATCCAAAACTAAGCCTAGAATTATGAGAAGTAATTAAGAAATTAAAATATAGTTAATCATTGCATGTCTAATTAATTAATGTTACAAGGGACAGTCTAGTCCATGCTTATTTTAAAATAAAAAAAAACCAAACCCTCCCTTAACAATTTTTTTTTTAAGGTGGAGTCCCCTTAAAAATGCCCCCCCCCCCCTTAACCAAAAGTGGAGTCACTTTAACAATCCCCAAAGAAAATTCCCATGTGTTATTAAGGTCACATTCTCAATTCCCTAGGCTAACTTTTCAAACATCTCATTATCTCTCTCTTTTTTATCATGTTTGTTCATTGTTTTCTTTGATTATGTAAATGAATATGTATTTTAGCTGTCTGGGTAGGTTTGAGGTTCATATAGCTATCTTGTGTGTGTGTGTGTGTATTGTTTCATTAGTTGTACATTGTCTGTGTATGTGAAGAATTTTATGTTTTATTGTTCACTTCTTTTTCTTCATATCAAAACTGATGGAGCCAATTCGGATTCACTCTTTCTGGAAAGAAACGAGGCATGTAGAAATTGATTTTACATGAATTGCTATGTCCATTTGTATTGTATCGACAATATCATGTATTGTTTTCTTTCTTTGTGTTTTGCCCATTCGTTCAGACAATACGTATATGTGTTGTTTTCTGTGTATTTACACTTCTAATTTCATGTTATACTCATTTCCAATTTTTATGCTCATGCAGGAATTTTATCTGTTGGACCAGTATGATGTACTCAGGTTCCATTCGTTTTACCGAACACAATGAAATGCTTATAAATATATAAATATATATTAAATTCAAACCGCTAAATTTAACGATAATAAATTAATATCATTGTATTTACTAAAATAATAATTTCAAATTCAATCAAAACTCAACATTAAAAATTCTGGTTTTAAATAATATTCCATTTATATAATAATCCTTTAATATAAATAAATAAATCGTTATAATGTTAAAACGATCCCATAACGACTATTTGAAAATTTGAATTGAACATAATTTGCCATCTAAAATATGAAATTTCCATTTTTCTCTTACATCTCTACTAATAAAGGAAATCTTTGAGAATGGTGAAGCTTTTTAGAATTTCCAAAAAAGTCCTCTGCCCTGATTGCAGCCGCGTGAGAAAAAAACTTGTGGCACAGGGAAAACTGTCTTTTTTTCATTCCTTTTTTCGCTACCCACTACTATACTGCGGTTGGTCAAAACGTCTCCTCATTTTTCTTTTTCTTTCCAACTGTTTCTTCACTCCATCACGTATTCACTCTTTTCCTCGCGTTTTCCTCCCTACTTGCAACACTAAACTACCGCAAACATTCCTACTATTTCACTGATTAATGGATTCAAACATTAATTCCTTCCGTCGTCAACTCTTATTGCCTTCGCCTTTTCGAATCTACCACGATTTTGTTCTTGAGATCTGCCAGTTGGATTTCGTTCTTGCGCTCATTTTCACCTCTGGCAGAGGACGAACACCACTTCCCCCTTGATGACATCAATGATAAATTCTTTTTCTTAATCCATCGTTGCTACAAATTCGTCCGATTTAGTCGTTGTTGCTACTGTATGTTACAAATTTTCCACTACTCTTCACCTCTGGCAGCGACGAACCATACTTCCGCCTCGATGACATCAGCGGTATTTTTTTCTTCTTATTCCATGTTTGCTACTAATTCATCTGATTTAATCGTTCTTACTGTTGTATGTTATAGATCTGACAAGAAATTAGTAGTTGATTTATTCATATTTCATTTAACTTGCTACTAATTCATATTAGTTATTAGTTGTTGTGTCGTATGATACGAGTTACCACTCCAATAAAAGATTCGTTCTTCATATCTGACAATAGGTTTGTAGTTTACTCATTTATATTTCATTTAACTTATTTAATATTGTATTTTCATGTTGTCGTGTTTTAGCTTGATGTTATTGGTAATTCAAATTATTTCTTACTCTTTCCTCGATGATTATTTGGGTTAGCTTGAGGTTTGGATTGTTCATCTTTTATTGTCTTTTATTTCAATTTTTTTTTTCAACTGCTTGAACTATTGTGTTTGATATAGAGATCTGATAAATTTTACCGTCTGTTACTGCTGTTCTTCATCCTAAAATTGTTGATGTTTGAAGTAGCTATTATTTACTAACTGAGTACAGTTCTATCATATGTCACTCTACTCATTGAGTTTTATAGGTTTGGATTTTCTTTTAATATTTGTTTGGATATACAAATTATACATTGAGTTTTTTATTTTTGGATAGGGACGACCAAGGCTTTCCAGATTACCATTCTTCTTTCATGGTTCTCATCTGCTTACTCATCTCATTGCCTTACTTTTAGGTTACCCTATTTCCTTCAAATGTTTTCTTCGCCCTATTTACAATGGTGGACACTTGAACTAATTTTTGTCTACTATGTTTGCATCCATTGTTTTCCTTCTTCGAACCGGCTATTGAATTATCGCTAACTTCTTTTATTATCTAACTCAACTGTTAGATATTTTGACTCAACCTTTTACTTCATTGAATTTATGCATTTCCATTGTACATGCGTTTTTTAACTGAGCTGTCTAATTTTACCCATGCATGTTTATATTTTCTTTTAATCTATTATACATGCTTTTGGGTGATGTTATTAGTAATTCAAGCTGTTTGTTAAGCTATACTTGATTTTTTTTTTTGGCTTGAGGTTTGAATAGTTCATGCTTTAATTTTTTATTTAAAATTTTATTTTCAGACCAAATGTACTGCTGTTATTTAAATTTTTTGGCTTTAGGTTTTCATACCACTTTTACCCTTACACTAAATGCACACCAAGAGGCGTTTTCTCAGCTAAAGATGTAATGTCGCAAAGTAGTGCAATTGCTATGGTCTTCTTCTTAGGCCCATATGTAACTTTGTAGACAATGCTTTTGGTAATGGTTGATGCTATTTTTGTTGCTGTTTCCGGCTAATTACCGCGTTGCAGCACTTTCTTTTTTCCTTTTGGTGCATGATGAAAACTTAGAAAGCAAATTGCTCTACTTCATGGTGTGATAGTTTATTTTCTTATTCAATCACTGATTTTACCTTTTTTGTTTTACAGAATAACAAATTTTTGGGCTGGGATTGGGATACGATGATCGCTTTGAAAAGAAAAGGTTGGTGCATTTCATCTACTTCAACCTTCCATGATCTTCTTTTTTTCTTTTTCATTGTATTGTAATATGCATATTGATTCTTTTATTCGTTTTTATGGATCAACCTGTCTCATTATATAATCTTTAGGATATACAATTGCAACCTTTTGATCTGCACTCGAACTAATTGATGAAACTAGTGAACACTCAGATTATCCATTATGAATATAGCTACAGTTCTATATATTTATTATTTATTTCGTTGGGTATTAGTTACATCTGTTTAACTAAAACAATCCATAATGTATACTTCTGTCTAATGATGTTATGTAAAATTACTTAATTATGAGATGCTGGACCTTCCTGAATTCCTATTTTAATGCCTTAAACTTTATTCCCATTTGCATTTTTTTTGCCTACCATGTTTTGATTAATGTAGCTTTATTCCACGTAATCATGTTATCATTGCAGTGAAGGACAAAATAGATTTTCTCATTAGAATAAATTCAGTATTACTAACTTTGGAAAAAAGTTTGAGTACATTGTCTCCTACCTTATAACTACAGACTAATAATCATTCCCTTACTGCAGAGCACTTTGTTATGAGTTGCAACCTATAGTATAGTCCACATAGTATCTATTTTCTTTCCTCTGGCAATGATTTATAGATCACACATTAATTGTTATCATAAACTGTAAATTACTGTGCTGCAACCATCTGTTTTATTCCCACTAATCCAGTCATTAAACATAATTACTTATCTAATTTTTAGGATTATATAACCATGCATCAAGTTTAAGGTTCAACAAATTTGAGGGGTAAACCATTATGAAATGACAGTTCCACTTATATC
The DNA here is from genome assembly GCA_030737875.1 of Allium sativum. NCBI lineage: Eukaryota > Viridiplantae > Streptophyta > Magnoliopsida > Asparagales > Amaryllidaceae > Allium > Allium sativum. Next base: position 407,036,598 of record CM060926.1, read on the forward strand.
ACCAACCAATTTAGCTGATAAGATTCTTCATGATTCTTTTCCTCTCCCATACCATTCATAATCTTCATCACGGAAGAGTTTAGGTGATAAAACTTTCTTCGTTTACGGAGCAATTTTTGTCCATTATGCCTTAACAATGAAAAGGATGTGTTTATGTTGCTATCATTCCATCTGTAATTTGTTCCAAAAAACTACACTCTTATTTCATAACATTCTTTTATTCAACTATTTGAATTTCACATTACAGGTCTTCCAACATCACCTTCCTTCCACACACCTATATGGAAATTAGGCCAACGATGCGGATTTCTCTTCCAAATGTTGTCGACTCAACTTCGGGTTTGTGGTTTTCTTTCCTTTAACCATTTAAATTTCTCATTACAGTGTTATATTTGGTGCCTCCAAGTTGACTGTGATAGAAATTTCGACAATTTTAACTCTTTGGCATGATGTAGTATGCCAACAGAAGACCCGGTCAAGTCAAAAAAAATCTTGCATGCTTCCAAAACATTTTGGATTAATTTTCTTTATTCTGTTGATTCATATGGAAGAAATATAGCAACATAAGTTATATGTTTACATTGAAGACTGTCTATTTACCTATATCAATTTGAGTTCAATGATTATGTTAAGGTGTATAATCCAAACTGCCACAATTACTACCTTCCTTAACCAACTTAGAATGAAACATTGGTTGCCAAAATGGATAAATTGACGTTAGCATAAGATATCATTATGTGGCCTGCTTTTAATTTCTACTTATTTTTCTAGATGATCCAAAAAAAGGCACGTGAATTAGAGATTTAGGTAGAAATTAGCATTTAAAATTAGCAGTTCACTGTATGACCAACGCACTGCTTTATAACATTTTTATTTCATAATTTTCTTTTCTATTTCAGCCTGTTTGTGAAACTCTACATGATTATAGCTTAAAATTTGCACTACGAATGTCACATAAATGATATTAGCTTATTGGTGTTACCGATATATCATTGAAATGTTTAACCATGTTTTTATTATGAAGCCATTACGAAATACTCATGCGTTTATTTGTTATTATACAAGGTTTGGTACTTTTTGGGGGTCGACCTATGAATAACCGTGCTACTAATTGATGTCCTAGCATAAGAAGTTGCTACATGTACAAACCAACAACAACAATTTATCCATGCTCGGTATTTTAACATTATGTGAAAGATGTTGCAGGACCTGCTACTATGTACAAATAACTAATTACATGTTTGTGGTTATCATGCATATATATTTTGTGAACGTTGTTCATATCAGTTCTGGGTACTGTGCTTTCTACAAGTTTATTTTGTCATTACAATCTTCTTTACTTTATACTACACAATCCGTACCACATTCACTTGTCTTGCTTCAATCACTTTTCTTGCTTTAATACGTTTCTTTTTTTAACAAACTGTTATACCCTAAAATTGTACACACAAGCAATTGTCCATTTTAAACATTAATTCCAGCTATGGTCAAATTCATCTATGCACACGCCCATCAGGCGTGCCTGCGTACTGGTTAGAAAAATACAAACATATAGATTCCAGCGGTTCTTGTTTTACAGAAATCCGACTTATATCGGATCCCGTATATTCAGTTAAAGTTCAAATCAAAAATTTCAAACTACCGCAGCGTTTCGAGCTCGTTTTAATTGATTCATATATATATATATATATTCGAATTCCATTTTATATAAATAAGTTTGATTAAAAATCCATTATATTTCCAATATAATATATAAACAGATTTAAATATTCCAATTTTAAATGGCAAAAAAATCTGGGATGTTATAGACTACATAGGTGTTCACTTAAGTTATTATGACATATATTTCTTATGTGTTCATCTGTGGAGTCGTCTGTTCATTCATGATTATTAGTGCATTTTGCAATTTGTTCGTAAATTCTTGAGTTAAGTCTTTGGTTATGGGACATTTGGATAAACTCACATATTTACTAGTGTGACAACAAGGAATTTCGCTCGATCCGAATCGATCGCTAAACCGACCAAGACCGTTCGAAACCGCTGATTGTTTTGAGAACACAACAAATCAGAACGCAAATAGAAGAACATTTCATTGCTTATTACAACAATTCATCAAAATACAAGAATATACAGAGTATGAATCAATATTACACATCATAAAATATCAGAGATTACAATACATTACATAGCAGCAGAAAAAATAATACAGAACACAACTGAAAGTAATACACGCATACAGAGCTTTCCGAGTATCGTTCCAGCTGTAAATCAGGATCCTGTGAATATAAATCTGCAAAACCAAAACTACTAGCTGCCCGTGTCGAAAATAAGGGCACCCAGAGTTTAGGTTAAAACAATAAACTCCAGGTCAGTCATGTGACTGGTGTGAGAACTAAAACAGTTATTTAAAACTTTACTTTAAATCAGGTATATCAAGGGACCACGCCGTATAACATGGAACGAGTTTCCTCCGAAGAATACCAGTGCATATAACAAAACAGCGCAATGCTTTTTTGGAAAAATGAAGCTATTATAAGACCCAGGTCCTATCACACAATGCAATGCAATGCAAGCCGGGGGATAGGGTTTTCCCTTATAATAGCCAAACATGCTTGGTACGTTTAAAACAAATCGTTTGATACTATTATAAGTGCATAGTGTATAAAACAACTTCAAATCATAAGTATCAATCATAGATGACATAAGTACCCCATACCACTATGTCGCCATATATAGGATTACAACTAAAACCGAAATGTCTCGTATTGGAAAATTGGATTTCCATATGTGAACCAAGGCTAGGCGCAATCCTACCGTTTCGAGACAATCTAGCTCATGTCTTAGGACTCAGCCGCAACTGTACCTAGGCAACATGCAGGGCCAGTCCACCGATGTGGATTAAACTCAAACCCTGAACATGTGTTTCCCCGCCCTTTGGGGTGTAAATGAGCCAAATGACTCCATCGGCTCCACATAGTCACCGATATATCCGAGGCACCTCGCAATCCAACAACCACACAGGTGAAAATAATATAAATGTCAGGGCTGGTAGGTCACTGACACCACACTAGCTAGAAGGAAACGCATGCCCTCCCTGCTGTCCTCTCCCGTTTCTAGTTCACACCGGGGTGTGAGGCTCAGGAATTAACGCTACACAAAGCTATGCCACATAGGCGGTGCTTTGATCATCCACCACAAGACTTTGTTTTCAACAAAATCCTTGATCATTTGCCACTTAGGCATGCCACACAGGCAATTCACACCATGCGATTGATGTCTATCGATATACAACCTCTGATCCCGTACGTCTCAGAGAAGGGTGAAGTAAGGGAATGAATTCCAATTCACCAGGCAGATGTATATTTAATAGAGATCAATCAACACAGAGCAAAATCCAATGTCAGACACACAGTCCATACAAGTTCATTCTAGGTCTCAACGAAACCGGAGGCACCTTGTATCTTGCATATCCATCGATCTCCAAGTACTTCTGGACGATCACCAACTGATTCCCTCCTCTTAGGTGTACAGCCCAATCAAGATCATCAATAATGATCCAAATGATGTGAAGACCTCCGGTCTTCGACCACCGTCTTTATCTTCGATACATCGTCGATTCAGTTATTCAGAGTGGGATAAACCCGGCCTTTCCGAATAACTCGCGAATATAATAAACAAATGTCACACAAACACAACATACGCCTCATTCCAATTCAGAATATTCTTTTATTCAAATATTCTTATACTTTGGAAAAGGTTCCCATTAATTTTATCAAAGATAAATTTTTTAAATTTATTCTTTAATCTTCTTTTGAATATCAATTCAAACCAAACTATGGCTTATCCAAACTCGGGATTAACGAACCTTACCGAAGTAATCAATTGTTTTAATTTCCCAATCCTAACTTATTCATCCCATGAAGTAAAACTGGTAATACTTCATATCTAACACCATGGTGTTATCGGTAAATTCAATTACCATTTCACGTTCAAATCTAATTAAAGATTTAACTATCGCCTGGAGCAAAACTGGTGATACTCCATTCTCGATCATTTCAATCTAATTAAAGATTCATTAAAACTCCACTTGGTTTTAATCTTCCCAAAAATCAATATTAATGATTGTTTAACTTGGGAAATCATAGCCTGTCTTTAACTGGGTTAAAGAACCAATGTCATTTAAAACACGGTTCACGGTAAACCCAAAATCACATTCTATTCCATCAGCCTTTAACAGTAAATTAGCAAGTGAACAATTCCCTAAGTAATAACCCCGAAGGTCGAAACCAACATCAGATCAATACCCAAGAAACCTGTAATGACCCGCATTAGCAAAGGTATTATAATTAATTTATTTAATTATATAAATAGTGATATAGTGAATTAAATGGTCGTGGAATTAAATAATGATGAATATTTAATTAAAATATTAAATTAAGTAATATATTTAATTTTGAAATAATCAGAATTGGCTAAAATGGTGATATGTGAGAATTGGGCAATTCGAATTATATAATTCAGTTTAAAGTTGAATTATAGTAACGAATATATTCAATCGTCGATAGTTGAACGTATAGTTTATAATATAATTATAAACGAGCTTGAAATGGCGCTGCAGTTCATAATTTGGCGATTTGAATTTCAACTGAATGTACAGGATTCGTTTTAAGCCGGATTTCTGTGTAACAAGGAACGTGTGGAGCTGGTGGAGTATATCTTTCTAGTGGAAAAGGAAAATTGGGATTTCGTCGTATAGATTTTGATTTATGTCCAAATCAAATTTTAGAAAAGTCGTTGTGGAATTCCTTTATAATTTATAAAGGGATTATTTATATTTTTAAAAAGGGATTTCAATATAAATCGAATATCGGTTTGACCCAGAAGTGAATATCAAGTTAGAAATTCACATAGGAATATTTTAGAGCTGTATGGTATTCCACTGTGAATATATACGATAATATTAATTTATTAATATTTTATTTAATTATATTTAAATATATTTATATATTTAAATGGGTCATCCAGAGCTTTAAAAATAGCCAGTTTTACAAACGAGTTCAGAATTTGACGAAACCGGTTTTATCGAGCCCGGAATAGTGTAATATAGCAGGATATCAAATTTTGTTACAGTCGGGTTTGTTATGAAGCTTTGCGAGATTAAAATGCTCGAAGGAATTTTATATAAAATATCTTGAAAATATCTAGTTGGAATTATCTAAAAGGAATTGCCATTAAATACCCTTCAACAAATTCCTTAAGACCTAAAGTTCAATCTTCTATAGAAAAATAATAGGCCGCCACTTCCACAACTTCTTCAATCAATTTTATAAAATGAAATACTTGAGGAAATCGCATAAAACCAGATCGGTTGAACTCATAGGAGTTTTCTCTTCAGCCTAGTAGCCTTCATCTTGAACTCGGTCAGATTTTGGGTTGCTCGACACCTTCAGGGATGTGCTGTTTTGGGTCGCGGTGAGCAGAACGACGTCGGAAGGACAACTGGAGGGTGGCACTACACTCAGGGGTAGTAGACGAAGCTTTTGGGGGGGGAGTTTGAGGGAGTTCGACGAAACTTTGTGGCTCGCGTCACACTGTACAGTGCCGGAACCACTGATCGACGCGGTGAACAAAGAGGGGTCGAGCGTGGTTCCAATGGGTCAGGTGGCTGCGGTTTTTGGTGGTCAACCGGAGGATGGTGGTTGCGAGGTGGGTTGATGGCCGAGATGGGGGTGATGGTGGGTCAGAGGGTTGGTCAACGAGGTAATGTGCTGAAGCGAGAATTGTGAATTGGAGAAGAAGAAATAAGTTGGAGTGGATTTCTTTTCTCGTAGGCTGATGGAAGCAGGAATTGGGCCGGAGTAAAGAAAAGTTAAGGCAATATAATTTATTTAAAAAGTTTTGTTTTAATTAAATAGTGTACTAATTTATAAATGGTGTAACTTCATCATATGGTATCGGAATTGGACAAAACATGATCCGTTGGGATCGTATGGACGGGTGCAACACAATGACACTGACCGGAAGTGAATCGGGGCTCATTACAATTTATGGCGAAATAAATTGTCCGACTGAATCAAATAACGCAAACCGTTATTTAACGGCTAACGCGCCAAAGTGAGTAAATCTCACTAACTATGAAAAGTTTATAATTTCATGTTGTTTTTTTAGAACTGTTAGAAATTTTCTGATTGACTGTGTGTTGATTGTTTGATTGAACTGCTAGTCAGTTAGTTGAATTTCTATATTGATTCTGTTCAACAGAATATATCATATGGAACTGAAAGTGATGTTATCTATATTGTTTAACATCTGTGATGCAGGGAAACAGGTTGGAGGAACCCAACAGGGTTCCTCAACATTTATTTTACTGTTTTTCATATATGGTGATATATGATGTGATATATAATCTGTTGTCGATTATATGTGTTTGGACGATACTGATCATCGTGATTTGATATGTTGAATACCATAACATACCGAAATGTTGATAAGGGAATATTTTCAAAGTGATATTTGAAATAAAATATTTATAAATGGAATATTTATAAATAAGAAATATTTATAAATTGGAATATTTATAAATAGGAGATATTTAGAAAAAGGGAAAACGTTATAAAAAGGAAACTGTTATAAGAAGGAAATTATTTTTAAAGTGCAGAACCGTTACTAAAAGTAAATCTTTAAAATGAATAAACGTTGTTAAAAAGGAAATCTTTATAAAGCGAATAAAGGAGTTAAATCGAATATGGTATTTGAAAGTAGTAAATCGAATTAGTTATTCAAAAGGAGTTAGTCGAGTCAAGTCAGTTGAATAGAGTAATCGAATATTTGTTATTCGAATAAGAGTTAACCAGATGGAGTGAATCAATTAGAGTTAACCAGTTAGAGTTATACCTGTTGGAGTTAATCGATTAGAGTTAAAGCAAATAGAGTTAATCGAATATAGTTATTCAAATAGAGTAAAGGAGTTAATCGAATATATAGTTTATTCGAATAGAGTAAAGGAGTTAATCGAATACATAATTTATTCGAATAGAGTAAAGGAGTTAATCGAATATATAGTTTATTCGAATAGAGTAAAGGAGTTAATCGAATATATAGTTTATTCGAATAGAATAAAGGAGTTAATCGAATATATAGTTTATTCAAATAGAATTAAAAGAGTTATCGAATATAGTTTATTCGATATGATTTAAGTGAGTAGATTTAGAGTTAAATCAAAAGAGTTAAGTGAATAGAATAAATTGAAATAGAGTTCTCGAATATACCTTATCGAAGGAAAGAATTATCGAATAGAAAAGATTTGAAAGAGAGTTACGTAAGGAGGTTTGTTAAAGAATTAGAAGTGTGAACTTTGTCTATTTCAAGGTTAGAAACATTTTTCAGTTAATGTCTGAGAGGTAGTATTACCCCAACTTGATTGACTTCATTTTTAACTAAGGAATGATTAAGGTTCGGCAGTAAAGGATGGTTAAGTGAATTTAGTAATTAAAGGAAATGGTTTGAGTTGGCATCGCGATGGTTTGTCAAACATCTGTCTAAGTCCAATGAAGGAGTTTTGGAAATGTTTTTCCAAATAAGAACCAGAAATGTTTTCTGATATAGAAAACAAGAAATGGAAATGTTTTTCAATGGTAATAACATATATTTTCTAAATTTAGAAAATAAGAAATGTTGAATATAGGGAAACAAGAGATGAAAAATGAACTAAGGAGATAAATTTTAAATGATGTTTAATCGATATAATTTCCCTCTGGAAATGATGTCGTTGTTTGCACACGTGTTTTTCTTCGATAGTTAAATCGCAGACTATCAAAGTTTTTGACCATTTTAATGTTGTTAATATAGAGAGACCGGTTGGATTATTATCCAAAGAACCACTCTGTATTGGCATAAACGTTGCGAATCATATATGCCAAAGATAATTGAAGATGAAGTTATGCAAGGGCTATCAAGTTTACAGAATAGTACCTTCGGTTCATCCTGTTCCTGGATGACTTGTATGGACGGATGTCTGACAGAGTATTTCCAGACGATCACGTATATTGATTTCTCCAACCATACCAAGAGTGGAAGCGGAGAAGGAAACTTCTTTTAGCTAACACATAATGTATGGTTGAGGACGTCAATCGATGATTTATTGGATTTGACGATGTGGCATTCAAAGTGAATCTGGTGTGATGATAAAGCGTAGCTTCTAGCCTCACATCCGATAAATGACAGAAATCGGGCAGGCAGCAAGGCTAAGTCGGTCGCACCGAAGTAGGGTGTATAATCACCTGATCTAGAGTTTCATTTACTTCCAAAAATCTATTGTTGATGCTGTCCCATTCGGGAACGGTTGCTGATCCCAACCGTTGGTGATATACATTCGATACACTCAAGCGAAATGAGCGGTCGGTCATGTGTGGCCGGGTTGCAAGATGTTCTTGTTGAATCCAGTGTATTCCTCTCTAGAGGTACACTAGCGAAAGGTGCTTCCATACCTTGTCATAGATGGAAATCCATTACCCAGTACGTGCTTGCGGTTTTGATTGTATACTATATATGCAGAACGTGAGATGAAAGCGTTTCTGCTAGATGATTATTATATTGTGGTTGATAGACATTATTATATTATCAAAAGGTTTTGATATAAAGATAATTTGGATTCTCATAAGGGAAAAACCCGTTTCGTTATACGGCGTGGTCTTATGAGATACCGTTTAACTGCTTAAACTGTTTTAAACTGTTTTACTCATACCAGTCCCAAGACTGACCCGGAGTTTATTTTGTTATTTTCCCTAAACTCTTGGGTGCCTAATTTTGTACGGGCAGTCAAGTAGTCGTACAGATGTACTGGAAGAGCTTGGAGCAAGAGGCTTCAGGATTATATAGCTATAGTTATTTCCGCTGTGTTGTAAGTGTTGTACTTAGATAAATGATATGTATATTCCAGTACAGATTTGTATTTCAAAGTTATGTTATGAAATATATTTATTCGTTCCGCTGTGAGATTCGTGTTACTCTGATATTGTGTTCTTCTTCTTCTATTCTAAGTTTATATCTTATCTTTCCTCATTCTCTAATTTCTTTCATTAATGATCGGTATTTTTCGATGTTTGGTTAGTCATCATCGTGTTATGTCGATAACCAAAGTCGACAAAATCCCGGGTCATTACAGTTGGTATCAGAGCAGAAGGTTAATTGATTAACTTGGCTCTGTGGCGTGACTCGGTTGAGATAGGTTTAGTAATACCCTAGATTGAGTTGAGTGTATATATACGAGTGAAAGTATTTGTTATTGATATAAAAATTTGTTTTATATTGTGGTGATTTATTGATTGAGTAGTTTATGAGTTTTGGTCGATCAGTTTGATCCACTGTATCGGTAGGAGTTACTAAACACTCGAATTCGATGGGTCGACACGATATGTTTTGAAAAGAGGGTAAATTAAAATAAGTTTACCCAAGGTATATCTTGATATAGAGGAGATATATATATCAAAATTATAATATAGTGGATATATTGGTTGTTATTATAATTGAGTAAGATTATAAATTGAACGGTTATGTAAATAACCAATCAGAATTCATATAAGTGAAATACGTGAAATCAGATGAGTTAAATCTAAAATTTAAACCAGAAATTGAATTAAAACTCTGAAGAATTGGATAAGTGTTTGTAAATAGATTTGGATTAAAAATAAGAAAAATTTAAGATCCTGGGAGATTTTAAATTGTTTTACAAGCAGTGTGAATTATATTTTGAAATGAAATTTCAAAGTGAAAATGTTTAGAAATGGTTTTATAGTATTGAACTCACTTCGATCGCTGGAAAATGGATTCTGATGATGACAGCTGCATCATCAGTATTCATTTTCGAGTTGTAAGTGACGAATTACTACCAGAGATACTGTTTTGAATTGGTTTTGGGAAAGACAAATTGTGATGAATTTCAAAATGGGATTTATAATAAAGAATGAATAAAGAAAGTTTGAAATAGAAATTGAATATAGAAATTCAAAGGGAGTTTGAATATATGAAATTCAATGGAATTGAAATAGAAATTGAATATAGAAATTCAAAGGAAGTTTGAATATATGAAATTCAATGGAAGTGATATAGAATTTGAATATAGAAATTCAAAGGGAATTTGAATATATGAAATTCAAAAGGAATTCAAATATAGAATTTGAAAATATAGAATTTGAATATAGAAATTCAAATGGGATTTATAATATAGAATTTGATATATAGAAATTGAATAATAGAATTTGATATATAGATTTGAATAATAGAAGTGTTATAAAATTTGAATAGAAATTGAATAGAATTAACTAAGTCGAAGAGGAATTAGGTAATCGAGTTTTGAATTTGAAGTTGAACTTTGAAAGGTGAATTGGATTTGTAAATGGATATTCGAAATCGAATATAGAACTTAAATTTGAAATTTGGATTCAAATTAGTTAATAAGCAAGTTAAAATATATTTGAACATGTCATGTTCAAATATAAAAGTGAAATGGACTAAAGAGTTAATTAACAAATTTATTAACGAATTGAGTTAAAATGATCAGGTATAGTTAAAATAGATTGGGCAGGTATAAATATACATGAGATAGGTATGGATTAGGTATGAAGGTATATAAATAGAATGCTCAACGAAAAGGTATGTATTTAATTCATATATGAGATTTTATGCGCCGAATTGGCTAGCCGCTTGGCTTTTTCTTTTTATTTTAGATTGGTGAGGGCCATGGGAGGCTATTTGAAATATCCAGATGCTCCTAGTACAAAGGAGGTTATGGCGAATTTTTCCGGGAACTTAAGGAGTTAGAATATTTTTAAGATAATTTGATAGTTAGAAATCAACGTATCGATATATATAGAAGTCGATAAGGAAACGAACTTAGAAATAGAATAGTAAAATCAAAAAGAAGACTAAGAATAAAATCTAGTAAGAATAGAAAGAGGAAGCGTATATGTGTTTAAAAGTGAATAAGTAGTTGTATGGTATTGATTATTCGAGTAAGTAGTCATATCTGTTTTGACGTTATAAATGTTATTCAGTCAAGGTCTGAGAGGTAGTTATACCCCAACTTGATTGATTTCATTATTAACAAATAAATAGTAAGATTTTAGGCTCGAAGATCAATGTTGAATAAGAGTTAATTGAATATAGTATTTGGGTTGTCGTAACGATGTTTTACACAACATCCGTTTTAACCCAAATAAGTATAAGCTTGGAAATATAATAAAGAATATTTCCTAAGTATAGAAATAAATGAGATTGGAAAAGAGACAAGTAATTGGAATATTTTCCAATTATAAATAGCATATATTTTCTAAAGTTTAGAAAATAAAGGAAGGCGATATTCGGAAATGTTTTCCAAATAACATAAAAGGCCAATATGGTTATTGAAAATATTTAGTTAACAAATATTGATAAAGAAATAGAGAAGTGATTTAACTAATGGAATATTAATTAAGGGCTTAGCGACATGTTCAAAAGGAAAAATTGATTTTTGAAAAGAATAAACTGTTTAAAAACTCCCAGGGAAAGACTGTTTGAATTAAAAACAAATTTAAAAGAAATTTGTGACAGAAAATTTGAATTGAAGTAAAGCCAGTAAAGTGGTAACTGAGATTGAATTAGAATGATATCAAGACAAATTGGATTGTGAGATTCAAATTTGAAATGTAATGTGACAATCAAGTTAAGAGTTGGGAATCGAGAAGAGACTCGAGTTGAAATGACATTTGGCTCGGATGTAAACAATGGTTGTGTTGTGGATAAAAGCAGATTTGGAATTTGATTGGGATGACCCTTGTTTCTGCTGAATTGATAACAGGTGGAAAGGATATAATGATATGCCGACAAAAGGTACAAGTTTATATTTCTATTGGATATAAGATTTATGAGCCGAATTGGCAAGCCGCTTGGATGTTTGATTTTCTTTTGGGTTGGAGATGGCCCAGAGAGGCGAGTTGGAGTTTGATGTATTGACCAGTACAAAGAGGTGCTGGCGAAAATTTTCGAAGAGTTAAGACGTTAGAAAATTTTCAGGATTTTTGAAAATTTTCGTTGATAAGAATTAATTAATAATTTAATTAAAATTAAATTGGTTCTGTTGAAACTGAAGTTAAGGAGTGAACAAATATGTTCTAACCAGTCCTTAGGGTCATCCTCTACCTTTTAGCAATTTCGAGGATGAAATTATTTTAAGTGGGAAAGATTGTAATGACCCGCATTGGCAGAGGTATTATAATTAATTTATTTAATTATATAAATAGTGATATAGTGAATTAAATGGTCGTGGAATTAAATAATGATAAATATTTAATTAAAATATTAAATTAAGTAATATATTTAATTCTAAAATAATCAGAATTGGCTGAAATGGCGATATGTGAGAATTGGGCAATTCAAATTATATAATTCAGATTAAAGTTGAATTGTAGTAACGAATATATTCAGTCGTCGATAGTTGAACGTATAGTTTATAATATAATTATAAACTAGCTTGAAATGGCATTGTAGTTCGTAATATGGCGATTTGAATTTCAATTGAATGTACAGGATTCGTTTTAAGTCGGATTTCTGTGAAACAAGAAACGTGTGGAGTTGGTGGAGTATATCTTTCTAGTGGAAGAGGAAAATTGGGATTTCATCGTATAGATTTTGATTTATGTCCAAATCAAATTTAAGAAAAGTCGTTGTGGAATTCCTTTATAATTTATAAATGGATTATTTATATTTTTAAAAAGGGATTTTAATATAAATCGAATATCGGGTTGACCCAGAAGTGAATATCAAGTTAGAAATTCACATAGGAATATTCTAGAGCTGTATGGTAATCCACTGTGACTATATACAATAATATTAATTTATTAATATTTTATTTAATTATATTTAAATATATTTATATATTTAAATGGGTCATCTAGAGCTTTAAAAATAGCCAGTTTTACAAACGCGTTCAGAATTTGATGAAACCGGTTTTATCGAGTCCGGAATAGTGTAATATAGCTTGATAACAAATTTCGTTACAGTCGGGTTTTTTATGAAGCTGTGCGAGATTAAAATGCTCGAAGGAATATAAATAGTTATTTATATAAAATATCTTGAAAATATCTAGTTGGAAATATCTAAAAGGAATTGCCTATAAATACCCTTCAACAAATTCCTTAAGACCTAAAGTTCAATCTTCTGTAGAAAAATAATAGGCCATCACTTCCACAACTTCTTCAATCAATTTTATAAAATGAAATACTTGAAGAAATCGCATAAAACCAAATCGGTTGAACTCATAGGAGTTTTCTCTTCAGTCTGGTAGCCTTCATCTTGAACTCGGTCAGATTTTGGGTTGCTCGACACCTTCAGGGATGTGCTGTTTTGGGTAGCGGTGAGCAGAACGACGTCGGAAGGACAACTGGAGGGTGGCACTGCACTCAGGGGTAGTAGTCGAAGCTTTTGGGGGGAGTTTGAGGGAGTTCGACGAAACTTTGTGGCTCGCGACGCACTGTACAGTGCCAGAACCACTGATCGACGCGGTGAACAAAGAGGGGTCGAGCGTGGTTCCAATGGGTCAGGTGGCTGTGATTTTTGTTGGTGAACCGGAGGATGGTGGTTGCGAGGTGGGTTGATGGCCGAGATGGGAGTGATGGTGGGTCAAAGGGTTGGTCAACGAGGTAATGTGCTGAAGCGAGAATTGTGAATTGGAGAAGAAGAAATAAGTTGGAGCGGATTTCTTTTCTCGTGGGCTGATGGAAGCAGGAATTGGGCCGGAGTAAAGAAAATTTAAGGCCATATAATTTATTTAAAAAGTTTTGTTTTAATTAAATAGTGTACTAACTTATAAATGGTGTAACTTCATCATATGGTATTGGAATTGGACAAAACAAGATCTGTTGGGATCGTATGGACGGGAGCAACACAATGACACTGACCGGGAGTGAATCGGGGCTCGTTACAATTTATGGCGAAATAAATTGTCCGACTGAATCAAATAACGCAAACCGTTATTTAACGGCTAACGTGCCAAAGTGAGTAAATCTCACTAACTCTGAACAGTTTATAATTTCATGTTGTATTTTTAGAACTGTTAGAAATTGTCTGATTGACTGTGTGTTGATTGTTTGATTGAACTGCTAGTCAGTTAGTTGAATTTCTATATTGATTCTGTTCAACAGAATATATCATATGGAACTGAAAGTGATGTTATCTATATTGTTTAACATCTGTGATGCAGGGAAGCAGGTTGGAGGAACCCAACAGGGTTCCTCAACATTTAATTTACTGTTTTTCATATATTTGATATATGATGTGATATATAATCTGTTGTCGATTATATGTGTTTGGACGATACTGATCATCGTGATTTGATATGTTGAATACCATAACAAACCGAAATGTTGATAAGGGAATATTTTCAAAGTGATATTTGAAATAAAATATTTATAAATGGAATATTTATAAATAAGAAATATTTATAAATTGGAATATTTATAAATAGGAGATATTTAGAAAAAGGGAAAATGTTATAAAAAGGAAACTGTTATAAGAAGGAAATCATTTTTTTGGCATTGCCGGAACTCATCTATCTATTATCCCTTACATTTCTATCTGTGATTCCCATGTTTGGTTTGTATTTGGATATTTGTATCAACTTTTTTATTATATATATGTGTGCTCTCTTTCTTTTGGAAGATCACACATCTTTTGCTCAAAAAAGAAAAGAAAAAAAAGAAGGAAATCATTTTTAAAGTGCAGAACCGTTACTAAAAGTAAATCTTTAAAATGAATAAATGTTTTTAAAAAGGAAATCTTTATAAAGCGAATAAAGGAGTTAAATCGAATATGGTATTCGAAAGTAGTAAATCGAATTAGTTATTCGAAAGGAGTTAGTCGAGTCGAGTCAGTTGAATAGAGTAATCGAATATTTGTTATTCGAATATGAGTTAACCAGATGGAGTGAATCAAGTAGAGTTAACCAGTTAGAGTTATACCAGTTGGAGTTAATCGATTAGAGTTAAAGCGAATAGAGTTAATCGAATATAGTTTATTCAAATAGAGTAAAGGAGTTAATCGAATATATAGTTTATTCGAATAGAGTAAAGGAGTTAATCGAATATATAGTTTATTCGAATAGAGTAAAGGAGTTAATCGAATATATAGTTTATTCGAATAGAGTAAAGGAGTTAATCGAATATATAGTTTATTCGAATAGAGTAATTGAGTTAATCGAATATATAGTTTATTCGAATAGAATAAAGGAGTTAATCGAATATATAGTTTATTCAAATAGAATTAAAAGAGTTATCGAATATAGTTTATTTGATATGAGTTAAGTGAATAGAGTTAGAGTTAAATCAAAAGAGTTAAGTGAATAGAATAAATTGAAATAGAGTTCTCGAATATACCTTATAGAAGGAAAGAAATATCGAATAGAAAAGATTTGAAAGAGAGTTACGTAAGGAAGTTTGTTAAAGAATTAGAAGTGTGAACTTTATCTATTTCAAGGTTAGAAACGTTGTTCAGTTAAGGGCTGAGAGGTAGTATTACCCCAACTTGATTGACTTCGTTTTTAACTAAGGAATGGTTAAGGTTCGGCATTAAAGGATGGTTAAGTGAATTTAGTAATTAAAGGAAATGGTTTGAGTTGGCATCGCGATGGTTTGTCAAACATCTGTCTAAGTCCAATGAAGGAGTTTTGGAAATGTTTTTCCAAATAAGAACCAGAAATGTTTTCTGATATAGAAAACAAGAAATGGAAATGTTTTCCAATGGTAATAACATATATTTTCTAAATTTAGAAAATAAGAAATGTTGAATATAGGGAAACATGTGGTGAAAAACGAACTAAGGAGATAAATGTTAAATGATGTTTGATCGATATAATTTCCCTTTGGAAATGATGTCGGTGTTTGCACACGTGTTTTTCTTCGATAGTTAAATCACAGACTATCGAAGTTTTTGACCATTTTAACGTTGTTAATATGGAGAGACCGGTTGGATTATTATCCAAAGAACCACTCTGTATTGGCATAAGCGTTGCGAATCATATATGCCAAAGATAATTGAAGACGAAGTTATGCAAGGGCTATCAAGTTTATAGAATAGTGCCTTCGGTTCATCCTGTTCCTGGATGACTTGTATGGACGGATGTCGGACAGAGTATTTCCAGACGATCACGTATATTGATTTCTCCAACCGTACCAAGAGTGGAAGCGGAGAAGGAAACTTATTTTAGCTAACACATAATGTATGGTTGAGGACGTCAATCGGTGATTTGATGGATTTGACGATGTGGCATTCAAAGTGAATCTGGTGTGATGATAAAGCGTAGCTTCTAGCCTCACATCCGGTAAATGGCAGAAATCGGGCAGGCAGCATGGCTAAGTCGGTCGCACCGAAGTAGGGTGTATAATCACCTGATCTAGAGTTTCATTTACTTCCAAAAATCTATTGTTGATGCTGTCCCATTCGGGAAACGGTTGCTAATCCCAACCGTTGGTGATATACATTCGATACACTCAAGCGAAATGAGTGGTCGGTCATGTGTGGCTGGTTTGCAAGATGT
Organism: Allium sativum; assembly: GCA_030737875.1. Taxonomy (NCBI): domain Eukaryota; kingdom Viridiplantae; phylum Streptophyta; class Magnoliopsida; order Asparagales; family Amaryllidaceae; genus Allium; species Allium sativum. Next base: position 407,053,162 of record CM060926.1, read on the forward strand.
TCTTGTTGAATCCAGTGTATTCCTCTCTAGAGGTACACTAGCGAAAGGTGGTTCCATACCTTGTCTTAGTTGGAAATCCATTACCTTATATGTGCTTGCGGTTTTGATTGTATACTATATATGCAGAACATGAGATGAAAGTGTTTCTACTAGATGATTATTATATTGTGGTTGATAGACATTATTATATTATCAAAAGGTTTTGATATAAAGATAATTTGGATTCTCATAAGGGAAAACCCGTTCCGTTATACGGCGTGGTCTTATGAGATATCGTTTACCTGCTTAAACTGTTTTAAACTGTTTTACTCATACAAGTCCCATGATTGACCCGGAGTTTATTTTGTTGTTTTTTCCCTAAACTCTTAGGTGCCTAATTTTGTACGGGCAGTCAAGTAGTCGGGATTTACAGATATACTGGAAGAGCTTGGAGCAGGAGGTTTCAGGATTATATAGCTATAGTTATTTCCACTGTGTTGTAAGTGTTGTACTTTGATAAATGATATGTATATTCAAGTACAGATTTGTATTTCAAAGTTATGTTATGAAATATATTTATTCGTTCCGCTGTGAGATTCGTGTTACTCTGATATTGTGTTCTTCTTCTTCTTCTTCTTCTATTCTAAGTTTCTATCTTATCTTTCCTCATCCTCTAATTTCTTTCATTAATGATCGGTATTTTTCGATGTTTGGTTAGTCGTCATCGTGTTTATGTCGATAACCAAAGTCAACAAAATCCCGATTCATTACAAAACCATTCAACTTAATAATCTTAAGTTAGTTTCTGATTTTCTTAACTCCGTTGGGCTTAAGAGCAGTATTATTGAAGATATCGTACACGACAACCCAAAATCACATTCCATTAATTATCGGGTTAAAGAACAAGTGTTATTTAAAACACCATTCACGATAAACCCAAAAATCAATTCAAATTCAATTCCAATTAAATACCATTTAATTGGTACACTTCATTAAATCTAAGTAAAAAGATTTAATATTTTTCTCAACTGGGTTTAGGAATAGTGTTAATGAAGACACCATTCATGACAAACCCAAATCCCATTTGATATTAAATACAAGGCTCTGAATAAAAAATATACCGGCTTATATTCAATATCAAATTCTACGACCAACAAATTTCGTATTTGAAATAACGATAAAACTATATCTTTCAAATCTCCATAACAATATCTGTATAATCACAAAATCCAACATCGAAATATTACAAAGGCAATTTCGATTCAAATCCATTCCAATTCAACTATTGGAAATTCTGGTTACTTTTAAAACCGTTTCAAATCCAATTTATTCATTTCAAAAATAAATGGATTATAATTCTAGTTCAAAACTAGTTCATTTCGATAAAAATCTATTTTTATCTTTTCAAATTTGGAATTTTTCATCCCACTTCTTTCCAAATAATTTCTTATGATTTTACACAAATTATTGCTATTTTTAATAATTTTATCAAAGCCCGTACAGTCGATTTCCATCAACGGCCATCGAACTGTATTTACAGCGACCTTTTCCAAATTTAATTTGGATATAATTCCAAATCCAACCGTTAGATTTCAAATCTCTAATATTCATTAGAAAGCCCTTTTCGATACGAACCCAATGGTTCCGGTGTTAGGAGAATCCGACTGTCGGATCTCCCGTAATATCCATTCGAAGTCAATGGTCGAAATTCATGAACTACCGCAGCGCGGCGCGTACTATTCAGGCCATTATATATATAATATATATATTATATATATTTCATTGATTTCCTTTTAAAACGTATTTTATAAATCGTTTTAAATTCGTTTTCAAAACGACTTCAACTTCATATTCAATTTCTAGTCAAAATTGAATATTACATATCATCGATATATAAATGATAGTATTTTCAAAATATTCGATTTTGAAATCAATTCCTTTTCGATATTCATTATAAAAATGAATAAAATCGATATGAATATTGTTCGCGTCAAAATGGCGCATATCTAATCAACACGGCTTTATATATTTCAGTAACTTCGTTATTCTATTCAACAAATGAATATTTTCTTCAACACATGAATATATAATTTTATTCAACACATGAATATTTATTCTATTCAACACATGAATTTATATTTTTATTCAACACATGAATATTTATTTTATTCAACACATGAATTTTTATTTTATTCAACACATGAATTTTTATTCTATTCAACACATGAATTTTTATTCTATTCAACACATGAATTTTTATTTTATAATATTCCTTATTTTCCAAATTGGAATCAGGCCCTATCAATTACCATATAATGTTATTTATATGGATTCTATACAACACATGTATATAATAGCAATGATAAATAATCAACCATCATCAAAAGTGCACCAAACAACTGCATAAACATTAAATATAAATAATTAACGCTTACACAGTTTGTCAACCCATCGATTGACATACAACTTAACAATCGGGATTAGTGTACGTCAAATATCATCCCAATACCCGTGTGGGGTTTCAGTCAACAAACACAGATTTTTTTTTTGTGTGCAGTTGGGCGATGTGTATAATTTATCGTCCCAATCAATATCCTTCAAATGGTTGTACATAAACAAATCGTCCGATTTGTTTATAAATATTTATTTTATATACACGTTAAAAATTATATTTTTAACTATAAAATATTTATTCAATTCACATCACACAATAAAATTTCACAACACATCAATCAAACAAACAAGTCATCCATGGTCTGTGGACGACGGGTGTCGGGTGCTACTAAGCACCATCTGCATCCTAGTATATATTTCAAACTAGAATTTAAAATAAAAGTGAGGAGTTCTCACCGAGAGCTAAACCAAACGCCACGACTCTTCTTATGTAGGAAATCTTCGCCGCGCTCGCCTTTTGTCACTTTCGTCATCTATATTCGCTACATATATAAAAATCACATTTTTAATTCGTTACATATATAAAAATCACATTTTTATAATATCACTTCATGTATAAAAATCGAATTTTTATTATATCGCTACATATTTTTTTATCGGTACTTCATATATGTAAAAATCGAATTTTTAATATATCGCTACATATATAAAGATCACATCTTTGTGCTAATGGTATATATATAAAGATCGAATTTTTCTATCGCTAATGAATATATAAAAATCGAATTTTTTTTATTCGCTAAAAAAAATCCTATTTTTATACTTTTAAAAAAATAAATCTTTATACCTTTACAAATCTAATCTTTTCATTTTTCAAAAATCAATTCTCTTCTAGTTCAAAAATCAATTCTCTTCTATTTAAAAAAAATCTTACCTTTTCTTAAGTAAAAATCTTATCTTTCATTAAGAAAAGATCTTATCTTTCATTAAGTAAAAATCTTATCTTTCATTAAGTAAAAATCTTATCTTTCATACGCTCTTCACGTTACAAAAATCGTATTTTTAATAATGCTATTTTATTTCTAAAACATCGCTATCATTATTTCTAAATATGCTAGATTTTATTTAAAAACAATGTTGAATTTTATTTAAATTGAATACTTAGTTAGGAAAATTAACTAGGTAATTTAACTAACTTTCTTCCCTTTTGAACACTAGCAGGCGCACAAAAAAAAGTCCATCAGCGTTGACTTCGTCTTCTAGCTGTGCGCGGGGCCCAGGATGCAGCGCAGGCGAGGTGGAGGGCTTCAGGTGGTTGGTCATGGGGGCTGTTGGTGGCGGTTTGGATCGAACTGGGGGGGAGAAGAAAGGGGAAGGCGGAGGAGGTCGTGGGGGTGACGAAGGCCTGGCGGCGGTCGGATTTGGCTATGGAGCTCGGGGTGGGCGTGGTTTCAATCGGAGATGGATGGGGAAGAAAGAGAGGGAGGCGCGCGAGAGAGAGGGGGTGTTGGAGACGGCGACGATGCCATTGGAGGAAACGTGGCGTTGGTGGAGGGCGGGCGAGATCTGATTTGTTTTTTTTTCTTTTTCATTTTCTGTTCGGAGAGATTAAAGTGAAGAGGGGAGAGAAAGTAAGGGGGTAAAGGGATTTTTATAAATATATATATTTATTTTATTTTTAATTTAATTTCGAAAGGGTTGACTTTTTATTTGACCATCAAACGAGACCCAACGACTGTCCCCCCTAGCTAATTACCCCAATTCCGAACACAATGGGATATGTATCATAAGCTGATTCGACTGTTTCGATCTGTTTCTGTCAAAATCAAAATATAAATCTATATATTGATTTTGAACGCACATTTCAATTTACTGGGGTCACATATGGACTCTAAAAATTCCCGAAAAATATTTTCTAGCTTTGTATTGACGATACGGTCCTAACAAAACTAATTTTGTCATATTCTGAGTCCGTTTGAAAAATGGCCATTTTAAAGGGCCAGAATTCCATAGCGACTATTCTGAATTTTCAACTAGGCGTAACTTTTGATTCCCGCTATGAAATTTCAATTTTTCGGATTCGTTGGAAAGATATTTTCAAACAGATTCTAATATTTTTGGTTTCACTAAAATACGGTTTATTTTGAATCCTGTACATTCATTTGAAATTTGAAATCGAATTTTCAAACTACCGCGCCATTTTCGATTCCTTTTATAATTAAAATAAATTATTTATATTCTAACGACGATTCAAATAAATATATACGTTCTAATTCTATTCAAAATAAATTTCTCGTCGTTATTATTTAAAATAATTAATTTTAAATTTTCGAAATTCATCAAAATTGCCAAAATAAAAATTTTAAATTGGCTCAGATTTCCGGGTTATTACAACTAGCTTAATGTAAATTACTATTTTCATGTTGATCGTTTGTGATCACTTTACTATTTACGAAATTTGTACGCTCTCATTTATTATTGTTCGAGCATCTTTCCGTTTTATATTCTTCTAGATCTCTGTGTGATTTCTAGAATTCAGGTGATTTGAGTTTTCATTCAAAAAATTATCTCGAATCTTCTTTCGTAAAGTACTAATCTGTATTCTTCTTATCTATCTTTGTCTCTTGTTTCCAGATTTTGATTCTGGATTTTTGGGCTTTCCTAATTTGGGGTTAACAAATATTCCAATTTATTTTGTTAACCATAATGAACTAGAGATTTTCAAGGTCATAATCTGACTGGTTGGATCTCATCCTTGTTGATGAAGTCCTTGTGGATTTGAGAACCAAGGTTTTCAGGTTTTACAATATTCTTTCAACTTCTACCATTTACCATGATCGCATGATTTAGAAGCTGTTTTTGAAATATTAGAGGACATGCTAATATTTCAAATTTGAGCTATAGGTATTAATTTGTAGTTTAAAGTTCATAGCAATTTGTTTGTAGAATATTAGAGAACGTGCTAATATTTCTAATCTAGGGTATATAACCCAGATTTTATTTCGTGGTCTTGTTTCCCCTAATGGGAATGCTTACTTTTGTGAATAGGATATATATGATGGTCATATATACTTCCTTTTAAATATAAGAAAATTTTGTAAGCTAGAATAATTTTTAGAAATTTTTAAGGATAAATTTTTCTAGCTACATCGTGATAGGGAATGTTCGAAGATTTTGGATAGTCGATATTTCCATGTTGGAATTTATAACTTTAATTTGTTTGAGTTGAAAACATAAGAGAATAGGAATATAATTTATAAACTTATTGAACGTCGAACGATTTTTTTTTATTAAAACAGGCTTGCCGCATAACGGTGGTGTATATGACGGATTCTTTGAAACAAGAATTATTCGGATCTACTGGATAATAGTTTTCTAATGAAAGAAAAATATTTGAATTTCATTTTGTAAATTTTCAGATATGTCTAAACCAAATTTTTATAAAAATCGCTGTGTGGTAGTTCGCAATTTTAAATTTAATTAATTATTTAAATTGAGATTTGGAATATTTATACTTTAAGTAAGGAAAATTTCTAATTTGTTGAAAACACTTATGAGAAGAATAACTTGATTGTTCGTATATGTTCATGACTTTTTATATTTGAACATTATACATATATAGATATAAGTTATATAGTGATTTATTACTCAAAGTTAAAATTTATAAGATTGTTCAAAAGTTAATTTTAGTATAAGAATGATATACTAAATACGAAAATAAAAGCGAATTTTATAAGTTAATCTACTTTCATATTGATTTTTGTTGGTGCTTGGTTGTTACTTTTTGAGTTTTTCCTTAAGTACTTGCGGGGACACAATTTCTTTCAGGGGAATGTCTGTAACAACCCACATATTTCACGATATTATATTTAAATATTTCGTTTAAATATAAGATCGTTAATTGATTAATCGAGTGTAGGCCCAAAAAGTCACTTTTGGCATATGGATGAATTTGGACTTGAGAGCACTTCTATTCAGTTCAAAATGTCGTTTATGACTTTTAAAAGTATAAACATCGATATATTTTGAGTTAGGGATATTTGGCACTTTGGGTAGGGCTTGGGTTAGCCAACCTTGCCACCTTATAACCCCATAGCCACCTTCTCCTCTTCATTCGTTCTTACTTCAACAAAAATAGAAAATGGGGAAGGGAAAGAGAAATTATAATTCCTTAAACCTTGCTTAATCCTAGGAGCTACAATTCTTGAGGAAATAAAGTGTAAAGACTTGGGTAAGCTTCTCCATCTTTCTCTCCATCTTCTCCATCTTGTTCTCTCTCCAATTTCTGAGAATTTCCTAAATCTAACTCTTACGATTCATTTATATGTGTTCAAATTGATAATTAGCAAACTATATTGGAAGAGAGGTTGCCCTAGCTTGATATTGAATCAATTCCTTGCTTCTAACAAACAAAGTCCAGTTCTTGGAGAACTCACATTTATTCCTCAAGCTTTATGCTTGTCTAGTGTGCCTTTGGCACATGCATGATGTGTGCGTTGAATTATCCGGATTATGCTATGTGAACGTTCTATTTTGTGAGTTTTGAATTTGATTATATATAATTCTAGTATAAATTTTTTAATTGGGTTTGATTCATATGATATCAGTGTTTCGTCGAGTGTAGAAAGCTTCATAGACACCTAAAAACACCATAAGACATCACACCTAGCCTGCGCTTGTCCGAAATTCCTCGAGTGTATGCGACCTAGGATAAGTAGCGCCCAGGCCTTAGTCAGACGTCTGAATATTCTCGTTCATACATCTGACCTGCTACTAATATATATATATATATAATTGCGTATCTATGATTCAAACGGCTGATGGGGGGTAATTTAGAGGTCCGAACATAGATTCAGACGGTTGAATTACTCTATTTTGACATCTGAAACTCATAATAGAAACATGGTTTCTGTGAATTCAGTTCAGACGTCTAAATATAATTTCGGACGGCTGGATGGATGAGAAATGTACATATTTCCTTTTCTTTGCGATGTTTTGAGTTTATCGATCCAACTTACTTCGCATTGATTTCTATCGTTGTTTTCAAGTCGATAACATCATTTTTGGACTTTCGATTTCTTCATGATAAACGAACTTATAATTGATAGTCATGAGATTTCATTTACGTTATTAAAACGTGAATTCTTAGCTCAATCGTTATTATATGGGATGTGCTGCTTCAAAACTATATAAAGGGTTTTATATTATTAGTAGATAACAAATCTTTTACTAAACGGTTTCTATTTCTACTTCATTATATGAAGTTATTTTCCTATTTTTTTTTCTAATCTACTAGTATATGTTTTGACAAACCTCTTCTTGTTCATATGAGAAATCTAATCAAATGCCTTAGTAAAAGCAAGGACTATGAACCCTTGCAATAATTCTTGGACTCGTTCGATTGAAAGCCGTGGCAATGATCGTTTCATATTTCTAGTGGAATATACAATCTGTTCGTAAATAATCGAGTAGAGCAAGTGGTTATGGGACATGTAGGTCGACTCTTATGTTTATTAGCTTGGCGTAGTTTACACTGTACTTGATCAATTTTGATCATTGAGAATTTTTGGATCATTTTATCTTAGGAACTTCAAATACGATGGATCTTTGGATCACTCCAACCTTCGGGTCATTTCGTGATCTTCAGATCATCCTGAGGAACTTCAGTTCATCCTGAGAGTCTTAGGACTATTTTAGGAACTTCGGTTCATTTGATTTTATCGATGATTTCCAGATCATTTTAGCAGGGTCACGACCCGCGGTCTTCAGACCATCCGAGGAACTTCGGCTTAATATTATAAGCTACATGCCTTGAAATCGCGTCTTACCTTTGATACATGTGTTGATGAGTTTTCGGGCTACTTCCTTGATTTAGGCATGCCCTTCTTAGGGATCTTCTGGATTTTTGATTTATCGATTTCATGAATATGGGTTATGTTGATACTAAGCTATCAATCTGAGTTTTACTAATACTGTTTTATCAATCTTAGTTTAATTGATATTGAGATATCCTTATATAGCATTGAGATTTCTTTGACATAATATATGGACATTTCAAGCCCTCATATTTTACATGTGAGCATTATTATGATAACTTATTTATTGTTTTCTGTTTATATCTCTATTTATATCTCAGTTTATTATGATGAGTACAGCTAGACTGATCCGTTTACTGTTTATTTTCTTGTAAATAATACTCGGGTTAGACCGATGTATTATAGGTACTCCCCCTTGACTATAGCATGGACTCGATTCTCCATTTGGCTAATGAAATTTATTTAGTAGGTTTCCTTTTCTTGTATTTGAGATAAAGACTCACATGTGTACATATTCTTTTGTGTTGTAAATTTATCTATTATTTGATGATATGTTGGATCTTGCACGACCATTTATATTATGTCCACTCCTTTTGTATTATATTCTTATTTATTTCATCCTTAGTTATGTGGATATCTGTATCTAACTCTGATTATATTGTTATTTATTTTATATAGATTCTGAATTATATACATTGACTATGTTGTGGATTTGAACTTGAATTAGATGTGTAGGATGTCTTCATGAGATTTAACAAGTAAGACCACATTATCTGACATGTTTAACACTCATTCAAACCTATTATACAAATAGTCACTGTTCAACAACCTTATTCTTCAGGTTAGTTAACATCATTGCTTGTGATGACCATGGCTAATATGAGTATAGAGGTGGGGTATACAGTTATGGAACTTGGGGTTATCAATCCCGAGCCCATCAACTGAAAGGACATAGTCATTACAACAACTTATTTTCCCCAATAGGCACGATGCACGCTCATCTTCCCACCGGAACACACCCGTACCACCTCGTTTTGGACCTCTTACTATCCAATGTGGTAAAACGTGCCCTCGCCTCTACCTAATGTGAGACCTCCATTGATGATAATAGGAATACTGCCTCATACAGGTCCCCAACCAAACATGCAATTAACACAAGTCACCCCCAGATTTGGTCCCCGTTTATTTTTATATTAGGCCACTTATTTTCCCCAATCAGCCCCACGCTGCTGGAACGGACCTTATAAACTATAAGCCACTTATTTTCACCAATCGGCCCTACACTGGCAGAACGAACTCCCATTACAATCTTATTGTTGATGTAAAAATATGTCGTATACAACCAAGATTCTTAATTACTTAAGAATTATAGTTTTGCACGGAAATATAAGTGTGGAAAGCAGTAAATAACACAAGAGATTTATAGTGGTTCAGTCTCGTGAGGGGCCTACGTCCACTTTGGAAGAGTCACTGATATTTTATTGATAATAAAGAGTTACAAGCTTGAGACTATCACACGACATTCCTTTACAAACATTTCGAAGTATTTTGAGGTTAAAAGTGTCATAAATGAATATTGGGAAAAAAAATCACTTTTGTCCTTCTTCTTCCTCAAAGCATGGATGCCATTAATGAGGTCACTTGGAGCTCCCAAGAGATGTCAAATCAACCAATTTCCAAACCCTTTGAAGTATAAGCTTGGGGGTATCTATAGTGGAGTGGTTAGGTGGGAGTAGGTAGGAGTAGGGGATCGCATTAGTACAATTCGTATCCCAAGGTGTAGGCATCAGAAAACTTAGACCCCTCCTGTCTTGCCGGAAAACTAGTACCCCACTCCAAGGGTACGAAATTCGTACCCCATAGGGTATGAAATTCGTACCCATGGGGTACATCAATTGTGTTTGTAGAGGGGGTTCAATACGAGTTCATTTGAAGGCAAGGGGTACGAAGATATGGATATGGCCTAATTTTGAAGAGTTGTGAGGCTTTTGCTCACATGACCTTTTCACGACGTGCTTCCTTAGCTTTTGGCGACACTTCCGGCTGTAACGTTACGCGATGTGCTGAGTCGAGCGTGTCTTGCGTACTTTCGAGAACCAGACCAAAGGTCCAGTTAACATTCCCCCCACCAAAGTACGTCTTGTCTTGACTTGATGTGCTTTGAGTTAGTAGAAATATTCCGTTGAATCATTAATTTTCCTGCAAACTCATTAAAATAAATGCTAGTTGTCGACCTCTTTTAATTGTAATCGTAAATGAGTCGTCGATGTGACGTCGTGTTTACGCTTTCACGTTTTTTGTGTAACTTTACGCAACATCATGAGAAGTAAGAAATGATAAGTAGCATATGCAGAGTGAATGGGAACGTATGCGAGTGCATGTTCGCGAATGTTCATTCTTTACATATGTTATCTCGTACGTGCGTGCAAGCCCGCACATAAATGTGTGGTGTCGCAATGGTATACTACGAAGTATACGTGCACATTAACATATACATATATGTATAAGTATATAAATATAAACATATATATTTATATTATATGGTTTTTGAGGTATTCGTCTCCACGTTTGGGATACGAGGATTTTGTACCCCAAATGGGGAAACAAAATCTCATACTCAAAATGGGGGACTCCATAGCAGGAGATGATATTGCGAACGATGAAGTTGATTACTTTCTTGGTGGTGGTCGTAGCGAGAGCTTTATCTTTCGCCCATTTGGTGAAGTAATCCACCGCGACGATGGAATAACGTTCCCCGCCTCTGGCCATCGGAAGAGTCCTAATGATGTCTATTCCCTTCACGGAAAATGGCCAAGGACTGACCATTTCCGTTAACTCGGTAAACGGGGGTCTTTGGATTTTTGAGAAGCGCTGGAACTTGTCACATTTATAGGAATAATTTGCAGTGTCTTGATTGAGTATGGGCCAGAAGTAGCCATGCCTGATGATCTTTCTTGCTAGGGTTTGCCCCCAGTGTGGTTGCCGCACTCTCCTTCGTGTATGTCTGTCAATATGCGGTCAACGTCATCGTGGGCTGCGCACCGGAGCAGTGGGACAAAGAAACCTCTACGATAGAGCACTCCATCCAGAATGATGTAGCGAGATGATTGGCGAGTGAGCACTCGTTTTTCTTTGCAACTCCCTGAGAGGGTTCCATGTTGCAAATAGTTCTTAATTTGTGTCATCCAAGACTCAGGTTCGGTTTCGATTACCATCACCAAATCAGTCTGCATCTGATCAATGCTCAGAGGGTCGAGTACTTTAACCAAGGCAAGTCCCGTAAATTGCGCATCCCCAAAGCTTGCCTGTTTGTCTAGTAAGTCGGTTTTTTCATTCTGTTCTCGGGGGATATGCGTGATGATGTAGTGATCGAAGTTGGTGAGCAATTCGCTAACCTGAGCAAGGCAGGGAGCGAGCCATTCTTCTTTAGCCTGACACTCTCCCTGTACCTGACTCGTGATGAATTGTGAGTCGTAGTAAAGCTGGATGGCCTTGATGTTAAGTTCGATCGCGTTTCTAAGTCCAGCGATCAAGGCCTCGTATTCTACATTCGTTGTTGGTCACAGGGAAGTTGAGCATTAAAGCGTAGCATATTGGGTGCTCCTCTAGAGTGATGATCATGACTCCGGCACTAGAGCACTTATTGTTTGAAGACCCATCCACAAATGGTTTCCATTGAATGTTTGGAGTTTCAGTATCTTCCAGAGGAGGCTCATCCGAGATGGTGAACTCCACTATGAAATCAGCAAGGGCTTGTCCGAGGATGATTCGATGAGGGATGAACATTATCTCGAACTGACTCAGCTCTGTATTCCACCTTAGTAGTTGTCTGGATGCCTCAGGTTGCTGCACGACCTGTCGTAGTAGTTGGTCAGTGTAGACTTTAATAGGATGAGACTGAAAGTATGGTCGTAGCTTCCGGGATGAGATCAGCAAGTAGTAGGCTAGCTTCTCAAGCTTTGGGTAGTTCTTTTCTGCCCTCGTTAATCTCTTGCTACTGTAGAAATGAGTCAATGGACATGATCTTCAATGCATACGAGTGCCGAGCTGATTGTCTCCATAGATTTTCCTATCTCATCCTTAAAAATGAGGTTGACAAGTCGTTGATAAGTAGCTCCCACAATCTTAAGACCGAAAGGCATGGCACGGTAGCAGTAGAGCACGAGGACGGTTATGAAAGAGGTGTGATCTTGGTTGGGGATGTACATCAGGATTTGATTGTAGCATGAATAGTCGTCCATGAAGGATAAGATCTGGTATCCAGCGGTGGAGTCTACAAGTCGGTCGATCTTCGGAATTAAGAAGTTGTCTTTGGGGCATGCTTTGTTCAAGTCAGAGAAATCGCGACACGTTCGCCCCTTGCCATTTTCTTTCTTGACCAAGAATGGATTGGAGATCCATTCGGGGTAGTCAGCTTCATGAATGAAATTGTTAATGAGTACCCTCTCTACCTCTTCCTTTATTGCGTTCGATCTTCAGGTTCCCAAGAATCGGCGTTTCTGTTTGACCGGAGGTTGTAAGGAGTTGAGAGCTAACTTGTGGCAAGCGATCATGGGGTCGATGCCACGCATGTCAAAGTGGATCCAAACGAACACGTCTAGGTTGGCCCTCAAGAAATCCACAAGATCTTCTTTTATTGCGGGGTGGAGTTGCGATCTACTTTTAAAAACCTTTGATGGGTCATCGAGGTTGATCGGAACATCCACGGTAGGTTCGATTGGGGTAGCCCTTTCAGAGTCGGGCTCTTCGTCTTCCCTTGGATCGAGATTGTCGGAAAGACGGTAGTGGCACCTGAGCCAGGGCTCAGATGTCGTTAATTGCTATGTGAAGACGGTTTTGGTGCAAGAAGGCGAAGGCGCGGTCTTGCCTTTGTCCTTATTGCACACGTTCTTCCATTTTATAGTGTAACATTATCGAGCTGTTGCTTGTTCTCCTTTGACTGTGCCGATCCCATTTTTTGTCGAGAACTTCATTAGAAGAGACCATGGTGACATGCAGACTCAGAATTCTGCAAGGAAGGGAAGTCCAGAGAAGGCATTGTATGGAGAGATGACGTTGATAACCACAAAAGTGAGGATTCGGACCTGTAACAGGCCGCATTTTATGTATCGGAGGATCGTAAATTGTTTTTATTTTACTTTCTAAGGGTTGAATCATTCTCATATTTCAATATGTTGCTTATGGGGATGTGAGACAAGTCCATAATTTTTACCAATTTTTGTTTATGACCATTTTACCCCTATCAGTCTTGTAAAGGGGATAACTTTTGAGTCATGTCGAATCACGTATTGAAATTAATGCCATTCGAAAGGAAATGATAATCGCTTGTTCGTAAAGTGGTTACATTAAAGATTTGGCTCAGCAGTTTGGAAGGAATCGTTGTTTTAAGGTTTTTTGGTTGGTTGTTCAGGTTTTTGGAGCCTTAATGGGCTGATTTGTAGAGGCCCATTGGTGGGCTGGTGGAAGGTATAAATAGGGGGTGAGAGATATGGGAAAGGGTTTAGTTTCTCTATTTTCCCATTTGGTGGCCTATGTTCCTCCTACCTCTAACACCTTTCCACCACTAAAAATCAAAATCTAAGGAAGGAAATCGAAGATCAACACTATTGGAGGCTAGATCTACATCATTTGAAGTGAGAATTCATCGGATCAAGGGGTTTAGTTCGAGTTGCTTGCTATCTGAAATCTTAGTACATTGATTTTAGCTTGATTTGGAGAATTGGTGAGTGATTTGCATCTCTCACATGGATTCAATGAAGTATATGAATGTTTGATAATGTTTTACACCAAATTCAAGCATTTCCCCATAGATCTATACCTTGGTAAGTCCATTTTCATATGAATCACCCTAGGATCTAAGCTAGCATGTTTAAAAAGGAAACATAAAACCTTGAGTCAGACAACAGTCTTAGTGAGCGATAAAACAGCTAACAAGCATCAGCAATAAAATATACGAGAATAAACATACTAATCTACCCACAACACCAAAGAAGAACTCAACCCTATCTACCCCACATCGGACAGTGATAGCCTTTACAACAACATTTTAACCATACATCCATGGAAACTAAAACCCATTCAATAATGCCAAAGCACTCATGACATCCAAATTATATATCTTATGAAACCATCCTAATTGAACTCAACATCCCTCAAGCACAATCCCTAGAGGCCTAAACCAATATTAGACAGACACCCAAGGAAAATCTCCTTCAACGTTGGACAATCTACATGAGACGGTTCAAACAAGGCAAATAATTAACCATGACAGACTCTGGCTATCTCCTCCAATCCTGCTTCGAAACCATCGTTAATCGTATGATGACCAACCTTGCCATATATCAAGGGCTAATGGTAACCCAGTTCTATCATAAACTCCATAGGCCTTTCAACGATATGTATGTATGTCCAACCTTTACAACTAGGCCTTTCAACGATACCCAGGGTACTCAACCTACGACCGGTCTTTTAGGTGCCCCAATTGTACCCCTGCTTTGAGCTTGCTAGAACTTACGACAACGATAATCTCTCAGCCTTCGCATATCTAGTCATCCAACCTAACGACTTTTCATAGCTCAAGCAAGTTTCTCAAGCAACCGTTATCCACGAACTCACGACCTTTGAGTTGCCACCTCATTCGTTGTTCTACACCGATCAACGAACACATACAACACTTCAAATATTCCCACTTGAATTTACTTCGAAGTCACAACATCAATGAGCCAAATTACGTCACTAGGTATACGACCGTACCCAAAAAATATATTTTTTCAAAAAATAACCATGTGCGACTGACCGACCCCTGGGTATACGAACGAACGACCCCTTACTGGACACATGACCGACCCAACATCTTGTTCGGATGACCCCTCCATGTATGACCTAATACCTGACCGACCCTCTACCAAGGAAAGTACAGATCGATCCACTGCCCGACCGAACCCTAAATGTGAGACCGATCCCGTTCACCCATGTTGTTGACCGACCCGGTCTTTGCTTGTCCTGAACCACTCATGCACGACCGATTAGAGCTTATTCCTGACCAAAACTGCTGCTCGACCCCTCCTTTGAATGCATGACCCGACCCATTTTGGGTCGCTCGACCCATTTTGTACTTCACTTGGATGCACAAAACGACCCAATTTTTACTTCACTTGTACTACGCTCGACCCATGACTTGTATGCTCGACCCAAAACCTGCATAGACACCATTCACCTCTGAATTCGACCAAAACTTCGGTAAACGACAAATCTGGCAAAATATATCCTCTAATTCATTCAATACATCCACAAGCATGTTATGAGATCACTAACAACATGAATATGTCACTTTCATCAAAATCATACAATTTTCACAAAAATCACGTTAAATAAACATATGATCTAAATTGCGGATCTAACTTCCATAAACATCTGAAATAGCATAAGAATTTCTGGTTCATCCGGTTGTGGATGGGAAGACTAGGTGGCAGGTGACAGGTGATAGCTTAGTGAGGACGATGTTGCAATTCGGAGGCGAGCTGGAGGCTTACGTACCATTTTTATTACTGTCTAGTATTTCTGTTTTCGCTGTTTGAGTTGCTTTATGAGTGTTGTAGTGAGGCTTTATGTACAGACTTTGATATTTCCTATGATGCTTGGATAATCTTTCAGGATATTGTGAAAGTTTCAAAAGTTTGTTATATGATTCTTCACTATTATTACCTATTGTATATTTTCTACTATATTTTATCCTTACACTGTGAATTCTACGACAGGTGTTAATTGTGTTTACCTATCTATGATGATCATCCACAGCTGCCTGGCACACCTTTCAGCGCATTATTCCTCTTGTTTAGTGCAGGGGTTGTGGGCAATTGTCACAAGATCCGGCTCCGATCTCCGTCTCCAAGTTCTACGGGTAGGTCAACCATGCCTACGGGGTGGTTGGAAGATCCGTTAAAGCCGTGGATCATGACATGATAGGGTTTCAAGTCCTTGGTTTCCAACTTAATTTCATTGTAGGCTTCTTTGAAGGTGAAATTGACCGAGCTTCCTGAGTCAATAAATATCCTGCGGACGGAAGCAGGGCCAATCTGAGCTGTGATCACGAGAGGGTCTGTGGTTGGGTCCTCAATTCCTGTAGACTCTCTTTAGTGGAAGACGATGGCGTACTGCATTATTTTCTGAAGTTTGGTGGGGATGGACTCGTCTAGAGTGGAGCAAGCTTCGTAGATGGCATGCTTTATAGAGCTTATGTACTCTTCCATTTTGTCAGAAGCTTTCACGCATGGGATAAGTCCCGCCACAGATAGTATTTATCACGATGCCCCTCCTTTGTTTGGACGGACCTGGGGCCTTATTGGGAGCTATTGGAGGTGCGGGTGTAGGAGGACCTATGGTTGTTTCGAGAGGAACAGGGTCTTGAATGTACTATTCCAAGTGCTTCTCGCGGATGAGAATTTCGATCGTGTCCCTAACTTGACGATTATCATTGATATTGTGCTTATACATGTCGTGGTATCGACAGTATCTACCGGAGTTCTTCTCGCTGTCAGTGGATTCCCTACTATTTGTCCTCTTATATTGGAGTGTATTACATGTTTCCAAGTAGACTGTCTCCAAGTCTTGATTAAGTGGAGTGTAGGTGCCATAAGTTTGGTAGCGACCGAGCTTCTTGAGATCTACTGTAGCCTGGTTGATGTTGTGACTGCCCTGCTACCGCTGTTCGACTTTGGTTTGTAGGGGACTTCTCCTTTACCATTGTTGAAGGGTTCTCCAATAGGTTTCCTTTTGATGCTTTTGTCGGTGGTGTCAGCATGTGGAATATTGGAATGGTTGGTCCGAGCAGCTCGGTTATGTCTTTCTTCTTCTTGGCATAAGAATTGTCCGACCTTTTCGTATAAAGCGTCAAGACTCTTAAGATGTTTTATGTCGATCCGGACTTCAAATTCAAAAGTAGGAAGGACACCCTTTGCAAGCTAGAAAAGTAAAGTATGAGGCTATGGGTCGTTGACCTCAGCGAGGGCGGTATTGAATTATGAGAGGCAGCTCTTGAGCGGTTTTGCAGGCCCTTGGTAATGGTTAGAAAGGGTGAGGGCGTTCTTTGGAGTCAGAACGTGCATTCGGAATTGCTTAACCAATTATGTGGACAGTTAGCTGAAGTTGCTGACTGAATGGAGAGGAAGGCGAGAGAACCAAAGTAAAGTTTTGCATGATAAGAAGACTGGGAAGCACTTGCATTTGACCACGTCGGTGGCCTAAATGGAGTCTATTTTCCATTCACAGCGGTTCAGGAAAGCACAGGGATCGGTCGTGCCATCATATAGCGCCATCTGGGGCTTGTTGAAGCTCGAGGCCATTTGGCATTGTGTACGATCCTAGTGAAGGGATTATACCTCAAGTGGGTTTCCCACTAGTTGTCGGCGTTCCTTCGTAGGTCTTTAATGATCCTTTAGACCATGTCGGGGAGATATGTTAGATTAGGGTCTTCCGGTGGAATCCATTAGTTTCGACGAACTTCAGGAGTTACGTTTGATGGACGTCTTCTATGATGCACATTCGGGTCATCCTCCTCCATGTCATCGACGTTGATGGTATGGTTTTGGTATGGATGATGAGGTTGAGCTGGCTGGTGTGCACCCTGATTTAGAAATATTTGGGCTTGCTGGGTTGCCGGAAGCGTAGGCCCTTGGTTCTAAGCGATGACAGTTAGTTTCTATCGAGGTGGAGGTCGGTTTCTCGGATCTGGTTCGTCGTTGATAACCAACCGGGAATGATCATGGTACTATGTTAACTCACTGTTAGTGATGGTAGTTCGATTCGCCATTTCCATTACCATTGTCGTTGCTGTTGGTATGAGCGCTGAGTGGATGGAAACATTGTTTATGAGGCTGAACTTCCTTCTTTGATGTGGGCCCCTTGGTTCGGAAGAAGAGGTTTCCGAGATAGTACGCCATGGTCGGGAGTTGTTCTGAGCGAGATAAAGTAGAGCAACAATGCGTTGACTTTCTTGGAGTTGGCGCATAAGGTTGATGTTATTCTTCAACGCCTGATTGAGTTCAAGTGTTGTACTTTCGTATCTCTTATTAATCGTCAGGATCTGCGCTTGGGTTGCAGGAGCTTCGGGTCCACAAGAGGTAGGGTATCGGTTTTGGTTAGGGTATCGGCCAGCTGGGGTTGCTGAGATTTTCCAGCTTCGATTGCAGCAGACGAGCCGATCATTGCATTTTTTAGTCCCTTCGCTGTCGTAAGAGGACTTGGCTGCATGTTAGAGAAGGAACCTAAAGCACATCGGAGTCGAGATGGTAATGTGCGACAAAGAAGCGAATCCGAGTTTTCTCAGTAAAAGTACCAGAATGTTGACGGCAAAATATGTCGTAAACACCCAAGATTCTTAATTACTTAATAATTATAGTTTTGCATGGAAATATAAGTGCGGAAAGCAGTAAATAACACGAGAGATTTATAGTGGTTTGGTCCCGTGAGGGGCCTACATCCAATTTGGAAGAGCCGCTGATATTTTATTGATAATAAAGAGTACAAGCTTGAGATTATCACATGACAACCCTTTCCAAACATTGCTTTGTATTTTGAGGTCATAATTATCACGTACGAATATTGGGGAAAAGTCACTTTTGCCCTTCTTCTTCCTCAAAGCATGGATGTCATTAAAGAGGTCACTTGAAGCTCTCAAGAGATGTCAAATCAACCAATTTCAACCCCCGTGAAGTGTGAGCTTGGGGGTATTTATAGTGGAGTGGTTAAGTGGGAGTAGGTAGGAGTAGGGGAGAACATCAGTACAATTTGTATCCCAAGGTGCAGGTCTCAGAAAAATCGGACCCTCATGTCTTGCTAGAAAACTTGTACCCTACTCCAAGGGTACGAAAGTATTACCCGTGGGTAGAATTTCGTACCCTAAAGGGTACGAATTTCGTACACCGTGGGGTAAGTCAAATGTGTTTGTAGAGGGGGTTTGAGTACGAGTTCGTGTGAAGGCAAGGGTTATGAAGATATGGATATGGCCTAGTTTTGAGGAGCTGTGAGGCTCTTGCTCGCATGACCTTTCCTCGGCGTGCTTCCATAGCTTTTGGCAACACTTCGGGCAGTAATGTCATGCGATGTGATGAGTCGAGTATTTCTTGCATACTTTTGGGAACCGGACCAAAAGACCAGTCAACACTTATTGTTTTATTAGGCTTCTTATTTTCCTCATTCAGTGCCACGCTGCCGGAATGGACCTAACCTACGGGCCACTTATTTTCCCCAATCATCCCCACGCTGTCGGAACAGATTCCGTTATCTTAGCTTATTATTTTATCTTTAATTTAACTTAACGTAATTTAAGTTCATTAACTAGCATAATATAACCTTATGTTATGCTTCTAGGTTGTATTAAACATTCATAATTAATGTTTATCTTTTTGTACAAACCAACCCCACGTTACTTAGCATCCAACTACGTTAATCCTATTCCAGTTTATGTGTTTGCATGTTCTCCAATTACATATTAAGTTTTATCCCCAAATCAAAGTCTTGATTATAATATTTAATCAGTTCTAACATGCTCAGTTATCCCATTTCATTCAATTCCAATATTGTTTCAATTTTAACGCAAAATATAAAGGCATATGCTCTCTTTAGGCCAAAGCTCGGCGCTAAAATAAAAAAGGAAATGGTCTAGGTTACTCGTTAGGCCTAAACTCAAAAGCAAACAAAACAAATAAAATAAGGTATAACCCGAACTGTAAATAAAACCATAACAAAGAAGGGAAGAAAAGAAAGAAATAGGTATTTTTTAGTTTTTTTTACAGAAAGAAATAGGTATAAGCAGTAAATAAATTAAAGAAATTTTACAGAAAAACTAAACGTATAAATACTATAAATGTAACGACCCAAAATTTCTGATATTTTGAGTTTTTTTTAAAATTAGAATAAATGCGAACGGTTCTAGATACATACACTCATTTTTAAATCAGATTTCAAAAATATAATGATTAGATAGGTTATTTAAATTAGTTTTATTAACTTATCGGTTTAAACAATTTGGGTCAAAACACTATTCACCAAAATTGTGAATTTTGGGATAAGTATTTGAATACAATTTATTGAATAGTTAAGATAAGGTTAAGAAACTTTTGAAGTTAATTATATTAAAATTCGATATTTTAATATTATTCTGATAGCCTAGAAAATAGAATTTTTTTACAAACAATCTCGAAATTCGAGGAAACCAATTTTATCAGATATGGAACATCAAAATATGTTGGGTTTCAAATTTCGCATCAAACGGAGTTACTACGTTGCCGTACGAAATTTAAGTTAAACTGATCGTTAATTTGAACTCGAATTGAGCTCGAACGGGCACTTTTCGAGTAAACATACTCAAATTTCGAAGAAATCAGTTTGGTTGGAACCATAACGAAAAAATATATCAGGATTCCAAATTTCATCAAAAACGGAATCAGTATGTGGTTACACGAGTAAAAGACACGTATTAGACTAAACACACCTTAATTACGCGTTCACACCTTAAGCTAGATAATTACTATTTTTCTTCCTTTTTGGTTCTCATGCATCCAAGGGAACTAAGTTATCTTTCTCTACTTACTTAGATGAATGAAAACTCATCAATCCATGTGAACCATTTTTTCCTGTAAATACAACCCCTTTTGTACAATTTTCTCACTTTACCACTCACTCTCTTCTTATTCTCTCCCTCCACTTCTCCGTTCTAGCTCCACTAACCCCATACGGCCCACACCCACTGCCTACACTTCCCTCCAACACCACTAGCCTCCTCCCATACGTCCACTCGCTGTCGTGGGCCCCCTACACCCTTTAAAACCGTTAACCACCACTCTCTCCACCACTAAACACAAAACAACCCCTCCTTCACACAACACAGCCACACCCACCACTACCTGGGCTCCACTAGCGCCCTTCCAGTGCCACCAACTCCCACGGGCCTCACCTCCTCAAACCAGAACTCTGTTTAGCCCAAAACCCCTTCCCGTTTGCTCCAAAAATAAAAAATACATCCACTTATTCGCCGGTCAATTTCTAGAACCCCATACGTCAGACCCCTATTCATTTGGTTTTCAAAAAACCTTGATGACACCAGAAGGCTGCCAAAATGGCCCGAAAACATTTAAACGTCCTTCGATTGAAGTTAGGTGGAGTGGAATGCCAGGTGAGAGCTTTTAAACGATAATAAGGGCTTGTTTATATTGGTTATTGTTTGTGAACTCGATTGAGTTATATAATAGTGTTTGGTTGATAATATGATGCTATGATATCGTTTAACGAATGTTTTGTTATGAGAAGATATGATTTTTAAGTGAATTTTATGTAGTCACTTAAGTATATGACCCTTTGAATTGAAAACGTTGACATTAGATTGGATTTTAACCTTAAATGGTTATTGGAATGGAAATTAACTTGATATTGGTTGTTGAATATGAGTATGAACCCCTTTTCGGTATTGAATGCTATGTTTGTTGATGATTCTGTATTGTGGTTAATCTATGTATTAACAAAATTCAATTTTAATGAATATTTTAATAATATAATAAGGAGTGAAAAAAGGTCAAATTTTGACATCCAATTTTTGATGGATGTAAAGTCTAATTCATTATGATGAACTTTTGCAAAAGAAAGAAATTGATTTGAAATAATTTTCATGTAGTTATGGCATATTCAAGTTTTATTTTAAAATAAATAGTAACTTCAAATAGTGAAGTTAGGTTAGAGTACCTAGGAAGTGATTTGAAAAGATTTCCTTTTCAAAACTTTCTTATTTATTTTTGTAACGGATGTCAAGAAATTTTGGGATTAAAATATTGAAGTTTGAAAAATAAAATTATTTTAATAAAATAATAATATTATAATATCCATTTATTAGTAATATTTGAAATTGAAGTTGAAATTGGAAGTATAATGTCCATATGTTGTTATACAGTTAATAAACTATCTTAGAAGTGATATAATTTGATTATAATATAAATTCGGTCAGAATAGAACTCGTCGCAAAGCGGTAGCTCGCGAATTTCGATCACTATCTTCAAAATGACATCCCGGGAGATATGACCGTCGGATTCTCCCAAAATAAAAACCATTAGATTCAAAATGGAAAGATCTTTCAAATGATATGTAGAGCTTTAAAATTCAACACTTAGATCTAGAGATAAATCCAAATCAAATTTGAATAAAAACAGCGCCAATGCAGCTGAATGTCCTGAAACGTCGTCGGACTGAAATGGACTATTTTTAAGTAAATAAAAATAGGGAAAATTCATTGTAAATTGTAATATATGATTTGAAAGAGATTTCACATGATTATTCCAAGTTTGAAAAGAGTTTTGTGAAATATTTTAATTAAGATTAATTAGAATATGGATTTGGATGGAAATTTGAAGAACCTTAAGTGGTTATGAAAATTTGTTTTTATGACCAAAAAAAATATAGAGGCTTAAATCCCAATGTTTTGAATGATTTAGAAAGCAATAATAGTATATATTGAAAGTATTTGTGATTATTATTGCTAAAGGATTTATCTCTTTGGGATAGAAATGTTTTGATGTGTTACCTATGATTCAGGTAACCCGCCGTGACTAAAACTTAGGAAGGAAGGGTATTATTTGCTCTTAAGAATTTGAGGGACATACCGGTATAGTACTCGTCTTGCGAGAGGGACATACCTAGACTATCGACGAAACGAAAGGAAAGCTGTAACCTCGTTCCTTGTTGACGGGAGAAATCTCGCGATCAAGTTGCATACATTTAGATATGTTGTATAATAGATATTTGAGATTTTCAAATATGATTTGTTTTGAAATCTCGAAGTAAATATGATTTGACAAGAAAGAAATATCTAGTGTTTCAATGATTTGAAATGAAATGGGGATCTGAAGTCCGAAGAGATTATTTTCAAAATTATGGTTTTGAAAGTAAAAATAGTTGGTTAGATTTGATTTATAAATCTAAATATGAAGATGAAACTATTTTTGTTTCATGTTTTGTGCACTGGTATTCATGTAGAGAAAACCTGTTTCATGTTATTTAGCATGGTACCGTGATATGCCTAGCTTAAATAAGTTAAGAATAACGTATTAATGTTCTCATACCAGTCCCATGACTGACTCGTAGTTTTTTTTCCCTTGCAAACTCGGGTGCCCTTATTTCCCCACGGACAGCCGGGTAGTCTTTGTTTTGCAAATATTTTATTGAGTATGATTCTGGATTGAAGCATAAGCTGTGTCCAAAGCATTATAAATCTTCCTTTAAGAGTTGTGTATTTATGTTTTCGTTGTGCGTTTTGTAATTTATTTTACTTTGTTATATATTCATGTACTCTGCTGTAACAATAAGATGATGTTAATGAAAAGTCTTTTGTTTCTTTCTGATGTGTTGTATTCCCAAAGTTAATGCCTAGGGGTTTCTGCCGTTTTGAGTCAGACTTGTGTGAAAAGTCGATATTACGACTTAAAGGACCTATATGGATAATGCGGAAATATATATGATATATTAGCTAAATGATGTGCAATGGTTTATGCAAATAAAGTCTAAGTTACCGAGATATAGCAAGCAAATAAAAGCGGTAAGTAAAGTAAAAGAGACACCAAGAGTTTTTATATTGGTTCAGACTTCCCGCCCTACGTCCAGTTCTGAAGCTCCTCTCGGAATTCACTAATCAACGCCCTCTCTTATCCCGAAGGAATAGGTCAGTACCCCCGAGCCCCAACAAGGATGCCTCTCGCTTGAGAAACTACACAGGTCTTCAACACTTACAATGAGTTTGGCTTTTGATTTGTGTTCTTGAAACAACACGGATAGCCAATATTTTAAGTACAACCTTCCTATAATCTGATCCTCGAGAATATACTTTGAATGCGAAAATTCAAGGAAGAATATAGCTTGTTGAATCAAATGATATTGAATTGATTCATGAATTCAACAAGTATTTGAAATGGAGAGCTTTTTAATTGCAAAGAATGTAAATGGAGAGACAGTAAAATTCAGAGAGATTAGATTGTTGTAAAACATGATTAAACTTGTATATATAGTAGTATAAGAGTAGCAATCTTTCACAAAGTGTTTCCATAAAAAGATATGTCCATTTCCTTTGATTAATGAAGAGGAATCTTTTCATGAATGGAAGCAACTCTTCAGAAAATAAGTTCTGGGTTGAATCAGTCGACTGGTTAAATTCATCAGTTGACTGGTAAAAATAATTTAATTATATAAAACTTTTAAAACTAGCCATTATGTGCAGAGATTGCTTGACCAATCGACTGGTGGATTTCCTACCAGTCGACTGGTAGGCAATTTCCTGCACAGTCTAGCTTTTTGAAGGTTTTAAATTATACATACATACATATATATATATATATAACTTGATTATAACACTCGTGTATACTTGAGGATAGATTTTAACATAATTCTAACACGACTCAATGTATATATATATATATAACCTTTTCTTTATGATTCGATTCCCATAGTAGCTTTATTCGTTGACATCGATCAAAATCTCGTTATTCAACATTCTCCCCCTTTTTGATCGATGACAACACTTTGGTATTTCTCCCCCTGAATTTATAGCTCCCCCTGAATTTCTGCACAAATTTGTTAGTTCATAATTTTATATCCTTAACAGTTGATTCCTGCATTCACAAATGTTAGTACAATTTCCAATTGTATGGAAAATATAATGGCATGGAAACATAAATATGGTATATAACATAGATATCATGAGAGATATTTCTCCCCCTTTTTCATTGATTAAAAAGAAAATGTAACATGATAAAGTACTAATCAAGCATAAATAAGAGAAAACAAGCATAGAAAGTTTTCAAAGAGCATATGAGACTATTTATTATATGTCCGAAAGAGATACCAAAATAGTCTTCTCTTTGTTGTGATGCACCGGCAAAAAATGTGATGTATATACGTTGGTACCCACTTGTTTTCTTTGGTTCTAGGGGTTAGATGAAAGGTAACCATACCCAAGAGGGCTTAATTGAACCTTTAAAGATAAAATTTTCATTATTGACTACTGAATCGAAATAATCATCGATATATTTTTCTCTGTTTTACCAATTTATAGGAACCCAAATACTTAAATAATTTCTATTGATACTTCTTTTCGTACATCTAGATTTATTATGAAGATCTCTAGTCATAGAAGTATTCGAATTTCTATAATTATTGGATCTTGGATGTGCATAGGTTTTATTATATCCTAAACCACTTTTGTCATGTAAAGGTCGAAATCTAGATAAGATCATATTTAAATCATTTTGACCTTTATTAAATTTTGTGAATTTATTTGTATATTTTTAAAATTTGATTCCATAGTCGCGATTGATATTTACAAAAGAAACTTTGTTTTTAATATCCTTATTTAATTCAGAATTCTTCCTTTTTAAAGTACTATTCTCATTTTCGAGATGACTAATTTGAAATTTCAAATCATCTAAAGACGATTGTAATTTTTCAACATTTTCTTTTGACTTAGAAATTTCTTTTTGCAAAATATTACTATTAACTTTTAAAATCTCACATTCTTTAAATAATTATAAATTCTTTTCCGTTACTGGCTCATTCTCTTTTTCAAGAGACAAAATTAAAGAACTAGAATTATTTAAAGAATCTTCTAATAATGTGTTTTTAACTTGTAAACCATCGATTTCCTTTAAAAGGACATTACTTTTATCTTCTAGTTGCTCATTTTATTTTTGAAGGAAATCTTTTTGAAAAACGAGCTCCTCTAAGGAATTTTCAAAACATTTGGCTTGTTAAAGTAAAAAATTGTTTTCCATTTTTAGCTTGAAATTTTCTTGCTCACAATCTTTATACCTGGCTAAAATAACTTCATTAAGTTTACCTAAACTTTTAAAATCTTTTAACAATTTTTCATGGTTTACAAAAGATCTTTATATAATGAATCTACACATACTGATTGTGATCTGACTTTAGCCATGAGACATTTGCTTCCTTGCTCTCTTGATTCTGCTTTGTTGCTCTTCCACCTTCTAATTCCTTGACTATATTTCTTTATTGTCGTTTGTTCTAGGATGTTGTTACGATCTCTAGAACACCAGGCTCTGATACCAACTGAAAAGTCGGTATGTACGATTTAAAGGATCTATATGGATAATGTAGAAATATATGTGATATACTAGCTAAATGATGTGCAATAGTTTATGCAAATAAAGTCTAAGTTACCGAGATATATAGCAGGTAAATAAAAGCAGTAAGTAAAGTAAAAAAGACACCAAGAGTTTTTATACTGGTTCGGATTTCCCGTGCTATGTCCAGTTCCGAAGCTCCTCTTCGGAATTCACTAATCAACGCCCTCTCTTTACCCGAAGGAATAGGTCAATACATTCATGCCCCAACAAGGATGCCTCTCGCCTGAGAAACTACACATGTCTTCAACACTTACAAAGAGTTTGACTTTTGATTTGTGTTCTTGAAACAACACGGATAACCAATATTTTAAGTACACATTCCTATAATCTGATCCTCTAGTATATACTTTGAATGCGCATATTTAAGGAAGAATATAACTTGTTGAATCAAATGATATTGAATTGATTCACAAATAAAACAAGTATTTGAAATGGAGAGATTTTTAATTGCAAAGAATGTAAATAGAGAGAGTAGAATGATGATTAGAAAATCAGTAAAATTCGGAGAGATTAGATTGTTGTAAAACATGATTAAACTTGTTTATATAGTAGTATAAGAGTAGCAATCTTTCACAAAAACTTTCCATAAAAAGATATGTCCATTTCCTTTGATTAATGAAGAGGAATCTCTTCATGAATGAAAGTAACTCTTCAAAAAATAAGTTCTGAGTCGAATCAGTC
This sequence comes from Allium sativum, assembly GCA_030737875.1. Classification (NCBI taxonomy): domain Eukaryota; kingdom Viridiplantae; phylum Streptophyta; class Magnoliopsida; order Asparagales; family Amaryllidaceae; genus Allium; species Allium sativum. Next base: position 407,080,205 of record CM060926.1, read on the forward strand.
GACTGGTTAAAAATCATTAGTTGACTGGTAAAAATAATTTAATTATATAAAACTTTTAAAACTAGCCGTTATGTGTAGAGATTGCTTGCCAGTCGACTGGTGGATTTCCTACCAGTCGACTGGTAGGCAATTTCCTGCAAAGTCTGGCTTTTTGAAGGTTTTAAATTATATATATATATATAACTTGATTAGCACATTCGCGTATACTTGAGAATAGATTTTAACATAATTCTAACACGACTCAAATGTGTGCATATATATATATATATAAACTTATCTTTATGATTCGATTCCCATAGTAGCTTTATTCGTTGACATCGATCAAAATCTTGTTATTCAACATTGTGTGGATTACAGTCGATTCGAAAGGCGAAATTTTTTGGGCCATTACAACTGGTATCATAGCTTTGGTTATTTCTAAAGCTTTGGGGTATGACTCGGTAGAACCGAAAGAAAGGACTCATCAGAGATATGATTGGTAATATCCTATACGAAGGACTCATTAGAGATGGGATCGATAGCATACTAGGATGAGTAATTCATTAGAGATAGGTTTAGAAATGCCCTAGAATGAGTTAAGTGTATTACGTACACGAAAAAGTTTAATTATGATATAGAAATTGAAATTATCGAGGATTATGGACAGTCGATAAGTTTTGAAACCTGTTATCTAATAAAATAAAGAGTGTAAGAAATATGAATATCTTGTGAATTAAGTTTCACAATTTTGACTAAAAGGTATTAGGTAAATAGTTTAAAGGGTTTTTATAACTAAATTAGCTTACATCTTTTTTTTTCCTTTTCGAGGACGAAAAGCTTTTTAAGTAGGGGAGAACGTAACGACCCAAAATTTCTGATATTTTTAAATTTTGAGTTTTCAAAAACATTTAGAATATCCTCGAACAGTTCTGGATACATACACTCATTTTTAGATAAGATTTCAAAAAATGTAACGATTAGATAGGTTATTTAAATTAGTTTTATCATATTATCGATCCAAACAATTTTGGTCGAAAAAAATATTCACTAAAACAGTAAATTTTGAGATTTTGAGATAAGTATTTGAATACAACTTATTAAATAATTAAAACATGGTTAGAGAATTTTAAAGTTGATTTTAAAAGTTAATTATATTAAAATTCGATATTTTAATATTATTCTAATAGCCTAGAAAATAGAAATTTTGCAAACGATCTCGGAATTCAACAAAATCAATTTTATCGGATCCAGAATGTCTAAATATGGTATTATTCCAAATTTTGCATCAAACAGAGATAGTATGTGGTCGTACGAAATTTAAGTGTACACCGGTCGATAATTTGAACTTGAACCGAGCTCGAACATGCACTATTTGAGCAAATGGAATCGGAATTTGACGAAATTAGTTTTGTTGGAACCGTAACAGAAAAATATCTCGGGATTCCAAATTTCATCGAAAACGGAATTGTTATGTGGTCAAACAAGTAAAACAAGCGTAATTGACTAAACATATCTTAACTACGCATTCACACCTTAAACTAGACAATTACTATTTGTGTTTCTTTTTGGTTGTCATGCATCCAAGGGCGCTAAGTGTGATTTCTCCCCTTTCTTAGATGAATGACAACTCATCAATCCATGCGAACTATTTTTCCCAATAAACACAACCCTTTTCCTACCATTTTCTCACTTTACCACTCACACCCTTCTTATTCTCTCCTCCCCTTCTCCATTGTAGCTCCACCGACCCCCTACAGCCCATACCCATTGCGTCCACCAACCCTTATTGCCACCAGCCTCCTCCAGCCCCTCAACCTGCTGCCGTGGGCACCCTCCATCTTAAAACCCAACCTACACCCTTTAAAACCATTAAACCACCATTCTCTCCACCTCTAAACACCAAAACAGCCCCTCCTCCACCCAACACAGCCACACCCGCCACCACCTTGGGCCCACTAGTGTTCTTCCAGCCCTACTAATGCTCATGGGAACCGTCTCCTCAAACCCGAATTTTGTGTAACCTAAAACCCCTTCCTGTTTGCTCCAAAAACAAAAATACGTCCACTTATTCGGCGGTCAATTTCCAGAACCCCATAGCATCAAACCTCTGTCCGTTTGGTTTTCAAAAAACCTCGGTGATGCCGGAAGGCTGCCAAAATGGTCTAAAAACATTTAGTTGTCCTTTAATTGAAGTTAGGAAGAAAGGAATGCAAGGTGAGAGCTTTTAAACGATAATAAGGGCTAGTTTATATTCGTTATTGTTTGTGAACTCAATTGTGTTATATAATGGTGTTTTGTTGACAGTATGATGCTATGATATGTTTTAATGAATGTTTTGGTATGAAAAGACATGATTTTTAAGTGAATTTTATATAGTTACTTAATTATATGACAGTTAGAATTGAAATCATTGACATTGGATTGGGTTTGAGCCTTAAATTGTTATTCGAATGGAAATTAACTTGATATTAGTTGTTGGATATGGGTATGAACCCCATTTTGATATTCAATGCTATGTTTGTTGGTGATTATGTATTGGGTTAATCTGTTGATTGGCAAAAATCAGTTTTAATGAATATTTTATTAATGTAATAATGGGTGAAAAATAAAATTCAAAATTTGACATTCGATTTTTAATGGATGTAAAGTTTAATTCATTATGATGAACTTTTGCAAAAGAAAGAAATTGATTTGAAATAATTTTCAAGTAGTTATGGCATATTCGAGTTTTGATATTAAGATGATTAGTAAATAGAAATAGTAAAGTTCGGTTAAGGTATCTAGGAAGTGTTTTGAAAATATTTCCTTTTCAAAACATTATTATTTATTTTTATAATGAATGTTAAGAAAATTTATGTTTAAAATAAATAAGTTTGAAAAATAATATAATTTAAATAATAAAATAATATTATATCCATTTATTGGGATTATTTGAAATTGAAGTTCAAATTGGAAATATAATTTCCATATGTTATTATATAGTTAATAACTATTTTAGAAGCGATACGATTTGATTATAATCGATGTTTGGTCAGTATAGAACACGCCGCGCAGCGGCAATTCGCGAATTTCGATCATTGTCTTCAAAATGACATACCAGAAGATTCGATCGGCGGATTCTCCTGAAAGAAAAACCATTAGATTCGAAATGAAAAGGATTTATAATGATATGCAGAGCTTTACAATCCAACAGTTATATCTCGAGATAAGTCCAAATCAAATTTGAATAAAAACAACGCCAGTATAGTTGAATGATCAGAAACGTTATCGGACAGAAATGACCTATATTTAAATAAATAAAAATAGGGAAAAATCATTATAAATTATAGTAAATTATTTGAAAGATATTTGGATTGATTATACAAGTTTGGAAAGATTTTTGTGAAATATTTTAATTAATATTAATTGGAATATGGATTTCAATAGAAATTTGAAGAACCATAAATGGTTCATGAAAATTTGTTTTTATAAACAAAAAGAATCTCGGAGGCTTAAATCCCAATGTTTTGAAAGATTTATAAAGCAATAATAGTATAAATTGAAAGTATTGGTGATTATTATTGAGAAAGGATTTATCACTTCGGGATAGAAATGATTTGATGGGTTACCTAAGATTCGGGTAACCCACTATGATTAAAACTTGGGCATGTAGGGTATTGTTTGCTCTTAAGAATTTAGGAAAACTACGGTATAGGATTCCTCTTGCGAGAGGGACTTACCTAGACTATCAACGAAACGAAAGGAAGGTTGTGACCCAGTTCCATGTTGACGGGAGAAACCTCCCATCAAGTTTTATATGCCTAGATATGCTTGTATAATAGATACTTGAGATTTTCAAATATCATTTGTTTTGAAATCCTGAAGTAAAGTATGATTTGATATGAAAGAAATATCTAGTATTTCAATGATTTGAAATGAAATGGGGATCTTAAGTCCGAAGAGATTATTTCCAAAATATGGTTTCAAAAGTAAATATATTTGATTAGATTTGATTTATAAATATAAATATGATGATGAAACTATTTTTGTTACAAGTTTTGTGCACCTATATTCATGTGGAGGAAACTCGTTTCGTGTTATACGGCATGGTCCCGTGATATGCCTAACTTAAATAAGTTAAGAATAACTAATTAATATTCTCATACCAGTCCCATGACTAATTGGTAGTTTTTTTTTCCCTTGCAAACTCGGATCCCCTTATTTCCACATGGGTAGCCGGATAGTATTTGTTTTGCATATATTTTTATTGAGTAGGATTTTTGATGAAGCTTAAGCTGTGTCCAGAGCATTATATGTCTTCCGCTGAGAGTTATGTATTTATGTTTCCGCTTTGTATTGTTGTAATTTATTTCACTTTGTTATATATTCTTGTACTTTGATGTAACATTGAGATGATGTTAACGCAAAGCCTTTTGTTTCTGTCTGATGTGTTGTATGCCCAATGTTAATGTCTCAAGGGTTTCTGCCATTTTGAGTCGGACTTGTGTGGATTACAGTCGATTCAAAGGGCGAAAATTTTCGGGTTGCTACAGAAAAAACTGTAAACTTTAAACTTGCAAATTAAAACTATTTAACTCTTTAAAATTTTCTATACAATTTACTAATCTAGAAATCACATAAAAACTCATAGATTTGATTAAGAGAGCTTCCGCTTTGACCATTCTTATTCCACCAGAACCTCTGCCTCTAGAAGTATATATAAAAATAAATATTAAAAGTATAGAATGTCCATATCCCCATAAAAAAATAATTATTTAGCCCTTTCTAATTTGAGGATAGGCCTGGGGAAGAAGAAGACGTAAGTAATGGATGTGAAGAAATGAAAGAGGTTCTGCTGGTTTATTTATAAGGTTTACTGGACATCCTCAGCCGTCCAAATTTAGGATTAAATTTGGACCAGCCACGTCACTGGATCAATCAGAAAGTGCCACGTCAGCCTCAGGTTTAAAATTGAACCAGTAAAAGTAAACCAGCTTAGAATATAATGATGTAAAAATTGTAAAGTTCACTGCTGATATGTGTGTGCCAAGGCACACTGTAAATGTAATGTCCCGCATTTTTATCGGTTTGTATGTGGATATTTAAATCAGTTTAAATATTGAATTCGTAATATAAGTGAATTTATATATTAATTAAACGAAGTTGAACGTATAGAAATATATATTAATTATAATCGAGGCCGTAATATCGCGGCAGTTCGTAATTTAACGTTCTAGACTTCAACTAAGTATACTGGACCCGTTACAAGTCGGATTTCTGCGAAACAAGAAATACTGGAATCTGTTAAACTGTATCTTTCTAACAGAAGTGAAAAATCGAGATTTCGGATTATATATTGCAAAATATGTCCAAATCAAATATTCAGAAAGTCGCTATGAAATCGGTTATCGACCGTAACGGGTTATTCGATATAACTACACACCGGATTCGAATTTAGGCAAGGTTCTTTTGAGACGCAGTGATAATTTAATTTTTAGAATTTTACAGTAATTTTTAATTAATTAAATACGCAACTTTTTGTTTGGAGTATTTTGCACTTTATATCCATATTTTGGATTTTCAAAATATGAGTTAACCTACCGATATCATTATATTTTTGGGATCATGGCACCTCGCTGGACACGACTGTATTTTTATTTCTGTCCATTACGGTCTGTAGATAAACAAAGTACGTAAATAACCAACCTTGGTTGCTTAATGTGTCTAGCTCCTTCAATCCGTTAATCGAAAAAATAATGTATGTGGGTGACAATAGAATTAAACGCAACTAAAAATCCAAGTCAAAGGGTAGTGTTGAAAATAACAAATACCTAAATGAATCTCAATGCTCATTTCAAAGTGATGGATGGTGAAAGCGGTTAAACAAATTTTACAAGTAACGAAAAGCTTATATACATATAAAGATCATTTCCTTAGTTGACAAGAAAAAATATCACCACCCTAAAGTACATTCCGCAGACTACCTTACCCCTATTACTTTATCTGAAAGGAAATCACGCTGACTATGGAGCAATACACTGCAGATCTGAAGCTTGTTTTCTAAGCCTAAATTATATAGTTACCTATCTAAAATTTGTCAAACACTATGGATAGGAAATGACGTACCAAGCCGACACTTCATAATGGTTTTCAGGACACATCAAATATTATATATCAATAAACCAACGAAAAGAAAGGAGCCTGGAAACCTAAGAAACTAACCCATCCTAGAAGCTAATCTATGTTAAGGCATATCAAATGAAAACTATAAATTTAATCTACACCTACAACCTACCTTATCAAAATTAGACACTGCTGTGTCTCTTCACATCACTCATTTACATCACCACAGCACATGCCTATGGAGAAAATATCAGTCCTATTTGCGGTAGTGGTACACTCTACTCCTTGGCAACCAAGGAAGCTAATTATATAAATACATGCGTTGTTTCTCATACTGGTCCTCTTCAGCAAACAAAAGCCGCCATCTTCAATGGCTTCAAAAATTCAGTTCAAAAACAATACTCCTCATCAAAAAAAAAAAAAAAAAAAAAAAAAAAGAATTCTTTCTCCATCAATACTTAGACCTTGCCGTTCACGTTCGTAGCATTTTCAGAACGCTCGATGCAGGTTTTGGAATTCCTGAAATAACCAGCAAAGGGTAAGTTTACATATTGACGAAGATGTAAGCATCAAATCTCGTTTAAGTTGTTAGTTCTGAATTCAGAAGGGAGGAGAGCACCGTTGGTATAAGTTTTGCGAAATTCTGAAGACACGCATGAACCATGGGAGTTCGGCTATGCCATTGGGAGGACGTCGGGCTAGGGGGAAAGCCTGTGAGCGGTACAAGGAAGAGAGGGTACTATGTACGTATGAGGGGGTGTGCTGCATGAACGGATTTGGCATGTGGCGTATGGTATTTGACATGGTATCAGGTTTAACAAGCTATAGAAAAGAAGTGAACATGTTGGAAAAAGAAAAAGGGAAAAAACATGGGGTGAAGTCTGAGTTTTAAATAAGGGAGAACGGTTGCAGGGTGTAAACAATGTAGAAGTTTACACTGGGGACTGAATAAATAGAAGAGAGGGACGAGCCGTGAATCATTCTGGTGGGATGTTAGCAACGGTATAATGGAATCATGCGGAACCAAAAACAAGTCGGCTGCTTTCATCTCAGCATGAAAAAAATATAGGACGGTTGTTTCAATAGGTAGAAAGTTGAAGGCATGAAGGAGCATTGCGTTCAGCAAGGAAAGGTGGACGTGTAAAAGTATATGTGTATGCGTGGTGTATAAATGAGGGAAGAAGTGGAGCATACTGATGTGATGTTGGATTGCACTACGGGTTGTTCGTGATGTGCTTGAGGAGTAAAAGCCCAAACGAAATAAAAAGAAAAGAAAAGGGTACAATTTGCGAAACAGTGGAATGGTATGCGGACAGGCTGTTCTTCTTGCATTCGGAGGAGGGGCTTCTAACGGGCACGGATCCGAACTAACGCAAATCGTTATGTAACGGTTAACGCGCCAAGGTGAGTAAATTCACTAACTCTCTTTTTATTTAAAATATTTTATTTATATTTTAAATAATGGTTGAATGCTGTGAGATGGTTGTTTAGGTAAATTATGGTTAAATTGGTTGAAATATTACATATCGTTGCATATGTACACATCACCGGTTGGATACTGATTTCATCGATTTTAATATTCCCTAGGATGGAACCAGTGTTAATTGTTGACTAACATCGGTGGATGCAGGAAACCGGTTGGTGGAATCCAACCGGATTCCTCAATATTTATATGTACTGTTTGTTTTATATAGATGCACTGTTTGAACCCAAATGACTTTTGAAACCTTGTGTTAATATTAGCGTTGAATGGAAATTCAAACGTTATTTTGATTTAATCAAATAGATGATATCGATTAAGAAAGTGGCAACAACCAACCATAAATGTATCATTGTTTTAAACCGTTATGGTTTTACCAAATCCCACCGTGTGCGAAGCACGTGTTTCACCATACTTACTAAATGCTTTGGTAAGTAGATTCTTATATTGATAAGATTAATAAGTATGTAGGCGGAGATGAACTTGATGATTAATAACAAGTATTTACTGTTTTAAGAACAAGTAAATGAGATATGTACAAATGGATTATGGTTGATTTCATATTAAGTAAGATTAGTTAGAATCGATTATTGTTTATTAAATAGTAAATGAGATTATTTAGAAATGAATTATTTTTCTATAGTAATCGATACAAGTAAAATTATTTGGATTTAAAAATGTTATTTATTCAAAATGAAAAGCTTTGTTAGAGTTGATTAGTGGGTTAAGCATGGCTAAATATTTACCAAGCAAACTGTTTTGATCAATAATTGGTTATTTAATTAAGTTAGATTGGGTTGATTTATCTAATGTAATAAAATTTACGAATAGTTTAAATAAGATTTTTAAAGTATAAGGGATTTGTCTAAAGAAGACAAAGCGAAGAGGAATGTTTAAAAAGAGATTTGTCTAAGAAAGACGAAGCGGAGAAAAATGTTTAAATGGGTTTGAACAAGGAAGTTGAAGCTAATGTAAATAACCGAGTTTGCAAAATAAGGATATGGCGTCATAAAACCATATTTAAAATATAACAAGAAGTACGGTTGACTGATTTTAAAGTATAAGGAATTAGAGTTACGAACTTATATCTATTCTAAGGTAAGAACGTCGTCGATCAAGGTCTGAGAGGTAATTAAAATACCCCAACTTGAACGGCTTCACAATTATCGAGGGATGGTATTTGGTTTGAAACAGAAAGAGATGTTAAGTTTTTGTAATGAAAAGAGATGTCAAGAACTTGTAACGGAAAGAGGTGTTGAGATTAATTATAAAGTGGAATATGGTAGCATATTGCAAGTCTCAAAACTATAGCAGTAAAGTAACGCTGTTGACTAGGCTTAAGCGTGACTGTTATGTCAAGATTAGTTATAAAGGGATATAGCAGCGTATGGCAAATTTGAACTGTAACGATAAATGAAACGCTGTTAACCAAACTTAAGCGTGATGTTTATATGCAGTAGCACTTCCTAGGGAAGGAAACAGCTTGTCTTGAAATTCACTTATTCAAAAGTAATAAGTAATGACGTTTGTCCAAAGAAATATAAGAACGAATGTTAAATAAAAAGTGCCTGTAATTTGTGTGATATTGGTTGTACATTGAATGGATGTTGTTTTTACTTCGATAGTTAAACAACCGACTATCGAAGTGTTTTGAACCATCGTGTCGATACGGAGAGACCGGTTGGATATATTATCCGAAGACCACTCCGTATAGGCATAAGCGTTGCGAATTCGATTAGGCTGAAGACAATTGAAGACGGAGTGAAATGCAAAGGTCGTCCTGTTTCAGGATGGTGTTTTCTGTTTGTCCAGACCCAGGACAACTTGTATGGATGAATGCCTGACAGCGTATTCTTAGAAGATCACCTGAGACGTTCTTTTCAAGATATTACGTCTGGTGGCGGAGAAATTCGTTTCTCTTGGCTTTTATACCCGTAATATTTTGGGAAGATCAACTAGTGATTTGACGGGTTTGACGATGTGGCATTCAAAGTGTATGGTGGCCAGATGTTCTAAAAGGTAGACGTAGCCTCTAACCTCACAGCCGGGAAATGACAAAAAAATCGGGCAGGCAGCATGGCTATGTGGGTCGCTCCCATTAGGGTGTATAATCACCTATCTAGAGAAATTCCTTTTGTTTCTAAATCTATCGATTCTGCCCATTCGGGAAACGGTGGTTTGAGTCCAACCGTTGGTGATATACATTCGATACACTCAAGCGAAATGAGTGGTCGGTCATGTGTGGGCCGGGTTGCAAGATGTTCTTGTTGAACCCAGGTGTATTCGCCTCTAGAGATACATTATCGGAAGGTGGTCCCATACCTTGTCATAGTTGGAATCCAATCTCCAATAAGCGCCATGCGGTTTTTGATTTTATACTATGTATGTAGAGCGTGAGATGCAAGCGTTCTGCTATTTGGTTATTTACTTGATTAGACATTATTATAATACCACTGGATTTTGATATCAATAATATTTTGGGTTATAGTAAGGTAAAAGCCATCCGTGTTTATGTGTGGGCTGGTCTTACTATTATCCTTTTTGTTTCAAAAAGGGTTTTCAAAGTTAAACCGTATGGTTGGAATTTACTCACACCAGTCCCATGACTGACCCAGAGTTTATTTTGTTTGTTTCCCTAAACTCTTGGGTGCCCAAATTTGTACGGGCAGTCAAGTGTTTCAGGCTTTACAGATTCACTTGAAGGAGCTAAAAGCAGAAGGCTTCACCGTTAGCATTTAGAGACTATTTCCGCTGTGATATGATGTATTGTACTCTGATACTGGTATGTATATACAATACAGTTTTGTATTTCAAAGTTATGTTATATAATATATTTTATTCGTTCCGCTGTGAGATTCGTGTTTACTCTGATTCTGCTCAGTTGTGTTCTTCTTCTTCTTCTCCTATTCTATTAGTTCTATCTTGTCTATCTCATCCTCTAACTTCTTTCTATTAATGGTCTGGTATTTTCGATGTCTGAACAGTCGACGCTGGGTTTTGTGTCAATTTTCGGAGTCGAAAATCGCCGGGTCGTTACAGTGGTATCAGAGCTGAAGGTTAAGTGATTACCTTGGCTCTGTGGCGTGACTCAATAGAGATAGAGTTAGTAATACTCTAGATTGAGTTTGAGTGTATATATATGAGCGCGTATTGGTAAATTTATATAAAAACTGTTTTATATTGTGTTGATTGGTTTGGCAAGAGGTTTATGAATTCTGGTCGATACGGTAATGCAAACTGTGTCGATAGGTGTTTCTAAACTCTTGAACAGAGTAATTCGACACAGTATGTTTTGAAAAGAGGGTAAATGAAATAATTTTACCCGAAATATATTTTGATATAAAAAGAAGTATATATATTGGAATTGTTATAATATATTGGGTGTGTTAATTGTAATTATAATCAAATAAGGTTATAAGTGAAATGGTATATAACCAATGAGAATTCGTATAAGTGAAATCAGATGGATTGAATCTGAATGTAAACCAGAATTGGAATTAAAATTCTGAAACATGAAATTGTTTGTAAATGAATTTTGAATTAAATATATGGAATTTTAAGATCCTGGGGAAATTTTGAAATATTATCCAAGTTTCGAAAAGACAGTTTTGAAGTACAATTTCAAATAAAAGTATTTGAATATGTGTTTTGAAAGTGATATAGTATTGAACTCACTTTGATGGCTAGAAAATAATTCCGATGATGATCCGGACATCATCGGTGTTCATTTTCGAGTTTCTAAGTGACGGATTACTACCAAAGATTTTGTTTTGAATTGTTTTGAGAAAACGAGTTGTTAAAAATTCAAATGTTTTGAATTGCTATGTTACGAATATATATATGTATATTAGTTCAAACTGATTTGAAATGAAAACCCCAGGAATTTGAATTCTGAAATTTAAAGTTTACTTATGAAGTAAATAAACAGAGAATTTAAATAAGTTAAATAAAAGTGGAGTTGAATTGAAGCCAAGTAAGGGGAAATCGGACTGGAATAAAGATTTGACTTGGCAAAGTAGTTGAGTTGTGAAATGAGATTGGGAATGGAACCAAACTTGGTTGGGAAGTTTGATTATTTGGAATTGGAATTGAACTGGAGTTTGAAAAGAAGTTTGAGTTGGGATTATTGATTGAGAATAAACTGACTGGAGATCAGTTGGAGATGCATTTGGGTATGCTGAATGGATTGCAAATGGAAGCGAGAAAGTTGGATGCCCAATAAATGGAGAAGGCCAAAGTGGCGTGTGGTAATAGTACCAAATGAACCATGCAACAGAGAGACTGATGAAATTCTCCGAAAATTAAAATGTTAAGAAATTTTCAGAATTTTGAAAATTTTCGTTACAAAGAAGGGAATTAATATTTTGACCAGTTTAGTTGAAAATTGAAATTATGAAGTAAACCAAAAAGATTTTTAACCTGTTTGCAACAGAGATTGTAGCATTTTCCCCATCTTAGCAATTTCGAGGACGAAATTATTTTAAGGGGGAAGGAATGTTATGTCCCGCATTTTTATCGGTTTGTATGTGGATATTTAAATCAGTTTAAATATTGAATTCGTAATATAAGTGAATTTATATATTAATTAAACGAAGTTGAACGTATAGAAATATATATTAATTATAATCGAGGCCGTAATATCGCGGCAGTTCGTAATTTAACGTTCTAGACTTCAACTAAGTATACTGGACCCGTTACAAGTCGGATTTCTGCGAAACAAGAAATACTGGAATCTGTTAAACTGTATCTTTCTAACAGAAGTGAAAAATCGAGATTTCGGATTATATATTGCAAAATATGTCCAAATCAAATATTCAGAAAGTCGCTATGAAATCGGTTATCGACCGTAACGGGTTATTCGATATAACTACACACCGGATTCGAATTTAGGCAAGGTTCTATTGAGACGCAGTGATAATTTAATTTTTAGAATTTTACAGTAATTTTTAATTAATTAAATACGCAACTTTTTGTTTGGAGTATTTTGCACTTTATATCCATATTTTGGATTTTCAAAATATGAGTTAACCTACCGATATCATTATATTTTTGGGATCATGGCACCTCGCTGGACACGACTGTATTTTTATTTCTGTCCATTACGGTCTGTAGATAAACAAAGTACGTAAATAACCAACCTTGGTTGCTTAATGTGTCTAGCTCCTTCAATCCGTTAATCGAAAAAATCATGTATGTGGGTGACAATAGAATTAAACGCAACTAAAAATCCAAGTCAAAGGGTAGTGTTGAAAATAACAAATACCTAAATGAATCTCAATGCTCATTTCAAAGTGATGGATGGTGAAAGCGGTTAAACAAATTTTACAAGTAACGAAAAGCTTATATACATATAAAGATCATTTCCTTAGTTGACAAGAAAAAATATCACCACCCTAAAGTACATTCCGCAGACTACCTTACCCCTATTACTTTATCTGAAAGGAAATCACGCTGACTATGGAGCAATACACTGCAGATCTGAAGCTTGTTTTCTAAGCCTAAATTATATAGTTACCTATCTAAAATTTGTCAAACACTATGGATAGGAAATGACGTACCAAGCCGACACTTCATAATGGTTTTCAGGACACATCAAATATTATATATCAATAAACCAACGAAAAGAAAGGAGCCTGGAAACCTAAGAAACTAACCCATCCTAGAAGCTAATCTATGTTAAGGCATATCAAATGAAAACTATAAATTTAATCTACACCTACAACCTACCTTATCAAAATTAGACACTGCTGTGTCTCTTCACATCACTCATTTACATCACCACAGCACATGCCTATGGAGAAAATATCAGTCCTATTTGCGGTAGTGGTACACTCTACTCCTTGGCAACCAAGGAAGCTAATTATATAAATACATGCGTTGTTTCTCATACTGGTCCTCTTCAGCAAACAAAAGCCGCCATCTTCAATGGCTTCAAAAATTCAGTTCAAAAACAATACTCCTCATCAAAAAAAAAAAAAAAAAAAAAAAAAAAGAATTCTTTCTCCATCAATACTTAGACCTTGCCGTTCACGTTCGTAGCATTTTCAGAACGCTCGATGCAGGTTTTGGAATTCCTGAAATAACCAGCAAAGGGTAAGTTTACATATTGACGAAGATGTAAGCATCAAATCTCGTTTAAGTTGTTAGTTCTGAATTCAGAAGGGAGGAGAGCACCGTTGGTATAAGTTTTGCGAAATTCTGAAGACACGCATGAACCATGGGAGTTCGGCTATGCCATTGGGAGGACGTCGGGCTAGGGGGAAAGCCTGTGAGCGGTACAAGGAAGAGAGGGTACTATGTACGTATGAGGGGGTGTGCTGCATGAACGGATTTGGCATGTGGCGTATGGTATTTGACATGGTATCAGGTTTAACAAGCTATAGAAAAGAAGTGAACATGTTGGAAAAAGAAAAAGGGAAAAAACATGGGGTGAAGTCTGAGTTTTAAATAAGGGAGAACGGTTGCAGGGTGTAAACAATGTAGAAGTTTACACTGGGGACTGAATAAATAGAAGAGAGGGACGAGCCGTGAATCATTCTGGTGGGATGTTAGCAACGGTATAATGGAATCATGCGGAACCAAAAACAAGTCGGCTGCTTTCATCTCAGCATGAAAAAAATATAGGACGGTTGTTTCAATAGGTAGAAAGTTGAAGGCATGAAGGAGCATTGCGTTCAGCAAGGAAAGGTGGACGTGTAAAAGTATATGTGTATGCGTGGTGTATAAATGAGGGAAGAAGTGGAGCATACTGATGTGATGTTGGATTGCACTACGGGTTGTTCGTGATGTGCTTGAGGAGTAAAAGCCCAAACGAAATAAAAAGAAAAGAAAAGGGTACAATTTGCGAAACAGTGGAATGGTATGCGGACAGGCTGTTCTTCTTGCATTCGGAGGAGGGGCTTCTAACGGGCACGGATCCGAACTAACGCAAATCGTTATGTAACGGTTAACGCGCCAAGATGAGTAAATTCACTAACTCTCTTTTTATTTAAAATATTTTATTTATATTTTAAATAATGGTTGAATGCTGTGAGATGGTTGTTTAGGTAAATTATGGTTAAATTGGTTGAAATATTACATATCGTTGCATATGTACACATCACCGGTTGGATACTGATTTCATCGATTTTAATATTCCCTAGGATGGAACCAGTGTTAATTGTTGACTAACATCGGTGGATGCAGGAAACCGGTTGGTGGAATCCAACCGGATTCCTCAATATTTATATGTACTGTTTGTTTTATATAGATGCACTGTTTGAACCCAAATGACTTTTGAAACCTTGTGTTAATATTAGCGTTGAATGGAAATTCAAACGTTATTTTGATTTAATCAAATAGATGATATCGATTAAGAAAGTGGCAACAACCAACCATAAATGTATCATTGTTTTAAACCGTTATGGTTTTACCAAATCCCACCGTGTGCGAAGCACGTGTTTCACCATACTTACTAAATGCTTTGGTAAGTAGATTCTTATATTGATAAGATTAATAAGTATGTAGGCGGAGATGAACTTGATGATTAATAACAAGTATTTACTGTTTTAAGAACAAGTAAATGAGATATGTACAAATGGATTATGGTTGATTTCATATTAAGTAAGATTAGTTAGAATCGATTATTGTTTATTAAATAGTAAATGAGATTATTTAGAAATGAATTATTTTTCTATAGTAATCGATACAAGTAAAATTATTTGGATTTAAAAATGTTATTTATTCAAAATGAAAAGCTTTGTTAGAGTTGATTAGTGGGTTAAGCATGGCTAAATATTTACCAAGCAAACTGTTTTGATCAATAATTGGTTATTTAATTAAGTTAGATTGGGTTGATTTATCTAATGTAATAAAATTTACGAATAGTTTAAATAAGATTTTTAAAGTATAAGGGATTTGTCTAAAGAAGACAAAGCGAAGAGGAATGTTTAAAAAGAGATTTGTCTAAGAAAGACGAAGCGGAGAAAAATGTTTAAATGGGTTTGAACAAGGAAGTTGAAGCTAATGTAAATAACCGAGTTTGCAAAATAAGGATATGGCGTCATAAAACCATATTTAAAATATAACAAGAAGTACGGTTGACTGATTTTAAAGTATAAGGAATTAGAGTTACGAACTTATATCTATTCTAAGGTAAGAACGTCGTCGATCAAGGTCTGAGAGGTAATTAAAATACCCCAACTTGAACGGCTTCACAATTATCGAGGGATGGTATTTGGTTTGAAACAGAAAGAGATGTTAAGTTTTTGTAATGAAAAGAGATGTCAAGAATTTGTAACGGAAAGAGGTGTTGAGATTAATTATAAAGTGGAATATGGTAGCATATTGCAAGTCTCAAAACTATAGCAGTAAAGTAACGCTGTTGACTAGGCTTAAGCGTGACTGTTATGTCAAGATTAGTTATAAAGGGATATAGCAGCGTATGGCAAATTTGAACTGTAACGATAAATGAAACGCTGTTAACCAAACTTAAGCGTGATGTTTATATGCAGTAGCACTTCCTAGGGAAGGAAACAGCTTGTCTTGAAATTCACTTATTCAAAAGTAATAAGTAATGACGTTTGTCCAAAGAAATATAAGAACGAATGTTAAATAAAAAGTGCCTGTAATTTGTGTGATATTGGTTGTACATTGAATGGATGTTGTTTTTACTTCGATAGTTAAACAACCGACTATCGAAGTGTTTTGAACCATCGTGTCGATACGGAGAGACCGGTTGGATATATTATCCGAAGACCACTCCGTATAGGCATAAGCGTTGCGAATTCGATTAGGCTGAAGACAATTGAAGACGGAGTGAAATGCAAAGGTGGTCCTGTTTCAGGATGGTGTTTTCTGTTTGTCCAGACCCAGGACAACTTGTATGGATGAATGCCTGACAGCGTATTCTTAGAAGATCACCTGAGACGTTCTTTTCAAGATATTACGTCTGGTGGCGGAGAAATTCGTTTCTCTTGGCTTTTATACCCGTAATATTTTGGGAAGATCAACTAGTGATTTGACGGGTTTGACGATGTGGCATTCAAAGTGTATGGTGGCCAGATGTTCTAAAAGGTAGACGTAGCCTCTAACCTCACAGCCGGGAAATGACAAAAAAATCGGGCAGGCAGCATGGCTATGTGGGTCGCTCCTATTAGGGTGTATAATCACCTATCTAGAGAAATTCCTTTTGTTTCTAAATCTATCGATTCTGCCCATTCGGGAAACGGTGGTTTGAGTCCAACCGTTGGTGATATACATTCGATACACTCAAGCGAAATGAGTGGTCGGTCATGTGTGGGCCGGGTTGCAAGATGTTCTTGTTGAACCCAGGTGTATTCGCCTCTAGAGATACATTATCGGAAGGTGGTCCCATACCTTGTCATAGTTGGAATCCAATCTCCAATAAGCGCCATGCGGTTTTTGATTTTATACTATGTATGTAGAGCGTGAGATGCAAGCGTTCTGCTATTTGGTTATTTACTTGATTAGACATTATTATAATACCACTGGATTTTGATATCAATAATATTTTGGGTTATAGTAAGGTAAAAGCCATCCGTGTTTATGTGTGGGCTGGTCTTACTATTATCCTTTTTGTTTCAAAAAGGGTTTTCAAAGTTAAACCGTATGGTTGGAATTTACTCACACCAGTCCCATGACTGACCCAGAGTTTATTTTGTTTGTTTCCCTAAACTCTTGGGTGCCCAAATTTGTACGGGCAGTCAAGTGTTTCAGGCTTTACAGATTCACTTGAAGGAGCTAAAAGCAGAAGGCTTCACCGTTAGCATTTAGAGACTATTTCCGCTGTGATATGATGTATTGTACTCTGATAATGGTATGTATATACAATACAGTTTTGTATTTCAAAGTTATGTTATATAATATATTTTATTCGTTCCGCTGTGAGATTCGTGTTTACTCTGATTCTGCTCAGTTGTGTTCTTCTTCTTCTTCTCCTATTCTATTAGTTCTATCTTGTCTATCTCATCCTCTAACTTCTTTCTATTAATGGTCTGGTATTTTCGATGTCTGAACAGTCGACGCTGGGTTTTGTGTCAATTTTCGGAGTCGAAAATCGCCGGGTCGTTACAGTAATTATGCCCTGAGTCGACCTATACTCGCCTTATGTCTACCCAAGTGGGAGTGGGTCGTCCCAGGCGACCATTTACTCAATATATTTTTGTTTTCTGTTTTTTAGCTTATCTTCTTTAATTCATAACTTATTCATATCAACTTCGTTTCCAGCAAACCAAATGTCTATTTTCATCAGAAAATTACAATGAATCCAATGGTTCTAGTCCCGTTGTCCAATTTTTTAAGTTTATTCTAATTGATACTTATTTTATTACCATTTCTATTTAATTATTGTATATTAAAATTCAGGGTGTTACATTAGTGTCATCCTCTAAAATGAAGCAATCACTCATCTATTGTGGATCGTATGCTGAGCAAGCTACAATGTAAAAATAGAAGTTATACATGTTTGTACACTAATGTGTGAAAAAGGAAATCCTGTAAAATTTAAAAGTTTTACATTGCGAGTGATACAAACCAGTAGATGGTACACCTTAAATCTGATCGTTTGTAGGAAATTTCAATGGGAACCCTAGTAAATCACCGTATAAACACAACCTCTATACAGATGCGGAAGGGGATCGAATGATGGAAGTTCTGTATACCGAGTCGATGTAGGCTAAAGTGTGGCTGATGGCAGTTGAACTCTAACGAAAGGGTTACGTAGGTAAATAAGATCGGAGTTCAAACCGCATATGTAGCCTGGTAAAACGTAAGCCCATGAGGAAACTCAAACCCAATATGAATCAAAATATTTAAATATGGTAAAAGGATCACTATCTACCCATCCAACGGCCCTCAATCCGGCAATATATGCTGGACCAACTCTAATAGATCCATACATTTCTTCGATTGGAAGTGGATCAGAGGGAATGCGTATTATACTATACAACTACAACCGACTTTGCTCCTCTAAATCCCATTTAATGGTGTACGTCATGAAAGTCAAAAGTGGTAAATGAGTGCATGATCCTCGCTAGTATCCACAAACAGAAAAAATCCTATCGTGGACGGGTGATAATGTTGGCTTGTCACCTCATATCCATCTGATTCCTAGCCTCCATCACCTTAATGTGCATCCCATGTGCAGTACGGTGCATATGTATAGTTTATTCCCAATGATGAAATCTAGAAAAGTAAAAATATGGTGTGTTGTTCGCCTCAACAATAAGTCGTAGATGCATATTAGCCGTATACTCATAGTACCTAAAGGAAAGAACGTACCAGAAACCAAACATTGCTCTAAACTACAGTAAAGCATATGTATCCAATGATAAATAACATAACCAAGGATGGTATTATCATAGTTGTGTTAGGGAATGCAGAGTATGGATCTTAAGGCAAAACAAACACTAGAGGGGGGTGAATAGTGTTTTTGAAGAATTTATAAAACTTATATTATCTGCTATATGAATCACACATAATAGAGATAATCACAGACACAAAATCAAACAAAAACACAGAAACAAATAAATATAAAATGCAGGAAAGGAAAGAACACACCGGATTTTATACTGGTTCGGAATTACTCCTACGTCCAGTACCATGCAACATTGGATTGCATAGAGTTTCATTATTATCAATATCCAAGTACAATCCCCATGATTTCACAGCTACAAGGTTAACACCACTCCAAACACCCATGATTTCATAGCTATAAGGTTAACACCGCTCACTTTACTTGATTTCAGGGCTACAAGGAACACACCCTTTCCCAAACAATTCCCAAATGATTACAACAACCCTTTAACTCTTCAATAGCACTTCAAGTGAGAGAATAGTAGATAGAGATTGAGAAAAGATGAAGTTTGATGCAATTAGTGTAGAAATCGGCAAAATAGAAGTGTAGAAATCAATAAAATATAAAATATTAATAGTGATATGAAGAGGGGTGAAGATGGAGAAGAAGAACTATGAAAAAATTCGAAATCATCCCCTGTTATAATATTTGAATGGTTGCAACATTTCAGAAACGTTACAAATAATGAAAAGACACTTCTTTTGAAAATTGAATTTCTGACAGTTGTATGTCAACATACCCATATATGTATGTCGACATATGTCATGTATTTTTTATTTTTTAAACTATTTTTCATGTGTTTAATTATATATATTATTCTAGAATTTCTTGAATCAAAACTTAGTGATATAAATGAATATTCTAAAGTGTAAATTCATATGAAATCATAATAATATATTATATAAACATATTTATAAAATTATAAGACTTAAAACTATAAAACTATATATAACTATAAAAACTTATATAAATTTATATAAACTTATATAAATTTATATAAACTTATATATTAAAGCTTTAAAACTTTTATGTTTGAAATCATAAGTAAGATAAAATAGCTTGAAATCGGATTTTGAAATCATTTGAAAATTAAAATTTGAAATACGGAATTTGAACCTGGAGTGCTCTTTAGAGTCTTACATATAAATTAGACTCTATTACTATTTTTTTCTTGAGCTCTTGATAATTTGATAACTCGTGAGTCTTGAATCTTGAAACTCAAAAACTGTATAATCTTCAGTATTTAAGTCCTATATATAAATCCTGCATATATATGTGTATATATATATATTCAAGATAGAGATGTTAGTATATATTTTATAATCAATTAATTTAAATAAGGTTGTTGTCATCAAAACTCTAATCTCCAACAATCTCCCCTTTTTTATGATGACAATCTTGATTTACATAATATTCATAACTGTTCATACCTGTTGATTCTGCTCCTTCTAATACTCCCCCTGTCAGTATGAATTCTACACAATTCCCCTTAAACTAAGCCTAACTAACTATTATTTTATAATTTCTCCCTCTTTGTCATCAACAAAAAGAAATTCTAAATATACTCCACCTAAATCCTATATCTATATATATCCTACGATTGTAATATTTGATTCTACACTAAAGTACTTAATATACATGACCCACCCTGAATTCATGCTTATATTATTCTAAAAATATAGACCAGTCAATTCAAGTATTATAGTTAATATTTTCAAATGTTTTCAATCCATACAAGTTTCAAATCCAGGCAATCCAAACCAAACAATATTCACAAACAATGTTCAGACAAACAAATCAAATAAATAATACCAAACAATTCAAATCAAACGTCTCTTGGAACTTCCACCCATCCATCTTATCCAAAGATCGGATCCTTCTTGATGACCTCCCAATCTTCATCTTCTTTTATAGGTGGTGCTTTAGCGAGATTGTTGTCTTCGTCTCTAAAAAGAAAATACATTAGCCAACGGATGGCTTCAAAGTGCTTCTCTTGATGTTTTCCATCTTTATTTGACTTAGTTCGAGATGACGCTGATTACGTAGTATTATGGATAAGATATTCTAGAATGAATTCAAAGTTTCTTCAAGATTTTCACTCAAATTATGAGTTAGATTTCCCAAAACTTGATAGTCTAGATAAGAATTGATTGGAGAAGGAGAAACGATAGAACAATTTTTTTTGGGAGAAAAAGGTATACATAGGGTCGGAAATTCGTTGGAATTGAATAGACATTAGTTAGTTGTTTAAATTTTAATTTTTGAACAAATTTGAAAAACTGGCAGTTATATGCCGACATAGTGATAATTGTATGTATGTCGACATACATTAGATTTTTTTTGGAAAAATTCAATTTTTAGTTAATTGTTATTATATTATTTCAATTTATTTAATTCTTATATGTTTTTACAGTAAATTAAAGATATTTTTGACAAAAATAAATACCATTCATTAGTACTTAAAAGAAAATACATTCAACTAATACGAGAAACTAAATACGAGATTCGAAAGAAAATACGAAAAATAACTTAAAATAGATAACCTTAGATTTCAGCGGATGATGAGGAGGAAGATGATATTACAAGTTTTCTTCCTATTTTGCCAATGAACTTAGATATTTTGGTAAGAGATTTCTTGATCTTCTTTTGGTTCTTGGTTAGTTTTTCTTGATTTTGGACAAGCATTTCTTTGGAAATGGTTCTAGTATTGGACAGACACTCTACACTTTCCAAAGAAGTTTCTTCTTCTTCTTCGATCTCCGTAGAATCTTGTTCTTGTTGCATTCGAGCTTGTTTATCTTCGAATTTCTCATAAGGCTTCAAGGTGAGTGGAATTTTCATAAGATGTATATTTGTGGAGTCAAACACCTTTCTTGATACAAATTCTTCTCTTTTGAGATCCACTCCAAAATATATGAAAATTCGAGTAAGGTAAACTCCATAGTAAAGAGTGTTTTCTCTTGTGGACATTTCTTTGGGCTTAAATTCTTTTAAAATCATATCAGCCTAATTGATGTCATAAACACTAATAATAGCAAAGAGTGTTTTTTGGAATTTGATGGTAGGGTTGTTGAAGTTTCCAGAACGAGGAGTAATGATATGTTGAAGGAGGAGGTTTGACGATTCTTGCTTTTGGACGGAAAAAGCGATTTTTGAATTCAAATGAGCATTACTTTCAAATATGTGATGACAGGTTTCCAATTTCGTTTCATCAATTTCGAAATCCGAAAAATCCAAGCCCGTGCTCTTACAATTCAAGATATTGCCTAAAATTTCACAATCTAAAACGATTTGAGTGCCTTTTACACTACTCCATATTTGATTTTCATCTCCTTCGTAAAAGCCACGATTTTGATTTACGTAGAACATTTTGACTAAATTAGGATAACATACTTCATTGTTATCCCGTGAATCTATTT
Source organism: Allium sativum (assembly GCA_030737875.1). NCBI lineage: Eukaryota > Viridiplantae > Streptophyta > Magnoliopsida > Asparagales > Amaryllidaceae > Allium > Allium sativum. The sequence continues at coordinate 407,102,541 of CM060926.1, forward strand.
GACTCAAAACTCCATTTTCTTAGAAAAGAAAGCCAAGACTATAAGATGGAAAATCCTCAAAAATGGCGAAGGCTCCCATATTGAATTTTCCGTTTGCTAGATAGTTAACATAGGCATTTTTTGCTTCTTTATCATTGTAGAGATATCCTTTGATGGTTTTGGATAATCTCATTGTTTGAAGAGTGCTTGAGGAAGCTATTAAAGAGTTGTTTTGAAGAGAATAGATATGAAGAAAGGTGTTTAAAATTTGAATGTGAGGTGGAGAGAATAAGATTAAATAGATTTATAAATAAAGAATGAATGGGAACAACTTTTCTGAAATCAATGACACCTTTTTAGACCTTGTGAGTTGGTGAAAAGTTGCAGTGAAGTTTGAAAGTTTAAACTTTTGAAATCAAATTTTGAATTTAATTTACTGACCTACATGTCGACATATGTATTTATGTACGTCGACATACATGTTGAAATTCAAAGGACATATTGTTTTGACTTTTGGTTTTAATATATTAATGTTTTACATTTCAGGTTTATTATTTTCTAAAATATTATTAATCCTAGCGAACATCTAAAATTTATTTTATTATTATATTTTCTATTTATTATTTTATTATTATTTTAAATTTCAAAATTAAAATTTCAAATTTGAATTTTAAAGTTAAAGATTGAATATCATTTTAATTTCAAATTTAAACAAAGCAAACAAAACATCCATTCATCCAAATCAACCAAAAAGTTAAAAATTAATTAAGGTGTATCTGGTTTTTAGATCCATTTCTTCGATATTTTTTGAATTCTGAATTGCTGTGAAACACATATTTGAATTTCTGGTTTCTGACTCTTCATCACTTGATGGTGAATCTGAATCATCTAAAGTTGCTGCATATGCCCTCTTCCTTTCCTTTGACGAGTACTATTGTCTATCTGTTGATTTGATTTATCTGGATATGGACACATTCTCTTTATATGGCCTGGTTTCTTGCAGTTATAACATCAATCATCATTTCTTCCCAAACTCCCTTGACTATTTCTCTGAAAATTATGAAATTTCTTGTCATTAAAGAAATTTCTTCATCGTCTTCACTACTTGAGTCTGAACCGTTTGTTGTCACTTCGAATGCTATAGATTTCTTTTTTGTGGGCTTATTTTCTCTTCTTTTCAGCAATTGAACTTCAAACGACATCAAATTCCCAATTAACTCCTCAATCTTCATTTCACTGACATTATTGGCTTCTTCTATTGCCAATGTTTTCTTATCCCATTCTGGAGTCAATGAACTAAGTATTTTTTTCTAATTTGGTCTTCTTCTGAATTATTTTTTCCCAATGAAATTAATGAATGCACGATCTCTTGGAACTTGCAATACATATCGGAGATAGATTCATTCTCATTTATTTTGAATAACTCATACTGATTAATTAGCATTGATATCTTTATCTGTTTAACTTTATTAGTTCCTTCATGGGTAACTTGTAATGTTCTCCATATTTCATAAGAAGATTTACAAACTTACACTCTATTTAAGTCATTTCTATCTAAGGAATAAAACAATGCTTTGTGCAGTAGCGTTTTGTTCATTAGTCCATTGTGCAAAAATAGTAGTGGTTCAACATATTCAGTCTGTGTACTATTCTATGTGTCTAATCCTACTGATTGTAAATATATTTTCATTTTGCATGCACTATATGAATAATTACTGCCATTAAACAGTGGTGGTAAAATGGTGGACTGACCCTCTACAAAAGAACTATTTTTACCAGTGTTGGTTGCCATTTAATATTTTCAAAAATCATATTATGAACTTTTTGAAAACCTATGCTCTGATACCAATTGTTAGGGAATGCTGAATATGGATCTTAAGGCAAAACAAATACTAAAGGGGCGGAGAATAGTGATTTGGAAGAATTTATGAAAATCTTAAACTTATATAATCTACTATATGAATCACACACAAGAGAGATGATCACAGACACAGAATTGAATACAAACACAAATAAATATAAAATGCAGAAAAGGAAAAAATACAATGGAAGAATTTATGAAAATCTTAAACTTATATAATCTACTATATGAATCACACATAATAGAGATGATCACAGACACAGAATCGAATACAAACACAGATAAATAATAAATGCAAAAAAGGAAAAAATGCACTGGATTTTATACTAGTTCGGATTACTCCTATGTAATGGCCCGCAAATCCGTACTTTCTGAGTTGACTAATAACACCACACGTCCAACCCAAATTGCACATAAATACGAATCATTATTAGGAAGAAGTTAGAGGATGAGAAATAGAAAGAAAGAAATATCAGAATAGGAGAAAATGAAGATCACAAACTCATAGCGGAACGAATAAAATATATTATATAACATAACTTTTGAAATACAAATCAGTAACTGGATATACATACCATCACCAGAGCACAACAGTTATTCCTGGAATAGTTATAAACACCTGTTTCCAGATACAAACATGGTTCACAGCGGAATATGATAATCTATAGCTAACTGGTGAAGCCTCCTGCTTCCAGCTCTTCCAAGTGAATCTGTAAAATCCCGACTGCTCGACTTCCCATACAAAATTTTGGGCACCCAAGAATTTAGGGAAAACAAACAAAATAAACTCCGGGTCAGTCATGGGACTGGTGTGAGTAAACTCCATCCATTTGTTTAACTTTCAAAATCTTTTCGAAAGAAAAGATAATAGTAAGACCAACCCACACATAAACATGGACGGTTTTTACCTTACTATAACCCAAAACATTTTGATATGAAAATCCAGTGATATTATAATAATGTCTACATCAAATAAATAACCAAATAGCAGAACGCTTGCATCTCACGCTCCACATACATAGTATAAAATCAAAAACCGCATGGCTCTTATTGGAGATTGGATTTCCAACATGACAAGGTATGGAACCACCTTCCGATCAGTGTACTCTAGAGGCGATACACTGGGATTCAACATGAACATCTTGCAACCCGGCCCACACATGACCGACCACTCATTTCGCTTGAGTGTATCGAATGTATATCACCAACGGTTGGGATCCGCAACCGTCTCCCGATTGGGACAACATCGAATAGAATAAGGAATTAAATGAATCTCTAGATAGGTGATTATACATCCTAATGGGAGCGACCCACATAGCCATGCTGCCTGCCCTATTTTTGTCATTTCCTGGTTGTTGAGGCCTGAGGCTACGATTTCTTGCAATTCATTGATAGCACAAACACTTTGAATGTCACATCGTCAGATCCGTTAATCACTAATTGATTTGCACAAATATTCTGGATATTATGCTAAGGGAATAAATCCGTTGCAACCATATATATTCATACAGACCAACTCATTAGATTATTGGAAATACTTTGTCAGACATTCGTCCATATACGTTCGTCCTGGGATTGAACGAAACCGAAGGCACAATTTCTATAAATAGAAAAAGCCCTTGCACTTCACTTCGTCTTCGATTATCTTCATATAATCTGATTCGCAACGCTGCTGCCAATACAGAGTGTATCACGGATAATAATCCAACTGGTCTCTCCATATTGACAACGATATTGGCAAACACTTCGATAGTCGGTTATTTAACTATCGAAGAAAAACAAACATCCATTCATCCATAACATCAATCAAACAAATCACTGGGCCATTTAATTGATATTTCATTAATTAATTCACCTCTTCATTTCCCTATCAAATATTTGTTAACCAACTAATTTCGATAATCATCTTCGCCTCTTACGCTATTTGGAAAACATTCCCATATATCGCCTTCTATTATTTTCTACACTTAGAAAATATAGTCTATTTGAAATTGAGAACAATTTCAATCACTTATCTCTTTCCCGGCTACTTTAATTATATTCAGGAAATACTTTCTTTTATATTTCCAAAATTCCACCACTTGGTTTAAAACGAATGTTGTGTAAAACATCGTTATGACAACTCAGAATATTTTATTCAACTAACTATTATTCAAACACTTCTCTTCGAGACTGGATCTTGCTATTTATCAATTTAAAATGGAATCAATCAAGTTGGGGTATTATTACCTCTCAGACCTTGACTGAAAACATCATTAACTTCAAAACAAACAAAACCACTTACCTCGAATAATCAACATTATAAAACCCATTTATTCATTTTTAAACGTATATATAAATGGTTCGCTTTCTATTTCAAATTTATAGATTTCCCTTTTTGTTTACAATATTCGATTTTTATATTCATTTACTTATCGAATTTTGTACGTCGATACAATGATTTCTAACTATCAAAATATCTTAAAAATATTCTAACTCCTTAAATTCCCGGAAAATTTCTCCATAACCTCCCCTGCACCGGGAGCTTCAGGATATTTCAAATAGCCTCCCATGGCCCTCACCAATCCAAAAGAAAAAGGAAAAGCCAAGCGGCTTGCCGATACGGCGCATAAAATCTCATATATGAATTTAAACATGTACCTTTTGTCGGGCATACGAATTAAAAATCTTCATATACTTCATTCCATACTTGTTTAACACATGTTCACCTGTTTCAATTCAATTCAACACTATCCAATCGTTTGGATTCAGTTTTGAATCGTTTGAATTCAGTTTCGCTAAATTATTATTTAATTAGCCATTTTTCCTATTTCTCTTCTTTGTTTGAAGATAACATGTTCAAACAAAATATTTAACTTGCTCAATACAAATTTGAATTCTAATTTCAATTCTAGTTTCCTGTTCGATTTCGAATATAATTTTTCAAATCGAATTCACTTATTCGAAGCCCAATATCAATTCAAAATCCCATTAACTAATTTCTATTCAAATTAGTTAATTCTATTCAATAAATCTAAAAAAATCTGATTTCTTTTTCAAAAATCATATTCATTTACACAACTTGAATCCGCATATATTTTACAACTCAATTCTGAAATTTTCTAAATAGAAATTCGGATTTTATTCGCTTAAAATCCTTGTATAAAATTAAATAAATCGTTATGGGTTTTAAATGGATATGGCGCTGTTTTTCCGAAAATTTGGTTTTGACATAACTCAAAATATATACGACGAAATCCAGATTTTTCTCCTTCATCAGAAAACTATTATCAAATCGGTCCTGACGTTTCTTGTTTCAAAGAATTCCGACTTCAATTGAGTTCTGTATACTCGATTGAAGTTCGAATCGCCAATTTACGAACTGCAGCGCTGTGGCGAGTTTGTTTTAATTATATTTAAAAATATAAACTTTCAAACTTCATTTAGAATGAATTCAACTCCATTTTAACGCTATTTGAATTTTTCTTGATTCAAACTCCATTTTCACTTTTATTTGAATTCTATATTCAAATTCCAATTTCACTTCTATTTGAATCCTATATTCAAATTCCATATTTCAAATTCCATTTGAATTATATAGTTAAATCCCATAGTTTAAAATTCCATTTGAATGCTATATCCAAATTTTATAATTTAAATTCCATTTGAATTCCTTTTTGAATTCTACATTCAAATTCCCTATTTGATTCTCTTTGAATTCAAATTCCATATTTATTCTATTTGAATTTCAATATTCAAACTCCGATTCAATTCTATTTTGAAATTTCAAATATTCAAACTTCTTTTTAACTCTATTATTCAAATTCTATTTAAATCCTCTTATTTGAATTCTATTTCAAATTCCCTTATTCAAATTCTATTTACATTCCTATATTCAAATTCTATATTTGAATTTCCTTTAAATTTTCTATATTCAACATCTGTTTAAATTTCTATATTCAAATTCTAGATTTGAATTCTCTTTGAATTTCTATATTAAAATCCCATTTGAATCTCTATATTCAAATCCTATATTTAAACTCCATTTGAATATCTATATTCAAATTCTATATTTTAAATTTCATTTGAACTTTCTTTATTCAAATCTATTTTCAAAACTTCATTTGAATTTCTATGTTCAAACCTATTTTCAAAACTTCATTTGAATTTCTATATTCCAATTCCCATTTCTATATTGAAATTATTTTCAAATTCCACATTTAAAATTTCTTTATTCAAATCCATTTCACTTTCAATATTCAAATTCTATTTTTCTAAAACAGAATTTCACTTTTTAAATTTCAAATACCCCTTTCAGGGTATTTTTATAAATTTACACTTAGGCCCAGTGATATTTAAACACCAAACAACAAATTATTTATTTCAGGATTTCTAACACATCATCAATTAGACAAACAGATAATATATTTTTGAGGAATCCAGTTGGATTCCTCCAACCTGTTTTTCCTGCATCCATAGATGTTAGTCAACATAGTAATACCTATCCTGCTTCATGGCAGGATATCGCGGTATAAAAGGGGATCCACTTATATATGTGGGCGCAGGGTCATCCGCTAATGATACTGCGGGCATCCGCTAATGATATTGCGGGAATCCAACCAATCATCAACCCAATATATATATTATAGTCAACCCTAAATACTATATATTTTAAAACAACCAGAAAGCATTCAAACAAGCAGCAACAATTATTTTAACAAATAAAAATAATTCTAAATAAAAAGTGAGTGAGATTTACTCACCGGAATTTTCTATTGCTGAATATCCAAATAAATCCCGTTAAATTTCATATCGTCTCGGTTTCGAATTTACTTGAACCGTCCCAAATGAATATATCACCTACGATCATATATTTTTATTCAACGATTAAATGACTACTAAATTAAACTATTTATTTAAATAAATGAATTCTTCTATTTAAACTTTGGTAAGAACGTATACCTTATCCTTTCACGGTAATGCCTCCCCAACCATCAGTGTTCGATAAGTAGACAAGACTTCAACCAGCATCCCATTTCAACTACTGTTGAGCTTCCAGTACCGACGTTGGAAATTCATGAATCGCCCCTTCTTCCACAAAACCAACGTCCTCCAACTTCCTTCAAACAATCCTCACGACATCCCAGACATCTACCATTTGAAACTAACCAAAACTCGAATCACTGTACCAACGTCAAACATCAACCGTTCCCCTTTACCAAAAGCCATGTCGAACCCAGATCAACTTATCACCTCGCGTTACTCCACATCCCCTAAAGTTGTACCGATGCACTGAACCCCGAGAGTAAATCACAACCCTTATTCCATACATCGATGAACGATCCCCCCAAAATTCGAACCTATGCTGCATATAATTTGAGCGACCTCAAGGACATCGAACTCCCCTCTCACCATTTCGTTGAACGCCAGACCACCACAGAAACCCCCGAACCCCATCGCGACCTCGCCTTCTAACCTCGACCCAAAAGCGAACCCTAAATTGAACTGTCGGAACAAAAACCGCGACTTCCCAGAGTCGATCGCATGTAGTGCTAGGCATAGGATTATTAAGAGGGAGTCTAAATAAATTAAATGAAATCAATGATTATCGATTCTCCTTGAAGAAATGAGTTAAATTTGATTTATGAATTTGTGGGGAGGGAGCGGATTTTAGTTGAAGATAATTAAAGAGGATCGACCATTTTTATTTACCTGAAGCTTGAGAACCGATTTGGTTTTCAGAAGAATGAAGTGTGGAGGGGGTATGCGATTATATAGATGGAAAGGGGAACTAACGTACATAGGTTATTAAATGGATGTCGGGATAAGTACATACATTTTTAAATGCAATTTGATTTCGATTTGATTTCTAATTAATACGATTTGATTCTGATTCGATATAAAGAGATCTTTTATTCTTTTAAAACAGATATCGATTTGATTTCAAACCTATCCACAATCATATATCCCGGGGTCCATTAATTTAAATCACGAACCGCTATTCTAACGTACCGACCGACGTTTCACTATCATTGTGTTATTCTGAACTGAACTGAATATATTTTGATATTTAATTCCAATGTATATACCATATTAATAAATTTTTAAATTCATAACAAATAAATTCTTCGATAATAAATTTATATTATTATTATTCTAATCCAAACAGAAGTTTGTATAAATCATCTGAACTATTTTGATTTAATTCTAACTTTGAATTGAATTATTTTAAATTCTCGTATTACGATGATAATCAAAATAAATCATATTTCGATTATTAAATCGATAACCCAATAAAATACCATTTATATTATAAATTCAATATTTAAAACATACTAAATATTTAAAATAATTCGACCAAAAGTCTGGGTCGTTACATCCTACGTCATGTTCCATGCAACGCTGGATTGCGCAGAGTTTTATTATTATCAACATCCAAGTACAATCCCCTTGATTTCACGTCTACAATGTTAACACCGCTCCAAACACCCTTGATTTCATGGTTACAAGGTTACCTTAATTTCAGGGCTATAAGGAACATACCCTTTCCTGAACAATTCCCAAATGATTACAATAGCCTTATAACTCTTCAATAGCACTTCAATTCAGAGAGTAGTAGATAGAGATTGAGAAAAGATGAAGTTTAATGTAATTAGAGTAGAAATCGGCAAAGTAGAAGTGTAGAAATCAATAAAATATGAAATATTAATGGTGACATGAAGAGGGGTGAAGATAGAGAAGAACTATAAAAAATTCGAAATCATCCCCTATTTATAAGGTTTGAATGGTTGCAACGTTTCAGAAACGTTACAAATAGTGAAAAGACATTTCTTTTGAAAAATTAATTTCTGACAGTTGTATGTCGACATACCCATATATGTATGTCGAAATATGTCATGTATTTTTTATTTTTTAAACTACTTTTTAAATGTTCAATTATATATAAATTATTCTGGAAATTCTTGAATCAAAACTTAGTGTTATAAATGAATATTCTAAAGTGTAAAATCATATGAAATCATAATAATATATTATATAAACATATTTATAAAATTATAAGGTTTAAAACTATATACAACTATATAAAATTATATAAATTTATATAAACTTATATATATATAATAAAGCTTTAAAACATACATATTTGAAATCATAAGAAAGATAAAATAACTTGAAATCAGAATTTGAAATTTGAAAACTAGAATTTGAAAAACAGAATTTGAACCTGCAGTTCTATTCAGAGTCTTACATATAAACTAGACCCTATTACTATATTTTTATATTGATCTCTTGAACTCTTGAAAACTTGATAACTCATGAGTCTTGAATCCCGAACCTCTTGAAACTCTAAAACTGTACAGTCTTCAGTATTTAAGTATATATATATATATATGTGTGTGTGTGTGTGTGTGTGTGTGTGTGTGTGTGTGTGTTTGTGTGTGTGTGTATTCTAGATAGAGATGTTATTATATATTTTATAACCAATTAATTGAAATAAGGTTGTTGTCATGAAAACTCCATCAGCATCCCTATAATCTGTTATATATCTCTGTAAGCACGTCAGCGTAATAGATCCTTCTCTAATCTCCTCAATAGCTAAAGCCGGTAACTGAACCGATTATGACTCAAAGTACTCATATGAGCTATCAAATGATACCGGCATATGGTCTAGTCGGCCAACATCTATATCAGTCAGCATACAAAAATCTGAAGGGTGATAGGCCACCATCTCTTGCCAAGCTTGTCAACTACCATGGTAGACTTGTGCAAATGCATGTAACTGTGGAAATTCACCAAAAGGTGATGCAAGTAGTCTTTCTCTAATTGGGTCAGCTAGTGTGTTAAAATAATCTGCAGTACATTATGCCAAGTACCGTATATAGTAAGGTGATGAACCTAAATAAGTAATTATTTAACCTTAAGAGTATAATAATCAAACTAGTAATCTACAGCATATATTACAGAAGTATTAATTTATCGGTTAAGAATAAAATTATACCTATGGCGTCGCTAGTGCCGAAGTAAGACAATGTGATATAGTCGGGGGCAACTCTTGCAATACTCGTAGGTCATCTTTGGTCAAGCCACCATCAGGAATAGTATGAGCTAATCCAGCATTGTCTATGGTCATGTAATGAACGGTCTGTCTATTAACTTTGATAGGTCGCGACGACATTTGGACGTCTCGACGAATAAATGAAAAAATAAACGTTTGACGTAAATGTAAAAAGTGAATAAAAAAATTCACCCTAGCGCCTCGTATAGGAAAAAATGTAAAGTGCTTGCAGAACAGGAGCCTGTTGTATAGACGTTCGATTTTTTTTCGAATGCATGATGAACATACGTCTGACCCGATAATCTTTTGAGAAATCATCGGATGTAGAAATTTGAATAGTACAAATTATAGTTTGTACATTTTAAACCATTGGAGATGTTCTTATAGTTCAAATGGGATGCTCATACTTATTGTTGGAAAGGGAAACACAATATCTCCTTCACTACAAAGCACTGATTGTTTTAGTAAGTTCAGTACAGTGAGCAAAGCAAGTGAGCTTAATACCGCAAGCATACATACTTTAATGGCAAGCCCTATTCTATAGAGGGAGTCACGAGAGAGAGTGCTCCCGAATTAGCGTTGTCATTGTATATGTATGGGAAGTAGGAGTCCAGTGTACTCTACACAGGTTTACTGTAGAGTTCTGTTAACTAAATTGGATGCGATTAGTCATTATGATAGTGGTTTTAGTCTAGTTGAGGAAGGTAAGGTACTAAGGTTGTTTAGAAAGCAATGTATAGGGAGGATCGTGGGTTATGTTGAGGAATAGGACAACGAACTCATTATTGCTCGCGCACATATATTGGGTAGCTCATGAGTCCTTTGTTCTAATACCTAGTCAATTTTTGCTGTACTAATATTCTTGTTCTCTATGTTTAAATGGTCGGAATGTAACCTTAGTGGATCACTTAAAAAAGCATGCCAGTAAGTAATATGTTCCATCACACATATGGTGTACTTAGGCAATGATTTGCCTATGCGTGGATCTTAATATGCCATATACGCTACATCGCTATATATTCCCCATGAGACTATGTCTCCCACTCTGGAAGTTCCTTGCGTGGCACAAATCATGAACATATGTCATAGGAATAGCTATAGGCCAAACAAGATTACTATATAACCTGTAGCACCCAGCAGAAATGCATGCAATCAGAATAAGTTATTCATATAACAACATCCATATCAAGATATGAAAAGATCAGGTGCATTAATTGTGCTTGTTACAGTACTAGCATTCTTGAAGTTACTGGTTACTTCATCACAGTCAGATGAAACTGGTTTCCGAGTCGATCTCATTCACATCGATGCAGGCAAAGGTTACTCTCGGACTGAACTTTTCAGCCGAGCAGTTCAGCGCAGTAAGTCCCGAGCTAAAAGACTATCAAGTGGGTTAAAGGGACCGACTAACGTAAGACCAAGTGAAGGGGAATATATTCTACAACTAGGTATTGGAACGCCACCTCTTCAATTTGAAGCAATCCTGGACACAGGGAGCGACTTGATATGGACTCAATGCACCACCTGCATGAAATGCATACCTCAGCCCACCCCTTATTTCAAACCACTCAAATCCTCTACCTTCTCACCCCTCTCCTGTGCCCATAAGCTTTGCCGATATCTAGCCCCAAATACATCGTCCTGTGCACCTAGAAACTGTATGTATGCATACAGCTATGGTGATGGCACCCTAACACTTGGGTTCATGGGCACCGAAACGTTTTCTTTCCGAGCCAAAAAGGAAGTAAGAGTCCGAAAACTGGGGTTTGGGTGTGGTATGCTTAACACAGGTGATGTGTCAAACTCTTCTGGGATAGTTGGTTTTGGACGAGGACCTCTTTCACTTATATCTCAGTTAGGCATCACCGCCTTCTCCTACTGCTTCACTCAAATTCCCAAAAAAAGTCCACTCTTCTTTGGCTCTCTTGCTAAATTGGGAGGGCCCAATGTGAAAACCATACCATTTGTACAACTGAAATCCTCCACAGGCTATTATATACCTGTCAATGGGATTACAGTGGGCAATACTCTTTTATCTGTGCCACCTAAAGCGTTTCAAATTCAGAAGGACGGATCAGGAGGAATGATCATCGATTCTGGGACAAACTTGCTTAATTTACTGACGCCTATATATAATGCGTTTGTTGATGCGGTCAAAGCTCAGGTGAAGTTTCCCATAAGCAAAACAGGCGATCCACTTCTATGTTATAATTCAAAGCCTAATATTTCCAAGTTTGTGTTTCACTTTGAAACCACGGACTGGGAGATACCAGAGAGCAATTACCTAATCAAGGATGACGATACAAACTTGTACTGTTTCACGGTTTCAGAATCGCGGGGTATTTCTTCAATATTAGGTAACATACAGACACAGAATTTTCATGTTTCCTATGATTTGGAGAATGAAGTGCTTTCGTTTGAGCCCAAACAATGCGACCAACTTTGATTTGTTGGCAGGAGTGAAATTTACTACTACTTAAGCTCTATATGTGTGTCGTTATATATAGAAATAAAGTGGTGAAATAAGTCGGTGCTTCTAGGAGCCAATTTAGTCAGCCACTACTGGAGTCTGGTGCTCTCTAAAGACGCCGAAGCTTGTAATGAATAATTGTGGCCCTATGGGTGATATACTACTACGAATTATATTGTGGACGTTGCCTAATTGTACCCACTCAGCCATGCATCTTTGTTAGTGGTTCAATTGCTGTCACTAAAATTCATCTGTCACATGTGCCATCTAGTTATAACTTATAACCATTCATTCACTCTCTCATTAGTTAAATGATTTAATTAATCAGTCAATAATATATGGTGGAGATTTAACGAGACAGGGACAAATAAGTTTGTGGATAAAGGAAAGGTAATTTTTGTTTACATCCACTGTATTATTCAGTTCATCCACGCTGCTTTTAAATATAGTTTGTTTTTTGCACTAAGTTAAAATTTGTTCTTTTTATCCACCGGATTATTGTTGTTTAGTCCATAAGTAGTTATCTTCTTCTAAAAACTACCAGCACTTTGTATGTGCTACTAAATATAAAAAAACAAGAAAATAGTGTAAAGGACAAAATTATATGCATCTCTAATTATATTAGGGCTATCAACAACAACACTCAACAATATATGCTCAAAACTGTTTTTGAACATGATTTAATTATATTTCTCAAAAATGTCAAAAACAATCAATGAATTATTTTTATATTTGATATGAAAAGTTTCTTTTTATTTTCTAGAACCAGTTAATCTTTTCTGAAAGAATGAGGCTTCACCATAGATGACTGCATCACTACCTTTTTTTCTTTTCTTGTAGTACATACTAAACCCATCATCTTTAAAACAAATGAACTGTCAAAAATTTAAACTAGGGTTGTGAAATTACTTAAGAACCTTTGATGCACGGAGAAGAAAATATCAATTCAGAGAAGTAGTAATAACAAATAATTTAGATTTAAAGGTTTTATATGAGCTAGGCTCACCAAATACATGATTTTGTAAAGAGCTAATAAAAAATATATGATTTTGTAGAGAGCTGATGTTATATTTGAACTTACGTTATAGCTAATAACTATAAATAAATATTAATAGTCAACAAATTATTTAGCTTTTGGATTCATTTTTCTTATTCATGTTTTATACAGTAATAGTATTTCTCTTGACTCACAAAAGTTTGTATTAATCAAAGAAAATAAGAAACTAAATTGATCAGGTAATCCACATGTGGATTAACTAACCATAATTTTGTGGATTAACTTAGATGCGGATTAACTGATCGGAACTGTGAATAGATATAAAAATTACCTAAAGGAAATGAGATGAATGTTCCCTCCTTTCCTTTTCCTTGTTGTCTTTTTGTCTTATTTTTATTTTTTGTAATTGAAGGGAATGATATCAATTGAGAAAATATTAAAAAAAGAATGCATTAGAGAAAATATATATATAAAATACTAAATAGCAAGAAATGAACATTTTTTTTTTATAGTTGTTCAATTGACTCCTGTCTACGCCCTCTTCGAATATTTTTTCTTTTATTCATACTGTTGATTACAACTACGATAACTTAAATTTGAGTAATAAAATTGGTAGAGTGTAGACAAAAGAGAAGAATACTACAAGAAAATACTAATTTTACAACATAAATTCTTCAACATTTTGACAAACCGTTGTAAAATTGCAAATCATTTATGATGTTTATTCGAGAAAATGTTGTAAATTTACCTTTAAATAAAGCTTTGGAGTCAAACATTGTGAAAGAAGATAAATTAACAACTACTTTCAAAATCATCGTAAATTGATTTCTAGCTACGTTGGATTAACATTGTGAAAGTTATGTTTTCCCCAACATTTAATCACAATTACAATTTATAAAATATAAGATGTGTTTTATCTACTGTAAAACATTGTTTGACTATGATTTCCACTTTAAAACGTTTATGATATCTTTTTTATTGTGGACTTTAATTATTTTATATAATGATTGTAAACCATTGTCAACAATGTTTGTAGTCGGTTTGCAAAGAGATTATGCTTATAACTCATGTGAAATATTGTAAAATATACTGACATTAATGATGGTTACTTAATGTTGAAATACTAAAACCCTTGGATCATAACAGTGATCCGCACGAAAGAGATATTAACCACTAGATTTGATTGGTAATCCTAAAAACTAAGTTAGACACATCATCATCCATTGGGTTTATATTGACCGTTCAGATGTTTGCAACCTTTAGTGACCCGTTAAAACACTTTCTCAAGGGTCCTTCAATAATCATCATCTTACATCGTGGTAGAAATCCCCTCTTTCGCATCCATCTTCGATTTTTGCGAAAATTTCCAATCCACAGTAGGTCCTTTTTCAATATCACCTTCTAGTAAAAGCTTCAGAATATCAGATATTTTACCAGGGGTAGGTAATGATCTGGCACGAACGCATCAAATTGAAGAACAATCGGAATCTCAGGAGCAAAGCATCGGGTAAATTTGTGAAATACATTAATTTACGATTTTATAAATTAAATAGTAGTGTTTAGCAAAAAGTATATTGGGATTTATGGAAAAACCATTAGCGATGGGGTTGAAAGTGATTACTACTGAATTTTCTATGGTTTCTCTTAGGGTTTTCAGCGATTACTTTCTTTTTCAGTTGACTTATTCTCTGGTTATTACTTTTAAGTTGCTCCTTGACTTGATATTTTTTTATATTAGAACAGACCTTTGTCTACTTTTATGCTTATGTTGCTTGCTTCAAATCTACAGTGAAATTTTGCTTATTCTACTATATAAAATAGCATCGGTAAGTAATTTAGCTTATTGAGAATGACTTGTTTTACTCTAAGCTTCTTGGATATACTAAGCCAAAACCTAATTGTAATGTTAATTAATGGTTGGTTTGTTGGTCTGGTAATATGGATTTAATGGAGATAACAGTGGTCAGATTTGCCCATGCTTCTAGCTTGTAGTTTTGTCATTAGCCAGTGAGTGATGACACTAAGAAATGAAATCATGATTCTTCAATATATTATTTGCTTGATTAGTATTTTGTGATAGCACTAATATTTTATTTTTCTGCTTTACTAAATTAGAAGTTTTGTTATAAGATAAACTGAGATGTTCTAAGAGTCGAACTATGTGACACCTTTAAGAATTTTGGATGCTATTGACTTAGGAATTAGTTTTACTCACATGTACCATTTATCTTGGCTTGTTGTTAGATCTTTTAGTGCCATTTAACTATTAATTTATAATTGCGGCCACTATCTGTAATTGTCGATGTCGCTTTTTATTGAAAAATAACCGTTTAGAAACTAATGTTACTTAGGCATTATCTTTTAGCACTATATGTTAGTGAAACTATTTGACAAATAACCTAAAGTGATATTGCGTAAATCCAGTTAACCAAATAAATCATGTAATGTGATAAAGTGTACTTTGTAATTACATTTTCTTTACTTGCTTGTCAAACGCCACTCAAACGCAACTAAATTTTACACTGTTTTATCTTATATCCATGTGAGTTTAGATTATCTGTACACCTGTTTGCTATAGTTTTTAAAGAGTGATTTTTCTTTTTTGTATATATGTAAATTGTTAAAGTTTCAAGACAACAAATGTAATGATATTCGTTTGGATTTAACAAAGAATGTTTTCCATTAGGATCTTCTGAAACGTAAACCTGCAGCTACGAATACGAACAAAAGTTTGTTCAATTCCTTTCATCTTTCATTTTTTTCACCAAAGCACGTTGTCTATTAGGATCTCCTGAAACCTAAACCTATAGTTACCAACATGAACAAAAGTTTGTTCTATTCCTTTCTTCTTTCGGTTTTTAATACATACGAGTGTGAACCCGTGCTTCGCACACGGGTTGTCTTGGACAATATAATAAGAATGTAAATCCAACCAAAAAAAACATGGATGCTTACATTAAAACTATATAAATAGTCGAATTCAACAATAAGCTCTGTATCTTATGAAAAATTACATTTATAGCCCATTTTAATATTTATAATATCACTGATGTTTTTTCAACCAATGTCATAAAGTTGACAAAATCGCTTTAAAATGTAAAATTGGAGATAAAAAGAAATAATTGCTGGGTAGTTCAACAAATTATTACAGTTTACATAAAAATCCGTGTTGTTTACAAAGCGAGATGAATGCAAGGTTATTCCAAATGTAAATGAAGTTTTTAAATATACCTATGTATCGTTGTAATATCAAACTTCGGTGTAATGGATAGATAATAACTGGAATATCAAACACAAACTGGTTCAAGCAGCGATCAAACCATCGGCAAGCTTAATAAACAATTGGATTGGATCAACATCGGGGATTTAATATGCAGAACTCAAACAGTATTGCCAAAAATTGATGTTGTCATAGGCTGGTAAACAGTATTTGTATGTAAAACACATGAAGGGTTAAAATATGATAGTTTGGCAAAAAAATGGTCATTTTTTCCTGGATAAAAAATCTTAGCTCATTGTAATATGTTAGATTGATAAACAAAACATGCATTCAATTTCAAACATTGAAGTTCCAGATAAAGATGTCACGCCACCTTCAATTTTGAAGTGAAGAATGCCAAGTGTCAACTATAGTTAGCTCCCCAATACTACAATTTTTGTACCCATGCCACAATACTAATCAGATTTAAAGATACCAGAAATAGAATGAATTTGCATGTTTTTCCTTTATTGAAGGCTCTTCCAAGTTACCACATCCATGTGTTGGAATGGAAATAACTTTTAAATTAAATTCAATAATCTTTATTAAACTTCAAACTAAGTGAAAAACACTAGGAATATTTGAGTAAACTATAAATCTCATTGTGATGTGATACTAAGCCATATAGATATCATATTATGTATAGGTATATAGGGATCAAACTCAAAAACTATGCTTAACATTTCAGTTGTAAATATGTTTGGACTGGATGCATGACTCCACCAGGACGTTGAATGAAGTATCCTTTTCAAGCGAGCTGAACTGAGGATGAATATAAAATGGCAGGAATCTAGAAACAGTTTACATCATATGCTTCATTTTACATGCATTATGTCCATTTTTCCCAGCAAGTCCATGATCACAGTCGATATCTGAAAATAAATATTTAGATATCTGGAATAGTTTAGTGAAGATCAACATGTAATATGTAAATATCTAAAACAAAACATTTTTTAATAAGCATTAATTAAATTGTGGCATTCAAGTTATAAAACAGATAATTTAAGTTACAACATGATTCCACTGTTGAGATCGATGACACATCTAATTCCTGAAATAGTGACCTGGACCCATGATATTGTATGTTCAACCGAGTTTAGTCATATTCATGTTGTTGGAATAAATTAAATTTGCAATAAATGTTGCCTTAATTGTAGGTTTTTTATTTGGTATAAAATTATCCTTATATATTCTTGTGAAGAGGATAAGGATATGGATGATGTGTTGGCAAAATCTCACTGTTAATTAGATGATGTTATTTGTATAAATAAGGGCATGTATTTGTCAATCAAGAAAAATAAGAAATAAAATCTCTGTCTTCCCAAAACTTTTTATCTCTTCCTCTTCAATTTATTTTCTAAAAATTATTTCCAATCAATTTTCTATAAATTGGTATCAGAGCCTTGTTCAATCAGAATGAGCAATTCTATTCCCCTCGCTTATGTTCCTCAATTAACCAAAGATAATTACAGAAAATGGAGTATCCAAATGAAGGCCCTTCTTGTATCTCAAGAGGAATGGGATGTAGTTGAAGATGGGTATGAAGAAGTTGAAAATGATGGAGAATTAACAAATGCTCAAAAAGAAAATCTGAGAAAGTCAAGGAAGAAAGACAAAAAAGCCTTGTTATGGATCTACCAAGGAGTACAATCATATGAAGCTGCTTGGGAGAAAATAGAAGCTGCTACAACAGCAAAGCAAGCATGGGAAATTTTAGCAAATTCATTTAGCAGAGATGAAAAGGTAAAAAGAGTTCGGTTATAGACTCTTCGAGGGGAGTTTGATGGCTTGCATCAAAAAGAGTCAGAACCTGTTTCGGAGTATTGTTCACGGGTATTATCTATAGTAAACCAAATAAAAAGGAATGGTGAAAATATGGATGATATTCGTGTCATTGAAAAACTCCTTCGTTCTCTTGATTCAAAATTTGACTATAAGGTGGTAGACATTGAAGAATCCAAGGACTTGGACGCCATGACCATCGATGAACTCACAGGCTCATTACAAGCTCATGAAGAGAGGTTAAACAAGAATAAGAAAGAAACAAGTGTGGAGCAAGCACTCCAATCAAAGTTATCTTTAAATGAGAAGAATGAAGAATCCAAAGATCAAAGAAGTAGAGGCCGTGGTCATGGAAGAGGAAGAAATTTTAGAGGTCGAGGATCATATGCTCGCGGAAGAGGTAATTATGGAAGCAAAGAAAGCGGCTTGAATCAAAATTTCAAAGGTTCTCAAAGAGGAAGAGGACAAGGAAATCAAAGAGGAAGAGGTCGTGGCTATTTTGAATGTTATAATTGCCACAAACCTGATCACTTGGCAAGTGATTGCTGGTTCAAGGAGGAAGAAAAGCATGAAGCAAATATGGTGCATGGATATAAAAATGAAGAAAATCATAATCAAGATACTTTGTTGCTCGTATCTCATGGCGAAAATTTTGATGATGTTTGGTACATAGATAGTGGAGCCAGCAAACATATGACAGGTAACAAAAAATTATTTTCAAAATTACTCGAATCTGATCATGGAGAAGTTAAAGTGGGAGATGGAAAGTCATATAAAATTAGCGGTGTTGGAGAGATTTCTTTCATCACAAAAGCTGGAAAAATGGAGAAAATGGGTGAAGTATATTTTGTCCCTGGCCTTCAAAATAATTTGCTCAGCGTAGGTCATCTCTTAAAAAAGGATATGATGTCCATTTTCATGATATGGCGTGTTATTTGTCAAGAAGAAATCAAGTTATTGCAAAGGTCGGAGTTGCTTCAAATAATCTTTTCTCACTCAATCTTCAAAATCAAAATATTTCCTGTTTTGCTGGTGTTGATAAAGGAGTTTCAAGGCTATGGCATGAAAGATATGGCCACTTAAATTATGGAAATTTGGAGATGTTTTCAAGTAAGATGATGGTCACATGTTTGCCAAAAATTAATCATCTTAACGAAGTTTTTGAAGCATGTCAGTTCGGAAAGCAACACAAAGATGCATTTCCTTCACAATCCGCATGGCGAGCAGAAAGACCATTACAACTTATTCATTCATATCTTTGCGGTCCCATGCCTGTGACATCTTTTAGAGGTAATCGTTATTTTATTTCATTTATTGATGATTACTCACGAAAAGTTTGGGTGTATTTTGTTAAAGAAAAATCAGCAGCTTTCCAAAAATTTAAAGATTTCAAAGCAGAAGTGGAAAATTATACTGGGCTAAAAATCAACACGTTACAGACTGATCGTGAGGCGAATATATTTCAAATATGTTTGAAAAATATTGCAAAGACAGTGGCATTCGGCATGAAATGACAGTTCGCCATACACCACAACAAAACGGTGTGTGTGAAAGAAAGAATCGAACAATTATGGAGATGGCTAGATGTTTGCTTAAAAACAAGAGGATGTCAAGAAAATTTTGGGCTGAAGCCGTTTCTTGTGCTGTGTACCTCATTAACAGGTCACCCACAAGGGTCCTAAAAAATTGCACACCACATGAAGCATGGTATGGTAAAAAGCCTAGTGTTCATCATCTGAAAGTATTTGGGAGCATTGCTTACTCTCATGTCCCAGATTCAATGAGAAATAAGTTAGAAGACAAACCCGAAAAATGTATTTTCATTGGCTACAGTGAAAGAAGCAAGGCATACAAGCTGTATAATCCCATGACCAAGAAGGTTGTGATAAGTCGAGATGTCCGGTTTGATGAAAACTCATTATTTGAGGACACAGAAGTTGAAAAGGAGAATTTGCCTTTTTTTTTCCTTTTGAAATAGAGGCAGAAAATATGGAGGATGAAACTATGCAAGAAAATGTTCCTACTTCCCCAACTTATTCAAGCAGCACAAATTCCTCACCAAGTCCACCAAGAAGGATGAGAGATCTTAAGAAATTATATGATGCCACTGATGAAGTTGAATCATATAATGTTGTGTTCTTTTATTTTTTTGCAGGGGAAGATCCAATTTCTTTTAATGATGCGAATCATGAAGAAAAATGGAGAAAAGCCATGAAAGAAGAGATTGACTAAATTCAAAACAATGATACATGGAAGCTTACAAATTTGCCACCGCACAAGCATTCTATTGGAGTAAAATGGGTGTACAAAACAAAGATGAATCCAGATGGCTCTATTAACAAGCACAAGGCAAGACTAGTCGCAAAAGGGTACAATCAAAAAGAAGGAGAAGATTTCACAGAGGTGTTTGCTCCCATTTCAAGACTTGAGATTGTTCGTTTGCTTATTTCTCTAGCTGCTCAAAAAAATTAGAAGTTGTTTCAAATGGACGTAAAATCTACGTTCTTAAATGGTGTGCTGAAAGAAGAAGTGTATGTTGACCAACCCCCAGGATTTGTCAAGAAAGGAGAAGAGGATAAAGTTTACAAGCTAAAAAAGGCTTTGTACGGGTTAAAACAATCACCCCGAGCATGGTACAGCCGGATCAATTCCTACTTTGAGAAACAGTGATTTCAAAAATGTCCATATGAGCATACTCTCTATATCAAAGATGATTCTCAAGGAAAGTTCATGGTTTTTAGTCTGTATGTTGATGATCTAATCTTTACAGGAAATGACGTGAAGATGTTGAATGAGTTCAAGCTTTTAATGATGGCAGAATTCAAGATGATAGATTTGGGAGAACTTCATCATTTTCTTGGCATTGAAGTGCAACAAACCCAGAAAGGAATTTTTATTTCACATGAGAGCTATGCAAAAGATATCTTGAAGAAGTTTAAGATGGAAAATGCTAATCCAGTTTCTACTCCATGCATTACAGGTTTGAAGCTATCTAAGGAAGGTGAAGGAAAACTTATTAATTCTACCATGTTTAGGAGTCTTGTTGGAAATCTAATGTATCTAACAGCCACAAGGCCTGACATTATGTACGTTGTTAGCCTTATGAGCAGATTCATGGAGAAACCTTACTCTAACCATTGGGAGGCAGCCAAAAGAATACTGAGACATGTGAAAGGAACCGTTGATCATGGAATTTTTTATGAAGCTACTACTCTAGTTAACCTTATTGGTTACACAGATAGTGACTTAGCAAGGAGTATTGATGATAGCAGAAGCACGTCTGGTTATGTCTTTCACCTTGGAAGTGGAGCTGTCTCATGGAGCTCGAAGAAACAACAAATTGTTGCGCTCTCTACAACGGAAGCTGAATATGTCGCGGCGTCATTTGTAGGATGTCAATTGATTTGGCTGCGTGGAATTTTGGAAAGTCTCTATCATAAGCAAGAGAAGCCAACGATTTTATTTTGTGATAACATCTCAACTATTTCAGTCACGAAGGATCCCATTCTTCATGGAAGGACCAAACATATCCGCATTCGATATCATTTCTTGAGGGATCTAGTGAATAAAGGTGATATCCAGGTTGAATGTTGCAAAACAGGAGAACAAATGGCGGATATCTTCACGAAGCCAGTTAGTGGACAAAGTTTCAGGAGAAATGCAGAAAGATTGGGAGTGAGAAGCAAGTTTAATTTAGAGGAGATATTGTTGGAATAAATTAAATTTGGAATAAATGTTGCCTTAATTGTAGGTTTTTTATTTGATATAAAATTATCCTTATATATTCTTGTGAAGAGGATAAGGATAAGGATGATGTGTTGGCAAAATCTCACTGTTAATTAGATGATGTTATTTGTATAAATAAGGGTATGTACTTGTCAATCAAGCAATCAAGAAAAACAAGAAATAAAATCTCTGTCTTCCCAAAACTTTTTATCTCTTCCTTTTCAATTTATTTTCTAAAAATTATTTCCAATCAATTTTGTACACATGTTACCAACAAAATAACACTCAACCATCATCTCTTATATTATATTTATCCATTTCTTTTGTACGTTTGGAACATATGGAAACAAATGATCCACTTTGTTTGCATTATGTCCGGTAAACTTTTCTACACGTAAAAAAAGGTACTGTCTCTTCCAGCATTAAATATACCCTTCCTACATTGGAACAAATCAACCAAGCATTTGTTTTCAATTTGGACACTAATAATTTGGTTATTTATTGTTTTAAAAGAGTTTTTTTAAAACTATTATTTGACTACTAAAGTAATGTGGTACGATTATAAATATTTGATGTGAAAATCAAAAGCTTAGATGTAACGACCCGGATTTTTCGAACAGTATTTTAAATATTTAGTATCGTTTAAATATTGGATTAACCATATAAAAGAATTTTTATAGTGAATTATCGATCAAATAATCGAAATACGAGAACAATATATAACTGAACACGAAGTTAAAAGAATCAAAACAATTCAAATGATCAGTGTCAGTTCTATCTGAACATGTACGATAAAAATAATCTATTATCGATGAATTTAAATTATTTGAAATCAATTTAAATTTGAAACTATTTAATATAACATATAAAAATGCTTGGAAATAATTGGATTTAATTTAATTTAGTTGTCAGTTAATTTTGTTATCTTTTCCATACGATCAAATAAAATCTCAGAACCTTTTTCCATTGAGCCTAGAATTGTATTATAATCTAGTAACGTCGTTCGTCCGTTATGTTTCATAGCGGTCCGGGGACCGTGAGATATTTTAAGTTATTTAAATAAAATCAAAAATTAATTTATATTTTTCATGTTGGTACTTAAGCCAACAAGCCGACCTACCTTTTTTGAAAAACTCAAACACTACTTCCCTCGAGCCAAAAAAAATCTGTCGGTGATCTTCAATAGCAAGGAAACACAATATTAATGCCTTCGTACTCATGTCCCCTTCGTTGGCTTTTAAATAGATCGCAACTCCTTTACTCCGTTCATTTTCATTTCCTTAACAAAGAAAATCAAAACCCGCCAGTTCCTCTTCTAAATATTCTTCAACAAATCGAATTAAAAATGGTTGCGCAACTATTCACAATCGAACCAAATGGAAAGGGAATTTTGAACATCGTGGTGGTTTGTGGAGCTCGACAGTTCGAGCGCAACTTAGGGTTAGGCGTTGTTCATCGAGGCAGTGAAATCAGGAAGCGGTTTCGATTTTGGGGGTTCGGGCTTCTGGAGGCTTGCGAGCTGAAAGGGAGTTAGGCTCTTGATTTTGAGGTGAACTCGAGCCCGATTTGGAGTCGCGATTTGGGGTTCTGGGATGGGGCGATTCAGGAACAGCGAAAGGAGAAGTCGCGGTGGCTTATGGGACGAGCAGTGGAAGGAATCAAGAGGATAAAAAGGTGAATAATAGATTTAGTTCTTAATTAAATTAGCTAGTAACATTTTTAATTCATTTAAAATTTATAAACTGTAGTACAAGGATTTAAGTTTAGTTAAAGTAAGAAAAATTATTTATTTAATTTAAGTAATTAGTGATGATTTAGGGTATGAGTTTATTTCAAGAGAAAAATTTACTTATGTATTTTTATTTGTGTGGAAACAAATTTAAATTAAATAAGGTATGGAAATTAGTTTATATAATTGGAAATCTAAATTTTTGTAAAAGGAAGTGGAAAAGGTAATTGAAGTCGTTGTTTATTTATTTAGGTAAGCATTGAAAATATATATGGTTAAGTGTTTGAAAATACATAGGATAAATTAATCTATAGGATAGGGTAGTTTAAATTAAAAATCATTTAACCGTTGAATTAAATTAATGGTAGGTACTAAATTAATTTATTCAAGAAGACGGAAAGGCGAGACGATGGAGAATGTTAAATAAGTATGCGACAAAGGAAAATCCCTGGTGAGTAAATCTCACTCACCTTTAGAATTATTTTTATTTCGTTAAAAATAATTGTCTGTTGCTTGTGTGAATGATTTCTGGTTGCTTTATATATATTAGTTATTTAGGCTATATATATATATTGGGTTGATTGATTGGTTGGATTCCCGCAGTCTCATTAGCGGATGCCCGCGGTATCATAGCGGATGATTACCCTATACGCCCCACGCTATGATTAGTGGATGACCTTCTATACCGCGATATTCTGCCACGAAGCAGAATGGGTATTATTTATGTGCTAACATCTGTGGATGCAGGAAAACAGGTTGGAGGAATCCAACTGGATTCCTCAAAAATATATTATCTGTTTGTTTATTTGTTTGCATATATATCGTTATATATGATGTGTTAGAAAATTAAATAATTCGTTGCTTTGTGTGTTTAAATATCACTGGGCTTGAATATTGATTTATAAAAATATCGTGAAAGGATATTGGAGATTTAAAAAGGGAAAATTTCTATTTTTAAATAGAATTTGAATTTTAAATGGAATAAGATGAAACTTGTTTTTGAAAAATAAAACAAGTAGTTCTTTATAAACGAAGTTTATAAATAGTTCTTTTATAACGAAGTTATAAATGAAGTAAAAAGAATTATCATTTGATAATTCAGAAATAGAAATACAAGCATGGAATTGGGATTTGAAATGGAATTTCAAAACAGGATGTGAAAGGAAATTTTAAATATATAACTCAAATGAAATTTGAGTATAACAATTGAATAGTAGAATTAGAAAAGGGAATTTAAATATTTGAATTTTAAAAGGGGATTGAATATTAGAAATTCAAATAGAAGTTCAAATAAAATTTGTATAGACGAAATTAGAATGGAAAATAGAAATTTGAATCCAAAGAATTAAAATAAAATTTGAATTCAAGGGAATTCGAATAAAGAAAATTCAAATAAAGATTTGAATATAGAATTTCAAAATAGAATTTGAAATATAGAATTTCAAAGAAGAATTGAATAGAATTTGAAATATAGTATTTCAAAGAAGAATTCAAATGTGAAATTTGAATAGAGATTTGAATGGAATTTAAATATGAAATTTGAATAGAGATTTGAAATAGAAATTCAAGTATTGAATTTGAACATGAAATTGAATATAGAAATTCAAGTAGAAATTTGAATATGGAATTTCAAATTAGAATTTGAAATAAACTTTGAAAATAGGACTTCAAAGTAAGAAGTGGAATAGGATTTCAAAATAGGAAATCCAAATAGTTTTGAAATGGAATTTGAATTCAAGGGAATTCAAATGAATTTGAATAATAGAAATTCAAAGGGTGGTGAAAATGAATTTGAATATTAGAAATTCAAATGGTGTTGAAAATGGATTTGAATATTAGAAATTCAAATGGGGTCGGAAATGGGAAATGAAATTTGAATATAAGAGATTCAAATCGAATTCAAATAGGATTTAATCTATGGAATTTGAATATGGAATTCAAATGGGTTTTTAAATTATGGAATTCTGAATATAGAATTTAAAAAGGAATTTGAATATTTAAATTCCAATAGAATTCAAATATAGAAATTGGAATATAGAAGTTCAAATGGAATTTAAAAATAGAGTTTGAATAAGAGAATTCAAATGAATTCAAGTTAGAATTTGAATATAGGGAATTCAAATAGAAATTCAAATATTGGATTTGAATATCAATTAGAAAAGGAATTGAAAATTTGAATATGGAATTCAAAGTGAGATTGGAATTTGAATCAAGGGATTCAAATAGAATTAAATAAAGTTGAATTCATTTTTAGAAGTTTTAAAAAGTTATTATATATATAAATATAATTAAAACGAACTCGCCGCAGCGCTGCAGTTCGTAAAATAGCGATTCGAACTTCAATTGAGTATACAGAACGCAATTGAAGTCGGAATTCTTCGAAACAAGAAACGTCAGGACCGGTTTGATAATAGTTTTCTAATGAAGGAGAAAAATCTGAATTTCGTCATATAGATTTTGAGTTATGTCAAAATCAAATTTTCAGAAAAACAGCGCCAGAATCGTTTTGAAACCATAATGGTTTATTTAATATTATAAAAGGATTTTAAGCGTAAAAATCCGAAGTTCTATTTAGGAAATTTCAGAGTTGAATTGCAAAATATATGCGAATTCAAGTTGTGTAAATGAATATGATTTTTGAAACAGAAACCAGATTTTGATTTATTGAATAGAGTTAACTAATTCGAATAGAAATTAGTTAATGAGATTTCGAATGAATATTGAGCTTTAAATAAGTGAATTCGATTTGAGAATTTATATTCGAAAAGGAAAAGAGAACCAGAATTGAAATTGAAATTCAATTTGGTTATGAACGAGTTAAATATTTTATTTGAACATATTATGTTCAAACAAAGAAGTGAAATAGGCAAAAGGGCTAATTAAAGGATAATTAAGCGAAACCGAATTCAAACGATTCAAATTTGAATTCAAACGAATGGATTGAGTTGAATTGAATTGAAAACAGGTGAACATGTGTAAGCAGGTTGGTTATGAAGTATATGAAGATTTAATTTATGTGCTCGACAAAAAGGTACATGTTTAATTCATATATGGGTTTTATGCGCCGTATCGGCAAGCCGCTTGGCTTCTTCTTTTTCTTTTTGAGATTAGAAGGTACCGGGAAGCTATTTGAAATTTCCCGATGCTCCCGATACAGGGGAGGTTATGGCGAAATTTTCCGGAAATTTAAGGAGTTAGAATATTTTTAAGATATTTTGATAATTTGAAATCATTGTATCGACGTATTGAATTCGATAGTAAAGTGAATATAAAAATCGAATGTTGTAAACGAAAAGGGATAGAGATAAGTGATTGGAATTGTTTCCAATTGCAAATAGAGATATTTTCAAATATATAGAAAATAAAAGAAGTAAATATTTGGAAACGTTTTCCAAATGGCATAAGAGGCAAGATGATTATTGAAAATATTTGGTTAACAAATATTGATAGGGAAATGGAAAAGTGATTTAATTGATGAAATATTAATTAAAGAGCCCAGTGATTTGTTTGATATGTTGATTGAACACTTGTTTTTATTCGATAGTTAAATCACAGACTATCGAAGTTTTTGACCATCGTTGTCAATATGGAGAGACCAGTTGGATTATTATCCGAAGAACCACTCCGTATCGGCATAAGCGTTGCGAACCAAGTATGCTGAGTATATTGAAGACGGAGTAAAGTGCAAGGGCTTTTCTATTTATAGAAATAGTGCCTTCGGTTTCGTTCAATCCCAGAACGAACGTAAATGGACGAATGTCTGACAGAGTATTTCCAATAATCAAATGGGTTGGTCTGTATGAATGTATATGGTTGCAACGGATTTATCCCTTAGCATAATATCCAGAATATTTGTGCAAACTCAACTAGTGATTAACGGATCTGACGATGTGGCATTCAAAGTGATTGTGCTATCAATGAATGGTAAGTATTCGTAGCCTCAGACCTCAACAACCGGGAAAGGACAAAAATCGGGCAGGCAGCATGGCTATGTGGGTCGCACCCATTAGGGTGTATAATCACCTATCTAGAGAAATTCCTTTTGTTCTAAATCTATCGATTCTTCCCATTCAGGAAACGGTGGTTTGAGTCCAACCGTTGGTGATATACATTCGATACACTCAAGCGAAATGAGTGGTCGGTCATGTGTGGGCCGGGTTGAAAGATGTTCTTGTTGAACCCAGGTGTATTCGCCTCTAGAGATACATCATCGGAAGGTGGTCCCATACCTTGTCATAGTTGGAATCCAATCTCCAATAAGCGCCATGCGGGTTTTGGTTTTATAATATATGTGGAACGTGAGATGCAAGCGTTCTGCTATTTGGTTATTTACTTGATGTAGACATTATCATAATATCACTGGATTTGATATCAAAGTGTTTTGGGTTATAGTAAGGTAAAAAACCGTCCATGTTTATGTGTGGGCTGGTCTTACTATTATCCTTTCTTTTGAAAGGATTTTTAAAGTTAAAAAAGTGGTTGGAGTTTACTCACACCAGTCCCATGACTGACCCAGAGTTTATTTTGTTTTGTTTTCCCTAAACTCTTGGGTGCCCAAATTTGTACGGGCAGTCAAGTGTTTCAGGCTTTTACAGATACACTTGGAGGAGCTTGAAGCAGGAGGCTTCAACGTTAGTTATTTAGAGTTACTTCCGCTGGATCAAATGTTATGTGTACTCTGATGATGGTATGTATATATGTACAAACAGAATTTGTATTTCAAGGCTTATGTTATAGAATATATTTTATTCGTTCCGCTGTGGGTTGTGATCTTCGTTTTTCTTCTATTCTAATATTTCTTTCTTTCTATTTCTCATCCTCTAACTTCTTTCTAATAATGAGTCGTATTTCTGTGTTATTTGGGTTGGACGTGTGGTGTATTTAGTCAACTCAGATAGCATGGATTTGCGGGTCGTTACAGTTGGTATCAGAGCCTAGGTTGAGCGAACACCTAGGCTTGTGTGGCATGTGCTCATTAGAGATAGGGTCAGTAGTACCCTAGAATGAGTTGAGTGTATATCTACGAGAGAGCGTATTTGTAAATTGATATAAAAATTGTTTTATATTGTGTTGACTTGTCTGTTGGGTAATTTATGAATTCTGGTCGAATCGTGGGACGCCACGAAGTCGATAGGAACTTCTAAAATACTTGAACAGAGAAATTCAACACGATATCGTTTTAAAGAGGGTAAATGAAATAATTTTACCCAAATTCCTATTTTTATATAGAAGGAATAATTTTCTGAAATTATTATATTATATGGATGTGTTGAATTGTTAGGATTATAATCAAATGAGATTATAAAATTTGAATGGTTATTTATAACCAAAATAGAATTTGTATATGAATTAAAAATACAAATGGGATGAATTAGAATAAAATTCAAACCAGACTTAAGAATTTCAAAATCCTGGGAAGTTGAAAAATATTTTTCAAAGTATATTAAAATAATATAGATTTGTTTTAGAAGGATTTGAAAGAAAATCATTTTTGATGGATTTTGAAATAATAAAGCACTGAACTCACTTCAGTGGCTGGGAAATTATTCTGATGATGATTGCAACATCATCAGTGTTCATTTCCGAGTTTCTAAGTGATGAATTGCTACCTTAGAAAGTTTTTGATGGAAATTTGTTTTGAAAGAAAACAAGTAGATTGAAAATTCAAATGTTTTGAATTTGGGATGGAAATAAATATATGTACATGTTTAAGTGATTTCAAAAGGATTTGAAATGAAAATCCTGGGATTTGGATTCTGGAATTGGAATTTAACTTAAGCTGGTTAAATGGGTTGAAGTGAATCAATCGACTAGAATCAATTTGAATTGGTTTAATAGAACATAGATTTGATATAAATGGATTGATCGTAGATCATTCAAATTAAAGGAAGGAAGACCAAAAGTTTTGGTAAAATTAAATATGGTGAAATATAAAGAGGTGAGTTTCAACATAAAGGAGTTTGAAAAGTAATAGGTTTGTACCATTTTCCTACTTTAACAATTTCGAGGACGAAATTATTTTAAGGGGGGAAGAATGTAACGACCCGGATTTTTCGAACAGTATTTTAAATATTTAGTATCATTTAAATATTGGATTAACCATATAAAAGAATTTTTATAGTGAATTATCGATCAAATAATCGAAATACGAGAACAAAATATAACTGAACACGAAGTTAAAAGAATCAAAACAATTCAAATGATCAGTGTCAGTTCTGTCTGAACATGTACGATAAAAATAATCTATTATCGATGAATTTAAATTATTTGAAATCAATTTAAATTTGAAACTATTTAATATAACATATAAAAATGCTTGGAAATAATTGGATTTAATTTAATTTAGTTGTCAGTTAATTTTGTTATCTTTTCCATACGATCAAATAAAATCTCAGAACCTTTTTCCATTGAGCCTAGAATTGTATTATAATCTAGTAACGTCGTTCGTCCGTTATGTTTCATAGCGGTCCGGGGACCGTGAGATATTTTAAGTTATTTAAATAAAATCAAAAATTAATTTATATTTTTCATGTTGGTACTTAAGCCAACAAGCCGACCTACCTTTTTTGAAAAACTCAAACACTACTTCCCTCGAGCCAAAAAAAATCTGTCGGTGATCTTCAATAGCAAGGAAACAAAATATTAATGCCTTCGTACTCATGTCCCCTTCGTTGGCTTTTAAATAGATCGCAACTCCTTTACTCCGTTCATTTTCATTTCCTTAACAAAGAAAATCAAAACCCGCCAGTTCCTCTTCTAAATATTCTTCAACAAATCGAATTAAAAATGGTTGCGCAACTATTCACAATCGAACCAAATGGAAAGGGAATTTTGAACATCGTGGTGGTTTGTGGAGCTCGACAGTTCGAGCGCAACTTAGGGTTAGGCGTTGTTCATCGAGGCAGTGAAATCAGGAAGCGGTTTCGATTTTGGGGGTTCGGGCTTCTGGAGGCTTGCGAGCTGAAAGGGAGTTAGGCTCTTGATTTTGAGGTGAACTCGAGCCTGATTTGGAGTCGCGATTTGGGGTTCTGGGATGGGGCGATTCAGGAACAGCGAAAGGAGAAGTCGCGGTGGCTTATGGGACGAGCAGTGGAAGGAATCAAGAGGATAAAAAGGTGAATAATAGATTTAGTTCTTAATTAAATTAGCTAGTAACATTTTTAATTCATTTAAAATTTATAAACTGTAGTACAAGGATTTAAGTTTAGTTAAAGTAAGAAAAATTATTTATTTAATTTAAGTAATTAGTGATGATTTAGGGTATGAGTTTATTTCAAGAGAAAAATTTACTTATGTATTTTTATTTGTGTGGAAACAAATTTAAATTAAATAAGGTATGGAAATTAGTTTATATAATTGGAAATCTAAATTTTTGTAAAAGGAAGTGGAAAAGGTAATTGAAGTCGTTGTTTATTTATTTAGGTAAGCATTGAAAATATATATGGTTAAGTGTTTGAAAATACATAGGATAAATTAATCTATAGGATAGGGTAGTTTAAATTAAAAATCATTTAACCGTTGAATTAAATTAATGGTAGGTACTAAATTAATTTATTCAAGAAGACGGAAAGGCGAGACGATGGAGAATGTTAAATAAGTATGCGACAAAGGAAAATCCCTGGTGAGTAAATCTCACTCACCTTTAGAATTATTTTTATTTCGTTAAAAATAATTGTCTGTTGCTTGTGTGAATGATTTCTGGTTGCTTTATATATATTAGTTATTTAGGCTATATATATATATTGGGTTGATTGATTGGTTGGATTCCCGCAGTCTCATTAGCGGATGCCCGCGGTATCATAGCGGATGATTACCCTATACGCCCCACGCTATGATTAGTGGATGACCTTCTATACCGCGATATTCTGCCACGAAGCAGAATGGGTATTATTTATGTGCTAACATCTGTGGATGCAGGAAAATAGGTTGGAGGAATCCAACTGGATTCCTCAAAAATATATTATCTGTTTGTTTATTTGTTTGCATATATATCGTTATATATGATGTGTTAGAAAATTAAATAATTCGTTGCTTTGTGTGTTTAAATATCACTGGGCTTGAATATTGATTTATAAAAATATCGTGAAAGGATATTGGAGATTTAAAAAGGGAAAAATTCTATTTTTAAATAGAATTTGAATTTTAAATGGAATAAGATGAAACTTGTTTTTGAAAAATAAAACAAGTAGTTCTTTATAAACGAAGTTTATAAATAGTTCTTTTATAACGAAGTTATAAATGAAGTAAAAAGAATTATCATTTGATAATTCAGAAATAGAAATACAAGCATGGAATTGGGATTTGAAATGGAATTTCAAAACAGGATGTGAAAGGAAAATTTAAATATATAACTCAAATGAAATTTGAGTATAACAATTGAATAGTAGAATTAGAAAAGGGAATTTAAATATTTGAATTTTAAAAGGGGATTGAATATTAGAAATTCAAATAGAAGTTCAAATAAAATTTGTATAGACGAAATTAGAATGGAAAATAGAAATTTGAATCCAAAGAATTAAAATAAAATTTGAATTCAAGGGAATTCGAATTAAGAAAATTCAAATAAAGATTTGAATATAGAATTTCAAAATAGAATTTGAAATATAGAATTTCAAAGAAGAATTGAATAGAATTTGAAATATAGTATTTCAAAGAAGAATTCAAATGTGAAATTTGAATAGAGATTTGAATGGAATTTAAATATGAAATTTGAATAGAGATTTGAAATAGAAATTCAAGTATTGAATTTGAACATGAAATTGAATATAGAAATTCAAGTAGAAATTTGAATATGGAATTTCAAATTAGAATTTGAAATAAACTTTGAAAATAGGACTTCAAAGTAAGAAGTGGAATAGGATTTCAAAATAGGAAATCCAAATAGTTTTGAAATGGAATTTGAATTCAAGGGAATTCAAATGAATTTGAATAATAGAAATTCAAAGGGTGGTGAAAATGAATTTGAATATTAGAAATTCAAATGGTGTTGAAAATGGATTTGAATATTAGAAATTCAAATGGGGTCGGAAATGGGAAATGAAATTTGAATATAAGAGATTCAAATCGAATTCAAATAGGATTTAATCTATGGAATTTGAATATGGAATTCAAATGGGTTTTTAAATTATGGAATTCTGAATATAGAATTTAAAAAGGAATTTGAATATTTAAATTCCAATAGAATTCAAATATAGAAATTGGAATATAGAAGTTCAAATGGAATTTAAAAATAGAGTTTGAATAAGAGAATTCAAATGAATTCAAGTTAGAATTTGAATATAGGGAATTCAAATAGAAATTCAAATATTGGATTTGAATATCAATTAGAAAAGGAATTGAAAATTTGAATATGGAATTCAAAGTGAGATTGGAATTTGAATCAAGGGATTCAAATAGAATTAAATAAAGTTGAATTCATTTTTAGAAGTTTTAAAAAGTTATTATATATATAAATATAATTAAAACGAACTCGCCGCAGCGCTGCAGTTCGTAAAATAACGATTCGAACTTCAATTGAGTATACAGAACGCAATTGAAGTCGGAATTCTTCGAAACAAGAAACGTCAGGACCGGTTTGATAATAGTTTTCTAATGAAGGAGAAAAATCTGAATTTCGTCATATAGATTTTGAGTTATGTCAAAATCAAATTTTCAGAAAAACAGCGCCAGAATCGTTTTGAAACCATAATGGTTTATTTAATATTATAAAAGGATTTTAAGCGTAAAAATCCGAAGTTCTATTTAGGAAATTTCAGAGTTGAATTGCAAAATATATGCGAATTCAAGTTGTGTAAATGAATATGATTTTTGAAACAGAAACCAGATTTTGATTTATTGAATAGAGTTAACTAATTCGAATAGAAATTAATTAATGAGATTTCGAATGAATATTGAGCTTTAAATAAGTGAATTCGATTTGAGAATTTATATTCGAAAAGGAAAAGAGAACCAGAATTGAAATTGAAATTCAATTTGGTTATGAACGAGTTAAATATTTTATTTGAACATATTATGTTCAAACAAAGAAGTGAAATAGGCAAAAGGGCTAATTAAAGGATAATTAAGCGAAACCGAATTCAAACGATTCAAATTTGAATTCAAACGAATGGATTGAGTTGAATTGAATTGAAAACAGGTGAACATGTGTAAGCAGGTTGGTTATGAAGTATATGAAGATTTAATTTATGTGCTCGACAAAAAGGTACATGTTTAATTCATATATGGGTTTTATGCGCCGTATCGGCAAGCCGCTTGGCTTCTTCTTTTTCTTTTTGAGATTAGAAGGTACCGGGAAGCTATTTGAAATTTCCCGATGCTCCCGATACAGGGGAGGTTATGGCGAAATTTTCCGGAAATTTAAGGAGTTAGAATATTTTTAAGATATTTTGATAATTTGAAATCATTGTATCGACGTATTGAATTCGATAGTAAAGTGAATATAAAAATCGAATGTTGTAAACGAAAAGGGATAGAGATAAGTGATTGTAATTGTTTCCAATTGCAAATAGAGATATTTTCAAATATATAGAAAATAAAAGAAGTAAATATTTGGAAACGTTTTCCAAATGGCATAAGAGGCAAGATGATTATTGAAAATATTTGGTTAACAAATATTGATAGGGAAATGGAAAAGTGATTTAATTGATGAAATATTAATTAAAGAGCCCAGTGATTTGTTTGATATGTTGATTGAACACTTGTTTTTATTCGATAGTTAAATCACAGACTATCGAAGTTTTGACCATCGTTGTCAATATGGAGAGACCGGTTGGATTATTATCCGAAGAACCACTCCGTATCGGCATAAGCGTTGCGAACCAAGTATGCTGAGTATATTGAAGACGGAGTAAAGTGCAAGCGCTTTTCTATTTATAGAAATAGTGCCTTCGGTTTCGTTCAATCCCAGAACGAACGTAAATGGACGAATGTCTGACAGAGTATTTCCAATAATCAAATGGGTTGGTCTGTATGAATGTATATGGTTGCAACGGATTTATCCCTTAGCATAATATCCAGAATATTTGTGCAAACTCAACTAGTGATTAACGGATCTGACGATGTGGCATTCAAAGTGATTGTGCTATCAATGAATGGTAAGTATTCGTAGCCTCAGACCTCAACAACCGGGAAAGGACAAAAATCGGGCAGGCAGCATGGCTATGTGGGTCGCACCCATTAGGGTGTATAATCACCTATCTAGAGAAATTCCTTTTGTTCTAAATCTATCGATTCTGCCCATTCGGGAAACGGTGGTTTGAGTCCAACCGTTGGTGATATACATTCGATACACTCAAGCGAAATGAGTGGTCGGTCATGTGTGGGCCGGGTTGCAAGATGTTCTTGTTGAACCCAGGTGTATTCGCCTCTAGAGATACATCATCGGAAGGTGGTCCCATACCTTGTCATAGTTGGAATCCAATCTCCAATAAGCGCCATGCGGGTTTTGGTTTTATAATATATGTGGAACATGAGATGCAAGCGTTCTGCTATTTGGTTATTTACTTGATGTAGACATTATCATAATATCACTGGATTTGATATCAAAGTGTTTTGGGTTATAGTAAGGTAAAAAACCGTCCATGTTTATGTGTGGGCTGGTCTTACTATTATCCTTTCTTTTGAAAGGATTTTTAAAGTTAAACAAGTGGTTGGAGTTTACTCACACCAGTCCCATGACTGACCCAGAGTTTATTTTGTTTTGTTTTCCCTAAACTCTTGGGTGCCCAAATTTGTACGGGCAGTCAAGTGTTTCAGGCTTTTACAGATACACTTGGAGGAGCTTGAAGCAGGAGGCTTCAACGTTAGTTATTTAGAGTTACTTCCGCTGGATCAAATGTTATGTGTACTCTGATGATGGTATGTATATATGTACAAACAGAATTTGTATTTCAAGGCTTATGTTATAGAATATATTTTATTCGTTCCGCTGTGAGTTGTGATCTTCGTTTTTCTTCTATTCTAATATTTCTTTCTTTCTATTTCTCATCCTCTAACTTCTTTCTAATAATGAGTCGTATTTCTGTGTTATTTGGGTTGGACGTGTGGTGTATTTAGTCAACTCAGATAGCATGGATTTGCGGGTCGTTACATTAGATGGAAATATTCAGGATTTCATTGTTGAGCAAATTATAATGACAAACTGTAGAAAACACATAAATTACAGGAAGAAACATGTACCTCTTTAATCACAATGCACAAAGTATAGGATTAACAGTCTGGTGACGCTTAGGAGTGGACCTGTAACATATGAATAGATGAATATATTAAATAATGAGCATTCCTACCATAACTTCTATAGGAATGAAGACTAAAATTTCGGAGAGTAGCATTAGCAACATGAATCATGTGTATAACTTATCACTTGGTTTCTCTTCGGGTTTCCAATATATAAAAAAATATCACAGTACCCTCTATAACATGAAAAAAAGGGTTACTGCATAAAAATTGCACTAGATAATCCAGCGAAATAAGCTTATTACGCCAATAGTTGTGCAGACAACGGAAATGAAAAAATTCTAAATAGAAAACTATTCAATCTCTTGTTAGAACAGTTAGATTTTTGGTTAATAGATAATATACATTTGACTAATAAGCGTTGATTTGTTTGTTCCTTACTGGACATATGACTACACCATGAAGAGTCAATCCGTTGATTGTAATATTGGAACTAAAATATTAAGTGAATGCAGACAATAAAACCATGGAGAAACATTTGAAATTTTCATATGGAGCAATGGACTTAATTGTAGAAGGAATATAAGTAATTAACGTTTAATCTCAATCAGTGATAATTTAATTTCTGTTACATTAATTGAATATGAAGTAAAAAGTTAGTAAAGTGGACTTTTTAATGAAAGTAATTTAAGAAGATAACACTGAAATATTGGTGTCATCCTATTGCAACATTGAAATTAATTTGAAAGTGTTAAAAATATTTAGAAAGTAAAATGATATAGTAGATTAATTGATGATCAAATCCAAAAAAATATGATGATGCATAAACTGTTATCCAATCAGAGAGCTGATTGTTCAATGAATCGATACGATTTAGAAGAACTGCGATGTTGATGTATAAATTAAATCTACTGTATAACCTTAATTATTCTAAGGAGGAATTGGGTTTGTGGTGAGAAAAGAAGAAAGGAAGGCAAGGGTCAGAGAGAAAAATAAATAATTTCAAGGGATCCGATCGTATGCTTATGTATTATTAAACTCTGTATCCTCTATTTAGTTTAAGGTTTGAGAAAGGAAAACAGAAGATGAAAGCAAAAGGGAAGACGTAGCTGTGAC
The DNA here is from genome assembly GCA_030737875.1 of Allium sativum. Lineage (NCBI taxonomy): Eukaryota > Viridiplantae > Streptophyta > Magnoliopsida > Asparagales > Amaryllidaceae > Allium > Allium sativum. Next base: position 407,139,669 of record CM060926.1, read on the forward strand.
GGTTCATGTTTAGAGTAAACATGGCCTATTGCCATTGCTTTTCTAGGAAAACTGGGGGGGAGCTTTGAAGCTCACCTGTCCATACTCGATTTTAATAATATAACATAGATATGTTCTCACATATAACAGACCAGCTATCACAACCTACATATAACGAAGAAGCACTGAAGACTTGGTTCAAGTTACCATTAACTGAAGAAAAATAATTTTTGGTATCTAGTTGGCTGGTATACCAAACCTCAAAAAAAGCAGGAGTAAAATGACGTGAAAAAAAATAAAAATTTAAGATTAAATACGGAAAACTTAAGGACATATCATATTTCCTTCTATAATAATAGTTGCAAACACTAATATATAGAGCCGCATAATATATGATTAATTATCTACAATCTGCATGGATCTTATGTTGATCGTCTAACTGAGGCTCCTACATAATATTACCAAATAAAAGCACTTTGAACTGATTATAGATATTGTCTAATGATAAAAAATCAAAATACTATTAAGGATTTGAACATACTACAGATATGTTCTCAACTAATATAACCCTTTATGTTAGTTATGGATGTTTTAAAAGAGGATTTGTTGGAATTATTGAAAGCAAGCTAGGCTCTTAAGAGATAAAGAACTTCAAATGCAGAATGCAAAAGCTCAAACTCAAAGAAAGTTCTTGATGTTCAAAATTTTCGCATTGACTAAACTTCACATCCCTAAATTCTTCGTTCAACCTAAATAGTATAAGAAGTATCGGTAATTGCTAAAAATAATAATGTTCAAGGTCCTGTAAAACTAAATATAAGTAGGCTTAGTTGTCTATATGACTTCTTGCACAGTTTAGAGGTACTATAAATTCAAGGATACATACTTATCAGATTCACTACCCATGTTTTGGAGGCAAAGTAATTTCGGATTTTCCAATATACATGCCTAATGAAGAGCACATAACCATAGAGGCATCTAACAGAAAGGCAGGTAATTATATTATCTTTAGTAGGCTCATACACATTAGAAATGCAAACTCATATACCAATACATCAAATGTTTTCAATATCTAATGTTATCGTACCTCTTGTCAATGAATGAAGCAACACCAAGGCCATGTTTCAGTTTTCAGACAAAACATAGGAGTGTTAGTTCCTTTTTTAAGGATCTGGAATTCAAGTGTAGTATTCAGCGCTTTGCTTACCTAGAAATGCTTAATTGTAATAAAAATTGTCAACGCATATATAATACCTATATAAAAAATAAACGAATATGGTATTTTAATTAGAGATCATGATTATAGATATATTATAACAATTATCTGTTACATATACAGAGGTAAAGACAAAATCAGAAGAAATAAGTAATTTCGATTATTTTAAATTTTTGAGTCAGAAAAAATGAATCCAACATGAAAACAAAATTATCATTCAAAATAAAATGGGAAAACGGAACAGATCACATGATTAGTGTATGCAGTCTAATCTATTTTGTAATCTTTAAGGGATAGTTAGAACTTGTAGTAATGCAAAATAGTAGTACATGTAAAATTTGATGAGATAATGTCGATAATGATATTTAATTTGCAAATCTCAAAGGAAGATCATTGATGAATAATATAATGGTAGGGAAACTAATGTTGTGGTACATCAAACAACGAAGTCTCTTAGAAACAAACCCTAAAATGGCATTGTTTGTGTAGTTGACCATAACAGTCAGTTGTTGTTTACTTAAAAAAACAATGAATTCATGTTATGGCCTAACAAATGCTAAGTTCAAAAGAAATAATACAAACAAAAGTGGTGAAGCACCAGAATCTTATCGGCAACTGCATTGGATATCATACCACTGATCTTTCACAACTTTAGTGACCATGGCTTTTTATTAGAGTCCATGTTATATCTATAATCATTTATCTTATGTCTGAACAGAAGATCATTGGCACTTCTTCCTAGTCATTAAAGATATGCAACACGTTAGACCTTTTATGGTAATCTCAATGGGTAGAGATTAGTTTATTGGATAGGATGAGCATAGCACAGCAGGGAAAATGTTGACATAGGTACACAAACATATTATTGATATATCTAGTCAAAATAGCAATAATGTTTTAATTATAATGAAGAATGCATTAGTTATACATTTCTAAAATAGTTCATATGTACATACCTGTAAATGAAAAGAAAGAAAAAACATAAACATAAAAAACTGGCTGAGTGCAGAAAGAATAAAGTACAGTTTAAATAAACAATATGAACAAAACCATACAGTAAATTGACAAAAATATGAGAAGCTTACTGACATACCAAAACTACTTCTCTATAATAGAGTTATTTATTATTATTTTCATGTTCTCCAAATAAACTTTATGGCTTAATTTTGTTAAATGTTTAAGTGGTGCTAGTTATCATTTCAATGGTGCAAATAGCTTCATGCATATTTTTTTATTAGATGCAAGTTTATACATGAATAACTTACCAAGTACTCATATAAAATGGTTTTTGTTATATTAATTGATTAAAATTTCTATGATTTTTCCTTGTTCCAGAATATAGATGGTTTTGTAGTGGTATTTTGTTTAAAACTTAAAAAAAAACGTTTTCTTTTTTACGTTTTGCCCTTCGAATTGCCTAAACTCGATATATGGACTTCAAATTTGTAGTCAGTTTATATTCGATGTTAGAAGGACACCGTTTTCACTGTAAGGAAACCCACCATTATACGATATCACTTTCATATAGTCCATAGATCAAGAAAAAAGTAATCATGTTAATATGTGTGCGATGTAAAAGATAGCATGATTGGCCTTCTATATTTTTTTTTTTGGTATAATAATTCAAATCTAGTAAACGGAGATCCTTTGAAATCACTTGAGACGACACCGAATAAGAGAATAAAAAGAAAGCATGCAATCATGTATTATATAGCTATTTAAGGACATGAAACCAACAAACGTAATGCCAAAAAAATGAAAATTACTTTAAAACTACAAAATAAAACAAAGACGGCAAATATTTCTTCATTCATTATGCCATCATTGTGAAATGAACTGTTGTTACAACTATTCACAGACATTTTATTGCTTCAACAAAGCCAAGCTAAGAGAAACTATTTTCCTGATGTCTGTTAGATCCGACCACTTATTTTAATCCCTATAATTTTGTTGAATTTTATCTTATTCTATCTTAGGTTGTGCAAGGATTTCATATCCTTTTTGAGTAAGAGTGGAGTTTACAACTTAATCATAAACATGTAAAACAAACATGCATTATAGAACTATTTCATTCTCAGTGTCACATCCCAAATGGAAGCACAACTCCATCTATAAAATGGTTATTGGAACAATATAATTATCACTTGAGAAACATCCTAATCAGTAAAAAAAAGCTATATGCTACTGACTATTTAATTTAGTGTTTTGAAATAGCAAATTAAATTCAAACTGGAAATATGCAGATTATCAACATATTATATTTCTAAACGAATGTCTAGTTTTCCTATTTTAAGCATGTTGAGAAGAGACATGCCTTATAAAACTACATACCAGATCGGACCATAATTTTTAAATCCCCGGTTTCATGTTTTCCTTATACCCTTGGCCTTTGTTGACCTTAAAAAACAATATAATTTTTTTATCTGATGACTCAACCAAAAGATTAAAAATAAATAAAAAATAGTAGTAAAATAGCTCAATTGCAGGTTTGTTAAGGATGCTATTGTTCCCGTGGGGGTGCAGGAGATCGACGAAGTTATTATACGTGAAATTTGCAAAATCAAAAGTATTAATATCCGAAAATTAAACAGAACATTTTGTCATCTAATTCAATTTACGATTTTGAATAATTAGAAGAAGTAGTAAACTACCTCGATAATGCATTTGTACATATATTCTTTGGACTGAGTGTGGATCCAAGAGATCTGCAAAATATAACATGTGAAACCGAACATGATATCAGAATAAGATTTTGTTACCAAAACATGATATTAGAATTAGTTGTAAAATATGCCAAAATAAATAGCCGATGGTAATGATCAAGCAAACAATTTTCCTGCTCATATCCCACAACTGAGGTATCAATACAAAAATAACAGCAAGGTGATAATACTAATTATAAATGTCCTAATCTGCTAAAATGGTTTATTTTGAAGTCATTTTAATTTAATTTAATACATCTCCTAAGTGCTAAAAAATTTCAAAATACAAACCATATTTTCAGATCTACTTTCCAGGATATGACATACATGTTGGATCTAGATTAACCCTAGAGGGGGGTGAATAGGGTTTATCACAGTTTTTAAACTGAATTGAAAAACTGATAGGATATTAAAATAATAAACAGATCATAGAATGCAGCAGAAATAAAAGTGCAAAAAATAAATCACACACAGATATACCCAGCTTCGGCAAAACACGACCTACTGCTGCATTCCTAAGGTTTCTACTAGGTGTTATAAACAGATCCCGCATACAAGACCATGTACACTCGCAGCACCTGCTCCTGTCCTAACCCTACGCTCAAAACCCTAGACTGACTGATATCCCCTCGATCAGATTTCCCGAATTACAAACCCTGTAACTCGTAACCCTAGAATTTACAGACTCTAGTGGACTGCCAGTCAACACCCTGACTGGAACTCTAGAATTTTACAGACTTCTAGAAAAACTGTTCAGAATTGTTTACAGAGGAAAATTAAAAACAAAACAAAATTAAATAAACAAAGAAAACCCTAGGAGTTTAAATATAAGGGGTCATCCCCTTTTAAAACTATGTTGGCCGGCCCCTTTCAAAGTTGATGCACTCTCTTTGTTTTAGCCCGATCTTTTTCTTTATTTCTCTGGGAAACAAAAATGGCGGCGATACAAAGGGGATTAGGGTTTCTGAAATCCTCCTCAAATCGAGATGCTTGAATGATCGAATATGTCTCTCTGAAGCTCAAGACATGGTAGCTTTCTCGTGCTTTGATTTGGGATTTGCTCAATCGAAAACAATGGAAAAATTGTGAGTTTTCTCTGATTTGGAATTTTTACGATTTTGTTCTTGGATTTGTGATCTTGGATTTCGTTCGATGATTTTTTTTTGCCTGTGATGATATTAGTGTAAATAAATAGGGTAAACCAAAACCCTTAAACTCTGATTTCGTGAGTGACATGGCTGATTTGAGGTTGCTTTCCCCTTTTGGCTTATTCACCACGTCTCGATTGTTGTTGCGTGATTGTTGATATGGATCTAGACTTGATATTGTTTCCTGTATTTGCCTGAATGAAAATGAATTGCTCGGCTCTTAAAAACATGAGTGATTTTCGGGTCTTAAAAAACACTTGAATTTCTAAAAAAAAAAAAATTGGCCCCTTTGATATTATTCCATGAAAACATTTCTGGAAACTCATAGATTAAAATTCTATAAATGATTTCCAAAGACTGATTTTATTCTTGTATAAAAAAATGCTAATAGATTACTTGCCAAAAACTAATCCCTTGATTTCAGGAAGGATTGAAAAGCTTTCCAAATATTTTCTGCCGTGTTATTTTCTTTCCCAAAATTACTCATCCATATAATTGCTTTAAAAAAAATGATTTTATGTTGACCAAATCAGGAAACAAATTTTCTGGTTTCTTGTATAAGACATGTTCACCTTGCTTGACTGAAAAACATGACATAAAATCTGAAATGAATATTTGCTAAAAAAGATTGAGTTATTTTAAAAAAAAAAAACAGATTCTTTCATGCTTCAAGACATAGCCACAGTAATTTCTGGAAATGAATTGATGCCCGGATTGATTTGCACATTTTTCTGCTTTGTTAAAACTGTAACCATTTATGTACTGATTTCTTGAACCTGATATTTGAATCATTCTGCCTTGCTTTGTGATTTTCCCATTTTGCTTCTTGGTGTTTACATGACTGTGTACTATACATGTATGTAAATCACAACCATTTTTTATTTTCCCATTTTGCTTTGTGATTTTCCCATTCTTCCTTGCTTTGTGATTTTCCCATTTTCTCATTTTTATGCTTGAGCACTCCTGAGCATTTCTATCTCCTTGTTGTCCCATTGTAGTTGCACCATACTGTCATCTATTCATGTATGCTGCTGAGTTACTCATGTGGCATGAAGCTGAACTATTTTCATGCATTTAAGCTTCTTGTCTACACTTGCCAATTTCCATGAATGTGTTATCAACATTGACCATTTCACTGCCCATGTATCCACGCATATATTTTTTTGTTGCATCACTACCTTGCCTTGTCTAGTTTCATTGTATATTTGATGAGCTGATCTGATCTTCCACATTATTCATGCTATGCTGAGCTGATCTGCCACATGCTTGACCATTGATTTATCCTCCACTGTTCTTGTTTACACTGTTCACATATGACACAGTGTGTATCTGAACTGTCCCTTGTTTTGATCAATGCTTGACCCACCTGATAGTACACCTTGTTCATTGTGTACCATGCTATGTTCACTTGTTTGTGCTGTTTCTTCATTGTTTGTACATGTTGACTTTGCATTTTCATGTATCATGTGTGACATCTCATTATTGCTCGACCATTTTGCTTTTTTATTTGTTGTATTTTGATCACCATGATGTTTTGTATTTTCTGTTTTGGCCTGATATGAAAATTTTATTATTTGACCATTCATTTGCTGGTTTGCATCCATTCTCTTGTGCTCGGCCATATTGGAAGTTTGAACATTTCTTGCGAATCTTTTATTTCACTGTTGTGCACTGATTCGAGATGGTCCACGTGGCTACTCCTCAGTTGCAAACTGATTGGCGAGGCAGTGCACACGTGTATACACGTGTGTACATGCAGCCATCAGACAATATTTTTTGTCCCTGTTCATATACAAACTAGCTACACACAGATCAGATCAAGACATGAAAAATGATGAGAAACACACCAGAAATCTGAGGCAAATAAAACTTTAAAAATAAAATTTATATTCGTCGATATACAGTTTTGTTTCTATTGCAGTGTGTTGTGCATGTGTGTTTCATGTGACAGGTGAGAAGATGATGACTGGACTGACTTTGCTGACTGACTAGGAGGCTGGAGAAAGAAGACTAAAGAAGGAAGACAGATGTGTCATTGTATAAGCAACAGTGTCAATAAAAAAATGTGTATATTGAGTTGTATGTAAATGATCAGTAATGTAGTGAAGAGCTTTGTATAAGAATGAGAGAATTGTACAGCTATTTGTAATAAACAAATTTGTTTGAAATAAAATATCATTCTATTGTTGTCAAACAAAACTTGTCTAATTTATTCAGATTATTTACAAGTACAAATTCCTGTGAAGTGTTTAAATAGTGGAGTTATAAACAGTTATACTTTTTGAATGTTTGAGATATACTTATATATTTAAATACAATACTGTATGAGTATATGAATGTCTGTACAGTCGTATTCTATTTAAATATAAATATTATATTTCTGTCTTTGATAAATATATGAAACAGTACAAACACATTTATAATAAAAATATATTTGGTTGTTATCCTCAAACAAAAATCATATAATTGTGTATACAACACCGTTATATACAACAATCTCCCCCTTTTGATGATGACAAACAAATATGTAGATTTTGAATCCAGTAAATGTGTTTGACAGTGAAGCAAACTCCCCCTATTTGAAAGCTCCCCCTACAACAGAAACTCCCCCTATAACTGTGCATGAGTGGAAAAAAAAAGAAATTTCAAAATTAAGAATATTTATAAAATATTCACTCATAAATCAAAATCTCAATCCATTCTCCCCCTTTTGTTATCATCAAAAGGATACAGAATTTAAAATATGGATGAAAAATGACTAACAAATACAATATCAGCTTAAGAGGAAGAACAGTCATCATAAATCTCAATCTGTCAAACAAAAATCATAATATTCTAAGAACTGGTGGCATATCTCACATTGTAGAGAATGACGGATTTACGATGAATTTTATATAAAATGGGGAGAGTAAAAAAAATGTATTCCAATTATTTTCCAAAGAAAAAAAATGAGGTTCAAAAACAGAGATGGAATTTGGACTATAATTAATAATTCAATTTAAGTGACAAGATCGAATAATCTCAAATCCCAATATCTATCAATCAACAAATCATAATACGTCATAATATTTGAACACATTTCACAGATTAGAAAGATGGATTGATAGGCTGGTTTTTATACACTGAGGAGAATTTCAGATTAATTTCTATTTTTAGCACTTTATTCCCTTTTTTTTAATTAAGAGCACACTGACCACGCATAACCAGAGCTTGGATTTTTAAATGGGATCAGTCGCAGCTTAAATTATAAGACGTCTCATAACAATGCATAACCAGAGCTTGGATTTTTAAATGAGGTTAGAGACACTCTTATATATTAATTATATTTATTATTTTCAGCATTATAAAGGAAAACCTCCTCGGTATATGAAACCAATATGGATGATAGAAATGTGGTAGGTACAGAAATGGACTGTGAAATAAATTTCTAAATTAATTATATTATGAGATAAGCTCGACTGTACTGGGATTATTGATAATTTTCAATTATCACTAATTCTGAATACTAATATAGTCCCATTTCTATCACAAATAATTTTCACTGTTTTAAAACAAGATGATTTAAAAAAAACTCTCTACATTAATATAAAATCATGATGGATGGCAGACATGTGATAGATAAAGGAGATGGTCGTGAAATAATTGCCAGTTCAAAGATATTATAATAAATATTCAACCATCATGAAAATATTTAAATAAAATCTCCTCCTGATGTGAAATATACTATAGTCACAATTCATCACAATTTCAAAATCTAATAACAATTTTGATGAATTATAAATACAGTTCAATTTGAATATAGATTTCAATTTCTGAATAAATAATCAATAAATAATTTTAAAATTGAATATCAATTACAAGAAGAATTTATACAAGGGAAAAAAATGTAAGGTGTCTATACAAGGTGAAAATTCAAAGCAGATGGATGAAAAAGTTGATACCCATTGTAGTCTCCTTATCGAGGAATTTATTCACACCCTAGATATCTCAGATTAAAGAAATTTCAAACACAAAGCCCAAACAGACAAGATTACAAATTTGGCACAATTATCAGAGCAGCAGTCAGATTAAAGCGGGCAGTTATTTGAAAACAGTATCAGAGCAGCACAGGAAACAATATCATAGCAGACTTGTCAGAAGATGTTTCTGATGGTCACTAAAATATATTCCATGATCCAAGATTATATAAGTCGGTTTATTTTAAATCAATTGAAGAAATGTGAAAAATCAGGATTTAAGGAATCAATCACACCAGAAAAATATGCGTGTGATTTAATAAATCAATAATTTCAAATGATTTTTGAACAAACAAATATTTAAATCAAATAACCATGAAATAATAGAAAGATTTAAGACCAATTTTTCAAGAAAAAATTTCACAAGAATTTCTGACAAGCCCAAAGAATTTTTCAGAATCTTTACATCAAGTTTGAGAAATAATTCATGATTAAAAATAATTTATTTGAAATCACTTGAATCAGTATCAAGTTTGAGATATAATGAATTATTCACACAAGATTGATAATTTCAAATTTAGGTGGTGTGTGATATTCAAAATATCTAGAATTCCAGATGATTTCAAACAAAACTAATTTCGACCATGATGATAAAAAAAAATGAATTTCAAGACGTTTCACTGATTCAAGACAATTTAAAATATTCAAGCCAATCTGAAAATTTCTGAAATTATAACAACTGATGAATAACAGAGTGCTGCAAAGAGTATAAATTTTCAAGCCCTCCCAAACTGAATTAGAGGAAACTCAAAACAGCATAAATGTGTGAAATTTCATTAATTATTCAAATCTTCAAAAATTTAGAATTCAAAATAACAGTGTTCAAGATATGATATTAATTCTTCAGCACTGTTATGAATTCAGATAATCAGAGGACTAAACTTCACAACAATTGCAGATATGTACAAAAATTAAATTCAAGATCTGGAAGAGATTATAACATCAGAGTTCTATTTAAATGAAATGAATTTCTAGAAAAAAAAATATGAAATCTGCAATTTGAAGTTAATGAAGTCCAAGAAAACAACAACAAAAAATGTGACAGTGTCAAATCAAAAAGAAGAAACAAGGATAGATGGAGGAACAAACAAAAAAAATATTTACGAAGATGAGTTCAGAGATTATACCTGAAATCCATGTAAAACAGAATCTCCGACTCAACAAATCTTGGCCAAGGAACTGTAAAGAATACAGAAGTATAGAACAACTTGAAATCAATCTCTTTTCAGCATAGCAGTTCCTCAACCTTCACTAGTACCTAACAGTTGAGTGAATTAAGTGGTCTAACAAAATTTGTAAAACCATTCTGAAATATTTTTACCTCTTTTGGTACCCAAACTTGTTTATATAATAAACCATCAGAATTAACCTTTGTAACCTTAGGAACCCAAATATGTTTGAACTTGACGAAGCGCGTTTTATTTTTAGGGATCCAAGAATGTTTAAAAGGTTTATTATGAAACAATTTCTCATCACAACTTTGATTCAAAAAACCTTTGAAATTTTTAAAGTTCAAATTTTCAAAGTAGTTCTTTCCAAAACAGTTTGAGGGATTTTTCAAATCATTTGAATTTTGTTTTCCAAAAACATCATTTTTCCCGAAGCCAAGACCAGATTTATTTCCAATTGAAACTTGGATTTGTAACAGCATATTCAACGATTTTTCCCCATTAGAAAATTTATCCAAAGTTGATTCTAATCGTTGAATTTTGGATTTTAGATCGCTATTTTCTTTTAGTAAATTTGAGCAATTATTTATAGTGATCTTCTGTTCAGCATTGGACTGTTCCAAAACCAAATTCTCATTTTCAAGCAATTTAATTTTGGCTTGGGATTCGGAAATTTCAAGTTCAAATCGTTTTTGTTTTTCAGACTCAAAATTCTTGGATTTTTCAATCTCATTTTCAAGTTCTTTCAAAATCAAACCACTTTTCACCAAATTTTCATTTTCAGCAATTTCAAATTTGGAATATATATCAGTCTTAAAATTTTCAAATTCCTTTTGTAAAAAGTTATTCAAACTTGATAACTCAATCTTGTTTTCTTTTAAGATCAGAATTTCCTTTTCAAACTTTTGAATATTTTTATTGAGATGAACAAGATTGGTTTTCAATTTTAAACAATTTTTGCAATCTGAATTTGAAGAATTTTTAAAATATTCAAGCTGTGATTCCAAATCATTAATTTTGCTGGTCATCTCAGAATTCCTAGATTTTAGAGTTTTGTTTTTAGATTTGAGTTTATCAACAGATTTAGTTAAATCAACACACATATAAACCAAATCTTCGTATGAGAAATTTTCAACTTCAGCATCCGTTGATTCTCCATCATCTGATCCTTCTGAATTCTCATTTGTAAATCATGTTAAACAGAATTCTGAATCTGAGTTGACAATCTGGGGTTTTGAGTTGTTGTCCGATTTTCCATACTTCGTATTGAGAGTATCCCAGATTTCCTGTGCAGATAAACAATGGTAGATAAGATTAAACTGTTCAGTACTAAGATAATCAAATATAATTTTCATAGCACGGGTATTGAAAGTAATATCTACACTATCAAATCCATGGATAACAACATTCCAACATTTAATATTAACAGATTTTAAATAAAATTCCACTTTGGATTTCCAGTTTAAAAAATCTGTACCATCAGAAATATTTGGAATGTGACTGGACTGACTCTCTATGGACTGATAACTAGGGATCACCATTGCTCTAGAGTTAACCGAATACCTGCTCTGATACCAATTTTTGGATCTAGATTAACCCTAGAGGGGGGTGAATAGGGTTTATCACAGTTTTTAAACTGAATTGAAAAACTGACAGGATATTAAAATAATAAACAGATCACAGAATGCAGCAGAAATAAAAGTGCAGAAAATAAATCACACACGGATATACCCAGCTTCGGCAAAACCCTGCCTACTGCTGCATTCCTAAGGTTTCTACTAGGTGTTATAAATAGATCCCGCATACAAGACCATGTACACTCACAGCGCCTGCTCCTGTCCTAACCCTACGCTCAAAACCCTAGACTGACTGATATCCCCTCGATCAGATTTCCCGAATTACAAACCCTGTAACTCGTAACCCTAGAATTTACAGACTCTAGTGGACTGCCAGTCAACACCCTGACTGGAACTCTATAATTTTACAGACTTCTAGAAAAACTGTTCAGAATTGTTTACAGAAGAAAATTAAAAACAAAACAAAATTAAATAAACAAAGAAAACCCTAGGAGTTTAAATATAAGGGGTCATCCCCTTTTAAAACTATGTTGGTTGGCCCCTTTCAAAGTTGATGCACTCTCTTTGTTTTAGCCCGATCTTTTTCTTTATTTCTCTGGGAAACAAAAATGGCGGCGATACAAAGGGGATTAGGGTTTCTGAAATCCTCCTCAAATCGAGATGCTTGAATGATCGAATTTGTCTCTCTGAAGCTCAAGACATGGTAGCTTTCTCGTGCTTCGATTTGGGATTTGCTCGATCGAAAACAATTGAAAAATTGTGAGTTTTCTCTGATTTGCAATTTTTACGATTTTGTTCTTGGATTTGTGTTCTTGGATTTCGTTCGATGATTTTTTTGCCTGTGATGATATTGGTGTAAATAAATAGGGTAAACCAAAACCCTTAAACTCTGATTTCGTGAGTGACTTGGCTGATTTGAGGTTGCTTTCCCCTTTTGGCTTAATCACCACGTCTCGATTGTTGTTGCGTGATTGTTGATATGGATCCAGACTTGATATTGTTTCCTGTATTTGCCTGAATGAAAATGAATTGCTCGGCTTTTAAAAACATGAGTGATTTTCTGATCTTAAAAAAAACTTGAATTTCTAAAAAAAAAATAATTGGCCCCTTTGATATTATTCCATGAAAACATTTCTGGAAACTCATATATTAAAATGCTATAAATGATTTCCAAAGACTGATTTTATTCTTGTATAAAAAAATGCTAATAGATTACTTGCCAAAACCTAATCCCTTGATTTCAGGAAGGATTGAAAAGCTTGCAAAATATTTCCTGCCGTGTTATTTTCTTTCCCAAAATTACTCATCCATATAATTGCTGGAAAAAAAATGATTTTATGTTGACCAAATCAGGAAACAAATTTTCTGGTTTCTTGTATAAGACATGTTAACCTTGCTTGACTGAAAAACATGACATAAAATCTGAAATGAATATTTGCTAAAAAAGATTGAGTTATTTTTTTTAAAAAAAAAACAGATTCTTGTATGCTCCAAGACATAGCCATAGTAATTTCTGGAAATGAATTGATGCCCGGATTGATTTGCACATTTTTCTGCTTTGTTAAAACTGTAACCATTTATGTACTGATTTCTTGAACCTGATATTTGAATCATTCTGCCTTGCTTTGTGATTTTCCCATTTTGCTTCTTGGTGTTTACATGACTGTGTACTATACATGTATGTAAATCACAACCATTTTTTATTTTCCTATTTTGCTTTGCGATTTTCCCATTCTGCCTTGCTTTTTTATTTTCCCATTTTCTCATTTTTATGCTTGAGCACTCCTGAACATTTCTATCTCCTTGCTGTCCCATTGTAGTTGCACCATACTGTCATCCATTCATGTATGCTGCTGAGTTACTCATGTGGCATGAAGCTGAACCATTTTCATGCATTTAAGCTTCTTGTCTACACTTGCCAATTGCCATGAATGTGTTATCACCATTGACCATTTCACTGCCCATGTATCCACACATATATTTTGTTGTTGCATCACTACCTTGCCTTGTCTAGTTTCATTGTATATTTGATGAGCTTATCTGATCTTCCACTTTATTCATGTTGTGCTGAGCTGATCTGCCACATGCTTGACCATTGATTTATCCTCCACGGCATAGTCACACACACACACACACACACACACACACACACACTTCTTGTTTACACTGTTCACATATGACACAGTGTGTATCTGAACTGTCCCTTGTTTTGATCAATGCTTGACCCACCTGATAGTACACCATGTTCATTGTGTACCATGCTATGTTCACTTGTTTGTGCTGTTTCTTCATTGTTTGTACATGTTGACTTTGCATTGTCATGTATCATGTGTGACATCTCATTATTGCTCGACCATTTTGCTTTTGTATTTGTTGTAGTTTGATCACCATGATGTTTTGTATTTTCTGTTTTGGCCTGATCTGAAAATTTTATTATTTGACCATTCATTTGTCGGTTTGCATCCATTCTCTTGTGCTCTGCCATATTGGAAGTTTGAACATTTCTTGCGACTCTTTTATTTCACTGTTGTGCACTGAGTCGAGATGGTCCACTTGGCTACTCCTCAGTTGCAAACTGATTGGCGAGGCAGTGCACACGTGTATACACGTGTGTACATGCAGTCATCAGACAATATTTTCTGTCCCTGTTCATATACAAACTAGCTACACACAGATCAGATCAAGACATGAAAAATGATGAGAAATACACCAGAAATCTGAGGCAAATAAAACTTTAAAAATAAAATTTATATTCGCCTATATACAGTTTTGTTTCTATTGCAGTGTACTCTGTGTATGTGTGTGTTTCATGTGACAGGTGAGAAGATGATGACTGGACTGACTGTGCTGACTGACTAGGAGGCTGGAGAAAGAAGACTAAAGAAGGAAGACATCATGTGTCATTGTATAAGCAACAGTGTCAATAAAAAAATGTGTATATTGAGTTGTATGTAAATGATCAGTAACGTAGTGAAGAGCTTTGTATAAGAATGAGAGAATTGTACAGCTATTTGTAATAAACAAATTTGTTTGAAATAAAATATCATTCTATTGTTGTCAAACAAAACTTGTCTAATTTATTTGGATTATTTACAAGTACAAATTCCTGTGAAGTGTTTAAATAGTGGAGTTATAAACAGTTATACTATTTGAATGTTTGAGATATACTATTATATTTAAATAGAATACTGTATGAGTATATGAATGTCTGTACAGTCGTATTCTATTTAAATATAAATATTATATTTCTGTCTGTGATAAATATATGAAACAGTACAAACACATTTATAATAAAAATATATTTGGTTGTTATCCTCAAACAAAAATCATATAATTGTGTATACAACACCGTTATATACAACAATACAGGCTAATATATTTCAAAATAGAAACCATATTACCATATATGACATACAGGCTAATATCTTTTAAAATATCAGAAGCTTCATTGATCGTCGATTTTGAAATTCATAAACTTCAACCTATAAATGATTGCAGTATAAATAGACGATAATCCTTTATGTCAATAACATTACGATTTGAAGCCTATAATTATCATCAACTGCACCTTTATAGGTCAAGTGATCAATTCATAAACTATAAAAAAAATCAATAAAAATATATAAATGTGTAGGTATAATAAACCAATTATATATTATAAAACAAACAGCCAACTTAATATTCAGTATACCAGACCATTTAAATATTATAGCTCCAACTGTTAGATCGTACATTTTTGAATTTGGTCAATCATTTAAATATTAGAGCTCCAAGAATATCAGCAGGAATGATGATTAATAGTCTATAAAATAAAATTGTCTATTATAAGGTAATGTTCAAACCAATCAGGATTAGAAATGGCAAAAGAAATGCACCTTCGTACACATTGAAACCAATAAACTTTAAAAATATGACCGATATAAGTATTTTAATTTTTTTTTTCAGCATGCATGGGTACCTAAACTTTGTGTGGTACATAAAATTGGCATGTACATCAGATTCTAAAATGATCAATCAAAACTTATGAACAGTTTGTGATTATATAATATTGTAGAATGTTTATGGTATTTTTAAATGGAATAAATTTTTAATACAACCAAAAATCTCATTGTATAAATGTATTTGATAATCTGTCATCATGCAAAAAATCATACCAAATTTAAATTAGTAATCATAAGTAATTAATTAAATTTGGAATGAAGAACCGTCTAACTGAAATTTACTAAAAAGCAAAAATATCATCTTAGGGGAGAAGTCAAAAAAAATTCAGAATCTAGAACTACCAATAATTCATGCATTGATACCCTTGCAAGCTGACGGTAGACAGTCCATGGTTTTCTCCTATTCCAAAGCAATATTGCCTCACTAGTTGGGTGTACACTGTACAGTTATGTATGTGGTTGAAGATTTATAAACATTCGTAAAAATTTGAATTTGTAGCTAACATACGTAGTTATAAATAAAATAGCTGGTTTAGAAAAAGATTTTATCTCATCAATAAATATTAAGATTAATCTATATTAAATTGGAATGCATATATTACAATAGGAACCAAATAAAAGGAACTGACAATAAGAAAATTACAAAATGGTTTAACATTTTACATTTATCACTTTATATTTTACCGTAGTTGTTTAATAACCATAAAAGTAAAACTATCCATTCAAACTTTTGCAGTTCCTAATTCAAGAGCCCGCTTGCGGTGTTGCATGTAAAACTATTGGCTTGATTCTTATAAACCATTTTGTGCATAAAGCTACCTTGTCCTGTTTTTATTTTTTTTATTCAGTGTATGTTTATTGCGTAACAACAAATAAATGCACATAAATGCTAATAGTTTATTAATCATCAGAGTTTATTAACACACAGGAAATGAAAAGGCAGAAAGATCCAAAGGAAGCGACCATATAGTTATGTACAATTTTTAAATCACTATGCAAATTAGAGAAAGAGAATTAAATTAGTAAACATACATTTAGTAATAACCATAAAGCTGCACCATAGTGTATATAAAATTCTCGGACCTTCTATTGCACTTAATTTAGTTATTGTATATAAAGAGTAAGAAAACTTGAGAATACAATATACCAATTAATATTCTGCACTGGAACACAGTATATTAAGGGCAATAACTTGCTGAATATACATGCTTAATGCGACTTAGATATATTAAAATATATCACATCAATTAGTAATATATGTTCAAGATAACACATATATTTACTGAATACTTGTATGCATTTATATTGTGAAATGTTTATTAATTACTCATTGAAAGAAATACTTAAACATATATGTAAGGAAATAAATGATAAATCAAACTAATTGATAAGCATTTATATAAGGAAATAAATGATAAATCAAACTCGTATGCTACTAAATTTAATCATCCTAACAACACCAGTACTATGGACATCAAACTTTGAATGCAGAAAATGAAAGAAACAAACAAATATTTCATAAGACTTAGATTTTTACAGCCATTCATTAATATGGGGAAAATTTTACTTGTTTCTAATAAGGACTTGATACCTAATTAGGTAGTAGAATCCAAAAGGACCATCATTATCAGTAAATGCATAAACATTAAAAAACGTATTAGAATTGTGCTACTATTTTAAATCCATAAATGCATATAATATTTATTCTCTTTAAAATGAAAGTAGTGCTAACTGAAGATAAGATATATTTATATTCTTTAAAACGATAGCAGCAATAACTGAAGATAAATACATTTACTTTCTTTCGAATGATAGCAACACTAAATGGAAGGAAAATCTAATTTGAACTTGCACGAAATTATACTACCCCAATATTTAATATGGTAAGATAATATTATCTCAAATTATATAAAAGTATTACAATAAATAAATGTTTAAAATGTGTTTATATAATACAATCTCAAATAATATTCTAAAAGTATTACAATACTTTTAGAATATTAGCACATACAGTAAATTATTTAATATATTTTTAGTCAATCATACGTTGAATGTTTTTTGACATATTATGATTATCTGTTGTGGCCAAGGTGATATTCAGAGTACTCTCTAACCCCAATAAGAAGAATTGGATGCTGTAAGGAATATTCAAGACTACAATGAATACTTGAATACTTTTCAGCAATAACATATTAATTTGGTAAGTTCAAACCATCCATTTATCTATTGAATGTTCAGGTAGTGCCAGTTTAGTTACTGCACCCCTTCACATATAGAAGAGAATTGTTTTAGCAATCATAACTCGTGTGATTCACACATATGTACTTCACCCTTGAATTAAGATTAATGACCTCATGATATGTACTTTTCTAGCTTTAAACACATAAGAAAACCTACAGAGGATATGTGCAGGCAATAAATCAGGAAAGTGCTTTTACATAGAGGGTAACAAATTCATTACAACCTATTTTTTATAATAAATATAGGTAGATTAGTCATGATTATAATAGTTATATAACCTTTAATTGTGCAATTATACTCAAAATAATAAAAAATTACACTGAATAAAAACAGTTTCGGAAAATTCTACCTTACCTTATGATTATATAAAACAAATTCGAAATCCATGCCATAAAGCCATAGTAGATGAGGTGGATAGGTTTCGCAATTGAATAATTATTTTCTTGTGATAATTGTTAATAAAAAAATTACCATTTACTCATCAAAATCACTTTTACGTTTGAGGTTTTGTTGCAAACGGGTAACTAAAATAAGCAGTTATATATCCATTGAAAGCAATGTTGATCAGTTTCTCTGCAAAGTTACCCATAAAAATCATGGCCAAGGAGTACTCTTAGGACTGAACAATAAGATCTTATGACAAAATATATCAAAGAAAATTCAGAGGTTAAAATTCCTCCCCTGCTAAAAATGTAAACTTTTGATATATTGTCCTTAGAGTTACAGTCAGGAATGTAATTTGCTAGTATCAGAATTAAATATAAAGCATGGGCACTGAGCAAATACATACCAGTTAAACAACGAATAATTAGTGTAATAGGCTACATTATCCACTAAAACTGTATACAATAATGTTTGTGTATTCAGAATGCAAAATAATCATATATTTTAGAATGCTCATATAAATATTTTTCAATTCACGAAACAAAAATGCAATCACAACTGTGGTGGTTTTCTGCCTTAATTAAGCATAAACTTTCACCAGCTTTTAAAGATGAACAGGTGCTTCAAATACCTACATTTATTACCTTTTTGCAGTAATTAGAAAACGACCAAGGAGCAGATTAGTGCATGCTGTTCCCTAAAATAATAAGACTACCCAAACTATTTCTTCTTTTGAAAATGAAAATTTGTAAAACTGGATACTTTTTAACTAATGCATTTAAAACTGAATCAGTATACATTAATATTTTCCTTGATTGAATACGATTGCTTTACTATTGATGGTGCTAGACTGTTAAGGAGTTGATTGAATTATTATTTGTTATACAAAATATTCACGATTCGAAACTCGACCGAATAACCCATGGGGCTAAAGATGTGAAATGAATATGAAATACTAAATATGTAAAAAGATGTTAAATTCAACAACCAATCCCAACCGCAGGAAAGGGAATCGTGTAAATAAAACAACGATACAGATTTAGGGTTTGAAAAATACCTGATATCATATTTATGATAAGCAGACAACATTGGCTGAATAGTACTATGCACTGTAATTACAAAGGGAAAGGCAAAGCGATTCGGAGTAATTGTCGCGAATCGGTCAGTGATGATTCAGAGGGCTTTGATCCAATTTAAATTAGGAAAAAAGGTAGAGGAGATGAATCTTGAGTTCCAAATCTAAAGAGGAATGGAGATGTTGGAGGATGGAATGACCAACGCCAATTGGACATATCTGACCATTTAGGCTGTATGAATTCCTCAGAATAGGAGAATGAAGATGAGAAGAGCGAAAGGGGGAGAACGACTAAAAATCGTCCTTGCATACGAAAAAAGAAAAAAAAAACGTTTAGGTTTTGCATTGACGTGGCATGCCTCTAAGTTAAGGAGACCAAACTCAATAATTATAATATAGTATAGATTCTAGCTACCATAACATCCGTGAGCAAAAATTACTTATAAAATAGCATATACAATAACATCCATGTGCTTATTGCCTACACATATATCAGACATTTGAGAACTTACTGCTAATTTGAGTAAAATTATCAGGCCTGTTCCCAATGGCTAATATTGTAGAAAGGAAAATATCAAAGTGGAAATATTGTAACAGGTTAAGCAATAATTGGACAGTAAGAAACACTATATCATTGTTGAGTAAATCCAAATTTTTATGCTTTAAATTGTATAAAGCTTAGGCATATTAGCAGAGAAGAAATAACACAATCAATTTGTAAAGACTAAAATACATGTTATAGGGTAGGGACAGTGGAAAGCATTACATACCGGTTGCAATTTGAGTGTTCTAATTGCTTAAAAAGCATTATACACATAAATATTATAAATTAAACCATTAGAAAAATGAAATGGAAGTAAACATTTCATATATCATGTAGTAAACGCGATAAGCTATAGAGATACAGGTTAATGAAAACATGCTCAAACCCTGGCTTTTTCTAGTTCATTAATAAGCCGCATGCATGCTGGCTTGGTCTTTTTAAGTTTTTCATAGAAATTTATTGCTTCTAAGCCATATTGAGTTTATAAATAAACATTAACAAATGATGTTATTTGATATTTTTCTATTGAATGTGCACTACCTACCAATAAAGAAGTAGATGGGAGGGAAGTGGATTTTAATTCTATGATATAATCTTCATCTTTTTGGGTATATATTGGATTGAAGATAATATAATGATTAATAGCTTATATCCTAGGCTAATATAAATTAGGGTACAGCTCATGGATGAAAAAACTTGAAAAATAAATAATACCAACCAAAAAAGATAGTGGTAATAACTAATAACTCATGTTTGATAATAGAAATAATTAATTTAATGTCATATGCAGTCACTGAAATTGCAAAATTCAGTGAAAAAACTATCCAGTTGACAGATCATATATAAAAGGAAGCAATTTTCTAGCTGTAAATTGTGATGATGGACATATGCAGTGTTGCATTGGAAACTATACCATAGTTTGAGCATGTGTAAATATGGATAGTTTCTTAGTTTCAGCTTTATATTCCGTGTTATACAGTTTATCTCAATCATTCGATTACTCGGCCTAATTTTAAAATACTTTATATAGGCAGGCTAATCAGCAAGATAAAACACATATGATACTGCCAGCGTAATAAGATTTAGGAATTATAATGAACATTAATAATGTAATCCAACTCCATAAGTTTAGGAATTGTGGAAATATAATATGGAACTGTTATAGTGTATCTTTATTTTCTCTCTCCTCTCTATTTCTCTCTTTTTTCTATTTTTTCATTGATTAAATCGGTTCCACAAACGACATTAATGTAGGAAATCGAATCCAGTGCCAGTTAGAGTTGATTCAAAATCATTTCTAAACAGGAACCATAGAGATACACAACATATAAGTTCAAATGATATTAAAATCATTTCACGAAATACCAATATATTTACCAAAAGACATGTAGATATTCGGACTAATAAGTCTGAAAGCATAATCAATCAAAAACTAAAAAGCTTTCTTCATCGCCTTTATCACCAAAATATTATCAGACTAACACAAATGAAACCATTTAATGATGATGAAACCAGTTTAGTTTCATAGGTACCCGTAGGGATGGACACCAAAATGAAATTAACATAATTAAACACTCACATATATTTGACATTAACTTCTTATATTCAATGGACACTTAACTTACATATAACATAAAACCACATTTAGAAGACATGGTTATAATTTATGAGCATTTTTAAAATAATTTTGTAATACTTGATTTTGATAAAACACTATATAAATGACAGTTATATTTCCATGTATAGCAGTCATCCTATATATCTATGAAATTTTTGTATTAATATTACGCCAAGATAAACATAAACATAGTAACTATATTTGTTTATAAAGTAATATATACGAGTATTTTTAGATAGTAAAAATTCTTGTATTACATGTTTTCACTTATTGCCTTGCATATATGCAATCAACGTATCTTTTGATCAACCTTGTGAATTAATTTACAGCCACTGTAAAATTAATTTTACTTCTTACAGAACAACATTGTTTAGAAAGAAAAAACTTCATAACATAATTGAATGAAACAATTTAAGCCTACAAATCAAACTTAGAAATAACAATAGAACAAATCCTTGCCGGTATAAATTGAAGTTTGATGTAAAAATAGTATCAAAAAAAGAAAATCTAACATAATTAACAATAGAAAATAATCGAGTTTAGATACCAAAAGAAATTGACATATTTTCATACTAAAGACATCATGGTTTTAGGTTCTAAAACCATGAAGTTAAGCAGAAAGGAATCTAATAATCTAAGTGTCTTTTATAAGAATAGTGTTATATTCATATGATTTTGAAGTGTATGTCTTTTTTTAGTTTCAAAAGTATTTCCATAAGACATGCATGAATTGAAATACATGGGGCAGTAAAAGAGATTAAAAAAACATTTGTAGCAACGAAAACTTAAAATAAGCTAAGAAATTATTTTTAATGCATGAATGAAAATAAAGTCGGCACTAATGACAGTGTTAATGAAACACAAACTAATTGTTCACATGTTTATTTCAAATCAAACATTTAGTCATGGTCCAAAGTACCATAACTGGAAATTTATTGAAAAGCTAGAAAAAACTGAAGGTATTCGTTATTGTCCGTGAAATTCAAATTAATCAATTTATCATTAAACGGGAGAAACAAAGACCTTTCAGCATTAAAATGCAATTAAGAGATTAAAAGCAAGTGATTATTTTAATATTAACATTTCATACATTCAAATAACTATAGTGTAAATTATATTGGAAGAAAAACAGCTAAATGTACTTTCAGTTTCTATATCAAGTGCATGAAAATAATGTATTAAAAGGTTGCTAAATGTAACCCATAATATATCAAGTAATTTAATCACTATTTTTTTACTATAATAACAGGTCATGTACACTTTCATGACTTTTTGCATGTATATGAACATGAATAAAGGAACATGATATTCATTTTAATTCTTTCATCTTTTTAATTCTTTGAACCAATCTTTTTTCATACAAAAGCAAACAATAAATGCAAAGGTGAATAGGGTGATATAAAAATGAAGAATAAAAAATGTGGGGAACAGAATAATTTATTGTTCTGTAATGTTATGGATACAGCTATAATTTGAAGAGGTTAAGGATTCTACATCACTAGCATAGTAAGATGATGACCATCATAAAAAATCACATTTAATTTCATTAATTACTATAATGAGTTACAACTGAAAGCTATGGACATTTTATTTGTTCTCACCGTATATATCTGTACTTGGGCCTTCAGCCCATTACCTTCATTTTTCTTTTTCCTGCACGTATGAAGGTTATAAATACGTGCACCTTCATTGTACAATGTAACTAAATTTCATAAATAAAATTTCTGTTTCTTCTCTGCTATCATCAACACAATTTACATCAAAACATTTATATGGTATCAGAGCTACCAAGCTTAATAGCTATCAAGAATCCTGAAAATTAACTTTCTGGGTAGCTTCAATTCTGTTTTCCTTTTAAAGCAGAAGATTCGTCAGTATTGCTTCATCATCCGAATCCCTCTCATTAGAGATAATAGTTTATCTCCTCATTTGAGAGTTGCTACCTGAATTCAACAATTTGTGCCTCGCCATACTTTGCAAGCAGGCTGCATCAAGCTGTTGAATCAAGTCTACCCAAGAAACTGCTGAAACAGTTGAAAACCGATCAAGAAACTCCAAAAAAAAAATCAAGATAGCTGAAGTAAAAGTGCCATACCAGGGAGCTTTATCAGAAAAGAACTGCATAAAAGTTTTTTTGAAATCATCATTTAAAGCTCTTCAGGTTGCAACAAACCCAACTATAACAATTCTTTCAAGAATTTCTCAATTCTTGATCATCAAAGTATCAGAGTTTCAAACCTTCTTGCCGTCAAGTGTTCACAATTGTTGTCACCATGGTTGATAACAAAAATTCTACCTCAAATTCCTTTGGAAATTCATCTGCAAATCAAAATCAAGCAACTTCAGTCAATCAAAATGCTTCTAATGTTGAATCTTTAGTCAAAACAGGTATAAACCCTCAAACCCAATTAGTTACTATTCATCTTGAAGAAAATAACTACTTGCTATGGAAATTGCAAGTAGAGACTGCTCTACAGGGTTATGGTCTTGAAGGGTACATTCTTGGTACTATTGCTATCCCACCAAAATTTATTACTGATGCAGACAATAGAGTAGTTAGTAATGATGAGTATGCCAAATATTATAGGCAGGACAGATTAATTTGTGCATGGTTATTATCATCCATAAGCGAAAAAATCCTATCTCAAGTTATTGGATGCAAGACAGCTAATGATATTTGGACATCTATAGAAAAATTCTTTAACACTCAATCATTTGCTAAAATAATGTTCTATAGAAATCAACTGCAAACTGCTAAGAAAGAAAATTTGTCCATGAGAGAGTAATTAACTAAAATCAAAGGCATATGTGATCATCTTGAAGCAGCAGGACAAAAGATAAATGATTCTGAACATATATTAGCCATTTTAAATGGACTTGGTGAGGAATATGAAGCTGTAGTGGCTGTTATTACATCTCAAAAGGTTACAAGTTATATGGAAGATGTGCATTCTATACTTCTTGCTCATGAAGCAAGAATTGAAATCAAAAGGTCTCAGCTAAATGAATTGTCTGCAAATATTGTTGAATCTAAAAACAAGAATCAAAGCAGAGGAGATTCTATCAGTCAAAGAGGAGGTTCCTCTAACAAAGGAAGAGGAAGAGGGAGATGGAATAACAGCAACAATAGACCTAAGTGTCAAATTTGTGAAAAAGTGGGTCACACTGGAGTAAAATGTTATTTCAGGTTTAATAACAACTATGTGGCTGGTCAGTCGCAAAGCAATCAAAGAAAGACTAATCCTACAGCAAATCTAGCAAATCTTGAAACTGACAGTCAAAGCAACAGTTCAAGAAACAATCAAACTGATGATATTAGTGATGATAATTGGTATCCAGATTCAGGTGCCATGAATCATATCACAAACAATCTCAATAATCTCAATCTTGGTCAAAGAGAGTATAAAGGTACGAATTCTCTACATATGGGTAATGGTGATAGTGTATATATTACACATATTGGCTTTGGCAGCATCAAAGGTAAAAAACAACTGTACCTTAACAATCTACTTATGGTGCCTCATATAAAAAAGAATCTTCTCAGTGTATCACAGTTTGCTAAAGACAATAATGTGTATTTTGAATTTCACCCTTATCATTGTTTAGTTAAAGACTTACTGACTAATGAAATTATTTTGCAGGGTAAATCAAGCAAGGGATTGTACAAATTCAGTGCTGTAAATTTTGCAAACAGTGATCTAGAAAGGAATAGTTGTTACCTATCTGAAATTGATGATAAAACTAGTGTGTTTGATCTATGGCATATAAAACTTGGCCATGCTAATGTGAATGTGGTTAACTAAAGTATTACCTACCAATAATATTTCTTATGATGATGTTTCTATGCCATATGTCTGCACCTACTGTCAAATGGGTAAAAGCCACAAGCTACCCTTTTCTAATTCTCAAACTACCTACACTAAACCACTTGAACTTGTTGCTGTAGATCTATGGGGTCCAGCATCAACAAATTCTGACTATAGTTTTAACTACTATATCTCTTTTGTTGACTCATACTCTAGATACACCTGGATATACTTCCTAAGATCTAAATCTGAGACTAGTAAAGTTGTCATTCACTTTGTTAATCAGGCTGAAAAGCAAACAGGTGAAAATCTGAAAGTTCTACAAATAGATGGAGGTACAGAATTTAAACCTCTAAGTGAATTCTTTTATAAGAAAGGTATAATACACAGATTAAGCTGTCCATACACATCTGAGCAAAATGGCCTAGTTGAAAGAAAGCATAGGCACATTGTAGAAAGTGGTCTAACTTTATTAGCTCAGAGTCATTTAACCATGAAGTTTTGGCCTGATGCATTTAATACTTCAGTATACTTGATAAATAGACCGCCAACCAAGATTTTGAATAACAAAAGTCCTCTAGAAGTCTTATATAATATTAGGCCTAATTATGATAGACTCAAAGTCTTTGGGTGTTTATGTTATCCTTATTTAAGGCCATACAATACTCATAAGTTAAATTTTAGATCATCTGCTTGCACATTTATAGGATATGCTAGTGATCAGAAAGGCTACAAATGTCTTAATGAAAGAGGTAAAGTTTATGTTAGCAGACATGTTGTGTTTAATGAACGGGTATTTCCTTTTAACAATAAAAATATTACCACTACACAAAAAATATACAATCCAAAGAAATCAATACCAGGAATACCTCTTTATTCTGATAAAATAACTGAAGATACTGGTGATGGTAGCTCAGACTCTCATCAAAAGTTTATGTCATCATCAAGCAATGAGCCATCTGAGCCTTCCAATCAGTCCAGTAGCAATCAATCACAACATGAGAATCTGCAGCTTGACCCAAGCACTGAAATCAGTAGTGGTCAAGAGAATATTAGAAATGACAACACTGAAAGCCATGAACAGCAAAGGGAACAAGCTCAAACAGGACATCCTATGATTACTAGATCAAAAAGGGGTATTTTTAAGCCTAAGGTCTACAATGTTATTAATGATTTTGAGGAACCAACAAATTACAATCAAGCTGTCAATGATCAAAACTGGAGACAGGCTATGGATGAGGAATATCAAGCACTGATAAGAAACAAAACATGGACACTTGTCAAAGCTCCAGCAGACAAAAATATAATTGACAGCAAGTGGACATACAGATTAAAGAAAAATGCTGATGGATCTATACATAGGTACAAGGCTAGACTGGTTGCAAGAGGCTTCACTCAGCAATATGGGTTTGATTTTGAAGAGACATTCTCTCCAGTTGTTAAACCTACCACTATAAGGATAATTCTTACTATAGCTCTTCACAACAATTGGAAAATTCAACAACTAGACGTTAACAACGCATTACTGAATGGTGATCTTAAAGAAGAGGTGTACATGAGCCAACCACAAGGATGTCAGAAAAATAAGGAGCTTGTTTGCAAGCTCAATAATGCAATTTATGGGCTTAAGCAAGCCCCTAGGGTCTGGTTTGATAAATTGAAGCTTGTATTAACAAGTTTAAAGTTTCAATCTACCAAATCAGATCATTCACTGTTTATTAAAATTACTGACAATATTACTATTTTTGTTTTGATATATGTAGATGATTTAATCATTACAGGAAACAGTGAAACTGAGATAAGAAGACTTATTCAAATCCTGGACAAACAGTTTTCAATCAAAGACCTGGGTGAACTTAACTACTTTCTGGGCATAGAAGTGATAAAAGCATCTAAATTAGATTTATTTCTCAGTCAGAAGAAATACATCAATGAAATTCTTGTTAAAGAAAAAATGGATGTTGCCAACGCCTTACCAACACCAATGATCACAAGTCATCAGCTATCCAAGCACATGGGGGAAAACATTAATAATACTAAACAGTATAGAAGTCTAGTAGGAGCATTACAATATGCTACCATTAGTAGACCTGAAATAGCATATTGTGTTAATAAACTTTCACAATTTATGCAGGAACCAAAGGAGGATCACTGGAAGGCTATGAAGAGAGTGTTAAGATACTTAAAAGGCACAACTATTCCTACCAAGAATGTAAAATATATGTTGTTATACAATTCTGCTAAAATTGTTCAAGCTAATGGCGTTAAAACTTGTAATTCCAATAATGGCATCAGGCATCTCACCTTCCCTCAACCCAAACCCTCTACCCAACGCTTCTCAAACTCCAGATCCGCCGCCCAAGCCAATACCACCTTCACCAGACCCCCCTCCGACGTTCTCTAGCTCTACCTTTCTACCTCCACACATCGTTTCCCCTCATCCAGATCCACACCCAAATCCAACTCCACTCCCAAATCCATCATTAGCTAACCCTAATCTAGATCCACACCAAAATCCAGATCAACACCCAAATCCAGATCCACACCCAAATCCAGATCCATCTTTAGCTAACCCTAAAACCCCCAATCCAGATCCACTCCCAAAGCAACGATGGTCATCACTCTTTTCAGCTAAACCTCTGAATGTGGGATCCTTCACAGTAAATGACATTGAATTGAAATTTGATGGTGAAAATCTGGTCCCTACTGATGATATTATTCAAGCAAGCATCAATCAATGGAATGGTTTTCTTGTAGGATTCTTCCTGGATGCGTCGTTGCCATATTACACAGTTGTTAATTTTCTGAAGAAACACTGGGTTGCTCAAGGTGCGATAGAATCCAAGTCGAATGGGACCGTGTTCTTCTTCCAATTCTCGTCGATGGCTGATCGAGTTAGGGTGTTGGAGGCTGATCCAGTGATTATCCACATCAAGCTATTCATTGTCAAGCCATGGATTCCAAGCCTAAGTAATGTAGCTAACAGCGTCAAGGAAGTTCCGGTTTGGATTAAAATGTATAATCTCCCTCTTGTTGCTTGGTCGAAGAGGGGCGTTAGTTGGTTGGCAACCAGACTCGGGAGGTTTCTGTGCATGGATGCGAACACAGAGAGTATAGCTAGGCTAGAATACGCCAAATGTATGGTTGAAGTATCAGCGAGATCACCCTTGCCAGAAGAATTTCCAGTTCGCAACCTTGATGGCTCAATCCAAATTGTGAAGGTATGTTATCTTTGGAAACCTGAATTATGTACACTCTGTAATGTCTTTGGGCACTTGACTGTTAAGTGTCAAATTCACAATGGAAAACAGGGTGAAAAGATCCCTAAAGAAGTTGAACAATGTGATAACGCTCAGCTGACACACAATGAAAAGGGAGTACCAAAAGTTGCTAGTGACAATGTAGACAGAACCAAAATAGTGCAACATCGCTTACGTAATGAAACATCTACCAGAGATGGACTTTGGATGAGAGTGGTAAAGAAAAAGAAAGTGGTGCGGCAGACGATAAATGCAAATAATAAGGGGAAGCAAGTTATAAATGATAAGTCTCCGGTACCAGTTGCTATTGGGACTTCAAATAGCTTCATGCACCTCCCGGTCAGAGCTGAAGATAATGAAAGTTATAAAATAAATTATGATATTGAGGATGGGGAGATAGTGGAAGTTAGTACGAGGGAAGCTTGCAAGGATAGGCTCGCTGCTGGTGTATTGAAAATGTTAGAAACAAATGCTAATGCTCCACTGGAGCAAGTGGAAAAGGCACGTCTGAATTTCGCTGAGGCTGAGCAGTCATTAAACGAATCTCGAGCAGTTCAGATAGCTCATGTTGAAGAAATGTTGTCAGATATGATGGGAAGTCCAAGGGAGAATGTGCAGAAAGAGGCTACATCGAAGCAAAGTAATCCCCTTAATTCTGAAATGCAAAATGTAACTGACAAAGGTAACCAGCAAGCAGTATTTGTTGTGGGTGATTCTCATGCTTCATTTGCAGCACATACTATTGACAAAGACACGACTTCTCAGGAAGACACCCCTGTGATGAGTGCTATTGAATCTGCCAGAACCGCCCATATCAGATCGATTAACGCTGATATTCTATCCATCACTAAAACTCTAAACGCTGAGCTTGCTAGCCGTGTAGAGAACACTCCAGGATACCATGCGACAGTGAAAAAACAAATGAACTTTGAGGCATTCTGTGCTGAATTAATTTTTGATCAGTTGCACACAGCGCAACTTGATTCTGTGTCGGCGGTGCTTCAAAAAACAATTGAAAGTGGTAAAAAGAAGATGAGAAAATCACCATCAGTCAAAGTCAGTCAAGAAAACCCCTACGCGCATATAGCCCCCCTTGCTGCATACAAAGAAAGACCTCCAGATATCAGTACGGATCCTGTGGCTTCCATCATCGACAAAGCGGGTCCGAAAACACCAGTAACTAGGAGTATGAAGAAAGAACTCCTTCGAAATCTTCAGGAAAAAGGTTAGTTCTCTACTTTTGTAGGGTACTTTTGGTAAAAAAGAGGTGTCAGGTAGTAAGTAAGTGTCAGTGTAATCTATTATGTAATTGGTGTTCCTGTCTTGTGTGGAACACTAGCTGATGTGTATTTTTGCATATCACCGGTACTCTCCTGTATTTCTTTTTTAATAAAACAGTGTTACGGACCACTATAAAAACCGGTCAGCCTTGCCAAAAAAAACTATGGGTTACACTTCAGACAAGGCAGTCATCTAAATATTACTGGGTACAGTGATGCAGACTGGGCAACTGATCCTGATGATAGAAGATCAACATCAGGATATTGCATATATTTGGGAAATAATCCTATATCTTGGTGTGCTAAGAAACAACCTACAGTCTCAAGATCAAGCACTGAAGCCGAGTTCAGAAGTATTGCCAATGCTACTGCTGAAATTATGTGGGTACAGTCCTTACTCAGAGTACTAAAAGTGACAATTCAGAAACCCCCAACTCTATGGTGTGACAATTTAAGTGTTGTGTCATTATCGTCTAACCCTATACTACATTCTAGAACCAAACACATGGAAATCGATCTGTACTTTGTACGAGAACAAGTAATCAAAGGAAGACTACAGATAAATCATGTTCCAGCAACCTATCAGATAGCAGATATTCTTACAAAGTCATTATCAAGAATTTTTTTTACCAGACTTCGATCTAAACTCAAAGTAAGGGAAAGATCAGACCTGGGTGAAGTAGCTAAGCATACATGCTCATATTCAAAACCCTTAGTATCAGAAAACCCCAGCAGCGAACCAAAACCTGCTACAAATCTCAGCTCTGAAGAAGTAAAGGATCAGAGACAATCCGAAGCACATTTAAGGAAAAATTCCTCCAACCGAAGCAAGCTTAAGCCTCTAACGTCCAAATCCATGCCATTAATCATCGCTTAAGATGCATCAAGGCTGATTTGAACTCAGTTATGAAGATTTCTTGCGGTTTTATTTCTGAAGTTTTATGGCGGCGGAGCAAGCAAACCCTAGCTTTCATTTGCGGGGGGATATAATGAGTTACAACTGAAAGCTATGGACATTTTATTTGTTCTCACCGTATATATCTGTACTTGGGCCTTCAGCCCATTACCTTCATTTTTCTTTTTCCTGCACGTATGAAGGTTATAAATACGTGCACCTTCATTGTACAATGTAACTAAATTTCATAAATAAAATTTCTGTTTCTTCTCTGCTATCATCAACACAATTTACATCAAAACATTTATAATTACATTTTTTGGTAACTAACAGAATATGGACATGGTTGAAAATCACCAATTAATTGATATTGATTTTCATATAGCACAATTAAATTTTTGAAGAACTAAATAAACGCCCAATATATATTATTTTATTAAATATGAACTCTCACTATATGAGCCAAAATGCTCCACGCTAAGGATAACTTCTTATAAACATGATTTAAAAACGAAGTTAATATAAATGATTTATCTTCTCATACTTCTATGTACCTATATACGACACATGCATTTCAATTTTTACAGTAATGCATATTGGTCTTACATAATGGAAGGATATTACTTTAATTCTTTAGGTAAAAATGTGTAGGATGTGAACCAATTCATTGCAAGTAATCCTACCAATATGTAAAATCAAAAGTGGAATCATTTGAAACTTAAGGAATATTTTACGGCCCACATCCAGCATCTGCATTAGTAGAAATAGGTAAAACAATGGACAGTTACAAAATTTCATTGCACAATCTTCTATCCCAAGTTTATATGTGAATATGCAAATTAACCCTCTATGCATGAGGAAGTATAATATAAATTTCGAAAATTTGAAAGCTCCGCTCAAGGAAATTAGTCAATGTTTTCCAACGTAAGCTTAGATTTCAGACTAAAAATCATATTATTCATAACCATGAACTAAAAAAATTATATCAAAAGTGCTTTCAAAAGTCTTTTTATTAAATAAAAAAAAAGTTTATCCCACTCCGAGTATAAACATCCAAGTTAATCCTCTAGGCATGATGAAATATAATATGAACTCAGAGAATTTGAAGGCTTTCGGCCAAAAAAAGTAATCAATGTGTTTTATCCTCTAGCTTAAACCTCAAACTAAAAATCATGTTATCCACAACCATGAACTAAAAATGTACACCAAAAGTTGTTTTCAAAAAGATTGTTTATTAAATAAAAATATTTCAAAATGTCTTTTAATTATAAAAATAAAGTTTGGACTTTATCTTAAAAAAACATCTCCTCATCACTAAGTTTGCACTCAAAAACTGGTTCACATTCGCTGAAGGTTGTGATCAAGGTTTGAATGCTTCTAACCTATGTATCGATTAACACCATCCTTTTAATTCCGTGGGCTCGCATATAAAAGCCATGAAATTCAATCACATCCCTAAAAGAGTTTTTCAAATTGCTTCATATTTTTGGTTGAGGAAAATGTATAGAATAAATTTTCAAAAATGAACAAAATAAATCTATCATGTAGAAAAAAAATAAAAAGTGCTAAAGTAAATAATACTAGCATGAGCGCAAGGCATGGTTTAAAACTCAGCAAGATAATGGTGGACATGAGGCTTCAGTTTTAACGATACATATAGTCTTGTCGTCTTCTTTGGCTAGCATTGCAAAGTAGAACATATTTATTCCAATAATATAAATGCCAACTACTTTGTTTCTGCTTAATTAGATAAATATTATGTTTAAAATCCATAATGCATGCAATAACAATTCTGTAGCAGCACATATGCCATATCGTTTATAGATATTTGTGATTAGGTTTAAATAATCTATTTGTGATTAGCTAATGACCCCTTAACTATAAAATAATATTGTGGATGACATAATATGGAATACAATACTATTTATGCCACAATTAATCACACGGAATTAATGTGTAAGATATGTAGGGTTTAATCTATCAATTAAACTTGGTCTGGACTAACAACCAACACTACTAAAATTGTCGAGAATCTATAGATTATAATAGTAACCAAACATTAAACATTCAACTATAAAATTCTGTTTAGAAAGAGAAATCATACCTATATTCAATCGTGGAAAAAAGGCAGTTTCGAATCTTCATAGAAAACTGCAAATTGTAAGCGATTTGAGCATAGTCTTAATCGCTGGAAACAGCGGCAAGGACAGAAGAAGCAACCAAAGCAAGACGTGAAGAGTAGACGTCGAAGACGAAAAGTTTGGGAACACGATGGAGTAGCTGTAGTTGTAAAATTGGGGAGCAAGTTTTCGATTAGAGGAAAACTGATTTAGGTCTACGATGGATAAGTGCAAAAAAGGAATTGAGATGCGAAGAAAAAGAAGATTGCTAGCTCCACGATGAAATTTAGGTTCAGAAGAAAAGCATAGATGGATCGTGGGAAGAAGGGAAGAGCTGCTTACGGAGGGACATACGGGGCGTTTGAGTTGCCAAATTCCAGGGAGGCTTGTGTGCCCTTGAAGTAAAACCCTGCTTTAATATATTAGTATAGATAGGCAAATTTCACGTAAATATCAAATAAATTTATGTGCTAAAATCTTTACTAACTTACTAGGACTTAATTTGATAAAAAGAAATAAATAAACATCTTTTTATCTTACTAAATTCACTATATTTTCCCTTACACTAACCAATAATTCCCACTGATCCAACTACCTTTTTTCTTTCTCGCTTAACACTGCCACAGAGCCTTATTGTAACCATTAGCTTACTCTACACTTAATTTATTAATCAAGTAATATTTTTATCTCTGTTTGTTTTATTTATATCTATCAACTATGATAATAATTTATAAAGAATTACACATGAGTTCACTAATATATTAAATTCAAATTTGTGAAAAAATAATTTGAGTTCGCCATAATGAAAAAATAATGCTTTTTTATTTTATCGGTGAACCAAATTTATCAACAATGATAAAATGGAACATGTATATTAGTGAATTCAAATTTTGGTAACAAAATTAAAATAGTCTTTTCATTTAACATTAGGTAATTTTTATTCTAATACACATTTTTAATATGTTAGTCCACCATTTTACTTTAATAAGTTGATCCACAACTATTTTGT
Source organism: Allium sativum (assembly GCA_030737875.1). Taxonomy (NCBI): domain Eukaryota; kingdom Viridiplantae; phylum Streptophyta; class Magnoliopsida; order Asparagales; family Amaryllidaceae; genus Allium; species Allium sativum. Next base: position 407,173,649 of record CM060926.1, read on the forward strand.
AAGTTAATCCATGAGTGGATTAACTTAAAGATTTCACGTTTTTGTTCATTTGAACCATAATCTTAACACATTTAGTTTGTATTTAATGCCACTCTTAATTAACTAATAGATACAAGAAATCATGGATGGCACAGAGCAAAATTATATAAAGAGAAGGTAATAACATGTACTATGCTATTATATACATTCAGTCACCATGATTGTTTGTTTTAGTGATGGCATAGAGCAATGCTTATAAGATATATACTAATTAATAAAAACCAAAATGATTCTGAACAATCTAAATTTCATAAAGTATGACAAAATTTTGTAATATGTAAATAAAATCAACAATTTTAAAGAAAATTGTAATTGATGAAGTGTGTATAATAGAGAATAAAATGGATATTATATGTAAACTGCATTGGAACAATTCCAACTAAATTGACTTAAATCAAACAACATATGCTAATGTCAGGAAGAGAAAAGTTTCGGTAATGTTGTGCATGTTACAAAATATAAGCTAGAATATAATATCCATGTGCCATGTAGATGGGTTACCATGTCATGGAGAAGACATGAATGCAGAAATGAATGCAGTTAAGAAAATAATATGAAAATTAGTTCTTTGAAACTTTACTATTGTACATTTACAATGGTAATATATCCCCACCATTGTATATTTTGGCCTAGTCAATAGCTCGGTAATCAACTATTAATGCGGTAATAACATTTGTCTTTTTTTGTTTGCAAATGAATTCGACCTTACTTTTTGAACCATTTCATTTAAAGTAGGTAATATTTGTCCCACTAAAATAACAAATGCTTCGTAATATGGCCAGAAAAGATGAAAAAACATGTGCGTACCTATGTAGGGAACAAAATTTGAGAACAAAAAAAATTGTTAGAAATAGTTATAATATACACATGCATATATATACACACACATATATACGTGCGCGCACACACGCATAGGAAAGGATCAACTGCATCTTTTTTTTTGCGACAGTTGGAATTCTCTCAAACATATAGTAAAGATCCACTATATTTCGTTCTACACCCCTATAGTATTTAAAGCCACACTACTCCAAATCAATTGAAACTCTATTCTACCCTTCTTTACTATCCACTACAGAAAATTATTTGATGAGCAAATACGAGTGTGGTATATTAATCAACTTCAAACCAAAAATAAACAAACTACTTACTATTATTAAGTTGAATAATGTATTCCACTTAGACTTGGATTTAGATGTAGGGTCTTAGAAACAAGAAATATAAGAAGCAGAATAGAGAAGAAGAACGAAGCAGAACAGAGAAGAAGAAAGATATTTGAAGTTTTTTAGGTGGATAAACTAAATTAAATTTAAATTTTATTAAAGGTCAAAGATCCTATTTTATAGGGTGGATTAACTTATTAAAAATGTGGATTAGAATAAAAATTACCTTAACATTATTATGGAACTTTATGCTAACTAATATATTAAATTAACTTGTTTTGCTGATAGTTCTTTTTTTTTTTTTTTGAACTCGTATGTTTTAATTTTTATGAAAGAAAAATCATGTTAGTTGCAACGGTTTTTTTTTACTTACCTTTGCAAGAGTTAAATTTCCGTTGATAAGTTGCACAATATTGGATGAAGGGGAAATAGTATCCATAAATCCTACCGAGTGCTTCATGTTAAACACTTTGAGCTTAATGCACGGAGGGTTTTTGTATAGTTTGTAGTGCATGTTATTTTTTTATGGAAAAACACAGATAGATTTAAGGTGGTTGAAGATACTATAAGGTTACAATTGAATGCCACATTTAGATGGAGATATAAGCATATTTGAGGTCACTATAGCCACATGAGAATTCTGATCTATCTTATTGCTTACATTAGTTTAAAAAAGGTGAATGTCAAATTGTTTTTTGGGTTTTTATTTGATGTTGGGTTATAAACTAATGATGCATGTTTTATAAGATTTCATTTGATTTTTTTGTTTGTACTTCATACCCAGCTTAATCCCCTTCAAGTGAACTCTTCAAATAGATTTTGTTAGCACCAATCTTCATGCTTTTGTCGATGTTGACCAAATGTATCTACCCTACAACATATAAGCATGATCACATAATCGTTCACTTTTTATTATTTTACATTTAATGAATCAGGGATTAGGTGAGATATATTCAATGTGGTACCAGTAAGGTTGTGATTAATTAGGCACGATTTAATGTATCTGTTGTGATCGATATATTTCATACTTGTAAGATTTATATCTTTATTACTTTGATTTATTGATAAATGGAAGTGGTACGTAGGTTATTGCATTGACGTCTACGCTAATGGCTCCTTGGACAACCCACTCTCCTTCAATTTCCCATAAAACTTCATTTTCAATTTTCTTCTATGGGAATGAGTCCGATAGGAGCTCGTCGCCTGTGAGTAGATCTTGGTAGACCAACATGATGCAAACCCTAACACATGATAATAAATAATAATAAATAAATTAATGAGGAAGAAGCCAGAACTTTTTAAGTTATCATATTTAGTAATCTTAATATCTTAGTTAAATGATAATTATGATATATTTATATAAGAAAACGTGCTTGTATCATTTTCTTTTCACATGTGGAAAATGCACTTTGATTTTCCTTTGTTATTAAATTATTTAGATCAAAATATTATTGTGTTTCATGCAGTTTATTGGAAAGAGAATCTGATTAACGAGAGAAATATAAATTTGATGATAAATCAAACTGACTTAGTTATTTGCTAGACTATTTGCTATGATCATTGTATTTTAAAATCATCATAATGGTTTTTGATACATAGATTTTTCAGATTTGATGTATATTTTTTCCAGATGTATGTCAATCATAACCATCTTCATTAGGTAGCCATCATATACATGCTTGGTTATTTCAATTTGTACTGCATAAGCTCTATTGTGTATTTACATATTTTTAATATAGTATTTTAGCTCTGTAGATGTTAAAAAAAAGTTGACTAAGGTAGGATAATACTTTTAATCACAACCATCATCAACAGGTACCATCATATACATGCTTGGTTATTTCAATTTGTACTGCATAAACTAAGTTGTGTATTTACATACTTTTAATATAGTATTTTAGCTCTATAGATGTTAAAAAAAGTTAACTAAGGTAGGATAATACTTTGTAGTAACAATATTGTGGATTAGTTAAAAAATTGTTTCTACTAAGAATTATTTGTATTTTATTATTCACAACTTAGGAGTAACTAAGTGGTACATACTTCAAGTGTTTTTTTAATGTAATGATAACCTTTGATTTTGAATGCATTTACTCTTATCCTTTAGATTGATACATTGAACCTTTTCAATCTTGAACATATAAGATTAGCTGACTACTTTAATATACATGGCTTTTTTTTGTTCATCCTAATATGATTCTCAAGTTCTTCACTCATGCACTTTTATTTTTTATTTACTAAAATGATATCTTGGATAATGTAAACCCCCTTTGATGTCCTGAGCTTGATATTTATGGAAAAATGTTAAGTTTAACCTAGATCAACATACTATATGTTTTTTAGTTATGAAAAAACTATTTCAGGTTGGCAAAAGAGAGAATTTTAGAGATCCATTTCTTTTTCTCTATAGACATATTAAGCTTCTCATGTACTATGTTCATAATTGTTTCAGATGACTAACTATCATAAATTACCTGCTAATGAATGGTTTCCTTTTCACTTTGTATTCACATGTAATAGTGCTAGTAGCTACTGCCATGGTAATAAAGTTGGCATAAAGACTCTTGTTGACTTAGCTAAGACCATTGTATTCCAGGGCAAGGATAGGAGTATTGTAACGATCCAGAATTTTTAACCAATTTAAAATTGAAGTTTTTATTACTGAACTTGATAATTTGATAAGTTATATGATAGATTTTACTTGAATTATAAATGAGACTGATTATTAATGAGTTTGGATTTATTGAAACTATTTGTCATTCAATCAGATTTGTCAAACCATAAAATGAATTAGTAGCGTTAGAATTAAGTATTGCCTTTAGTTTTCATAGCATTTAAGGGAAAATGCTACCAAAAGCTCACTTTCTTTCCTTATGACAAGTGTAAGGACACTTGTATTTTTGATGCCTCCTTCCATGCATGCCTTCCACTTGCCCCCTTAGGTGTCATTACCTCCTTAACTCTCCATTCCTATATAAGGAGGCATTTTCTCCATTTTCTTACCATTCCATTCCATTTCCTCCTTTCCACCTTTGTAACAACCCGAAAATCTGGGCCAGTTTAAAATTTTTATTTTGGCAATTTTAGCGAATTTTGATTATTTAAAATAGATTATTTTAAATAATATCGACGAGAAATTTATTTTGAAAAGAATTCAAACGTATATATTTGACACGACCCGAACTTCCCCGTGAAGGAAAGCACGGATAGCGTTGAGAACAGGACAAAATAGAACGCAAACAAAAGAACATTCATTATTATTACAACAATTCCATCAGATACAAGAATATACAGAGTATAAATGAATAAATTACATTGGATAAATATCAGAGATTACAATAAATTACATAGCAGCGGAAAATAATATAAAATACAACTGAAAGTGACTCACGGATACAGTGCTTTCCGAGCATCGTTCCAGCTGTTAATCAGGACCCTGTGAATCTAAATCTGCAAAACCAAAACTACTAGCTGCCCGTGTGGAAAATAGGGGCACCCAGAGTTTAGGTTAAAACAATAAACTCCAGGTCAGTTATGTGACTGGTGTGAGAACTAAAACAATTGTTAATATTGGTTTTAAAGTTCGGTAAATCAAGGGACCACGCCGTATGACACGGAACGGTTTCCTCCCAAGAATACCAGTGCATAAATCAAACAGCGCAATGCTAAATAAACAAAAATTAAGCTGTTATAAGACCCAGGTCCCATCACACAATGCAACGCAAGCCGGAGGATAGGGTTTTTACCTTATAACAGCCAAAGCATGCTTGATACGTTTAAAACACATTATTTGATACTATTATAGGTGTATAGTGTCAAAACAATTTCAATCATAAATATCAATCATAGGCGGCATGAATGACCCATACCACTATGTCGCCATACTAGGTTCTACAAATAAAACCGCACTATCACGTATTGGAAATTGGATTTCCGTCATGAGCCAAGGCAAGGGGCAAGCTCCTCTCCGCGTTCGAGACACTCTAGCAAATGCCTCAGGACCCCACTATGATCCTTGGAATCGGCTGGGCCGGTCCTCTCTTACTTTTGAGGATTGGCAATTCCTGAACACACGTTTCCCGGTCCTTACAGACCTATATCCGAGGCGCCTCATATCCAACAACCACACAGGTGAAAAGTATATAAATGTCAGGGCTGGTAGGTCACTGACACCACCCTAGCTAGAAAGAAACGTCGTGCTCTCCCAGCGGTCCGTCTCCCGTTTTTGACTCATACCGAGGTGTGAGGCTCGCGAATTCACGTTATACACAAAGCTACGCCACACAGGCCGTGCTTTGATCATCAACCACAAGACTTTGCTTTTCAACAGAAGCCTTGATCAATTGCCACTTACGCATGTCACACTGGCAATTCACTCCATGCGACTGATGTCCATCGATGTACAACCTCTGAGCTCGTACGTCTCAGAGAAGGGCGTTAAGCAAGAGAATAAATTCTCCGCCGCCAAACAGATGTATATTTAATAGAGATCAATCAACACAGAATAAAATCCAGTGTCAGACACACAATCCATTTACAAGTTCGTTCTGGGTCTGAACGAAACCGGAGGCACTTTCCTCGCATATCCATCCATCTCCAGGTACGTCTGGACGATCACCAACTGATTCCCTCATCCTGGGTGTACAGCCCAATCAAGATCATCAGTAATCACCCAAACGATGTGAAGACTTTCGGTCTTCAACCACCGTCTTCATCTTCGACATTTCGTCGAATCGGTTATTCAGAATGGGTATAACCCGGCCTTCCTGAATAACCCACGTATATGATAAACAAATGTTACACAAACACAACGAACGCCTCATTCCAATTCAGAATATTCTTTTACTCACAAAATCACATTCTTAGGGGATAGGTTCCCATTAATTTTATCAAAGATAAATTCTTCTAAATTTATTCTTCGATCTTCCATTGGATATCATTTCAAACTAGTCGGGATTAGCGAACCACACCGAAGTAATTATTTGTTTTATTTCCCAATCCCAACCTATATATATCCCATGGAGCAAAACTGGTGATACTCCATATCTAACACCACGGCATTATCGGTAAAATTAATTACCATTTCACGTTCAAATCAAATTAAAGATTTAACTATCGCTTTGGAGCAAAACTGGTGGTACTCCATTCTCGATCACCTTTCAGATTTGATAATTTAAATTATCAATTCACATTTTTAATCTAATTAAAGATTCATTAAAACTCCACTTAGTTTTAATCTTTTCAAAAATCGATATCTTGCCTTTAACTGGGTTAAAGAACCAATGTCCTCTAAAACACGATTCACGATAAACCCAAATCACATTTGATATTAAATACAAGGCTCTGAATAGAAAATATATTGGTTTATATTCAATATCAAATTCTGAAACCAACATATATTGTATTGGAAATAACGATATTAGATATATCTTTCAAATTCCCATAACAATATCTGTATAGTCACGAAATCCAACATCGAAATATCCCGAAGATAATTTCGATTCAACTCCAGTCCAATCCACGTATTGGGAATATTGATTATTTTTAAAATCACTTTCAAATTCAATTTATTTATTTCACAAATAAATTGATTTCAATTCTAGTTCAAAACTAGTTCATTTCGATAAAAAATCTATTTTTATCTTTTCGAATGTGGAATTCTTCATCCCAGTTCTTTCCAATTCACATATTATGATTTTACACAAATTATCAATATTTTTAATAATTTTATCAAGGCCCGTACAGTCGATTTCCATCAACGGCTATCGAACTGCACTTACAGCGACCTTTTTCAAATTTGATTTGGACATAATTCCAAATCCAACCGTTAGATTTCAAATTTCTAATATTCATTGGAAAGCTCTTTTCGATACGAACCCAACGGTTCCGGTTTTAGGAGAATCCGACGGTCGGATCTCCCGCAACGTCAATTCGAAGTCAATGGTCGAAATTCATGAACTACCGCGGCGCGGCGCGTTCTATTCAGGCCATTATATATATATAATATATATATATATATATATTATATATATTTCGTCGATTTCCTTTTAAAACGTATTTTATAAATCGTTTTAAATTCGTTTCAAAAACAATTTCAACTTCATCTTCAATTTCAAATCGATTGGATTTCAATTCAACTCGGATTCATTTCAATTTTATTTAATTTCGAATTCAAATTCGTTTCAATTCAATTCAATTTCAAATTCATTTCAATTCAAATTGATTTCAATTTAATTTCGATTCGAATTCAATTAAATTTCAGTTCGTTTTCAATTCAACTTGAATTTGTTTTATATTCAATTCCATTCGAAGTCCTTTTATATTCAATTCAAATTCGTTTTCTTTTCAATTCGAATTTGCTATAATATTCATTTCAATTTGAATAAAATCGATATAAATATCGTTCACGTCAAAATGGCGCAAAACTAATCAACACGGCTTTATATTTTTCACAACTTCTTTATTCTATTCAACAAATGAATATTTATCCCATTCAACACATGAATTTATATTTCTTTCAACACACGACTAATCTCAACACATGAGTGCTGCCAACACATCACTATTGTTGTTATGTAAAATATTTTATAAAACAATGGTATCTATCGTTTGATTTTCAATTAGACTCCTACTGAGAAGTAGGTTCTAATTTTAAATATGATAAAGATGTGAATTTTATTATTAAAATATTTCACTCAACACATGAATAGATTCAACACATGAATTTTCTTTTATAACATTCATTATTTTCCCGATTGGAATGAGGCCCAATCAATCACCATATAACGTTCATTATATGGATTTTCATACATCACACGTATATAATAGCATTGAAAAATAATCAACCATCAACCAAAGTGCACCACACAACTGCATAAGCATCAAATATAAATAATCGACGCTTACACAGTCTGTCAATCAATCGATCGACATATTTAATCAATCAGGATGAGTGAACTTCAAATTTCATCCCAACACCCATGTGGGGTTTCAAATCAACAAACACACATTTTCGTTTGTGCAGTTGGGCGATGTGTAAAATTTATCGTCCCAATCAATGTCCTTCAAATAGGTGTACATAAACAAACCGTCCGGTTTATAAATGAATATTTTATTTTATTCACTTCCACGTTAAAAATTATATTTTTAACGATAAAATATTCTATTCAGTTCATTTATTCAATAAAATGATATTTTTATTTTTCTAACATATTTTAGAAAATTTCGGCGGCATAACGGCACGATACTAGAAACGGGACGAGGCCTAGCCTTATCCCCGGTCTAGTGAAGGCCCATGCCATTCACACATCAATCAAATCAATTCCATTTCACCAAACAATTCAATTTCAAATCAAATCATCTAACTAATCTATGCAACCAAACAAACAAGTCCATGGTCTGTGGACGATTGTGTCAGGTGCTACTAAGCACCGTCTGCATCCTAGTATATATATATAACTAGAAAACTTAAATTGAAAGGTGAGAAGTTCTCACCGAAAGCTATCCAATCATCTTGACTCTTCTATTGTAGAGATCTTCGTCGTTCTCGCCTTTTCTTCCATCTTCGTTGCCCGTAGTCACTACATATATAAAAATCACACATTTTTATATTTTGATGTCTTTAAAATAAAAGTCACATTTTTATTTGTTTACTTTCAATTTAAAAATCATATTTTTATAATCACTTCATATATTTAAAAATCGAATTTTTACTTCGATGTTTTCTATATAAAGCTCTCGCCTTTTTAAATATAAAGATTTCGCCTTTATAAAAATGAAGTTTTCGCCTTTATAAAAATAAAGTTTCGCCTTTATAAAAATAAAGTTTCGCCTTTACTAACATTAAAATATCGTCTTTTTATTTTTAAAGATTTTACCTTTTCAATTCCATCCCTATAGAAATCACATTTTATTTTGCTACCTATAAAAAGATGATATTTTTAATATTCCTAACATGTAAAAATTATATTTTTAATTCTTTAAAAATATAAAAATCATATTTTTACATCTTCTATATAGTAAAGATTATATTTTTAATTCTTTAAAAATATAAAAATCTTATTTTGATTATCTTCCTTATATAAAAATTATATTTTTACTTCACTACTCATCTCAAAATATTGTCTTTTCATATTAAAAATATCGTCTTTTATGTTTTAAAAATATAGTCTTTTCATATTAAAAATATCGTCTTTTATGTTTTAAAAATATAGTCTTTTCATTTTAAAAAACTAATCATTTATATTTCAAAAATCAATTTTTTTTTTATAATTTAAAAATCCTAATCTGAAAAATAAATAATAAAGTAAATAAAGTATATAAATAAAAACAAAATTAACATGAAAAAACTTACAGTGTTCTTTTATAAGAGGGAGGGGGTTCGGCAGTCGAGCGGAGGCCGAGGGAGGGGCGTTTGGGGTCGGCGGTGGTGGCCAGCGGGATGGAGGAGGTGGCGCTGGGGTGTACGCGGGTTTTGGTGCTCCGTTCGAATGGGAGGGGGGCGACGCCTCACGCTGGCGAAAGGAGGGAGAGGGAGGTGGAAGAAGGGCGATTGGTCGGAGGGGGGGTTCGGCGAAGCATCGCCGCCGACGACCTGGGTTCGAGCGCGAGGGCGCTCGTTTTTTTTCCTTTTTTTTTCTCGATCGAAAATGAAAAGTAAGGGGGGGTGCTGTTGACTACGGGGAAAGAGCGAATAGGGGTTGACCCAGAATTTCTAATTAATTATTTATTTAATTTATATCCCAAAAAGTAACTTTAAAATTCGAACTCGAAATCAAGCCCACCGACTGTCGTCCATAGCGTTTTACCCCCATTCCGAACACAACGGGATATGTATCGCAAGCTGATTTGATCGTTTCGATTAGTTTCCGTTGAATTTTCATTTAAATCATTATATTGAATTTTAAACGTACATTTCAAATTACCGGGGTCACATACTAACTAGAAAAATTCCCGAAAAATATTTTCTAGCTTCGTATTGACGATACGGTCCTAACAAAACTAGTTTCGTCGAATTCTGAGACCGTTAGAAAAATGGCCAATTTCCAGTCGATTAAAATCAACTGAAACTGGTCAAACGCGTTTTCCTTTGCCACGCTCACATATTGATTCGAAAAATTATGAAATTTGGAGTCTAGCAATAATTTAACATCACAGACCCAACAAAAGTGGTTTCGTCGAAATCCGAGGTCGTTTGCAAAATTCCCATTTTTAAGGGCCTGAATTCCATAGCGACTATTCAGAATTTTCAACTGGACATATCTTTTGGTTCCCGCTATGAAATTTTGATTTGTCGGATTCGTTGGAAAGATGTCATCAATTAGATCCTATTGTTTTTGGTTTCACTAAAATCCGGATGGTTTTGCACCCGGTACATTCAATTGAAGTTTGGAATCGAATTATCGAACTACCGCGCCATTTTCAATTCCTTTTATAATTATTTATATTCTAACGACGACGTATATAATATATATGTTCGAATTATATTCAAAATAAATTTCTCGTCGATTTTATTTAAAATAATCTATTTTAAATGTTCAAAATTCGCTAAAATTGCCAAAATAAAAATTTTAACTGGCCCAGATTTTCGGGTTATTACAATCTCCCCCACTTAAAACTTTTCGTCCCCGAAAAGGAACAAAGTCGAAAGTGGTTTGATTAATTAACTCTACGACCGATCAGGCTTCCATTCTCCAACTTTTCAGTTTCTGAGAATTTTCAAAATTTCTTCAAAAATTTGGCTAACACCCTAAATTTTCGAAAAATTTCGCCATAACCTCCCCTGCACCAGGAGCATCGGGGAATTTCAAATAGCTTCCCCGGTCCTTCTAATCTCAAAAAGAAAAAGAAAAAGCCAAGCGGCTAGCCAATAGGCTCATAAAATCATCATCACCCAAACAAAACAGTAAATTATGTAGTAAACATGTACCTATTTGTCGGGCAAACAAATTTTATTCTTCGGCTCTAGCCTCCTTGCTATGACCTGTTCAATGTAAGTATATGTATATACAAGCAAATGCGACCAATTTTCAATACAATTCAATATTTGATTCAATTAGGCTAAATGGTTAAAAATTAGCAAACAAATAAACAACCAACACAAACATCAATCAATTAGTGGATTAGAGTTTCAAATTCATAAATTTTGATACATATATAAAAAAAATCATGTTTTTGATGCCAAATCACAACAATAAATCTAGCTATATAAGTTTTGGTTCTCACACCAGCCTAATGGAAATATATAGAAATCACACCTTCGAAACACGAACATAAATACTGATGATGTGGCCACATCACCGGAATTATCCCCCGGTGCCTAGAATGTGATTCTATATCTATCCAGTATATTAAAATTTCGACTATACGTTCATGACGCGTATACGCGAAATCTATATATACTCGATTGTCCATATTCAAAATAAATAAATATTCAAATACGTATAAAACGATTTAAATTTCAAAACAAAATTGTTTTCATTTGAAAAATATACTCTTCACACTCGTTCTAGGATACTACTGATCCTATCTCTAACGAGTCATTCTAATTGGATATTACTAACCCAATATCTGATGAATTCTTTCGTATGGTTCTAATGTGTCTTGTTCTCGAGCTCTGTAAACCAAAGCTCTGATACCAAACTGACACGACCCGAACTTCCCCGTGAAGGAAAGCATGGATAGCGTTGAGAACAGGACAAAATAGAACGCAAACAAAAGAACATTCATTATTATTACAACAATTCCATCAGATACAAGAATATACAGAGTATAAATGAATAAATTACATTGGATAAATATTAGAGATTACAATAAATTACATAGCAGCGGAAAATAATATAAAATACAACTGAAAGTGATACACGGATACAGAGCTTTCCGAGCATCGTTCCAGCTGTTAATCAGGACCCTGTGAATCTAAATCTGCAAAACCAAAACTACTAGCTGCCCGTGTGGAAAACAGGGGCACCCAGAGTTTAGGTTAAAACAATAAACTCCAGGTCAGTCATGTGACTGGTGTGAGAACTAAAACAATTGTTAATATTGGTTTTAAAGTTCGGTAAATCAAGGGACTACGCCGTATGACACGGAACGGGTTTCCTCCCAAGAATACCAGTGCATAAATCAAACAGCGCAATGCTAAATAAAGAAAAATGAAGCTGTTATAAGACCCAGATCCCATCACACAATGCAACGCAAGCCGGAGGATAGGGTTTTTACCTTATAACAGCCAAAGCATGCTTGATACGTTTAAAACACATTATTTGATACTATTATAGGTGTATAGTGTCAAAACAATTTCAATCATAAATATCAATCATAGGCGGCATGAATGACCCATACCACTATGTCGCCATACTAGGTTCTACAAATAAAACCGCACTATCACGTATTGGAAATTGGATTTCCGTCATGAGCCGAGGCAAGGGGCAAGCTCCTCTCCGCGTTCGAAACACTCTAGCAAATGCCTCAGGACCCCACTATGATCCTTGGAATCGGCTGGGCCGGTCCTCTCTTACTTTTGAGGATTGGCAATTCCTGAACACACGTTTCCCGGTCCTTACAGACCTATATCCGAGGCGCCTCATATCCAACAACCACACAGGTGAAAAGTATATAAATGTCAGGGCTGGTAGGTCACTGACACCACCCTAGCTAGAAAGAAACGTCGTGCTCTCCCAGCGGTCCGTCTCCCTTTTTGACTCATACCGAGGTGTGAGGCTCGCGAATTCACGTTATACACAAAGCTACGCCACACAGGCCGTGCTTTGATCATCAACCACAAGACTTTGCTTTTCAACAGAAGCCTTGATCAATTGCCACTTACGCATGTCACACTGGCAATTCACTCCATGCGACTGATGTCCATCGATATACAACCTCTGAGCTCGTACGTCTCAGAGAAAGGCGTTAATCAAGAGAATAAATTCTCCGCCGCCAAACAGATGTATATTTAATAGAGATCAATCAACACAGAATAAAATCCAGTGTCAGACACACAACCCATTTACAAGTTCGTTCTGGGTCTGAACGAAACCGGAGGCACTTTCCTCGCATATCCATCCATCTCCAGGTACGTCTGGACGATCACCAACAGATTCCCTCATCCTGGGTGTACAGCCCAATCAAGATCATCAGTAATCACCCAAACGATGTGAAGACTTTCGGTCTTCAACCACCGTCTTCATCTTCGACATTTCGTCGAATCGGTTATTCAGAATGGGTATAACCCGGCCTTCCTGAATAACCCACGTATATGATAAACAAATGTTACACAAACACAACGAACGCCTCATTCCAATTCAGAATATTCTTTTATTCACAAAATCACATTCTTAGGGGATAGGTTCCCATTAATTTTATCAAAGATAAATTCTTCTAAATTTATTCTTCGATCTTCCATTGGATATCATTTCAAACTAGTCGGGATTAGCGAACCACACCGAAGTAATTATTTGTTTTATTTCCCAATCCCAACCTATATATATCCCATGGAGCAAAACTGGTGATACTCCATATCTAACACCACGGCGTTATCGGTAAAATTAATTACCATTTCACGTTCAAATCTAATTAAAGATTTAACTATCGCTTTGGAGCAAAACTGGTGGTACTCCATTCTCGATCACCTTTCAGATTTGATAATTTAAATTATAAATTCACATTTTTAATCTAATTAAAGATTCATTAAAACTGCACTTAGTTTTAATCTTTTCAAAAATCGATATCTTGCCTTTAACTGGGTTAAAGATCCAATGTCCTCTAAAACACGATTCACGATAAACCCAAATCACATTTGATATTAAATACAAGGCTCTGAATAGAAAATATATCGGTTTATATTCAATATCAAATTCTGAAACCAACATATATTGTATTGGAAATAACGATATTAGATATATCTTTCAAATTCCCATAACAATATCTGTATAGTCACGAAATACAACATCGAAATATCCCGAAGATAATTTCGATTCAACTCAAGTCCAATCCACGTATTGGGAATATTGATTATTTTTAAAATCACTTTCAAATTCAATTTATTTATTTCACAAATAAATTGATTTCAATTCTAGTTCAAAACTAGTTCATTTCAATAAAAATCTATTTTTATCTTTTCGAATGTGGAATTCTTCATCCCAGTTCTTTCCAATTCACATATTATGATTTTACACAAATTATCAATATTTTTAATAATTTTATCAAGGCCCGTACAGTCGATTTCCATCAACGGCTATCGAACTGCACTTACAACGACCTTTTTCAAATTTGATTTGGACATAATTCCAAATCCAATCGTTAGATTTCAAATTTCTAATATTCATTGGAAAGTTCTTTTCGATACGAACCCAACGGTTCTGGTTTTAGGAGAATCTGATGGTCGGATCTCCCGCAACGTCAATTCGAAGTCAATAGTCGAAATTCACGAACTACCGCGGCGCGGCGCGTTCTATTCAGGCCATTATATATATAATATATATATATTATATATATTTCGTCGATTTCCTTTTAAAACGTATTTTATAAATCGTTTTAAATTCATTTCAAAAACAATTTCAACTTCATCTTCAATTTCAAATCGATTGGATTTCAATTCAACTCGGATTCATTTCAATTTTATTTAATTTCAAATTCAAATTCGTTTCAATTCAATTCAATTTCAAATTCGTTTCAATTCAAATTGATTTCAATTTAATTTCGATTCGAATTCAATTAAATTTCAGTTCGTTTTCAATTCAACTTGAATTTGTTTTATATTCAATTCCATTCGAAGTCCTTTTATATTCAATTCAAATTCGTTTTCTTTTCAATTCGAATTTGCTATAATATTCATTTCAATTTGAATAAAATCGATATAAATATCGTTCACGTCAAAATGGCGCAAAACTAATCAACACGGCTTTATATTTTTCACAACTTCTTTATTCTATTCAACAAATGAATATTTATCCCATTCAACACATGAATTTATATTTCTTTCAACACACGACTAATCTCAACACATGAGTGCTGCCAACACATCACTATTGTTGTTATGTAAAATATTTTATAAAACTATGGTATCTATTGTTTGATTTTCAATTAGACTCCTACTGAGAAGTAGGTTCTAATTTTAAATATGATAAAGATGTGAATTTTATTATTAAAATATTTCACTCAACACATGAATAGATTCAACACATGAATTTTCTTTTATAACATTCATTATTTTCCCGATTGGAATGAGGCCCAATCAATCACCATATAACGTTCATTATATGGATTTTCATACATCACACGTATATAATAGCATTGAAAAATAATCAACCATCAACCAAAGTGCACCACACAACTGCATAAGCATCAAATATAAATAATCGACGCTTACACAGTCTATCAATCAATCGATCGACATATTTAATCAATCAGGATGAGTGAACTTCAAATTTCATCCCAACACCCATGTGGGGTTTCAAATCAACAAACACACATTTTCGTTTGTGCAGTTGGGCGATGTGTAAAATTTATCGTCCCAATCAATGTCCTTCAAATAGGTGTACATAAACAAACCGTCCGGTTTATAAATGAATATTTTATTTTATTCACTTCCACGTTAAAAATTATATTTTTAACGATAAAATATTC
The DNA here is from genome assembly GCA_030737875.1 of Allium sativum. Lineage (NCBI taxonomy): Eukaryota > Viridiplantae > Streptophyta > Magnoliopsida > Asparagales > Amaryllidaceae > Allium > Allium sativum. The sequence goes on from CM060926.1 coordinate 407,189,473, forward strand.
TATTCAGTTCATTTATTCAATAAAATGATATTTTTATTTTTCTAACATATTTTAGAAAATTTCGACGGCATAACGGCACGATACTAGAAACGGGACGAGGCCTAGCCTTATCCCCGGTCTAGTGAAGGCCCACGCCATTCACACATCAATCAAATCAATTCCATTTCACCAAGCAATTCAATTTCAAATCAAATCATCTAACTAATCTATGCAACCAAACAAACAAGTCCATGGTCTGTGGACGATTGTGTCGGGTGCTACTAAGCACCGTCTGCATCCTAGTATATACATATAACTAGAAAACTTAAATTGAAAGGTGAGAAGTTCTCACCGAAAGCTATCCAATCATCTTGACTCTTCTATTGTAGAGATCTTCGTCGTTCTCGCCTTTTCTTCCATCTTCGTTGCCCGTAGTCACTACATATATAAAAATCACACATTTTTATATTTTGATGTCTTTAAAATAAAAGTCACATTTTTATTTGTTTACTTTCAATTTAAAAATCATATTTTTATAATCACTTCATATATTTAAAAATCGAAATTTTACTTCGATGTTTTCTATATAAAGCTCTCGCCTTTTTAAATATAAAGATTTCGCCTTTATAAAAATGAAGTTTTCGCCTTTATAAAATAAAAGTTTCGCCTTTATAAAAATAATGTTTCTCCTTTACTAACATTAAAATATCGTCTTTTTATTTTTAAAGATTTTACCTTTTCAATTCCATCCATATAGAAATCACATTTTATTTTGCTACCTATAAAAAGATGATATTTTTAATATTCCTAACATGTAAAAATTATATTTTTAATTCTTTAAAAATATAAAAATCATATTTTTACATCTTCTATATAGTAAAGATTATATTTTTAATTCTTTAAAAATATAAAAATCTTATTTTGATTATCTTCCTTATATAAAAATTATATTTTTACTTCACTACTCATCTCAAAATATTGTCTTTTCATATTAAAAATATCGTATTTTATGTTTTAAAAATATAGTCTTTTCATATTAAAAATATCGTCTTTTATGTTTTAAAAATATAGTCTTTTCATTTTAAAAAAACTAATCTTTTATATTTCAAAAATCAAATTTTTTTTTATAATTTAAAAATCCTAATCTGAAAAATAAATAATAAAGTAAATAAAGTATATAAATAAAAACAAAATTAACATAAAAAAACTTACAGTGTTCTTTTATAAGAGGGAGGGGGTTCGGCAGTCGAGCGGAGGCCGAGGGAGGGGCGTTTGGGGTCGGCGGTGGTGGCCAGCGGGGTGGAGGAGGCGGCGCTGGGGTGTACGCGGGTTTTGGTGCTCCGTTCGAATGGGAGGGGGGCGGCGCCTCACGCTGGCTAAAGGAGGGAGAGGGAGGTGGAAGAAGGGCGATTGGTCGGAGGGGGGGTTCGGCGAAGCATCGCCGCCGACGACCTGGGTTCGAGCGCGAGGGCGCTCGTTTTTTTTTCCTTTTTTTTTCTCGATCAAAAATTAAAAGTAAGGGGGGGGTGCTGTTGACTACGGGGAAAGAGGGAAGAGGGGTTGACCCAGAATTTTTAATTAATTAATTATTTAATTTATATCCCAAAAAGTAACTTTAAAATTCGAACTCGAAATCAAGCCCACCGACTGTCGTCCATAGCGTTTTACCCCCATTCCGAACACAACGGGATATGTATCGCAAGCTGATTTGATCGTTTCGATTAGTTTCCATTGAATTTTCATTTAAATCATTATATTGAATTTTAAACGTACATTTCAAATTACCGGGGTCACATACTAACTAGAAAAATTCCCGAAAAATATTTTCTAGCTTCGTATTGACGATACGGTCCTAACAAAACTAGTTTCATCGAATTCTGAGACCGTTAGAAAAATGGCCAATTTCCAGTCGATTAAAATCAACTGAAACTGGTCAAACGCGTTTTCCTTTGCCACGCTCACATATTGATTCGAAAAATTATGAAATTTGGAGTCTAGCAATAATTTAACATCACGGACCCAACAAAAGTGGTTTCGTCGAAATCCGAGGTCGTTTGCAAAATTCCCATTTTTAAGGGCCTGAATTCCATAGCGACTATTCAGAATTTTCAACTGGACATATCTTTTGGTTCCCGCTATGAAATTTTGATTTGTCGGATTCATTGGAAAGATATCATCAATTAGATCCTATTGTTTTTGGTTTCACTAAAATCCGGATGGTTTTGCACCCGGTACATTCAATTGAAGTTTGGAATCGAATTATCGAACTACCGCGCCATTTTCAATTCCTTTTATAATTATATATAATTATTTATATTCTAACGACGACGTATATAATATATATGTTCGAATGATATTCAAAATAAATTTCTCGTCGATTTTATTTAAAATAATCTATTTTAAATGTTCAAAATTCGCTAAAATTGCCAAAATAAAAATTTTAAACTGGCCCAGATTTTCGGGTTATTACAATATTTATATTCGTCGTCGTTAGAATATAAATAATTATTTATAATTATAAATAGAATTGAAAATGGCGCGGTAGTTCGATAATTCGATTTCAAACTTCAATTGAATGTACCGGGTGCAAAACAATCCAGATTTTAGTGAAACCAAAAACATTAGGATCTAATTGATGATATCTTTCTAACGAACCCGAAGAATCGAAATTTCATAGCGGGAATCAAAAGATATGTCCAGTTGAAAATTCTGAATAGTCGCTATGGAATTCAGGCCCTTAAAAATGGAAATTTTGCAAACGACCTCGGATTTCGACGAACCCAGTTTTGTTGGATCCGCAGTGTCAAATTATTCCTAGATTCCAAATTTCATAATTTTTCGAATCAATATGTGAGCGTGGCGAAGGAAAACATATTTTGACCATTTCAGTTGAATTTAATCGACTGGAAATTGGCCATTTTTCTAACGGTCTCAGAATTCGACGAAATTAGTTTTGTTAGGACCGTATCATCAATACGAAGCTAGAAAATATTTTTCTGGAATTTTTAGAGTCAGTATGTGGCCCCGGTAATTTGAAATGTACGTTTAAACTGAATATATATTGATTTATCTTTTAAAATTTAATGAAAACTGATTCAAACAGTCGAATGGGCTTACGAAGCATATCCCATTGTGTTCGGAATGTGGGTATTTAGCTAGGGGCGACAGTCGTTGGGTGTGATTTGGAGTTCGCATGGATTAAATGATATTTTTGAAAAATTGAATAGAAAAAATATTTTATTATAAAATATTCAAACCCGCGTTGACAGATCACTTCTCTCCAAGCCCGATACCCTCTCCAGCGATCGACGGAAAACACTCCCATCTTCTCCCCTCGATTTCTTCCAATTTACTCAATTAAATTCAATAATTCTTAGGGCAATTCTATAGAGAATTTTGCCACCTTCAAATCCATATAGGTCTAGTAAACTATCGTTCAGTGTTTTGATCAGAATCTCACCTTAAAGGTGCGCCGATCGCACCCCTTTATCTCCGTCCAAACGCGATCGAGTTCGACCGCAGGGGGTGGCGCCAGTAGATCTCTCGGTGGCGAAGGACGTGGGCTTGTCTGATCTGGTCCAAGCTTCTCGAATGGCGCGCATTTGGCAACCCTAGTTTTGAAGGGCCAAGAGCGACGGGTTCTGAACCAAACCAGTAAGATTTTCCATTCTGTTTTTACATGTAAATTTAAGCATTGAACTAAAAGGAAAAGGTGATTTTTATTATAAATAACATTGTTTTCAAATCTGATTTTATATATTTATTTTTTTGATTTATTTTCAGTATAAAATATATATAATATGGCTTTAAAAATATAAAAATATATATATCATCTTTAGTTATATAAAAATATAATTTTTAGTTTGAAGAGGATATGAATTTTAGCCATATAAAAATATGATTTTTATTTTATGAAGAGATATGATTTTTGATTATATAAAAAAAATACGATTTCAATATATGATTTTTGACGAGATAAAAATATAATTTTTATATCATGTAGCGGTTAAAAATATAATTTTTATATAATAGGGAAGTTAAAAATATAATTTTTTCGCTAATGGCATATTAAAAATATGATGTTTATCTAGGTAAGATAGTAGAAATATCATCTTTATATGCGTAGCAAAATAAAAATGTGATTTTTATAATGATATATTTGAAAAGGCGAAATCTTTATATAGAGAATAGCGAGGTAAAAATATAATTTTTATCTATATAGTAGCAATGTAAAAATAGAATTTTTATCTATATAGCGTGATTATAAAAATGGGATTTTTATATACTGAATAGCATAGTAAAAATTCAATTTTTATATATGTAGTGGCTACGGGCGAAGAAAGTGATAAGAGACGAGAATAGTGAAGATTTCCTGCATTGGAAGCGCCGTGGAGATTAGGATAGCTATCGGTGAGAATTTCTCACCTTTCAATTTCATTTCTAGTTATATATATATACTAGGATGCAGACGGTGCTTAGTAGCACCCGACACAATCGTCCACAGACCATGGACTTGTTTGTTTGGTTGCATAGATTAGTTACATGATTTGATTTGAATTTGGTTGTTTGGTGATTTTGATTGATGTGTGAATGGCGTGGGCCTTCACTAGACCGGGGATAAGGCTATGCCTTGTCCCGTTTCTAGTATCGTGCCGTTATGCCGCCGAAATTTTCTAAAATATGTTAGAAAAATAAAAATATCATTTTATTTAAAGAATGAACTGAATAGAAATTCATATGTTGGAATAAAATATTTTATCGTTAAAAATATAATTTTTAACGTGAATGTGAATAAATAAATATTCATTTACAAACCGGACGGTTTGTTTATGTACACCTATTTGAATGACATTGATTGGGACGATAAATTTTACACATCGCCCAACTGCACAAATAAAATATGTGTTTGATTGTTTGAAACCCCACACGGGTGTTGGGATGAAATTTGAAGTTCACTCATCCTGATTGATTAAATATGTCGATCGATTGAATGACAGGCTGTTATAAGCGTTCGATATCTATATTTGATGTTTATACAGTGTAGTGCACTTTGGTTGATGGTTGATTATTTTTCAATGCTATTATATACGTGTAATGTATGAAAATCCATATAATTAATATTATATTGTGATTGATTGGGCCTCATTCCAATTTAGAAAATAAAGAATAATATAAAATAAATGTTCATGTGTTGACAGTACTCATCCGTTGAGATTAGTCATGTGTTGAACGAAATATTTTAGTAATAAAATTTACATCTTTATAATATAAAATAAAGGTTCATGTGTTGACAATACTCATCCGTTGAGATTAGTCATGTGTTGAACGAAATATTTTAGTAATAAAATTTACATCTTTATCAATATAAAATAAAGGTTCATGTGTTGACAGTACTCATCCGTTGAGATTAGTCATGTGTTGAACGAAATATTTTGATAATAACAACTATTTTGAAAAAGAAATACTTGAAATAGAATATTTGAAAATAGAAATATATGAAGCCGTGTTGATTAGATTTACGCCATTTTGACGTGAACGATTTCGAAATGAATTGAAAACGTATTCAAATTGAATTGAAAGCGAATTGAAATGAATTCAAATTGAATTGAAATTTGAATTGAATAGAAATGAATTTTAAAACGAATATTGAAAAGTGATTTCGAAATCGAATATTTTAAAATGAAATTTGAATTTGAATCAAATAGAAAACAAAACGAATTCGAATTGAATCGAATAGAAAACCAATTTGAATTGAATTGAATAGATAACGAATTCGAATTGAATCGAATAGAAAACCAATTCGAATTGAATCGAATAGAAAACCAATTTGAATTGAATCGAATTGAAAACCAATTTGAATTGAAATGAATAGAAAACGAATTCGAATTGAATCTAATAGAAAACCAATTTGAATTGAATTGAATAGATAACGAATTCGAATTGAATCGAATAGAAAACCAATTCGAATTGAATCGAATAGAAAACCAATTTGAATTGAATCGAATAGAAAACCAATTTGAATTGTAATGAATAGAAAACGAATTCGAATTGAATCGAATAGAAAACCAATTTGAATTGAATCGAATAGAAAACCAATTTGAATTGAAAGTGAATTGAAATAAATTCAAATTGAATTGAAATTTGAATTGAATAGAAATGAATTTTAAAACGAATTTATAAAGAAGAATTCAATTTTGATTTGAATTGAAAAGGAAGTTGAAATTGCCTTTGAAACGAATTTAAAACTATCTATATAATTCGTTTTAAATAGAAATCGATGAAATATATATTATATATATTATATATATATAATATAATGGCCTGAATAGAACGCGCCGCGCCGTGGCAGTTCGTGAATTTCGACCATTTATTTCAAACGGACATTACGGGAGATCCGACCGTCGGATTCTCCTAAAACCGGAACCGTTGGGTTCGTATCGAAAAGAGCTTTCTAACGAATATTAGAAATTTGAAATCTAACGGTTGGATTTGAAATTATGTCCAAATCAAATTTGAAAAAGGTCGCTGTAAGTGCAGTTCGATAGCCGTTGATGGAAATCGACTGTACGGGCCTTGATAAAATTATTAAAAATAGTAATAATTTGTGTAAAATCATAAGAAATGATTTAGAAAGAATTGGGATGAAAAACTCCATATTTGAAAAGATAAAAATAGATTTTTATCGAAGTAAACTAGTTTTGAACTAGAATTATAATTCTATTTATTTTGAAATAAATTGAATTCGAAAGGGTTTTAAAAATAACCAGAATTTCCAATGATTGCATTGGAGTGGATTTGAATCGAAATTGTCTTCGGAATATTTCGATGTTGGAATTCGTGATTATACGGATGTTGTTATGGAAATTTGAAAGATATATTTATATCGTTATTTCCAATACGACATTTGTTAATCGTAGAATTTGATATTGAATATAAGCCGATATATTTTCTATTCAGAGCCTTGTATTGAATATCAAATGTGATTTGGGTTTGTCGTGAATGGTGTCTTCACTAACACTGTTCTTGAACCCAGTTGAGAAAAGATTAAATCTTTTTATTTAGATTTAATGAAGTGTACCAATTAAATAATATTTAATTGGAATTGAATTGATATTGATTTTTGGGTTTATCGTGAACCGTGTTTTAAACAACACTCGTTCTTTAACCCGATAATTAATTAATGTGATTTTGGGTTTATCGTGAATAGTGTTTTAAACAACACTCGTTCTTTAACCCGATAATTAATGAATGTGATTTTGGGTTTATCGTGAACAGTGTTTTAAACAACACTCGTTCTTTAACCCGATAATTAATGAATGTGATTTTGGGTTTATCGTGAACTGTGTTTTTAAATGACACCGATTCTTTAACCCAGTTAAAGATTAAAACTAAGTGGAGTTTTAATGAATCTTTAATTAGATTGAAAATATCGAAAATGGAGTACCACCAGTTTTGCTCCAGGCGATAGTTAAATCTTTAATTAGATTTGAACGTGAAATGGTAATTGAATTTACCGATAACACTGTGGTGTTAGATATGAAGTATTACAAGTTTTACTTCATGGGACGAATAGGTTGGGATTGGGAAATTAAAACCAATGATTACTACGTTAAGGTTCGCTAATTCCGACTAGTTGAATCGAAATTCAAAGGAAGATTAGAGAATAAATTCAAGAAATTATCTTGGATAAAATTAATGGGAACCTTTCCCCATGAATGTGAAATCAAAAACTAACTGTCGGTTAGCTAAGCAGAATGGTTTTCTGGATATTGATCTGATGTTGGTTTCGGCCTTCGGGGTTAATATTTGGGGAATTATTCTCTTGATTAATTTATGGTTAGTGACTGATGAATTGGAATGAGGCGTATGTTGTGTTTGTGTAACACTTATTTAAAATATATGCGAGTTATTCGGAAAGACCAGGTCTATCCCATTCTGAATAACTGATACGATGATAAGTCGAAGATGAAGACGATGGTCGAAGACCGGAAGTCTTCACGTCGTTTGGGTGATTACTGATGATCTTGATTGGGCTGTACACCCAAGAAGATGGAAACAGTTAGTGATCGTCCAGACGTACTTGGAGATCGATGGATATGCGGGGTACTAGGTGCCTCCGGTTTCGTTCAGCCCCAGAACGGACTTGTAAATGGACTGTGTGTCTGACATTGGATTTTAGTCCGTGTGATTGATCTCTATTAAATATATATCTGCTTGGCGGCGGAGAATTTATTCTCTTGCTTAACGCCCTTCTCTGAGACGTACGAGCTCAGGAGTTATATATTGATGGATATCAATCGCATGGAGTGAATTGCCTGTGTGGCATGCCTAAGTGGCAATATGATCAAGGCTTCTGTTGAAAAGCGGAGTCTTGTGGTTGATGATCAAAGCACGGCCTTTGTGGCGTAGCTTTGTGTAACGTTTACTTCGCGAGTTTCACACCCGGTATGAACCAAAAACGGGAGATGGACCTCAGGGAGGACTTGCGTTTCTTTCTAGCTAAAAGTGGCGTCAGTGGTTTTACACGCCCTGACGAGTTTGACTTATGTGGTTGTTGCTGTTGCGAGGCGCCTCGGATTGATCGGTCGTTCTCGAACCGATGGAGTCATTTGATGGCTCATTTGCGCCCCAAAGGGCGGGGAAACGTAGTGTTCAGGCATTTTAATCCACATCGGTGGACCGGTCCTGTCGCTCCAAGGGTCACTCGAGCTCTGATCCTGAGACATGGTACGCTAGATTGTCTCGAATCGGTGAGGATCTTGCCCCTAGCCTCGGTTCATACCATAAATGATAACCCAACTTCCAATACGACGTCTTGCGGTTTTGATTGTAAACTTATATATGGCGACATAGTGGTATGGGGCGTTCATGCCGCCTATGATTGATACTTATGATTTGAAGTTGTTTTATACACTATGCACTTATAATAGTAGCAAATGATTGGTTTTAAACGTATCAAGCATTCTTTGGCAGTTTTAAGGGAAAATCCTATCCCCCGGCTTGCGTTGCATTGTGTGATAGGACCTGGGTCTTATAACAGCTTCATTTTTCTTTATTTAGCATTGCGCTGTTTGTTTTATGCACTGGTATTCTTGGGAGGAAACCCGTTCCGTGTTATACGGCGTGGTCCCTTGATTTACCTCACTTTAAAAATAAAGATTAACTGTTTTAGTTCTCACACCAGTCACATGACTGACCTGGAGTTTATTGTTTTAACCTAAACTCTGGGTGCCCCTATTTTCGACATGGGCAGCTAGTAGTTTTGGTTTTGCAGATTTATATTCACAGGATCCTGGTTTACAGCTGGAACGATATCTGGAAAGCTTTGTATCCGTATGTCTCCTTCTAGTTGTGTATTGTATTATTTTTCCGCTGCTATGTATTTAAATGTAATTTAAATCTCTGATATTTCTGTGTATATTCATTTATACTCTGTATATTCTTGTAATCTGATGCATTGTTGTAATATACAATGAAATGTTCTTCTGTCTGCGTTCTGATTTGTCCTGTTCTCAAACGATCAGGGGTTTCGAACGGTCTAGATCGGTTTAACGACTGGTTCGGACCGAGCGAAATTCCTTCTCGTCACAGTTGGTATCAGAGCTTTGGTTTACAAAGCAGAGAACAAGACACATTAGAACCAAACGGAAGAATTCATCAGATATTGGATTAGTAATATCCAATGGGAATGACTCGTTAGAGATGGGATCAGTAGTATCCTAGAACGAGTGTGAAGAGTATATTTTTAAAATGAAAACAAATTTTGTTTTGAAAATTTAAATCAACTATTCGTATTTGATTATTTGTTTATATTGATTTTGGACAATTCAGTATATAAAGAATTTGCATATACGCCTTGCAAACGTATATTCAATGTTTTAATATTATGGATAGATATGGAATCACATTCTAGTCGCCCGAAGATGGTACTGATGATTGTCATGACATCATCAGTATTTATGTTCGTGTTTCGAAGGTGTGATTTTCTATATATTTCCATTAGGCTGGTGTGAGAACCAAAACTTATATATAGCTAGAACACATTGTTGTGAATTGGCATCAAAAACAAGATTTTCAGTATATATATCAAAATTATGAATTTGAAACGTTAATTCACTAATTGATTGATGTTTGTGTTGTTTGTTTATTTGTTTGATAATTTTGAACCATTATGCCTAATTGAATCAAATATTGAATTGTATTGAAATTTGGTCGCATTTGCTCGCATATACATATACTTACATTGAACAGGTCATAGCAAGGAGGCTAGAGCCGAAGAATAAAATTTGTTTGCCCGACAAATAGGTACATGTTTACTATAATTTACTGTTTTGTTTGGGTGATGATGATTTTATGAGCCTATTGGCTAGCCGCTTGGCCTTTTCTTTTTCTTTTTGAGATCTGAAGGACCGGGGAAGCTATTTGAGATTTCCCGATGCTCCCATTGCAGGGGAGGTTATGGCGAAATTTTTCGAAAATATAGGGTGTTAGCCAAATTTTTGAAATTTTGAAAATTCTCAGAAACTGAAAAGTTGGAGAATGGAAGCCAGACCGAACGTAGTGTTGATTGATCAAACCACTTTCGACTTTGTTTGTGACGGCAAAGAATCTCGCTCGGTCCGAACCAGTCGCTAAACCGACCCAGACCGTTCGAAACACCCTATCGTTTGAGAACACGACAAAACAGAACGCATACAGAAGAACATTTCACTGTATATTACAACAATGCACCAGATTACAAGAATATACAGAGTATGAATGAATATTACACAGAAATATCAGAGATTTAAATTACATTTAAATACATCGCAGCGGAAAATAATACAATACACAACTAGAAGGAGATATACGGATACAAAGCTTTCCGGATATCGTTCCAGCTGTAAACCAGGATCCTGTGAATATAAATCTGCAAAACCGAAACTACTAGCTGCCCGTGTCAAAATAAGGGCACCCAGAGTTTAGGTTAAAACAATAAACTCCAGGTCAGTCATGTGACTGGTGTGAGAACTAAAACAGTTATTAATTTTTATTTTAAATCATTAGGTAAATCAAGGGACCACGCCGTATAACACGGAACGGGTTTCCTCCCAAGAATACCAGTGCATAAAACAAACAGCGCAGTGCTAAATAAAGAAAAATGAAGCTGTTATAAGACCCAGGTCCTATCACACAATGCAAACGCAAGCCGGGGGATAGGGTTTTCCCTTATAACAGCCAAAGAATGCTGGATACGTTTAAAACAAATCATTTGATACTCTTATAAGTGCATAGTGTATAAAACAACTTCAAATCATAAGTATCAATCATAGGCGACATGAGCGTCCCATGCCACTATGTCGCCATATATAGGTTTACAAATAAAACCGCAAAGTCACGTATTTGGAAATTGGATTTCCGTCTATGAACCGAGGCAAAAGATAGTCCTCAACCGATTCGAGACGCTCTAGCCCGTGTCTCAGGATCAGAGCTCGAGTGACCCTTGGATCGTCAGGGCCGGTCCACCGATGTGGATTAAAATGCCTGAACACTGCGTTTCCCCACCCTTTGGGGTGTCAATGAGCCAACGAATGACTCCATCGGTTCGAGAACGACCGATCAATCCGAGGCGCCTCGCAACAGCAACAACCACATTAGTCAAACTCGTCAGGGCGTGTAAAACCACTGACGCCACTTCTAACTAGAAAGAAACGCATGCCCTCCCTGAGGTCCGTCTCCCGTTTTTGATTCATACCGGGTGTGAAACTCGCGAATCAAACGTTACACAAAGCTACGCCACAAGGCCGTGCTCTGATCATCAACCACAAGACTTTGCTTTTCAACAGAAGCCTTGATCATTTGCATCTTAGCATGCCACACAGGCAAGCCATCCTATGCAACCGATATCAGTCACACAGAATGAAATCCGATGTCAGACACACAGTCCATTTACAAGTCCGTTCTGGGTCTGAACGAAACCGGGGGCACCTAGTACCCCGCATATCCATCGATCTCCAAGTACGTCTGGACGATCACCAACTGTTTCCATCTTCTTGGGTGTACAGCCCAATCAAGATCATCAGTTACCACCCAAACGACGTGAAGACCTCCGGTCTTCGACCATCGTCTTCATCTTCGACTTATCGTCGTATCAGTTATTCAGAATGGGATAAACCCGGTCTTTCCGAATAACTCGCGTATATATTATAAAAGTGTTACACAAACACAACATACGCCTCATTCCAATTCATTAGTCACTAACCGTAAATTAATCAAGAGAATAATTTCCCAAATATTAACCCCGAAGGCCGAAACCAACATCAGATCAATATCCAGAAAACCATTCTGCTTGGCTAACCGACAGTTAGTTTCTAAATTTCACGTTCAAATCTAATTAAAGATTTAACTATCGCCTGGAGCAAAACTGGTGATACTCCATTCTCGATCTTTTCAATCTAATTAAAGATTCATTAAAACTCCACTTAGTTTTAATCATTATCTGGGTTAAAGAATCAGTGTCATTTAAAACACGATTCACGATAAACCCAAAATCACCTTCATTAATTATCGGGTTAAAGAACAAGTGTTATTTAAAACACTGTTCACGATAAACCCAAAAATCAATACCAATTCAATTCCAATTAAATATCATTTAATTGGTACACTTCATTAAATCTAAATAAAAAGATTTAATCTTTTCTCAACTGGATTCAAGAACAGTGTTAGTGAAGACACCATTCACGACAAACCCAAATCACATTCCATTAATTATCGGGTTAAAGAACAAGTGTTATTTAAAACACTGTTCACGATAAACCCAAAAATCAATACCAATTCAATTCCAATTAAATATCATTTAATTGGTACACTTCATTAAATCTAAATAAAAAGATTTAATCTTTTCTCAACTGGGTTCAAGAACAGTGTTAGTGAAGACACCATTCACGACAAACCCAAATCACATTCCATTAATTATCGGGTTAAAGAACAAGTGTTATTTAAAACACTGTTCACGATAAACCCAAAAATCAATACCAATTCAATTCCAATTAAATATCATTTAATTGGTACACTTCATTAAATCTAAATAAAAAGATTTAATCTTTTCTCAACTGGGTTCAAGAACAGTGTTAGTGAAGACACCATTCACGACAAACCCAAATCACATTCCATTAATTATCGGGTTAAAGAACAAGTGTTATTTAAAACACTGTTCACGATAAACCCAAAAATCAATACCAATTCAATTCCAATTAAATATCATTTAATTGGTACACTTCATTAAATCTAAATAAAAAGATTTAATCTTTTCTCAACTGGATTCAAGAACAGTGTTAGTGAAGACACCATTCACGACAAACCCAAATCACATTCGATATTCAATACAAGGCTCTGAATAGAAAATATATCGGCTTATATTCAATATCGAATTCTACGACTAACAAATGTCGTATTGGAAATAACGATACAAATATATATCTTTCAAATTTCCATAACACCCGTAATATCACGAATTCCAACATCGAAATATTCCGAAGACAATTTCGATTCAAATCCACTCCAATGCAATCATTGGAAATTTTGGTTATTTTCAAAACCATTTCAAATTCAATTTATTTATTTAGAAATAAATAGAATTATAATTCTAGTTCAAAACTAGTTCATTTCGATAAAAATCTATTTTTATCTTTTCAAATATGGAGTTTTTCATCCCAAATCTTCACAAATCATTTCTTATGATTTTACACAAATTATTGCTATTTTTAATAATTTTATCAAGGCCCGTACAGTCGATTTCCATCAATGGCCATCGAACTGCACTTACAGCGACCTTTTTCGAACTTGATTTGGACGTATCTCCAAATCCAACCGTTAGATTTCAAATTTCTAACATTCATTAGAAAGCTTTTTTCGATACGAACCCAACGGTTCCGGTTTTAGGAGAATCCGACGGTCGGATCTCCCGTAATATCCGTTCGAAATAAATGGTCGAAATTCGCGAACTGCCGCGGCGCGGCGCGTTCTATTCAGGCCATTATATTATATATATAATATATATATTATATATATCGTCGATTTCTATTTAAAACGAATTATATAAATAGTTTTGAATTCGTTTCAAAAACATTTTCAACTTCTATTTCAATTCAAATCAAAATTGAATTCTTCTTTATAAATTCGTTTTAAAATTCATTTCTATTCAATTCAAATTTCAATTTAATTTGAATTCATTTCAATTCAATTTGAATTCGGTTTCAATTCAATTCAATTCGAAATCGTTTTCAATTCAATTCATTTCGAAATCGTTTCCAATTCAATTCATTTCGAAATCGTTTTCAATTCAATTCGTTTCGAAATCGTTTTCAATTCAATTCATTTCGAAATCGTTTTCAATTCAATTCATTTCGAAATCGTTTTCAATTCAATTCATTTCGAAATCGTTTTCAATTCAATTCATTTCAAATATTCGATTTCGAGATCACTTTTCAATATTCATTTTAAAATGAATAAAATCGATATAAATATCGTTCACGTCAAAATGGCGTCAATCTAATCAACACGGCTTCATATATTCCTTTATTTTCAAATATTCTATTTC